>OZ004694.1:42509048-43709048 GCA_963924545.1 Pogonocherus hispidulus
CCTGGATATAAACTCGGTAAATGAAAGATGCTCATAGATAATAAAAACGGAACTGACGGAATACTTATACATGAGTTAATCATTAAAAACCTTAAAACTGGAAATTTATTGAGGAACAATTAACTACAGTATTAGTAAAGTACTAGAAATGGGAGACTATCACTGTCGCGATTTTCGTTCCCATTTCTAGCCCTACCGGGGGTCCAGGCCGCAGGCCTGGAGTGCAGAACTTGACCCTGAGACATTTAAGTATGTAAACTGTAAGTGTTAACCTGAAAAATAAATTTTTACCGATATTCTAATTGGAAAAGCATTTCGCTTCGGTATTTTGGTAATCAGAAGTGTTTGGCAGTCGGTTCTATCGATTCCTTTAGCAATATTTTTCCTAGGAAAATAACCTATCTGAAGTTTAATTAATTTGACAGTTTTCGTGGGAGGTCCTTGTCTCGTTAGTGCAATCTCACATCGGCAGATAAAATGAGAAAGAAGTTGAGACGGATGCGACTCGAGATTTTCAAAGGCGAAATAGACGTAGTAGGACTAGACGTACGGTCTCGAAAAGAAATCTCAAAGGATTAGAGAAAGGACGGAACTTTAGTGAAACGGTTCTCGAAAAATTCCCGTAAAAATTAGAAAAATGGTCTAGGGATCCCGCGAAAAGTCGGGATTTCGGCAGGCGTGACTGGAACATTAAGCGCGAGGACAAACACCGGTGCTAGTTGTATCTCTCTCGCTGAACGGCGATCGACGAAAATTTTGCAGAGGTTTTTTGGAAAGGCGAATAAATTGGGAAAACGCGTAGGAAACGGGACGAAAATACCCCTACGCATCGACGCGTTTCAATATATATGGATTATAAACAGCGGTAGTCACATTCAAAAACTTTACTCGGCCGAGGCATCGAACTCAAACTATTCGGCCAGTGAGTCTGGCCGAACTATTAACTGTGAACTATGGCAAATCAGATAACATCAGACTACATAATTATAGCAAGCTGTAAGTTCACTGAATTTACACTATAGTAATTTTGATTGCAATTTTATCAATTTCTGTAGCGAATGTTTAGAGTCTTGAAATCTAACCACTATAAAAATTACAAACTACTATTGTAGATACCTTTTTGTTAAGAGCAAAATAATTTACAACCAATTTTTGACCACTGATATAGAAAAAGTTACGATACGCATATACTGAACCTTGGCCACTAAGATTTACTACCATTATATCAAAATAACGTTTAATAGAATATAAAGTTTGCTGTATTATATATCAATTTGTTCGTCTCTGTCATAAATAAATGTTATATAGTCGAATTTATGTATTTTTTATATTTACATAGTTAAATGATAGAGGATTTACAGCTGGCCATTGTTTTATTTACAACATTTTTAAATTAATTACCGCCATTATTCAATGCAGAATATTTATTTGGTATATTTTATTATAAAAACCTGTGCAAGGTAACAACGATAGGTTGAACAACCACCAATATACTAACCTTACACTTATATTTTGGCGCAAATTGGACACCTCACAAGATTAAGCAATATTTAGGTTTCCCTTATTTTGACAGCTGCATGCGCATGCATTGTTTCTAATAAAGGATCCCTTAACAAGGCTAATGCTTGACCTTAATTCTGCAGGTTTAAAGTACGGTATTATGTCTCCCTTATTTATTGTTTGGGGGAAAGCGACAACAATTGTGAAAATGATTTTGAATATCGAATTTTTTGAATAAAAACCATAAATACACAGAATTATTTACAATAATATATGTGCATAAAAATAAAATTTAGGTATTTAAAAACTCAAACTGAGGCTCAGTACAAACAGTTTACACATCATTATAAGTAGTCTTAAACACAAATATTACAATCTTATTTCGTTTCCTCTTTGGTAAATCCTTCACTTGAATTAGGAAATAGCTTCACTTGAATTTGGAAACATTTTATATTAGAAGCAAACTGTAATGTCAAAACAAGGCACGTTGTTTAGTCCATTCCAATAACTACAATTTTGTTAAAAATATAAGGTTAAGTGGTATTCAAATAAAGTGGTTGTTGATGCTGTTAATACTACTCGACAGTATTAAAAGAATTTCCAATAACTCTATTATTCCCAGTCTTTGATCTGGAAATTGAATTTTAAGTTTAACGACCACCACTATGTTAACTTGCAGTTATGTTTTACTAGAAATTGTTTAATAAATATTTTGATGATTACAACCCCCTCAGATGGTGTTATATTACAAGTCAAAGTTTGAGAACCGACAATATGCTGAGCATAGAATTAAAATCTAGAGAAATTAAAATCTAATAGAAAAAAAAGTAAAATAAGCATTTCCTAGTCTGGTAGTATTGGACAAATATTAAATCGTAATATTTGCTATCCTATACTATATTTACTATAAAAATATGCTATCCTCTTGACTTCGCAAAGCTGAAGTACAACAAGTTACACACTTAATAATATTTTTTTATTTTTAGCACTTGATGGATCTCCTCAATTTGGACCAGTTTCTTCAGAAGCTGTAAAGTACTTAAACAAACAGAAGCTGCAGCAGCAACCAAACGCAACGTTAACAGAACAAAAAACGCAACAGCAATATTACGAAATGCCATCAGGTTCGCATTTACCTCAAACACAGAAACCTGTTTTATATGTTTTTACTACCCAACCAACAATTAAACCAGCTTGTGGAGGCTGTGGATATGTTACCACAGAGAAATCTTTGCAAGGACCATCATTTAATTTTCAAAATCCTGCTTTTCAAGGCCCTACTGGCCCAGCCAATATTCGATATATTGACCTAACTCAACCAAGTTTAGAAACGGAACCTTCACATGGATCAAGAAACGATCACATGAATCAAGAAACTTCTAACAATTCTTCTGGTTTTTCTAAGACTTTAAATTACCATAAATCCGAAGGGATCCAAAACCAACCATTAAAGAATTTATCTTCCCCTCAAGGTCAACCACGAAAAAGTAAAAGTATGACCATCTTACAATCCACGCAATTTCAAAGTAACCAATATCAAGCGGTTGGTCAACGTGTACATTCGCTACAAAACTATTTTCAGAATAAACAAGAAAACGTGCAAAGTCATGAGGAATATCTCAATATTAAACCTGATAACAATCGGAGTACCATAAATCTGCCCGATTCCGAATTTCTTCCTCCAGGTATAAGAAAACAAACTCAGGAAGAAAAATACTCTAGTCAACTACAGAGCTTAAATAGAGGAAATCAACGAATCCAACACAACAATACTGTAAATACATTACTTGATACGAATCAACCAGGTAAAAACTTAAATTATAATTCTACTATATACAGCCTTATTCAGAACCCATATAAAAAACTTTGAGGATATGTGCATCCTTAAATAAGAAATCGATATCACCATTAAAATTGTAATAAAAGTAATTAGGATTTCCCGTAAACAATGTTTAAAGTTATACCATTATAAAGGACTAAGTAGATGGGCAACTGTACTTCAACGATATCGGATATACCACTTTCCGACAAAAAACAGTAAACAAGTTTTTTGTACCTGGAACGTCTATCTATCTTTAAGTTTATTTTAAAGTAAAAACGCTGCAAATCTTTTTTGCGCCGGGCGCGCCGGTTTCTTTCGTGCTAGCTAGTTTGCATTGTCAGTTCCAAGGTCACTCCATTACAGTGGACCAGTATCCAGCGGCGTGCAATGAAAAATTTTTAAATAGTTTTCAGACCCCGCCAAAAAAATTCCTTTTTGCACTACCACATTTCTACATGTATGTTGAACATCCCCAAATTTTATTTTCGATAGGTTCTGAATAACCCTGTATAATCTACTTCTTCTTTGAGAGATGTATTGTTATTTGTGAATGTTTAATTGACTATGTACGAGTAATAAATTCTCCAGGTGTTTGAAAATTATTTACATATAAATATTTTTTTATTTAATCGTACATTTTGTTTAGCTTAATTAGCTTAATTCAACACAAGGCATTTTTGATGTGTAATTTTAAAGAGTTAACTGTAAAATAACTTTTAAAATATTGAATACTTGTAAATAATTTTGAAGAAATCTACTAATATTCATTACCTTATAACTTATAAAGCTCATGATAAAATTCAACCACCCTGATAATAACAAAGATCATGTGGAAAACAATAAGTAAGGTCTAATGGCACAAGCAACTTGATTAGTTTAACGATCCGCAATAACTGTCAACATAAAAAGAGTCCTCTCTCTCCCTACTTTGAACTCATAGTAAAATATGATTTATTAGAAAATTTAAAATTTGATTTATAAAAAAAAATATTTAAAGTAGCCTGGCTATTGTTTTACATTTAAACTCGAATTACATTTGAGTTGAATCATACAAAAAATTAATTGAGGAAACCGTTACTAACAATGAAAACACGCTTCTATGTATGTTACCACTATATATTTTTGTTTTTAAAAAATTTGTGACTGCAGTTTCGACTTACAAAGTCATTTTCAAACAGTGATTCAAAATAGAATGAATTACAACCGGCAAAATTTCTATATATAACTTCTATCAGGTAAGAAAAGAGACAGGATTTTAAGGCATTTCTTCAATAAAAAAATCAAAAGAACATCTTTTTATCCTTTTATTTTTGGAGGACTTTCAGCTCGTTATTATTTACATGGATACATTCTCCGACGTTTCGTCCGAGGTTTCGGACTTCTTCACAGGTTACTTAAATACTGAAAATAATGTTTTTACAGGAATAATTAAATTAGATTAGTGACAGAATATTTATCCAAAAGATATTCTGTCACTAATCTAATTTAATTATTCATGTAAAAACATTATATTCAGTATTTAAGTAACCTGTGAAGAAGTCCGAAAATTCGGACGAAACGTCGGAGAATGTATCCATGTAAATAATAACGAGCTGAAAGTCCTCCAAAAATAAAAGGATAAAAAGATTTTCTTTTGATTTTTTTATTGAAGAAATAAATTATAACATTAATTAATTTATAAATTAAATAATTTATAAATTATAAATTATAAAGCCAACAACTTGTCTAATATCATTTTAAGGCATATTTTACAATTTTTGAGAACTTAACTATGAATATAATAAAGCAATTTATATAGTATTGGTAACAGGGTTTACCAGATGTAAATTTCGACTTTATAAGTCGAAACTGCAGTCACAAATTCTGTAAAAGCAAAACTATATAGTGGTAAAATACATAGAAGCGTGTTTTCATTGTCATACAAAAAATTTAATTCACATCTTCCTTGATCTAGAACTATGACCGGCTATTGTGTTGCCTGTCTCGTTGCGGAATGGGTACTTTGCAAAATTTATATTAATTTTATTTTAAAGTATTAATGTTATACGATATACGATACTAGAAGCTTCCCTTATTATTTAAAAACTTGATTATTGTAAGACGAGACAGATGCGGAATACTAGTTCAGCATCCAAACATTATAAAAGATCTTAACTTACATAATTCCTGGTTTATTTGTCGTTTTATTGCCATTTAGTGTTAAATTTAGGGAATCAGAAAGCTGGTTTTTAAAAACATTATTTTATTTCACTAAGATGGAACACTTGCCCTTACAACACTTATATACAATATAAGTGTTGTAAGTACAAGTGTTCCATCTTGGTTAAATAGCATGTACCAAATAACTTTACGAAAACACATCTTAAGGTGGATCTAGCAACCTCACAGGAAGAAGTAGTTAAAGAAACTTACTTGTTTTATTCTTAAGCCCTCGTAAAGACATGAGAATATTATGACCAAGCAATTGGGCCATCACGAGTTCAACCAGTGGAAGACGAACAGACATCGTCGCTGGACAATTGGGTTACCACAAGGAGCTGTATAATACTAAACCAATTTAATCAATCGATTATCGATTGGTATTGCATTAACAAAAATTTACAGAAACTTTATTAAAAATAGAAAATAATACTGCTTAGTTTATATAAAGAATATATTATTTCTAAGTAGATAATCCGGGCCGGTTCTAGAACGGAAGTGCGTAATCCAAGATGGCGTCTGATATCGTTGTCGGTTTTGTTAATTTTTGTATGAAGGTTGGTAGCACTGTATGTGTTTGTGTGTGGCACTCCTGTCACCAGAGGCTTTGAGAGGAAATGACGTCGCTTAGGTCTTTTTGGCTGTCATGGCGTATGACTTAAAAAAGCTATTTTTTTTAAATAATTAATTTATAAACATCAAGGATCTATTTTATATAACGTATTGTAATGATAATCTTATTATTTAATAATAGACTTTAATAATTATAGAATTCATTATTTTTTATTTAAATAGTCCTCTACTCGTGTAAGACTACCTTAAGGATTTTATAATGTACGACCTCCTTAAGCATTGAAGGCATAAAGAAGACCAGGTAATATGCTAATGTATTAACCGCGAGTGCCGGAGGCTGGGAGCCGGGCTCAAACTCGGAATGTATAATTACGATACTTAAATTTTGTTATTGAACAGTTTTTTAATATATGGGCTAAATAATTATACCTTTACATATAAATTGGTGTTTCAATTAACAAGACAAGGCAGAAGACGACCAGATAATATGCTAATGTATTAACCGCGAGCGCCCGGGCAGCGGACCTCGCGAGCTATATAATTATACTTTTCCTTTTACGTACAAATTATAGTGTCAATTACCAAGATGTATTATTAATGTACCAAGTTTAATTTAGGTTAAAGAGGCCGTGCTGTATGGATATAAAAATAATTTATAGTAATTTACATTTTTAGCGACCTTGCCCAACTTTATGAGATTTCAAAAATTACTGTCCTAGATTTTCCAGTCATGAAATATTTATATTGAAATAAATAACATAATTATTTTACATTTTTTATTAACTTTATTCTTCAGGCAGTAAAGATTCATATTCGTCTTCTCTTAAATATCTCCCATACAGATCTTCTTCTTCTTGTTCTAGAGTATTGTCCAGGACACTGTAAGAATAAAAATAATAATCAGTTTATATGTAGACTATTTTGTATACAGGGAAGAATGAAAGAATCTATGAAACGAAACTTTACTTGGGGTTTTACTAAAAGCAATGTTCAAGCCTGTCTTTGATTTTTCTTCAGTGCAGATTTAAAGAAAAAAATGTTTACCTTACTGGTAATTCCTCTCCAATTTGCAAGCCAACTTCTTCTGTTCTCGGAATAGTCGCTTCGATCTGTTCCGGTAGGCTCCGCAAATCTTCTTGAGGTAACTGCAGACATTCTGGGATGCTGTAAGAACAAAAAATAATAATAATCGGTTTATATGTAGATTGTATTGTATACAGAGAAAAGGATTAAATAAAAGTTAGAATCGAGAAAATCTTTACTTGGAACTTACTGAAAGCAATATTCGAGCATTTTAAAAAAAATTACCTTGTTGTTTCCTCCGCGTCGACTTCCATTTGTTCATAGTCGCAAAAACATATTTCTTCATTGCAACACGGGTGTTTTTCTCCCATGTCAATGTCAAAGCAATAAGAACTGTTATTTTCTACTTGGTCGTCTTCTTGTACAGAATCTTGACAGGTGCATTCGTACTGTATATCACTACAATAATAATAAAGGTAGTTTAATAATAGTTAAGTGTTCCTATTAAAATACAGCCAAATCCCTTATTCTTAACGAAAAGTAATTGAAAAAAATAACTTATAGTTACAGAAAATAAATAAATTACTGCTTCTTTTATACAGAATCTTTAGGTACACAAAATATTTATAATAATAATAATAAGAATAATAATACTCCATAACTGATTTTAAACAATCCTACTTTTGAAAGATATATTTTATTAGTATTGCTTTTACGTTAAATCAAACAGAAATGGATTATTATATATTAACATACCGATTCATAAAAGGCAGAAAAAATACATATATAGAAAGTACCTACTTACTTTTCGAAAAAATATGCACTTGGGCAGATTGGGGGTGTATAACGGTTACTCAAAACACTAAGACACTTATGGCAAAACATTTTTTTTTTTATTTAAATTACAAAATACTTCGCTTATATAATTTTTGTGCAGTGAAAGGAACCAAACTGATACCTATGTCGTCTCAATATGGTTCACATTTTTCGGTCACAAGGACGTTTTTCATAGGTGGGAAAGTGATTGTTTTTATGTCACGGTATGGGGATTTACCTATAAAATAACCAAATTCGATATAGATAAAGTAAGTTATAACTGCAGTTAAGAATACCAGTATAGTACTTCATCAAGCTGTTTCAGGTAAGTTTACATTGTTTTTTACTATAAACTATCATTTGTTATTTGTTTTTATTAAAACTGTTCCATCATCCAACATGACTAAAAGCAATCAGTATTATTGGATTCAAATTTAGCGTAATTTATTCTTGTAAGTACAGTTTTCAGAAAAAGATGTATCGTACAATTATAATTTCTTTCCTTATAAAATATTTCTTCGTTTTCGTGATACAGAGTCTTAAAGTTAATTTTTATAATTGAATGGAGCGACTACATCTGTAACGAAATTTTATATTTATAATAGATTTTAGAGAATAATAATAATAATAATAATAATATCTTTGCCTCTCATTCAACATAAATGAGACTTGTGTGGAAGAGGGGGTGACATATTATTAAGCAGACTGCATTTACCTCTCAGGAACGACTTATTTTGTTAAGGCCTAACCACCATTCAGTGCTTGAATGAGGTATTGAAATGTTAATTTCTTACATTAACATCAACTAGCAGTACTTGACTTACACTACAAAGTCACTTTTTATGCACCAGATAATATGCAAGTAGAAATTTAATGAAAATTGTCTGGTGAATTGTATGATTAAAAGGTATTTTCGAAATTTTCATATACATGGTTACTCAGAACTAATTATTCTGTTTTTGCCTCTCATTCCACATAAATCCCAGAAGTCTTGAGACTTGTGTGGAAGAGGGGGTGACATATTATTAAGCAGACTGCATTTACCTCTCAGGAACGACTTATTTTGTTAAGGTCTAACCACCATTCAGTGCTTGAATGAGGTATTGAAATGTTAATTTCTTACATTAACATCAACTAGCAGTACTAGACATACACTACCAACTCACTTTTTATGCACCAGGTAATATGCAAGTAGAAATTTAATGAAAATTGTCTGGTGAATTGTATGATTCAAAGGTATTTTCGAAATTTTCATATACATGGTTACTCAGAACTAATTATTCTGTTTTTTCTTTGTTATAGAATGAACTTAAATGAAATTAATGGTATTACTTGTCTCCGTAGGAAAGATACCATAAAATTACAAGACCTGCCTAAGGATGTACCAGTGCCCATTCTAGGCATAAAAATAATCGAAACAAAGTTTGGTAAAGCAGTGTTGGCTGAACTTCAGGAAAATCTGGTTTTCTTACCAAAAAGAGCGCTCCCTGTTATTCAGAAGAATTTAGAACAATTTCAAGCTGAAAAGTATGTTTTAATATTTAAGAGTATGATAGAGTGTAATAAACCGAATGCTGCCATTAACTTCGAGATTCAACCTTATGATAAGTGAACAATATATATATGTAGTACATACTCATAATTCTACATTCAGTACAGTCTGTACATTTATTTATATTAAGTATATATAAAATCTCAAGTTTTTCAACAAAGTTTAATAATGAATATATGTGAGCTAAGCGATCAAGTTATTACCAATTTTAATAAAGCTAAAAACATTTCAATTACTTCTCAAAACCTTGCTAGTAGAGAAAAGTGGCTTAAATCAATTAGCAAACATTTACGTTTGCTCAACCGAGCTATAAAAATCTCTGATTCTATAGGGTTTACAAGAAAAATTAATACAAATATTGGTCATTTAAAGGCTATTAAAATTTTTTAAAAAAATATACATGTAGGAAGAGGGGTTGGAGGAAGGGAGAATAGAAGTTCTAGATTGCGTTTTGAGTATATTAACTCAGCATTTAAAAGTAGGTTGGTCTCAGGCTTAATTATAAACTTGAAGCACAAAGATATACTGCAGTTTTTTAATGATTCATATTTTTTATTTAAAACGCGAATAAACAAAATTTTAAAAAAACACCCAACAATAAAAGTTAATACGGTTTTCTGTGGTGAATTTATTAAAAGTAACGTTAATTCTGAAGTAATAGAATTTAAGTATTTAAACACAAAAAATTATGTGATTGATTTAGGTACAGATTTAAGCCTTTGGTTTAGAGAAAATGTAATTGATAAAATTTTAAATAAATTAGACGAATTTCAAGAACGCGACAGCGGATTCGCACTACATAAAATTGTTAGTTTGGAAGTAAATATAAATAAATTTGAAATGGGAAATGGAGGCACGTCTTTTATTCGATTACCGGAATACATTGAACGAAAAAAAGCTTGTGTAAATATTCAAAATTATGAGGATAATGCCTGTTTTGCTTGGTCAATAGTCTCTGCATTACACCCAGTTAATACTCAGGTTAATAGAACTAAATCTTATCCACATTATTCAAGTGTATTAAATATGACTGGAATTGAATTTCCAATGACAATACCGCAAATTGAAAAATTTTAAAAGCAAAATAATATATCAGTAAATGTGTACATGCTTCAATTAATTGGAAAAAGATTTAATGTAGTGCCTGCGCGATTAACCAGTAGTAAATTGAAACAACATGTTAACTTATTAATGATACAAAGCGAATATTCTGATGAACAGGATCTTGCAGATAGTCATACAAATAAAGAAATAAAATATCACTTCTGCTGGATAAAAAATTTGAGTAGGCTTGTTTCTTGTCAATTATCATTAAAGGCGCATAAAAAATACATCTGCGACAGATGTTTAAATTATTTTAGCAACGAAGAAAAATTAAATTTACATTCCATTGATTGTCAAAACATAAATAAATGTAAAGTATCATTTCCCAAAGAAAAAATATTAAGTTTTAAAAATTTCAAATACAAAGAGCCCATGCCTTTTGTTCTGTACTGTGACTTTGAATCACTGCTAGAACCATTTTCTGAAAATAGCAAATCTAAAACTGTAAAGTATCAAAAACATAAAGCCTTTAGTGCTGGATTTTATTTTAAATGCAAATATGATGATAATCTGTCTTATTACAACAGTTATCGAGGGTTAGATTGTATAGAGTGGTTTAAGCAACAATTGGAAAGTATTTCGATTTTCATTGAATCAAAATTAAAAAGTGTTGTCCCCATGAATTTTTCGGCACTGCAACAAGCTGAATTTTTAATATCTACTCACTGTCATATTTGTGAAAGACCATTCAAGTCAGACGATAAAAACTTTCGTGATCATTGTCATTTCACTGATAACTACAGAGGTCCAGCCTCACAATGACTGTAATATAAATTTTAAAAAATCTTTTGTAGTGCCTGTTGTATGTCACAATTTAAGTAATTATGATGCGCTTTTTTTTATTAAAGACTTAGCGAAAACTGGCAATATATCTTTACTTCCCATAAATAAGGAGAAATATATATCTTTTACTAAAACTATGTTAAATTCTCAAGTAAAGTTTCGTTTCATAGATTCTTTCAGATTTATGGCCTCTTCATTAGATAAGTTATCGTCATATCTAAATAAAAGTCAAATGATAAATTTGCATAAGGAATTTAAGAACCTCGATGATCAAAAAATTAATTTACTTACTAGAAAAGGTGTACTTCCATATGACTATGTAGACTCTTTAGAAAAACTTACTGAAACTAAATTAACTCATAAAGATAAATTTTACAACAAACTAAATGATAGTAATATAACTGACGATGATTATCAGCATGCTCAAAAGGTCTGGGATTCATTTAAAATTAAAAATTTAGGGGAATATTCTGATTTATATTTAAAAACTGATATTATTTTGTTGACGGATATTTTCTAAAATTTTCGAAACAAATGTATATCGATTTATCAGCTCGATCCTGTTCATTACTTCACCTTGCCTGGTTATACCTGGGATTGTATGCTTAAATATACTAAAGTGGAATTGGATCTCTTGCAAGATATTGATATCCTCATGTTTATTGAACGGGGTATACGAGGTGGTGTAAGTCAATGTTGTAATCAATATGCAAAAGCCAATAATAAATTTATGTCCGACTATGACCCTAATGAACAAGCGAATTATTTATTATATTTCGATGTTAATAATTTGTATGGGTGGGCAATGAGCCAGTATTTACCTTACGGTGGGTTCGAATGGGTTGATCCAAACATTGACGTCACAACTGTCTCGGACACTTCGAATGTAGGATATTTATTAGAAGTTGACCTTGAGTACCCTGAATATTTACATAATTTACATAAAGATATGCCTTTGTGTCCAGAACATAGAATACCACCAAATTCGAAATTACCGAAATTATTGACTACCCTCTACAATAAAACTCGATATGTAATACATTATCGAAATTTAAAACAAGCTTTAAATCTAGGTGTTAAACTTACAAAAATATATAGAATTTTGCGTTTCAATCAAGCTCCTTGGTTAAAAGCCTATATTGATCTAAATATTAAATTACGTCAGGCAGCTACAAATGATTTTGAAAAGAATCTCTTTAAATTATTAATTAATGCCGTGTTTGGCAAAACTATGGAGAACATACGTAAGCATCGGATTGTAAAGTTAATAAATCATTGGAATGGTCGCTATGGCGTTAAGAATTATATTGCCAGCCCAAATTTCCATAGTCGAGCAATATTCGATGAAAATTTAGTCGCGATTGAACTCAGTAAGACTGAGATTACTTTTAACAAACCTCTTTATATCGGTATGTGTATTTTAGATATTTCAAAAACATGCGTGTACGATTTTCACTATAATTTCATGTTAACAAAATTTCCAAACCAATGTAAGCTTCTATATACCGATACAGATAGTTTGATATATGAAGTACACTGTGATGATGCATATGATATTGTAATTAGGCAGAATTTAGAGAAATTCGATACTAGTGATTATCCCCTTAATAACAGATATAGGATACCATTATTAAATAAAAAAATACCCGGTTTGATGAAAGATGAGTGCAGTGGTTGTATAATGACCCATTTTATAGGTCTTCGATCGAAAATGTATGCTTTGAGAGTTGAAGGAAAAGATGAGATTAAAAAATCTAAAGGTGTTAAAAGCAATGTAGTTAAAAATTGTATAACTTTCGAGGATTATAAGAAATGTTTAGATAACGATGTTGAATTATATCGAAACCAAAGAAGTATTCAATCATATCTGCATAATGTTTATAGCGTTGAGCAAACGAAAATTGCTTTAAGCCCTTTTGATGATAAAAGATATTTGATGCGGGGTGTAACAGATACTTTATGCTGGGGTCATTATTCTATTATGTCTACATAATTATTATAAGATTATATGTATTTTAATGTATTATAAATTTACGATTGATTTATACAATAAACATTTATACATTTTTATTAACTTGTTTTATTTGTTAGTAATAAATAATACAACTATATAAGTAGGTATATACTAGTTTATTTATTTAGTTCAACAACGTACTTAAATACATTTTTCTTTCTAAATCATTAAATACTTCATTTCTTTTATAATAAATACATTCACGAATACAGCACTTTCGAATACAAAAAAGTGGACTATCACGCAAGTTTAATATTACATTATCATTCTGATTCGAATCCATATCGTAATTTGTGTTACTTAGTACATTACTTGCTATATTCAAAAAGTTATTGTAAAAGTTTGCAAAATCTATACGATTCAGCAATTCCATATTTGGTTGAATCAGACTATTATCAAGTTTTAAAATACATGAAACAGAAGCTTCAGACAGGTAAAATGTACAAAAACCATTGGTCACCTTCAACATTTTAATATCCATATAAGGAGCCGTGCTAATGTTATAATGTGAAAACTCTATAGCATGTTGAATGTCTGCAGAGGCACCATGATAATTAAAGTAATCATTAATAAAATGATCCAAGTAAGTCATGAAATCCTTCCATTCTTCAGCATTAAAGGAAATATGATTTGTGCTGTTGTCGCTCGTATTCATTAACATCCTAACAGCCGGCATGTAATTTCTGGCTGCACTAAATCCAGTTATTATCTTGTATATGGAGGTATTTATGGGAAAAGAGCTTTCATTAATGTATTTATCCTCATTTTGTACCTTTTTTCGATATTGTTCAGCTACTCTGTCAAGTTCTTGCCATATAATGGAGCCTTCTTCGGAAAAAGTTGGACTTGGACTGGGACTGATGGACGTCATATTTCACTACTTGCACACTAAAAGAGATCACTAAAGACTGATAAACTAACAGAATATGGTTAAACATTTATACCGAAATGGATAAAGACAGAGTTTTTTTTTTTTTATTTCCCATATTACGTTTACTTAGGTTACAAAAAATGTTTTTCAACCTCCAAAAGCAATTTAAATAGCTTATAACTATATAAGAGAATTACTATATTATTATTATTATTATTAGTACAGATATAACAATCAGATATAACAATCATATACTTACAAAAAACAAATAACCAAGCAATACATATCGATTGAATATATTAGAAAGAATGAATGAGTCACACCTAAGTTAACCTTGTGTTGTGGTACTCATTCATATAGATTAAAAGATAAAGAAAAGAAAAAGAAAAAAACTTATTCTAATCGTAGTTATGGCTGTTATGACTAAGTACATTAAGAAAATAAACATACTGTGTAATGAATACATTATCGTTTAGTTACTAAGATTGTTTCTGGACTATATAGAAGGCCGTATGGCAAGGAGTCAGACTTGAGTAAATAAAACCAAATATAAGCAAATAAAAAGCAAACAAAATCCGAGGGCAAGTATATTAATCATATACATGCTTAAGTAGACTAAAATTTTCAATAATATAAGCTTTCAGTTCTCTTTTCAAAACAGATTTTTTTGAAATATTTTTTATTGTTTTGGGCAACAAATTAAACAATTTAGGACCAAGATAAGATGAAAATTTCTGAGAATGACTTTTCTTGCATTGAGGAGTGTTTGTCGTAAGATTGGCCATAGCACGGGTATTATAGGTATTCGTCGTGAATGACATGTCAGAATTAAAAAAACGTAGTAAACACTGGTAAGTGTACAGTTGTCTCAGATTAAACACATTAGCTTCTTTGTATAACATTTCAGTAGAATAAAGTCTGTCTTTCTTTAAAATAATTTTCAATATGCTATTTTGTAGAATTTCTAAATTATGCATTACTGTTTTATACGATCCCCCCCATACAGTTATACAGTACCTTATTACAGACACTGCCAGAGCATCATAGACCATAAAGATATGTTTGATATCTATTACATCTCTAAGTTGGTAAAACGTATGTATTAGTTTCCTAAGTCGTTTCACTGTAGATTCTATGTGTTCAGTCCAGCGTAGAAACTGATCAATCATTACTCCTAGGTATTTAATGTTTTCTACTTTATGAATTTTAGGACAAGAACAACTTAATTTATCTGTACAGCTTCTCTTGTGTATGATGATGTTATCTGTTGCCGGTTGATCAGTTATAGTAGTTGTGAAAGCGATGTATTTCGTTTTGTCTATATTAAGGCTTAAAAGGCTACTGTTTAACCAGTCAAAAAATATAGCTAGTTCACACTCTACTTTTTTATATACTTCTGGCCAAGAATCGCCCGTGAATAAAATGGCTGTGTCATCTGCATATGAGATCACCACCCCCGTAGTGTTTTGTTGCCTAGAAATGTTATTTATGTATATTAAAAATAATATTGGACCCAGTACCGTCCCCTGGGGCACCCCCATGGTAACTGGTAATGGATCACTATATATATTATTAACTCTAACTGTTTGGGATCTCTTCTCTAAATAACTTTTGAATACATCTAAACTTAAACCTCTAACCCCCACGAGTTCCATACGTTTTAATAAAATTTGGTGGTTAACAGTATCGAAGGCTTTGGCTAGGTCGAGAAAAACTGTTAGACATTTTTTTTGTTTATCTAGTTTATTGATAGTACTGTTTACAAGTTCATGGACAGCATCTTCTGTCGACATGTTTTCTCTGAAACCAAATTGACAGTTCGATAATATCTTATGTTCTTCTAGAAAGGATTGTAATCTGATTTTCAATGCCTTTTCAAATACCTTCGCAAAGTTATTTATCAGAGTTATAGGTCGGTAGTTATTGACACTTTTTTTATCGCCAGCTTTAAATATTGGTGTCGTAATGGACTCTTTAAATGCTTGGGGTACCTCCCCAGAGAGAAAAATTAGATTTATAATAAAACCGAGGGGGTTTATAAAGTAGGTATGAAATTTTTTTAATAAGTGAGTCGATATTCCATCCGGTCCCGGAGAAGCATTATTTTTTAGATTTGATATAATAGAAATTAATTCATTATTATTTGTAGGCCGTAGAAAAAGAGAATGTTTGACATCAGAACTGTCAATTGTTGGTGAATTTCCTAAACTTTTTTTCACCTTGTTCGCCATTTTTATACCTATGTGCGAAAAAAAATCATTGAAGTAATTAGCTTTGTCTTTATCAGTTGTAATTTTTTGTCCACTTTCATTCTCAATATCATAATCTAGTCTGTTTTTCGATTGACTGGTGAAGTTTGTTATGTTATTAATTTCACGCCAGACCTTTTTATAATCATTCTGTGCTTCAGAAATTTTAGCATTATAATATTGATTTTTAGTTTTTTTAATTAGTGCATTAACAAAATTTCTATATCTTTTGTACTCTATCTGTGATGCTTCTGTGCGTAATTTCGTTGTTTTTCTTTTCAAGTTGAAAAGAGTTGAGTTGAAATTCTAGTTTTCAAAAGGCTTCCAACAATTCATGTATATTGTAAACAGATTACAGAGCGTTCTCTGAATTAATCCAGCTGTTGTGTGAAGCATCTAGACCCAACCATTTTACATATTGTTTTTTACCACGTCTACGTAACACTCTTTCCCCGAGGTACACATCTGGATGCTTCGTTTTCTGAAGCTCTTCTTTATAAAACCCTCCACTAATTGGTATACCACGAGTATCTTCCAGTAAATATGTGACAGGATTAGTCATTCGTACATTTACAATTTTAAATAATTCAGTAGTCCAGTTGGGTCTGTATCCCTTCCGAAATGCTTCCCTGTATTTACTGATCCGTACATAATCTCCCACTTTAAATTTTGTACGACTTAAATCAACAGTCTTTATGTAGCTGTATGCTGTATTCAACAACTTTTTAGCATTTCTTGCATTAACTTGATTAGGCTTTAATCCAAGAGTTCGGTGCTTGGTATTGTTATACTTACTTACAATATCTTGTAGTATATCTACCCACTTATAAGTGCCTTGAAGACTAAATTTCTTCCACATTAAATTCTTCAGTGTTCGATTTACTCGTTCTACCACACTAGCTTTTAAGTTGGAAAATGTGCTACAGTGATTAATTTTAAACTTCTTCATCAACTCAGAAAAAGATTTATTGTAGAATTCCTTACCCAAGTCACTTTGACAGTTGAGTGGTATAGATTTCATTTGCAATAAAATTTTCTTCATGGCATCAGTTACATCGCTGGCAGTTTTTCTTTTAATAGGTTCTGCCCACAAGTATTTACTAAATACGTTTATTACAACAAGAATATATCGATATCCCTTGTTAATTTTTGCATATGGAATCATTTCAACTAAATCAGCCTGAATTAAATCGTTCAATCCCTTCACAACAACATGTCTTCTATTAAATTTTTTTCTGGCAGGTTTATGAAGTTCGTTAATTACTTCCTCTTTAATATCAGTCATTTTTTGCTATAGGACACTGTAAAACTATTTCTGCATGCAATGACTGCGGCTGCCCTCGCTCATATATAAAAAGGATGATATCACCTTTATTTATGGTTCGCCCAATAAGGTCTTTAGCTTTAATACTAACACCGCTTTTATAAAACAGTTCACAGTTAGCGGGCACGATTTCTATGTTTTCAATAGTTCCAGATACTGGGAAGATATACTCTTCCTTCTGATTTTCCAAACTATAATGACCCGGGAGTACAAGTGGTGCCTTTCCAACAACTTTTATTATGCATTTACTGTGATGTAAGGAAGGTTCACAAATGTAAAACGCAGCTGATTGCGGGAAAGATGTTAAAATTGGTGCCTGCGAACTAGTCAATGACGATACGGATGAATAAGGAACAGATCGGCCCCTTAACATATGTCTACCAAATTTATCTATGGGCATATTTAACAACAACAGCTTGCACGTAAAAGATGTTTGTCTTGTATATCACCTTATTTTATAATTTTATCTTCTCTGAGTTCTTCAATAATCGAAACGATTTCATTTTGGTGAGCGTTATTTCCCGCACTTTGCGATGCCAGTAATAAACGTAACCTATCTATTAATTCATTTGGATCATTGTAATACACATAATCGACTTTTTTATCAGATAAATTCAACAAACCACCGGTAGTCGTTGATCTCTTCGTGTGTTCAGATTGTGTTCTTCGTAGGGGTCTAGTTGGTGGGGGAGGTTTCGCAAATGTTCTTGGAAGGGTACTTATAGTAGGTTTAATTATTCCCTTCTTTATCAAATATGGTTTAATTATTGTTCTATATTTTTCATTCTGTGAACCTTGGATTTGTCCTTTAGGATCGAAGTGTCTACGGTAAGCATGAGATCTGTTTAATATATCCATATAATTATCTAAATCTCCTTGCTTATATCCTACTGGTTGTTTTTTAAATAGTAATTCATACAGGCCAGGTGTTCCAGAGTATGGTTTTCCATCTACTTTAATATCTTTATCAACTATGTCAAGATCACTGTTCCCAATTCTTAGCTTTTCCGTAATAAAGTCATGCTTTACACCATATAACCTATCATTATCTTTCTCATCTCCACGTACTGACATATCTATATAATAACGTGGTAGAGGATCATAAGCCTCTAGGTATTCACTATAAGCTTGGGTTTTGGACAGATCTTGAAGAAAAATTCTACTTTTTTCAACTTCTTTATCAATCTGCTCGTTACTGTCTTGCTCGATGGTATCTGAATTATTTACAACATCATGTTGATAGGTATCTTCCAAAAAGCTCGGCATGGTCATGGGTAACGTAGGCAAATACTTTTTATATGTGCCAGTTGGTGAAATTTTCGGTGTTGATGAAATTTCATACTTAAGATCTAAAGGTTCTTGCTTAATTGATACATCTGGTTTTAAATTTAAAAGTAGCTTCTGCAATGGCTCTGTAATAGGTTTGTACTCCTTCTCCAATTGCGCTTGCGACTGAGCTACATCTGATTTTAAGCTTCTATATTTTTCCCTGATGGACTGTCTGGTTTTAACCAGCTGTCTTGCTAACTGTTTATTCATTGCTATGATCTTACACAATCTTAAGAGTGATTAAGAGTGATAAGAGTAAATATATTTATAATAAAATGGTATAAATCTGGTTGTTTAAACGGTTAGGTGTGCTTTCGAATCCCACAACACTTTTTATGGTAAAATGTACGCATCGAAGCCTCTCCTATATCGTCCACATCTTAAGGGGCAGTCCTTATCAATGACAAGAAACCCATATTTCTCTTTCCAACATTCACCACATATATCCTTAAATTGTTGGAGTGACATATCAACATTAACATGTTCATCATATACATGCTTTAAATTTGTTGCATCTTGTTTAAAAAGTACTATAAGGTTCGCATTATCTCGCACAAGCTGCTTCGGTATTTTAGAATACGTTTGTGTTATATAAAAGCAGTCAGTATCTTTGTGACGACCGAAACAAAAATAATCTCTCATAACACTTTGATTGCAGCAAACAACATCATCAAAAATTATAATGGAATTTGGTTTTATTTCGTTGGGTGGTACTACTTGAGAACTATCATCATATTCATAATATCCAATTTCCTTTAACGGTTGCAATAACTGTCGCAAGTGTTCATATTTGGTTTGGTTCAATGTCTTGGAATATACGTAAATATTCTCAAATCTTAAGCCATTTGCATGTTCGATCAAACTCATCATTACATTTGTTTTGCCACAACCAGATGGACCAACTAGTAGACCTCTCTTGGATGAGCCCCCAAAAAGTGGACCATGCTTTTTATAAGTATTCTCATCTGAAATTTCATCATGATTGATTATTGGCAGTAAAGTTTCTTGTTGTTCTATCTTCATTATGAAAGGAAGTCTGAACTACTTAATCACAAACCATACTATATATATATATATATATGTGTAGTATAAATGAAAATGATTTTAGTTCTATAGAAGACCTGTACATGATATATAATGTTGATACACAATCCATCATTAGTTATTCATCATCAAAAGCGCGAGAAGAGCGGATCTGGGTTGATTAATACGCTTATAAATAAGCTTCCATTTGAACTCCATATTCCTAGATACCAATACTGTGGTCCAGGTACAAAGCTTGCAAAAAGACTTGCAAGAGGCGATCGTGGCATTAATCCACTGGACACAGCGTGTTTATCTCACGATACTGCTTACAGTAAGAGTTCCAATTTAGAAGATCGTCATACAGCAGATCGTGAACTTGAACAACGTGCCTGGGAGAGAGTTAAGCCTAAAGACGCTAGTTACGGAGAAAAGGCCGCAGCGTGGGCTGTTACCAACGCCATGAAAGCAAAAACCAAACTAGGAATGGGTATCCGTAAGAAAAAACAATCCGTTAAACGTAAAAGAGGAGGAGCTCTTCGCAAGAGTACTATAAGTTTTAATGAAGCAGTACGTCGAGCTCGAGGTGGTATTCGACGTAAACCGTCTAAAAGTCTGATTGATATGGCAAAACAGGCTCTGTCTGCTATAGGAACAAAAGAACTGACAGTACCGCGAAAACGAATCATACCAATACCTAAAACTGGTGGGTTTCTACCACTCATACCACTGTTTGCTGCATTAGGAGCTCTAGGTAGTATTGGAGGTGGTGCAGCCGGTATTGCGAAAGCTGTTAATGAAGCAAAAGCTGCAAGGGAAAAACTTGAGGAAGATAAAAGACATAACTTGGCTATGGAACAAGCTACTGTTGGAAAAGGATTATATTTAAAACCATATAAAAAAGGATTAGGGTTTTATCTAGAACCATATCAAAAAAACTTCCAATAAAGCTGCCTCGTCATGCATTAACTAACCTAGATTTACTAAAGTTCGCTAAAAAGTTGTATATCCCATATTTTCGGGGGGTGTTTATGAAAGACAATCTACCCCCTAAAATAACAGAAAATGAAAGTGGAATCGTTAACTTAGACATTTCAACTGGTCCCGGTACTCACTGGACGGCATATGCTAAGAAGAATAATGATATAGTATACTTTGACAGTTATGGGAACTTGAGACCACCAAATTCATTAACAAAGTATTTCAAAAGCGATGGCAGCTTGAATAAGATTAAATATAATCATGACAAGTTTCAACGAGATAATTCAGAGAACTGTGGTCATCGCTGTTTAAAGTTTTTATATAATGTATTCAACTAGAAAATTATGTTATTATAAATATAGATGTTAATTCAACAACATGTCGTTTACTTTATCCCTTTCTGGAAATAGTTCTGTTTTAAGCGCAGATTTAAATCCACCCATTTATTTAGATGATAACTCTGAATATGTTATCGGTTTTGTTAATTTTGAAAGTTTCAATGTTATACCGAACATAGATGAGACAAATAATAAGTTTATTTATGAGAATACTACGTTAACGATTCCAGTAGGAGCATATGAAATTGATGATATAAATAACTACTTACAAAAGGCTGTTCAGTCTCCCGCTAACATTAATATTATACCTAATAGCAATACTTCTACTGTTAACATTGAATCAAATGTAGACATAGATTTTACATCAGATAACTCAATAGGTCGTCTCTTAGGATTTGACAAGAGAATTCTGAAAGCAAATAATTTGAATGAATCTGATTTTCCCGTAGAAATAATTACCGTCAACGCATTATGTATAGATTGCAACATTGCAGTTGGATCGTATTCAAATGGGCACCCAGTTCATATAATCCATCAGTTCTTCCCGGCAGTTGCACCTGGTTATAAAATAGTGGAATCACCCCTCAACATTCTATATTTCCCTGTGAGCATCAAGACAATCAACAACTTAACAGTTAAAATCCTTGATCAGGACGGAAATCTTGTCAATTTTCGCAACGAAGTCATTACAGTAAGACTACAGTAGGCATGGCGGCGCGTTGACCCGGGCTCCGCCCCCCAGATGGGGGCCCCCTTAGGGCTCCGCTGGGCCCCCAACTGTCAAAAGCAAAATGGGGCCCCCAACTGTCAAAATGGCGCCCCAGCTGTCAAAATGAAAAATGGGGCCCCCAACTGTCAAAATGGCGCTCGCAGCTACCTAGACCAAAGACCCATAGACCTACAATTCAGAAGAACTACAAGCCTATAGGGCCCTCAACATAACCTCAAAGCCATAGCGCCTTATGGGCACGGTTCTAAAGCAGAAAGCTAAAGGAGTCGCACACGGCGGCGCATTGCTACGACACATAAAGAATTTACGTTCTAAGAGCGAAAACGGCCATTCGGGACACAATATTTGAATTTAAAGTATATGGGCGTGTTCCCCAACTCGAAACAAGCCAGAATCCGTCTACTTCCGGTCGCCATTTCCGGTCTCTCGAATCACATGATGTGGGGTATCAAACGACTCGTCGCAACGTGTAGAATACTAATTTAGCCAAATTTACGTTCTAAGAGCGAAAACGGCCATTCGGGACACAATATTTGAATTTAAAGTACATAGGCGTGTTGCCCAGCTCGAAACAAGCTGGAATCCAGCATAAAATGGCCACTTCCGGTCTCCATTTCCGGTCTCTCGAATCACATGATGTGGGGTATCAAACGACTCGTCTCAACGTGTAGAACACTAATTTAGCCCTATTTTCTTTCTAAGAGCGAAGACAGCCGTTTGGGGCTCGATATTTGAATTTAAAATATATAGGCAAGTTCTCAGACTCGAGACAAGCTAGAATCCGTCTACTTCCGGTCTCCATTTCCGGTCTCCCGAATCACATGATGTGGGGTATCAAACGACTCGTCTCAACGTGTATAACACTAATTTAGCCAAATTTACGTTCTAAGAGCGAAGACAGCCGTTTGGGGGCTCAATATTTGAATTTAAAGTATATAGGCAAGTTCTCCGACCGATCACCAACACAGCCGACACCAGCGTGATATCTCATTATTATTAAATGCAAACGAACTCATATAACTTAACCTAACTTTTCGTGGAACAAGCACGACCGACCGATCACGAACACAGACCACTGTAGACTGCATGTATGTAATATAATATAATAATAAATATCTAATTATCTCCATACTGACGAGAGCAACGACAATTTAAAACCTAACCTAACTTTTTGTGTGGAACAAGCACGACTGATCACCAACACAGCTGACACTGGACTTACGACTTGTAACAAAATATTTAAAACAAGCACGACTGATCCACCAACAACAACAACGACGACGACGAACTCATACAACTTAACCTAACTTTTTTTCGTGGGGACAAGCACGACCGATCACGAACACAGACCACGGTAGACTGCATGTATGTAATATAATAATAATACATCATGATTCTAAATATTAAAATCTAAATAATAATATAAGTTTGCAAGTTCCTTATCAGCATGTTACCGGAGGTTCCTTATCAGCTCGCTAACGGAAGTTGCTTATCTGCAGGAAATGAGGTAAGCGTATAGGTCTACATAAGCAAAATAGCACAGAATTTGAAATTTTATACAGTGGCGTTGCATAAAAGAGGGATATTTATTAACAAGTAGGCTCATAGGAGGGGTTTGAATTTAAAAATTAAAAGCATATATTGAAACCAGGAATCGAACCCGGGACCTATAGATTTTCAGTCTACCGCTCTCCCACTGAGCTATTTCAACTATAGTAAAGTAAATAAAACTAGATTTAAAATTTAATATTATATTTATTAATATAACATCTATATATATATATATATATCGTCTTGATTTCTTCTTATTGTATTTCAAATACGACTGCCGGATTTGGCTTGCCACAATTTTTGAGTCCTTTGAATGTTAAGGTATATTTTCCGGGCACAAAGTTGTTCAAATTACCTTCAATAGTTTCCAATGATCGGCGCGGTAGAAATACCGTCGATGCATCAAGCTCCACCAAGGGGGAACGGCCAAATCGTGTGTTTACGATACTAATATGCAAAATTGGCATAGGTACATCGATGGGCAGGTCCTGTAGCTTTAGCGTCGGCTTTGTCTGGAAATTTGCAGCACAGTTAATTGCGCTAAGATCCATTCTACAACAAAAAATACACATAATGTTATTTAAAAATGTTATAATTAATAAAAAACAAAGATAATAGATGTATAGCTAAAAATGTAATACTTACGTTCAACTATATATCAGGACACAATAGTACAACAGTAGCTATTAGATGTGGATACAGCTGCTGTACTATGATAATAATATACTATAGTAAAGCTTATGTTTCACGTAGGAATTGAAGGTGTTGCTCTACCGATGTTCAGCTAATACACTGATTATTATTATGGTCTCTGCACATCTTTATACGTTATTTCATCTCCCCACTTTAACCTCAATATGAAAAAAAAACAAACTTTGTTATTACCTCAAATTAATTTTATCACTGAATATAGGGATATGGCGGTTTAGGTATCTATTCACACTTTCTGTAAATATTTGTGTGTATCTCTTAGTCTAACCTTGGTCACCGCAAATGTAACAAAATATTTACAGGAAGTGTGAATCTATCTGAGATGCGATATAATAGTTATCTAACCGCACACACAAATATTTATTATTATATTACGCGTGCGGTTAGATAAATATCGCCTCTCGGCTACAATAACAACGTTTTATTATGGATTTATTGAAAGACATATTAATTTTATCTATTTATTACATTGAAAATAGTTTTACAATTTTATTGTAGGTACTAAAGCACGTATACAAAAACTACAATCTTGCTGGGCAGATACAGGTCCGTCCCAATGAGTCGTCCAGTCGGGTCGATTGTAATGGACGAAGCAGGGCAGTCTAGTTTGCAAATTAAAGTTCCTTTGATAACTTTTAGGTAATTTTGACCAAACATCCAATAATTCAGTTGGCTGGATATATTTAAGAATATAGTCTAGTGGAACATGTTGCAGTTCCTCTTTAGTAAAATCAGTAAAAGATTTTATTCCATCACGATGTCGTGACATCATAATTTGGCTTTTACAGCCCGCACAACTAGCTGGCTGAGACATTGCTACAAGACTGATAAAAATAAAAAAGAAGAAGCGTACTTATAAAAGCGTTTTATTTATTATTTAAATCAGATAGTACATTCTCCTTATAATAATATAGATATTCGCGCAAAGCATTACACAACAAACTATCTGGGGATATATCGAAAAATGCCGTAAATAGTTCATCTAAATTAAACGTTAATTTATCAGGCTTTAACCATGAACTAATCAATTTCAAAATATTATCATAATATACACTGAAATTTAAAGAATCCAACATGTTTATTCGATGCGAAATTAGATTAGCATCCAGGTGCAAAAGTTCACGCAAATCGTCTTCATAGATGTCCACAGATATGTTGTGTTTGTTGATTACTAACATCTTCACATGTTCGATGATATGCTGTGATACCATGACGTAATCTCCACATTTATTGAATATTGGTTCGTATTCGTCGGGGAAGCTGTTGCCATCATCATCGTCCGTGGGTTTAGCATTAAAAAAATCCGTTTGAACGTCGCGCAATAACTTGACGAGGGAAGTCCATTCAAATGTATCAAACGATATTTTCCTTGTAGCATTAGCTTGTAGAATTATCGCAGGAGAAAAACATCTTGCTGGACTTAGACCGCAGTGAATTTGCAAAAAGCTGCTAGCCATTTGAAAAACTGTCGGTAGAAGGTATGTGGTTTCGTTGTGAGCTCGTTCCTCGTACATAGCAAGCACTCTATCAATTTCAGCGTAATAATCCACAGCCATATCTTCACAACTAGGATCACAGACGTATGTTTTAATACTTTCACTCATGACGATGTCTATAGGTATACTGACAGCTGTTGTATTTTAACTCAAGGTAGGTGGCTCTTCCACCCGCCCGCCCGCCCGCTCTTCCCTCTATCAAAGTATGTTGGAATTATCAATCCAACTGTTGTGACTTTTGTCAAAGCCCAGCCATTGCACGTATGCTTTGTTTCCTTTTCTTCTAAGTACCTTCTCCACCAGATAGATGTCTGGGCTGGCGGTTTTCTGTAGTTCCTCGGTGTAAAAGGCACCTTTGATAGGCCGTCCCTGTACATCTTCCAAAAGATAGGTTGTAGGTGTTGTTATGTTAACTGAGACGATTTTAAAGAGTTCGGTTGTCCAATTGGGCGTGTAGCCTTTATCGAATACATGCTTATTTTTACTTATGCGCACAACATCGCCAACTTTGAATTTTCGCGCTCCGCTAATCTTGATGTGACTATAGGCGGATTTTAGTATAGCTTTTTCATTGGATTTATTTACTTCGGCAGGTTTATACTTTGTAGTACTATGTTTTGTTTCGTTGTAATTTTTCGTGATTTCGGGTAAAACATCTGTCCATTTGTAGGTGCCATTTAAGCTAAAGTATTTGTACAGTTTAGATTTAATACCAGTTACTGATTGCTGAATACACTCTTTGGGAATAATGGCAGCTGATGGCGTAGTAGTAGTAGTAGTGGGAATATCAACACAGGCGCTCTTCATCTCGTACCAGTCAGTGTCACCCATAGTAGCATCTCGAAATCGGATTCTGAATTTATATTGGCGGGTAGAATTTGACATCGGGGCTATTAAAGTTGGTATATTATTAGCTGCATACGACGTCATCAGCATCCAATTAGAAGGCCAGCTTTCGTTTTTAGTGCCATCCTTATCAAAACAGAC
The DNA here is from genome assembly GCA_963924545.1 of Pogonocherus hispidulus. NCBI lineage: Eukaryota > Metazoa > Arthropoda > Insecta > Coleoptera > Cerambycidae > Pogonocherus > Pogonocherus hispidulus. The sequence goes on from OZ004694.1 coordinate 42,536,025, forward strand.
AAAGACCTCTTGTGAATTATACGGCTGATGAATGTATAGGATATTGTGCAAAATCGTTTGCAGAATTATATAGTGAGAAGTTAACATGGCCATCTTCATCAAACTACTGACACCACCACAGACAAATCTGGCAATTTATTCCACTCGTTTAGGTGTGATTCGTTTAAAATCCTGCTGTCGTATACCTTTATTAAATCTAGGTAAATTTTGAAAGACGTTTCGCTCCCATTCAGCAACCATAGGAGCGATATCAATAAATTGGAAACTATTAAATTGGCAATCTTCCACAATAGCCTTTCGCAATAGACAAATCTGCTGCTGCTGCTGCTCTAACCTCACTTTTAACATTATAAATTTTAGGAGTTACAACAGATGTAATACTGAATTAAATTATAGCTATTATGTTTTATATACTTTTAATTAGGAATGGGAACAAGGAGATGGGGATAATAGAATAACACAAATATTTGTTAAAAATTATTTTATTTAGGTAAACCAGCAAACAACCAGTTGTGGAGATCCGTACAGTTGGTTAAACTGCACATACTTCCAGGTGTACAATGATAAAAACAATATGAACTACTTTTACTAAATACAGGGGGCGGTCCAAAAGAATTACAGTATAGATTCTCCACGTTAACTATAGTCTTCGCTGTTAATGCTGTGGGCTCCAATTCCAGCAACCTTCGGCTCAGAAATTCCGCCTTTTGATGTCCTTTAACGTATATCATACAGATATTTTTATCATCTATCAGGTGGGTCTTCAATATTTCAGACAACATATCATATTCAACGAATCCCCCGGTATATTTCAGGCCATGATGAGATTGCTCCAAATATTTAACCTGTCTCTTGGAGGCCGCATCTAGGGCGTTGAACGGTTTCGGCGGCTTCAATAGGTAATGTGCCGTACGTTGACCGCAGATAAAAGATATTTCTTTCGGGTGAAAATCGGGCAGATTAAAACCCTGCATGTCTACGGCCAGACACTGCATCTTGCTGGAGATCTTGATTTGAACTGACTCGGAGCAAACTCAAGCTTTAAGATTATTCACAATATTATCGAGTGGGAGGTATTCCATAATGCAATCGTGTACAATTATGCAGTAAGCTCGGGTATTATCGGGAAAACCTTCGGCGGCCTCTATCTCCAGTCTTACGTCTACAGTAGCGGGTCGTTCATTTTCGTCTCGCCTCGAGCAATCAAAGACAAATAATGTACGTTCCTTAAACTGGTCATAATCCAATAGCGCATGCTTATCCAAACAGTTCATATAACTAGGATAGAATTCTGTGTATTTATAATGCGCTTCATTGTAATCATTTTTAGCAAAATTTAGGCGCATTCTTTCTGTGGGGAAGCTTTCGGCATTCAATGTCAGTTTGATATTGGTTATATTTGTATGATCAAATTCCGTTGGATCCTTTTTGGTTGTGTCTAGTTTCTCCGTCTGGAAGCAGACAATAACATATCTCGGGCTTTCGACGTTAGATGTCGTTTTGACGGCCCAGGTATCTGTAGTAGCGCCCTCTGTTAGTGACTTTACTTGTACATCCCACAGCCTATATGGTATTATGATTGGATTATTTGCCGCAACACCTTGCAGCAGGCGTTCTTTTATGCCGCTCTCCGGGTATATTCTCTTGATTTTAAGTTCCACATTCTGAATATCTAATTTTGCTGTAGTAGTAACGTTAATGGCGTTATCACGTATCAAAAAGCAATTGTCATCATTATTGGCTCTTGTAAATGTAAACGTCTGCATACCACATATGACAGACCGATAATCGTTAAAGATGTTGAAAAGATGCTTCAATGGTATTAGAAAACTGAAGGTATTGTCGGCGTTTAATTTGGCGCCATTAGGATAATTCCATCCTGCTATGGCTAAATGTTTGGAATCTTCCGGTGAATAGCAGAGATAACCTCGAACAGTACTTAATATACCACATTCTTGGGCAATTTCCATCTCCTTAGATCCGCCGCCAATTACATATTTTACGGATGAGAACATGAAAGCTGGAGCGTTATTTACAAAGGAAACAACTCCATCACCGGTCTTTATTATTCTTCCTCGCACAAGCAGCTGACTGTCGTAGGTGGCATCAAAGAGCGTCGATTGATTGACGGCAATTTCAATTACGTCATTATTTCGGAAAGATCTAGTATACGGGTAGTACGTTCGCCACTCCACCTTCTCTATTGAATCATCGGATTGGGCCTTTCGGAAAATGTTAAACATTGACGCCGACATTGTATTCCCAGCGATTCCAAGAAACTAACACTCGATGCGGTTAAAAGAGGTTTTTTGTTATCGCTGTTTGTGGTTGTGGTAACAGCGTGTGTATTGCTACAAGTTTTCTGTAATACTGGCGGATGTGTTGCAGGTACATCAATTTTATCAGATGTATGATGCCGATCGAAAATTAATACCATGTTATTAAGTGAGCTTCTTTATCTCCAATCGAACTATTATTTCTTCGCCCTTGAAGTTGACAAGCTCAAAGTTCTGATCCAGCACAGTTATACAAATATTATTTATTTCTCGCCTGTTTGTTATCGGTAGGTAAATAAGATGTGTAGGTGTTTCGTCGATAGCGAACCCGGGGTAGCCTTTATCGAATACATGCTTATTTTTACTTATGCGCACAACATCGCCAACTTTGAATTTTCGCGCTCCGCTAATCTTGATGTGACTATAGGCGGATTTTAGTATAGCTTTTTCATTGGATTTATTTACTTCGGCAGGTTTATACTTTGTAGTACTATGTTTTGTTTCGTTGTAATTTTTCGTGATTTCGGGTAAAACATCTGTCCATTTGTAGGTGCCATTTAAGCTAAAGTATTTGTACAGTTTAGATTTAATGGTGCGTATTGCGCGCTCAGCAATAGCCGCCTTTTTGCTGCTATAAGTGCTGTAATGGTTTATATGGAATCTACGCATCAAGCTTTGGAATATCGCATTGTAGTATTCCGTCCCCTTATCCGTTTGCAGATTTTTGCAGACTCTATTGGTGTCTTGTAGGAGGATATCCTTAAAAGCGGCGGCTATCTCTTTGCCTGTCTTCGTTTTCAGGGGGCGAGTCCAGACAAATTTCGAGAAGCAATCGATAACCACCAAAATCATGGTGAAATTGCGGTTGTAGCGGGCATACTGTCGCATATCAGCCAGATCTGATTGCCAGGATTCGTCCAAGCCTTTTATGATGGTACGCCTGCGCCCAAAGTTCTTTCTTGTGGGCTTATGCAGTTCGTTGACCAATTGAATTTTTTCCTTTGAATGTTTCAGCGACGACATTATTTCAGTTTTATGGGTGTCCTGGGTTGTTTGATGCGTTACTGCTACTGACTGGCGTTGTAATTTTAGACATATCATCATATACTTGCTTCATTTGCTTTTCAACATCAACCTTGAACTGATCAAATTCGCGCTTAATTTTTCCCGCGGTATTTTGCAAGTCTTTCAGCGTTTGCGCCACATGATGTATGGATGTGTCGACCGCAACTGGAATAGCAGCAACTTTTTTATTTAACATATCGGCCGCCAGCGCTAACTCGCTAATAGCTTTATTTCTCACGGCTACAGCCTGCTTAATCCTATTATCCATATCGTTCATATTAGCTTGAATCAAGCCTTGAAGACTATCTCGAGTGGATTTTAATTGATCTGAAAGGTGGGATATGCTGCGGTCCACATATTTTTTATTTGCAGCATCATTGTCGCTAGTAGGGGGTTTAACGTTGCGCAGTTTCAAATGATCCACATCGATATTTCCATCGCTTGTAAAGGTAAAACCATGTCGTTGATTCTGCTGTTGTTGCTGCAACAGGAAACCGGCACCTCCGCCAGAGTGTTGTACTGGAGATCTTCCAAACTTATCGATGCCCATCGCGCAAGTGTTAAGGCCATCATTTTGCATCGATCTATATAGCACTTAATAAATTAAATTAGCCTCCCGCAATTCATTAATAATGGCAATTATTTCATTGTCGTGGGAGGTGGTATTGCCGGCGTTTTTGGACGCTACCAAAAGTCTCAAGCGGTCCACAAGCTCATTAGGGTTATCCCAATAAATGTATTCTATGGGTTTTTTATTGTAAATCATATTGTTCTCGTATGAGAGACCTGATCCAGCTGTTGATTTTGTCCTTGCCTTGGTGGGAAATAGCGGCTTGATAATTTTATGATATTTAAACATCTTGGAGCCTTTTAATCGCCCTAGAGTGTCTTGATGGACGCCGCATAGCTTCAGAATCTCTCTATATGATAGTGTATCATCCTTGTTAAAAGATGGGTCCTGATAGAAAAGTAGTTGATATAGGCCCGGGGTGCCTTTGAATTGCTGTCCGTCTATTATTATGTTTCCAGTACGTCGATCGAAATCTATTATTTCACGTCCCAATAACCACTTTGATGTTGTGGCATCATATACCGGGCCATAAATCTTGTCTATTACATCGCTCTCAGTCCAATGTTCAGCGACATACTTTTGCGCCATTTCAGGATATTGATCTAAATATTCCTCCATTACGTCACTAGTTGTATCCACTATACTATGTTGTTGTTGCGACCCCTCTTCTTCTCCTATTGATTTCTCAAATTCATCGCCTTCTGTTGCGGACGTTGATGCTACATGTTCTGTTGGTAGGAACCTGGGTAAGGTTAAAGCAGGAGGCTGTATATCTTCTTCTTCTTCTTCCTTCTTCACCTCCATCTTGATGCGTTTATCGGTATTTAATTTTTCATGCAAATTACGCGTGGTAGCGGCTATTTGTTTCAATGGTGCTGTGATGGGGTTAAACAGTTTTTGTATGACCGCATCCTCCTCTGATTTGCCCAACTTCAATGCCAGATACTTTTTCCTGATTACCTTTGCCAACTCGTTTATTTTTTTCTTGCGCTTGGTAGCATTTATAATATCATCAAGTGACGAGCCCATGCCGATTACTGATACATGTTAGCAGATCTATATCATTATATACTTATCGAATCCTTTCCTATAGCGGCCATTATGTAGATCGAAATCCTTTACAATAACCAGAGTACCATAATTATCGGCCCAGCATTCGCTGCACATTTGTTTGAACAGATCCAGGAAAACATCGGGCGATACATGTTCGTCATAGATGTGTTTGAGATTAAGGTCGTCTTGACGGAAGAGAACAATGATATTGCAATTGTCTCTAATCAACTGTTTAGGAATTTTCGAATAAGTTTGACAGAGATAGGTAGCATCGATGTTTTTATGTCTGCACATGGAATAATATTCCCGTATCTTGTTCTGTTTATCGCACGCAACATCATCAAATATGAATATAGAGTTTGGTTTGGCGTCCATTGTACTGATAATGTCATCGCTGTCCTTATATGGGAAATAGCCGACGCCTTTCACTTTGTTTAAAATTTCACCGAGTAGCTGATATTTGGGTTGATATAGCGATTTCGAGTATACGTAAACGTTTTCAAATTTAATCCCATTATGATGGTATAAGAGTGATAACATGACGTTGGTCTTGCCACAGCCGCTCGGCCCACATACTATAGCTCTAAACGAGTTTGGTAATAGTTTGCTATGTTTCACCACGTTGTTGTTGTTTTTACTATATTCAATTAAATCTAAATTTTCAATCGGCAGCTTCTGTTCTTGTTGAAAGATCTTCATCTTTTGACCACCATCACAACAAACCAGTGCATAAATATACGTCATTCAGTGCTACTCTAATCATTCTTCATGCCGCTCTGCTACGGTGAGGGTGTACTAAATTCTCTAATCGATAAACTGCCCTTTGAATTGCACATTCCTGGCGGCTATCAATTTTGTGGACCTGGTATGTTATCATCATCATCACCACACCTCTACAATTTAATGAGAACGTTGTATAATGTGATTAAACGTCGACCCTGCGTCACGCTAAAACGTCAAAAACGTGACCCTGCGTGACGTTTTTAACGTTTTTGACACGTGACGCAGGGTCGACGTTTTTAACGTTTTAGCGTCACGCAGGGTCACGCTAAAACGTCAAAAACGTTGTAAAACGTCAAAAACGTCGCGCAGGGTCACGTTTTTGACGTTTTACAACGTCACGCTAAAACGTCAAAAACGTTAAAAACGTCACGCAGGGTCACGTTTTTGACGTTTTACAACGTTTTTGACGTTTTACAACGTTTTGCAACGTTCTGAAACATATCATGATGTTCAACTCTATATTTCACATCTAACTATATATCTTTGTTGATAGGTACCAAACTTAAGGAGCGCTTAGCCCAAGGTCAGAAGGGCATTAATCCTTTGGATTCCTTCTGTCGTAAACACGACATTTTTTATTCGCTAAACAAGTCGTTGGAAGATAGACATAAGGCCGACTACGAACTTGAACAGCGAGCTTGGGAACGTGTTAAATCGAAAGACGCTAAAGTAGGCGAAAAAGCGGCCGCCTGGCTGGTAACAACTACGATGAAAGCTAAACGTAATCTAGGTATGGGACTGCAACAACGAAAGCAGCGGGCGACACCACAATCCTTTAGAAGAACTGTTGTTAAGAAGGTTGCTAACGTGCTCAAGAAATCACCACCACAAACTACATTAAAAAAATCTGCATTAATAGCTTTGAAGGCGGCCCGACTGGCTGTTAAAAAGGCCGGCGGCAGAAAGAAAATCCGTATTCCCAGAATAATACCCTTTGATCATTCCGGCGGTTTTTTACCATTGATACCTCTATTTGCCGGTCTGAGCGCTTTGGGCTCGCTCGCAGGTGGGGCAAGCGCAATAGCTAAAACGGTTATTGATACGAAAAATGCCAAAAAGAAACTCGACGAAGATAAGCGACATAACCAAGCAATGGAATCAATAGGGTCGGGTTTATATTTGAGAAAAAGCCGACACGGCGGCTACGGCTTATTCCTGAAGAAACAGTCAAAAAACTACCAATAAAGCTACCTAATAGGCCTTTATCCGATGCCGATCTAAGAAAGTTTGTTAAGCAATTAAAAATTGCCAATTTTCGAGGCGTTTTCATGCGAGACACACTGCCTGCAAGTCCATGGCGGAGAGAAAACGCCATCCTAAATCTAGACGTAAATAAAAATAAAGGTACACATTGGGTAGCATATAAGAAAGATGGCAATGTAGTTAGATATTTCGACAGTTTCGGATGCTTAAAACCGCCGCTGGAATTGGTGCAATACTTGAGTCCTGCAAAAATTATCTATAATAACGATCAATACCAAGATTATAGTCAGATTAACTGCGGCCATCTGTGTTTACAGTTTCTATATAAAAAGGCCGATAGCGGTTGAATTGTATCAGTCATGTCTATCATATTGACGCTTAAAAGTCGCACGTCTACCTTATCTATTGATTTTACGCCGCCACTTCATTTAGATCCAAAGTCCGATTACGGCCTGGCGCTTCTCAGTTTTCACTCTTACAACAGCGTGCCCAACATAGAGGCCGGTCAGAAGGTGTACCTTTACGAGAATAACGATAAAAATAAGAAAAAGGTTGTGGAATTTGACGCCGGCGCCTATGAAATTCAGGACATTGAAGCGTACATCAGGAACCATTTGGATGTGTCTAAGACGAAGCCCAATCTCCTAGATGAAATATTCTCTTTGAAGCCGAATAATAATACCATCAAGTGTGAAATATTTAGTAATAAATACGCCGTCGACTTTGCGCCGAAAGATAGTATCGGCAAGATATTGGGATTCTCTGGAAAACGACCGCTAGAGATAAATAAAGTGCATAGCTCAGATTTACCAGTCAACATTATAAAAGTAAGAACAATACATTTAGATTGCAGTATCACTTCCGGAGCATTCTACAACGATCGACCCTCCCACACCATCTACGAATTTGCAATTTCCGTTGACCCCGGGTTCGCTATCGACGAAACACCTACACATCTTATTTACCTACCGATAACAAACAGGCGAGAAATAAATAATATTTGTATAACTGTGCTGGATCAGAACTTTGAGCTTGTCAACTTCAAGAGCGAAGAAATAATAGTTCGATTGGAGATAAAGAAGCTCACTTAATAACATGGTATTAATTTTCGATCGACATCATACATCTGATAAAATTGATGTACCTGCACCACATCCGCCAGTATTACAGAAAACTTGTAGCAAGACGACTGTTACGACTACCACAAACAGCGATAACAAAAAACCTCTTTTAACCGCATCGAGTGTTAGTTTCTTGGAATCGTTGGGAATACAATGTCGGCGTCAATGTTTAACATTTTCCGAAAGGCCCAATCCGATGATTCAATAGAGAAGGTGGAGTGGCGAACGTACTACCCGTATACTAGATCTTTCCGAAATAATGACGTAATTGAAATTGCCGTCAATCAATCGACGCTCTTTGATGCCACCTACGACAGTCAGCTGCTTGTGCGAGGAAGAATAATAAAGACCGGTGATGGAGTTGTTTCCTTTGTAAATAACGCTCCAGCTTTCATGTTCTCATCCGTAAAATATGTAATTGGCGGCGGATCTAAGGAGATGGAAATTGCCCAAGAATGTGGTATATTAAGTACTGTTCGAGGTTATCTCTGCTATTCACCGGAAGATTCCAAACATTTAGCCATAGCAGGATGGAATTATCCTAATGGCGCCAAATTAAACGCCGACAATACCTTCAGTTTTCTAATACCATTGAAGCATCTTTTCAACATCTTTAACGATTATCGGTCTGTCATATGTGGTATGCAGACGTTTACATTTACAAGAGCCAATAATGATGACAATTGCTTTTTGATACGTGATAACGCCATTAACGTTACTACTACAGCAAAATTAGATATTCAGAATGTGGAACTTAAAATCAAGAGAATATACCCGGAGAGCGGCATAAAAGAACGCCTGCTGCAAGGTGTTGCGGCAAATAATCCAATCATAATACCATATAGGCTGTGGGAGGTACAAGTAAAGTCACTAACAGAGGGCGCTACTACAGATACCTGGGCCGTCAAAACGACATCTAACGTCGAAAGCCCGAGATATGTTATTGTCTGCTTCCAGACGGAGAAACTAGACACAACCAAAAAGGATCCAACGGAATTTGATCATACAAATATAACCAATATCAAACTGACATTGAATGCCGAAAGCTTCCCCACAGAAAGAATGCGCCTAAATTTTGCTAAAAATGATTACAATGAAGCGCATTATAAATACACAGAATTCTATCCTAGTTATATGAACTGCTTGGATAAGCATGCGCTATTGGATTATGACCAGTTTAAGGGGCGTACATTATTTGTCTTTGATTGCTCGAGGCGAGACGAAAATGAACGACCCGCTACTGTAGACGTAAGACTGGAGATAGAGGCCGCCGAAGGTTTTCCCGATAATACCCGAGCTTACTGCATAATTGTACACGATTGCATTATGGAATACCTCCCACTCGATAATATTGTGAATAATCTTAAAGCCTGAGTTTGCTTCGAGTCAGTTACAATCAAGATCTCCAGCAAGATGCAGTGTCTGGCCGTAGACATGCAGGGTTTTAATCTGCCCGATTTTCACCCGAAAGAGATATCTTTTATCTGCGGTCAACGTACGGCGCATTATCTATTGAAGCCGCCGAAACCGTTCAACACCCTAGATGCGGCCTCCAAGAGACAGGTTAAATATTTGGAGCAATCTCATCATGGCCTGAAATATACCGGGGGATTCGTTGAATATGATATGTTGTCTGAAATATTGAAGACCCACCTGATAGATGATAAAAATATCTGTATGATATACGTTAAAGGACATCAAAAGGCGGAATTTCTGAGCCGAAGGTTGCTGGAATTGGAGCCCACAGCATTAACAGCGAAGACTATAGTTAACGTGGAGAATCTATACTGTAATTCTTTTGGACCGCCCCCTGTATTTAGTAAAAGTAGTTCATATTGTTTTTATCATTGTACACCTGGAAGTATGTGCAGTTTAACCAACTGTACGGATCTCCACAACTGGTTGTTTGCTGGTTTACCTAAATAAAATAATTTTTAACAAATATTTGTGTTATTCTATTATCCCCATCTCCTTGTTCCCATTCCTAATTAAAAGTATATAAAACATAATAGCTATAATTTAATTCAGTATTACATCTGTTGTAACTCCTAAAATTTATAATGTTAAAAGTGAGGTTAGAGCAGCAGCAGCAGATTTGTCTATTGCGAAAGGCTATTGTGGAAGATTGCCAATTTAATAGTTTCCAATTTATTGATATCGCTCCTATGGTTGCTGAATGGGAGCGAAACGTCTTTCAAAATTTATCTAGATTTAATAAAGGTATACGACAGCAGGATTTTAAACGAATCACACCTAAACGAGTGGAATAAATTGCCAGATTTGTCTGTGGTGGTGTCAGTAGTTTGATGAAGATGGCAATGTTAACTTCTCACTATATAATTCTGCAAACGATTTTGCACAATATCCTATACATTCATCAGCCGTATAATTCGCAAGAGGTCTTTGTCTGTTTTGATAAGGATGGCACTAAAAACGAAAGCTGGCCTTCTAATTGGATGCTGATGACGTCGTATGCAGCTAATAATATACCAACTTTAATAGCCCCGATGTCAAATTCTACCCGCCAATATAAATTCAGAATCCGATTTCAAGATGCTACTATGGGTGACACTGACTGGTACGAGATGAAGAGCGCCTGTGTTGATATTCCCACTACTACTACTACTACTACTACGCCAGCAGCTGCCATTATTCCCAAAGAGTGTATTCAGCAATCAGTAACTGGTTTGTTGTACTATATTAATGAATTTGGATATAGCGCTACAATTAATGAACCCACTAGAGTACAAGGCAATAGTAGATCATGTATAGACCACATTTTTCTTAAAACAAATATCAAAAACTTTGAAAACATAATTCCGATAGTTCTAAAAACAACAATTACAGACCATTACACGACAATACTCCAAATAGTACTTGATGAGCCTAAAATGAAACAAAAAAATACTTGTAGGTACACAAGCTATATAAACGACAATAAAATGAAAAATATATTCTCAAATATTCATTGGGATTCGGTTTACACTGCACATGATCCGGAAGCTGCCACGTCGGAATTTATGAATATTATTATAAGTCAATTAAACATATGCACAGAGAAGAGGCAGATACGCAGAAACCACGATAAAATAGCTCCGTGGGCAACTAACGCATTAGTAAAATCTATTGACGTAAAAAATAAAATGTACGCAGAAATACAAAAACATCCTAATAACGTCGAAATGATAAATAACTACAAAACATATAGAAATAAACTCACCTCTTTAATAAAAAAAGCCAAGATAACTTACTACATGAAACAGATTAATAATACAAAAAATACAGACACCAAAACGTTATGGAATGTTGTACAGCAAATTTGTAACACAAAAAAACATAAACAAAATATTGATTGTATTAAATGTACAGGCACGGATGAAACACTAATAAATAAATTAGATATCGCTAACGAATTTAATAAGGGGTTTAGTGAGATGGGCAGAAAATTAGCAAACAGAATTATAAAAGATGACAGTTTCACGAACAACAGAATGTCTAATCCTAGCTCCCTTGTGTTTACAGCCATTACAATAGCTGAAGTAAAGAATACTATATCCAATCTAAAAAATGGTAAAGCAGCTGGGGTAGATAACATAAAAGCTGAAACAATTAAACTAATTTCTGATTTCCTTATTGAACCCTTAACATATGTTTTAAATAAATGTGTAGAACACTCCATCTATCCGTCTTTTTTCAAAAGTTCCGTCATTATCCCGTTACACAAAAACGGAGATGTAACTAATACTAGCAATTATCGTCCAATATCCTTAATCACGCACATTTCGAAGGTATTTGAGAAATTGATTAAATGTAGACTTGTTTCATACTTAGATAAATATGAGTTACTCTCAAAGCAACAATATGGGTTTAGAGAAAAAACATCCACCCAAGATGCAGCCATAGCTTTAACATCAAAAATCGTAGAATCTCTTAATAATGGTGAGCAGTGTCTGTGTATATTCATTGATTTGTCAAAGGCCTTTGACACGGTCAGCCATCGGCTTCTGTTGCAATCGTTGGAGGATATGGGGATACGAAATGGCTGTTTAAAACTTATGGAGAGTTATCTTTCCAATAGGCAACAGATAGTGAGGGTTGATGGTGTGCATAGCGACCCGAGACCAGTTGAATATGGAGTACCACAAGGTTCAGTGCTTGGCCCAACTTTGTTCAACATCTATATAAATGGATTATTTTCGCTGAGAACTAATGGAAGCATTATTGGTTTTGCTGATGATACAGCGATCTTCTATAAGGCGAGAAGTTGGGAAGAGTTAAAACAAACAGCTGAAATTGATTTTTTAATCATAAAAAAATGGTTGGATCATAAGTTATTAACAATCAATGTGAATAAGACAAACTACTTACCTTTTAGCTGCAACGCATTTGGCGCTCCACCATTTGATCATTTATGCATCACAAGTACATGGAATATCTTACCGGTAACTAAAATAAAATATTTGGGTTTAATAATAGACTCACATATGAAATGGAATATGCATATCTCCTATCTGGTGAATAAATTACGGACAATTCTGTACAAATTTCGAAAATTAAAAGAACTCTTACCTGCATATTACCTAAAGAGTTTATACTTTGCGTTAGTTGAAAGCCACCTCCGCTACGGAATACTCGTGTGGGGTGCAGCTCTTAATACTCACCTTCACTCTCTGGAGGTTATGCAACGAAGGATTTTAAAATTAATATTTTCTAAAAAACCTAGGCATCCTACAGACATCTTGCATGAGGAAACACAGATCTTGGACATAAGGCAATTATATTATTTGTGCTCTGGAAGTAGATGTCACGTACATAGGCATCAAGCTTTAGTTGTTTCTCATGAATATGATACTCGACAAAATAGATATTATGTAGCTCCACTTATGAAAAGGTCTTGTACTCAACGGTCTTACTCTGGTATGGCTCCAAGGTTGTACAATTCAATTCCAGAACATATAAAAGCAGTGAGCAATATTTACGTCTTCAAAAAGCAGTTAAAAGAATATACTATTAAAAATAGAAAAACCATTATTGCTGGCTACTTTGAAAATTAAGTTCAAGCCAATTTAATAAAATAATAATAAAATTAAAAAAAAAGGAAATTTAAAAAAAAAAAAAAAAAAAAAAAAAATTCTAGATACTTATCTAGAGTTGCACTGTTATATGGTATTGTATTATAATTTCGTGTTTTTATATTTGTGTGTGTTGTGTATGTTTATTCCATGTCTTAGTTTTATATATGTATGTCTACAACAGATATTATATTTTTACTTATTTTATAATTATGTACTTACCGAAACAAGTGCGTACGCACTTATCGGTTATCCAACTTTATTCTATTCTATTTCTCTATGTTCATTGTAAAAAATGTTGCTGTTGTGAATAAAGTTCTTATTATTATTATTATTATTATATAACAGTTTGTTCGTCTCTACTGCTACTAAAAACAGCCATTAGCCTCGTTGTTACACGTGGAAAAACTTAAAATATGTGGTTATTTTATTCTGCTCAACACTGGACCAAAGCCCAAGACTTACCAACTGCCATCCAAAGGATACGTGATGAGCTGAGGGATCTAATTTTCAGCGAACGTCATGATAGCGTGTATGATATGCAATCCACTCAAGATGCCGAGAGTAGATATGCAGAGTGTCGAAGAACTGTACAAAAGTACCAACATTGTCTGGACTTGTGCGATAAATTTCAAGATGGAAATCTTAGCATTCAAAAGTTTTGTCGCGAGATGATAGCAGCCGGTATGAAAAGCTATTTATTGGATATTAAAATGTTTCTACCTCCTGAATATATCAATAAATTCAATATTGTAAAGGACGACGATAATGACGATTAATAAATATAATATTAAATTTTAAATCTAGTTTTATTTACTTTACTATAGTTGAAATAGCTCAGTGGGAGAGCGGTAGACTGGGTTTCAATATATGCTTTTAATTTTTAAATTCAAACCCCTCCTATGAGCCTACTTGTTAATAAATATCCCTCTTTTATGCAACGCCACTGTATAAAATTTCAAATTCTGTGCTATTTTGCTTATGTAGACCTATACGCTTACCTCATTTCCTGCAGATAAGCAACTTCCGTTAGCGAGCTGATAAGGAACCTCCGGTAACATGCTGATAAGGAACTTGCAAACTTATATTATTATTTAGATTTTAATATTTAGAATCATGATGTATTATTATTATATTACATACATGCAGTCTACCGTGGTCTGTGTTCGTGATCGGTCGTGCTTGTCCCCACGAAAAAAAGTTAGGTTAAGTTGTATGAGTTCGTCGTCGTCGTTGTTGTTGTTGGTGGATCAGTCGTGCTTGTTTTAAATATTTTGTTACAAGTCGTAAGTCCAGTGTCAGCTGTGTTGGTGATCAGTCGTGCTTGTTCCACACAAAAAGTTAGGTTAGGTTTTAAATTGTCGTTGCTCTCGTCAGTATGGAGATAATTAGATATTTATTATTATATTATATTACATACATGCAGTCTACAGTGGTCTGTGTTCGTGATCGGTCGGTCGTGCTTGTTCCACGAAAAGTTAGGTTAAGTTATATGAGTTCGTTTGCATTTAATAATAATGAGATATCACGCTGGTGTCGGCTGTGTTGGTGATCGGTCGGAGAACTTGCCTATATACTTTAAATTCAAATATTGAGCCCCCAAACGGCTGTCTTCGCTCTTAGAACGTAAATTTGGCTAAATTAGTGTTATACACGTTGAGACGAGTCGTTTGATACCCCACATCATGTGATTCGGGAGACCGGAAATGGAGACCGGAAGTAGACGGATTCTAGCTTGTCTCGAGTCTGAGAACTTGCCTATATACTTTAAATTCAAATATCGAGCCCCAAACGGCTGTCTTCGCTCTTAGAAAGAAAATAGGGCTAAATTAGTGTTCTACACGTTGAGACGAGTCGTTTGATACCCCACATCATGTGATTCGAGAGACCGGAAATGGAGACCGGAAGTGGCCATTTTATGCTGGATTCCAGCTTGTTTCGAGCTGGGCAACACGCCTATGTACTTTAAATTCAAATATTGTGTCCCGAATGGCCGTTTTCGCTCTTAGAACGTAAATTTGGCTAAATTAGTGTTCTACACGTTGCGACGAGTCGTTTGATACCCCACATCATGTGATTCGAGAGACCGGAAATGGCGACCGGAAGTAGACGGATTCTGGCTTGTTTCGAGTTGGGGAACACGCCCATATACTTTAAATTCAAATATTGTGTCCCGAATGGCCGTTTTCGCTCTTAGAACGTAAATTCTTTATGTGTCGTAGCAATGCGCCGCCGTGTGCGACTCCTTTAGCTTTCTGCTTTAGAACCGTGCCCATAAGGCGCTATGGCTTTGAGGTTATGTTGAGGGCCCTATAGGCTTGTAGTTCTTCTGAATTGTAGGTCTATGGGTCTTTGGTCTAGGTAGCTGCGAGCGCCATTTTGACAGTTGGGGGCCCCATTTTTCATTTTGACAGCTGGGGCGCCATTTTGACAGTTGGGGGCCCCATTTTGCTTTTGACAGTTGGGGGCCCAGCGGAGCCCTAAGGGGGCCCCCATCTGGGGGGCGGAGCCCGGGTCAACGCGCCGCCATGCCTACTGACTACATCTGAAGAGACTCTAATATGGTAGTTCGTTACAATGTGAAGTACCCGCTATTCAGTGTGGTAACTAAACGTAATTATAAAAGGCGATCTATAACCAAACCTTCATTTAGTACAAATAAGAGCGCTCCTAGAGTAACACGTCGAAATAAATTGTTTCTTCGTTCCCTTGGTTTGGAAGTGTTAATATGATGGATATTTTAAATATACTGCAAGAACCCGTTGAAGACAACTCTATTGTTAATTTTGAGTATCATAATTATGAACCATTCGTGGTATCAAAATTTGACTATAATGATCAGATTAGGATACAAATTCAAGAATTGGATGCCTACACTCTACCGAGTGAAAGCGTATTGTATCTAGAGGGTAGTTTAACGAAAGAAGATGGCTCTCCAGCAACTAAATTAAAACTTATAAATAATGCGTTTGCATTTCTGTTTAGAGAAATTCGGTATGAGATGAATGGTATTGTTATTGATTCTAATAGAAATGTTGGGTTGACATCAACACTTAAGGGATATTTATCTTTTAACGAAAGCGAAAGCGTCAAATTTCAAAATTCTGGATGGTTTCCCAAAGTCAGTACATTGCCTGATACTAACAAATTTAATGTATGCATTCCACTCAAAATACTGATGGGTTTTTTCGAAGACTATCGTCGCATAGTTTTCTCGGTAAAGCAGGAGCTAATTCTCATTCGCAGTAGCAATGATTTTGGTGCAGTCACTGCTGTTGATGAAACGGAAAAACCTAAAATTACTATCGATAAGCTTTACTGGAGAGTACCTCATGTGTTGGTGGGATTACCACAAGAAATAGCTTTAAGCAAAATTTTAGAAAAAAATATTGAAATATCGGTTACGTTTAGAAGTTGGGAGCTTATCGAAGATACTTCTGTTCCACAATCAACTAGCTATACTTGGCCGGTAAAAACCTCTACAAAGTTGGAAACACCTCGACATGTTATTGTTGCTTTTCAAACAGATAAAAAAGATAAAATAACTTCGAATATGAGCACGTTTGATGATTGTTCAGTGAAAAACGTGAGAGTATTCTTAAATTCAGAAAGATACCCTTACCATGATCTATTCCTTCATTTCAAAGAGAATAAATACGCTACGCAGTACGAAATGTTCGCTAATTTTCGAACCTCATACTACGAAAAAGAGAATGAACCAATATTTACACCTTTAGAATTCAAGTCAATCTCACCCATAGCCCATATCGATTGTTCGCACCAAAAGACAGTTACACAGGCGTCTAGTATTGTTTTAAGAATCGAAGTAGAAACCGATGAGAAATTCCCAAAGGACACTACAGCATACTGCCTAATTTTGTATGATCGTTTATTCAAAAATAACCCAATGACAAGAATTATAAGACAAATGTAACCTAAAAAGTGAGGTGAGAGATGGAAATGATAATATTAGTTGTATAGAGATATGTCTCAGTTTCAATTTACTCCTCAACCAAGATGCAATTCATTGTGGCTGATATACAAGGATTTAACCTACCCGATTTTCACCCGAAAGAAGTATCCTTTATCTGCGGACAACGGACAGCTCATTACCTATTAAAACCTCCAGTGCAATTCAATACCTTAGATGGCAAGTTAAAGAAACAAATTAAATACTTGGAACGACATCATCATGGTCTAAAATACAACTCTGGTTATGTAAATTATGATATGTTGAATGATATATTAAGTGAGCACTTGTTGGATGGTAATACTTGTATTGTGTATGTAAAAGGACATCAGAAAGAGGAATTTCTTAGACAAAAATTATATGATCTGGAATCCACAACAGCCGCACCAACCATTGTTAATGTGGAGAATTTAACAAATACACTTCAACCACCTCCTGTTTTTATTAAAGACGCTCCACATTGTTTTAATCATTGTAACTCTAAAAGTATGTGTAGCTTAAAAAATTGTATAGAGCTTTATCATTGGTTGTATTCCTGTTTACCCAAATAAAAAAATTATAAATTTTCAAGACATTCTTTTCATTTAATCCCCTCCACCTTATACTTTAATGTAATTTTATTATTATTATTGTCTTTAATCCTGATGCGTGTTAGTATGCTTGCAAATCTAGAAATAAAAACATCCTTAAATAATAATTTTAAACAAAAATGTATAAAAATAATAATAATTAATTTATTGAAATTGTACCAAATTCCATACCAGAAGATGGTAGCTGGGAAAGCTCTGAAAAGACTGATAGTGAAGTAAATAAGGATATGTGTAAGTTATTTAAAATGAGGCTACAAGAACATATTAAACAGTTGGAAAAATTAAAAGAGGCTATAACGTTATATGAAGATCAGCAAGATATATTTAACAGATTTAAAAAACTTAATATCGAACCTAGAACGATGGATCTATGGGAACAAAACGTATTTAAAAATTTTGCTAGGTTTAACAATCCAAATGATTGTACAAAAGTTTACCATCAACATTCAACATAAATCAAGAAAATGTATATAAAATGCAGTAGTGTTCCAGTGAAAGTGACAATGTTAAGTTCAAATTTCATAATTCTGCAAGCGATATTGCAAAACGTGTTATACATCCAACGTCCACACAATACTCAAGAAGTGTTTGTGTGTTTCGATAACAATGGACAGAAAAATGAGAGCTGGCCATCAAATTGGAAAAGAATGATAGCGTATACAACTAATGATAATTTACCTACTCTTTCTGCAATAATGTTAAACCATACAATTCAATATAAATTAAAAATACGGTTTCAAAATAACACTGTGGGGGATACAGACTGGAAAAAGTTGAATTGTGCATCTGCCACCACTCCAAAGCCGGTATTATTACCACCACGCGATCCCTCTGTTACTTTAAATAAATGCAGTGCAGGATTGCTGTACTATATAACAGTTTGTTCATCTCTCTTAATAATAAAGTGTGTAGTAAGACTTGTTCAGAAGAAAAGTTTAAAATGTGGATGGCATACGCAGAACAGCATTGGTCAAAGGCGGAAGATTTAAAAAGTGCAGTTAAACGTGTATATCAAGAAATTTCAGCATTAATATTTAGCGAACAACATGATTTAAATTACGATATACATTCTTTTCATATTGAAGATGATGAAACTCGTTACCAACAATGTCAGCAGACTATAGATAAGTACAATACGGCGTTGGATTTCTGTGACAAGTTTCTCGATGAGCGTATCAGCCTACATAAATTCTGCAGCAAAATGATTGCAGCAGACATGAAAGTTTTCCTGTATGATATTAAAATGTTTTTACCACATGAATATATTGTTGAATTTAGTCTTATAGATAATGATTAATATATGTATATGTATAATTCTGTGTGTTTTATTACAAACAAGTGACCTACATTATTAGATATCATAAAAATACGTTTAATTAAATACTTTGCTACCAAATTAATGAAAGTGGTTCTTTTAAAATTACTGTATTAACCTTCTACACAAGGTGTACGAGACCTCAATTTACTTAACCCTATAATTATGTTGTTATTTGCAATTAATGAAAGTAGTTCTTTTAAAATTAATGTATTAACCTTCTACACAAGGTATACGAGGCCTCAATTTACTTAACCTTATAATTCTGTTGTTATTAGCAATTAATGAAAGTAGTTCTTTTAAAATTATTGTATTAACCTTCTACACAAGGTATACGTAACCTCAATTTTCGTTGTTAAAGTCCGAGGAGCCTCGGGTCATACGCCATGACAGCCAAAAAGACCTAAGCGACGTCATTTCCTCTCAAAGCCTCTGGTGACAGGAGTGCCACACACAAACACATACAGTGCTACCAACCTTCATACAAAAATTAACAAAACCGACAACGATATCAGACGCCATCATGGATTACGCACTTCCGTTCTAGAACCGGCCCGGATTATCTACTTTTCTAGTAAACGAAATACTGCTTTCGCTATTATAAGTTGACTATACTTATTAAATATTCTGAACAACTTTTCTTCCATTTTAATAAAAAAATGTTAAATATTAATTTTTGTAAATACTCGATACTCGAAGCGGATGGTTCTTTATGAAACATCGTGAAAATAATTGTTTTGAAAAAAACATTGACCTCATTTAGATGTTTCAAGAAATATATAGAAAACACTCTGTATACTAGTATTTCGGCTTGTTAGGCCTTTTTCAATAGAGTAAATGTCTATTACTAAACATTTCCAAGCGCGTTTTCGTTATTTATTTGTTTACGAGCACTAACCTCCGATTGATCCTTACCATCTGGTAAAGCCCGAGTTTTTATTACCTTTTCTAAGAAGGGCGAGAGTGTAAAATCTATCTGATCATTCGTAGTACACGGATTTATAATTAAAGATTTTTTAATTTCTAATTACTCTAACAGATTTAAGCGGTTTCCTTTTTTTTCACGATGCAGAACCTTTACATTTTTCTGATCTATAAAATGATTGTTTTCTATAGAATGCGTCGAAGATCCAGATTTTTTTGCGTTATTTAATATGGATTTTTTATGTTCTTTTACTCTAGTTTCAATACTTCTACCGGTTTGACCCACATACACGGCATTACAATCCGCGCAGTTAATTTGGTATACCCGCATTGTTTTAATTTATGATCAGATAGATTTTACACTCTCGTCCTTCTTAGAAAAGGTAATAAAAACTCGGGCTTTACCAGATGGCAGGATCAATCGGAGGTAGTTGCTCGTAAACAAATGTCGGTGTTTTCTTTATATTTCTTGGAACGTCTAAATAAGATCAATGTTTTTTTCAAAACAATTATTAATTTTTGAATCATTTTAGTACCGTTTTGTTTGTTCGATAGAATACTTGTACATTAAAATCTACCATAAATATTTTTCTGTAAACTGGAAGGATTATCTGAACTTTTTACTAATTTTAACATTGAAAGTCAACCAGTTTCGAACGAATCCGAAATTAACATGAACCACGCACTGTAATGGAGCACATTTATCTTTATATATTTAAATAAATCCGCCACCTATAAAACGTTTATGTCTTAAAACCGCTACCTAAAATCTGTGAAGATAAATTACCACGCCGTCTCAACCCGAAGGCATTCGATCGCACCCATATCCTGGCGTCCTACGCTGGCTATACTAAGCAGCGCAGGGGATCAAATTCACCGAAGTTCTAGTCCTGCACGAGTCGAGACCAATCCAGCCCCAGCCGCCTACTGCTCCATAACTACCAGTAAGTCCACAAGAACGGCACTTAGAATACTTTTTCCAGTCCCAGCCTGTTGAGAGGAAGAGTTACTAAGTCCGATTTTGCCGTTTCGTAATTCCGAGGTCTGAATAGAACGTCGACCCGACAGTGTAACAAGAACAGTATTCAATCGCTCGCCGTCCAGTGCCACGATCAGTCTTGCCTGTCACCACAGCTGTTACTTGTACGAAGGATTTGGAAGTACGGAATAGTGTTCTAAGTTAGGAAGTAGAACTATTACTCAAGTACCGATAGTTTCCCACCGCCAGCCAGAAGAGTTCCTGAGAACTAGCGAATAAGTCCGGTAGTACTGCCTGACTAATTGACCAGACATAGAAATGCCCAGGACCCCTAAGGAAGTAAGCTCCAGGGAAAACTTCAAAAAGGGAATGGAACCTTGGCTTTGTTTTAATCATACATCACTTTCTAGCTTTGCTGTCGCCGGTCTACGAGCATAGGGAAGATATGTCGAGCCCCTATCCTTTGTATCGGAACTATAGTATCGTAGCTAATCATTCCTCTCTTTCCAGCTTTACTGTCTCCGGTCTACGAGCTTAGGGAAAACACGTCAAGCCACCATCCTTCGTGTCGGAACGATAGCGTCGTAGCTAGTTATAATTTGATAGTACTTTTGCTTGGTATTTGCTTAATAATTACTTCCTCACCTAGTATCCGCTCACGACTACTGTCTCTTAGCTCACCTAGTTGCTTGTTACCCGCAGTAGTGCCGTCTGCTTAGCTTATTGCCACCCCGCTGGTAGATTAACCTCGTTTGTCCCGCTTGCTACTACATCGCTCGTTTTTCCTTTACTAGTTAAGGATATTTTCGTAGATTTGTAACTAGTAGGTCTGTGTAAATCAATGTTTAAAATTATTATTGCTATTTTTTCATAGATGTGTGTGGCAAGTCTAATTTTCCCTAACGTAGTGTATCTTCACTGTAACTACCTGAGTAGTGGTGTTTCTGCACTATAAACAGGAACTGGCGCTCGAAACAAATTAAGAGAGAGACTGGTCTTCAGGCGTCAAAGTGACATTTCGTGTCTGCGATCCGAAGTATACGTCACAGTACTTTACCAAATCTATTTTGAAAACATTCCTCTATTTAATGGAGAAGAATATATTTTGCCATCCTTCATTCAAGCCAGTGAAGAACTGATCACTATCTTTCAAAATGTCCAACAAACTGATAATGCTGTAAATAAATTAATCGTCAGCACAGTAGTAAGTAAATTGCGAGGTTTAATAAATTAAACACATGCACTCTCATCAAGCAAACTCTAACACATTTTATAATGCTAGGAATATCGATTGTCTAGTAAATGATTTGAGCGAATCATTATGACAATTTGGCATGAGATTACAAAATTTACGTAGTTTATTAGTTTCCAAATTAAATGGCCGTAATGACTAATGATACTGCCGCAATAAAAATAGTAAAAGCTTAACATTTTGAACAATTTATTTTAAAAACCTATATTAACAACTTACCTGAAAAAATTCAAATTATTGTAAAATGCAAAAATCCTGATTCAATAGAGATAGAACTTAACCCAAATTTTCACATATTAACAGACATATGACTAAACCAACACTAATTAATTCCAATCGTCCTTATGAACCACCAAATCAACCACAAAATTATTTCCAAACGAATCAGTTTACACAATCATACAGAGCTCCTATGAATCATCAGTTTATGTCCTCTTTCCAAACTTTCAAGATTCACAACCGTGATTCCATAATAATTTTCAACCAACACAAAATTTTCAACCGAGACAAAGTTTTCAACAATCATATTTCCTAACAAACAAAATAATTTCTCGAATAATTCTGTAGTCGGCAATCAAACTAATGTTTTCAAACTCAATTCAAAGATAGTTAGAAACCTACACCAACTTCTATGGACACATCTTCTAGTAATATTAGAGTAATAGTAATACTATTAACGCAACAACCTAGATTTCAATCACAGGAACTGTTTAACCATATGGCAGATCAACATTATACTGCTAATCTACAACTAATATATCAAACCCTAAATCTTTACAATCATCAATTACCAACCCATGACGAAAATCCCAATCAAGAATATGAACAGGAAACTTACAACAATGAAATAGACCTAGTAATGACCTTGAGATAAATGATGAAATAAATCTAAATTTTCAGGCAACCACGAATTTAGACCAAATTACATAAATAATATAGTTTTGAATACAATATCCACTCAACTACCTTACATTCACATCCCTCAAATGCATGTAACATTTTTAACAGACACAAGTACTACACGAAATTTTATTTCTCAAGATTAGCATATACATTTTTCCAAAATTCAATTAATGCAGAATATTTTCAAATTAAAAGCGCTCATCCAATTTCAAACTATAATGAAACTATAAATATGCCATTACAATATCTATTTCCAAACACAAGAATCAGTGAATTTCTTTAAATATACATATTCAATTTTTCACCAAAATTTAATGGACAAATAGGTTTAGATTTATTACAACAAATTGGTGCTAAAGTAAATTTTAATGTAAATATAAATACATTATAACATAATTTTCATACTTTTGTACACACCTGATACATTCTACCAATTATTCTAGAATTATTTTAGAAAATAATACGTTTGTAAATTAGATACAGAAAATAAACGTTTATTTTTTTTTACACCCTTGTATGTTAAATATAAAATTATCCTAGGTATGCCTGGCTGCCAGCACG
Organism: Pogonocherus hispidulus; assembly: GCA_963924545.1. NCBI lineage: Eukaryota > Metazoa > Arthropoda > Insecta > Coleoptera > Cerambycidae > Pogonocherus > Pogonocherus hispidulus. Next base: position 42,559,663 of record OZ004694.1, read on the forward strand.
TACACCTACAAAAAATATTTTATTAAATTAAGTTTATTGTTTTGGAACCCGTAAATAACATTAAATGTCTACACGAGATAATTACCGATAGTTAAGTGTATAGGGAACTCGTTGGTGTTTCTCCTAGATCAGGCTTCCGCAGTGTATAAAATGATATTGTTTATTTAGATCTAAGTCCGATCAAATACAATAAACCTGAATTCTCCAGGAGTAAAAACGGGACGATGATTGCGCTATGACGTGTAATGATGCCATCCGAAAGTCATCTGAAAGAATTTCTAATTTAAAGCGTTTTTCAATATAAGTTTCTAACGAAAATGGATTCGATTAGCATTCTTGAATGGTATGTAGGTTATTTAACCGCCGCCATGCCAGAGTGCTTTACACCTTAAATTTGTGTCTTCCAAAATTTTTCGAAAAGGCTATTGCTGAATGCGAGGCAGATTGAAATTTTCAAAATTTAAGTTTCTATTTAATTTTATAACGCCGTTGAATGCGATTTGGAGGATTTAGGTGATAGTCTAAAAATAATTTTATTTCAGATTTACCGGCCTATGATTACATTTTGAATGTCCGAAAATCAGTAGTTGCCTGTTAGTAGTGGTGAGAAACACACCGTAGTGCCGTAGTGCCCTCTTAGTTGATCTCGATGAAGGATGTGGCGACATCTATGGAGACGCCGCAGTAATGCAATGCTAGTAGGGGACATTGCCCGTGGAGTAATAATTGCTTTCGACATCTCCTTCCAATAAATCAGTAGTTGCCTGTTCCATCCGTATATTTTCTGATTCTGAAGGTTACATCTCTTTATTCTGACACCGTGGAGTTGACATCTATATTTTCCATTTGGTGTTAACAATTTTCCTACAAACTTTGTTGGATTTTCTTCGCTTCCAAAAGAGTGCTAAGAAGAAGTCTGTCTTGTTCAGTTGCATGCCGAACGAGGAGGCAACGGCAGCGAATTCGTAGCCGTCCTATGCAATTAGATGCATCTAGATCCACCTCACTTAAGGAGCTTGATTAAGGTCACATCTTTCCCTGTTATTGATTGTTATTCTAACGTCGAGAAGTTATTGAAGGCGAGGTCCGTCCGGGTCGTTAATAAATAACTAATCTATTGTTAATAAGTGACGTATATCTAACTTAAATGTTATTATTCATGATCAGATTTAGTCTACAACACTATAAATTTGCACATTTCTATACTTACCTACCTATTTTTTATAATTTCAAGTAAGATACAATATACGGTGTCAACCATTCGTAGTACTACATATGGGACTTTTGAACCCCAAAAACTTTGTTGCCTAACTTACAAATAATTTTAATATAACCAAAGTTCTTAAAAGTAGTTATCAAAGGCCGATTCTAAATCAAAATGATGCTCGATGGCATGTGTCCATTAAGAAGTGACCAAAGATGATGAGGGTGTGTTGGGGGTGTAGAAGACTTCTTGAAATGGTGGTGAAGACGTGTTGGTCAATGTCCAGCGGGTGTAGACGAATTTAGAGGGTGGTTGTTGATGTATGGTAATTAATATAGTAACTAGAAATGGGAGAAAATCGCTTGTCCTGACTTTCGTTCCCATTTCTAGCCCTATCGGGGGTCCAGGCCTGCGGCCTGGGGTCACCCTTCGGGTGACAAAAGCATCTAGAATAATATTATTTTTAAGAAGTAATTATACTAAAAACTTTTCTTAATATCTTGATGAATTGTAAGGATACTTTATTTTTGATGAAAGATCATAATTTTTTAAGTGCTGAAAGTAGAATTTATTTTTCAGTAAACATTGTTATCAATTTTATCAATAGGACCAAAAATATATTGCTGTCAATTTTTTCAGTATATCTTCAATTTGATCCTGAATATCAGTGTATTTTTATATAAGCAATATAAGTAAGTAATAATTAAATGTCCGGTAAATAGCCAAGCAACAGAGCCTTACAAGTAATTAAATATATTCAGTAGCAATTATTATTAAGCAGGTAATAATAAAACGGTTGGTAAATAAGCAAAAAAAATTATACGAGCAGTATAAACAGGTAATAATTAACTGTTCAGTAAATAGCCAAGCAACAGACCTAAACAAATAATTAAATATATTCGGTAACAATTATTATTAAGCAGGTAATAGTAGAACGGTGGAAAAATAAGCAAGCGACAAAATTATATATGTAAGTAATTAAATTCCGTAGCAATTATTATTAAGCAATTAATAATATAATATCGACAAGTACATTTTCAAGTCCAGCCGATGTGTTCTCCTAATTAAAACAAATCAAAATGCCAATACGTAATATCACCTAGTAGATTGCATCAGTTCAGGATAGTATTATGCATTTACAGTTATAGTTCATTATAACTATGTAGAGGCCCATCAAACTACAACATTGTGCTCCATTCTGGCGGACCGCACCAGTTTCGGATTAAAGAAGGGGCCACTACACTGACGCAGCTATTTATATTGCAGTATTCTTACTACACCTTCCTAGCGGTTCACATCAGTTCAGGTGAAGATTACAAACTCAATATGCACCTCTGAGGTAGGTTCAACTCGATACTGCTGTCGTTCCTGGTGGATCGCATCAATTCACAACACTAAGTATCGGGATGATATTTTTCTGAGACGAGCACTACACTAATGTAGTAATGTTACAGGAAATATCCGTTTTCAGGCTATTTCAGTTTGGCCTAGGACATACCAAAATTTCCTATCGTTGTCAGGAACTTTGCATTTTTCCTAGGACATACTAGTATTGCCTGATACATTTTAGGACAAACTAAGCCTCATTAGTGGTAGGAAATATCCGATTTAAATTATTGAAAAAAAATGCGTTATATTAGGAAAATTAATTTCAGTTCAAAGTTACCTACAAACCTAAAATGGAACACATTTGTTAAACGTAAATATGATTTAAATAATATAACAAAAAATATAGTTTTTCATTAAACAGTATATAAATAAACAACAAAAGGTTAACTACCTTATTTGTTTCTGCAAGAACTGCTTTTGTGACATTTTGAATGTCACAGTAATTGGCATTTTCTACATAAACACGCATTTGCACCACAGTGTCTTGTGCATTGACATCTAGTATATCCCTGGATTTTTCCCGAAGAATATAAAATATAAAATGTATAAAAATAATTTAACAGATTTACCTCATCTATTAAGCCCCTATATTGATCATTTATTAACACATTTAAACGTGTCAAGGATTCAGCTTCCTTTTCTAACATTTTTTGAATAAAATTTTGTTTCCACTTTAATTGTGCCATATTTAATAATAAACTAGAGGTATAGCGGCACAATTCCGATTAAGAAGCTACAACACTAATATCACTGACCATCAAAACTTTTGGATGCAAATTTTTATTCGGGTATTGCCTAACAATAATCAGGCCATTTTAGTTTGTCCTAAAAACTATCAGGCTATATTAGCATGTCCTAGGAATAATGCAAAGTTCCTAACAACGATAGGAACTTTTAGTATGTCCTAGGCCAAACTGAAATGGCCTGAAATCGGATATTTCCTGTAACATAAACATAAGTTTCAGTAAAGCAATTACGCCTTCCTGGTGGATCACATTAGCTCAGGTAGAAATTGTAAATCCCTACGTACGTTTCTACAATAACAATCCAATAACTTGTCTTTATTGTCCTACTAAAGGGTAACGGTCAATTAATAAAAATAATCGTCGGAAAAATAGTGGCTTCGTAACACCCCCTCTTAGTTCGGTAAAAAATTAAATAATAATAATTTTATTAATACAACTTTTAACAAGAAAAAATAAACCAAAATAAAATTAAATAAAAAATCCTTTATCAGAGACATATTTTCGGGCGTATTTTTGCTGTATGGTCTAGTTTTACTTTCTAAACAATTTCCTTCAAAATAGCTTTACTTCTATATAGGGTGAATCAAAACTCGTAACCACAGTTTTCTCAATTTTTATAAATGAAACACCCTATATTTTATATCATTTTCATTAAGGTCTCTCAGATTCTTTCTATTCTATGAAACATTTCGTATACTAATTGCAACGGTTTTTCAGATATTCGAGGTTTTATACTCTAAATTTTCTTTTTCTTACGAAGTATGGGATGAACTAACTGTTTACTTAATATAACTATTTATTGCCAGTACCAATTGAACTACATAAAAAACAGTTAGAATAACTATACTGCTCACAAAATTATTCGACAGCTAACTTTTCCTCATTTTTGACAGTTTGCATCTCTGAAACACCTTCGCCGATTTTAGTAAAACAGGAAAAATGTAAAAGTTCGCCTCTTGTAGAATCAGGGGCGGAGACCGAAAAATATTTTTTTAATATCATACTCAGTTCAGAAGAGTGCAATACAAAATTAATTGTTTAATTTATTAATCTCAAACGTCTCAAAAACCGTTGCACTTAGGTGTAGGGAATGTTTCATAGAAAGAGTCGTAAGAGACTTTAATAAAAATGATAAAATATAGGGTGTTTCATCTATAAAAATTGAGAAAACTGTAGTTGCGAGTTTTGTTTGGCCCTGTATATATATTTTGAAAGAAATTCTATAGAAAGTCAAACTAATAATAGCATAGGAGTTGTGGAACTTTGTCACACTATTGGACTACCCTGTATATATATATATATATATATATATACACAGCGTGAGTCAATAAGAACGAATTCTTCAGTAACTCCTTAAATAAAGGAGATAGAGCAAAATGTTAAAGAGGGGACTTATTCTATCTATTTTTTTCTATAATCCAAAATTATTTTTAGATATACAGGGTGCACCGTTGAGCGGTTACAGCATGCAACATTTGTTTTTTATATGGAACACCCTGTATTTTGTACGAGATTTTGATTAAGCTTAAAATTCCCTATACATTGGTGCCCCGCTTGCTGGTCTTGTATGCGGGGTTGCCAAGTTATTTCGGTTTTTCTAAAAATTTGGGGAAAAATATAACCTTGTAAAAAAAATCATAGTAGCCTTGTTTCTGATAATTAAAGGTTGAGATTCGGTATTTGGATAAGCCGATATCATCGTAAAATTATTTGCTTGTACAGGGTGTTTTTTCTAAGCAACTTGAAGTGGTCTGAATATATTGTGTAGAAACTCGTTTTTCTTTTATGGAACCCCCTGTATATAATAACACCAGATAAACGAGTATTAAATAAGTTCTCAAATGATATACGGTTTGCTATATCTAACTCTAATAGTTTTCAAGATATTCAAATTTATACAACTATGGCAGTGACTTCTTTGTCATTTAATTATTTATTTATTTATTTAATTGAGTATTTCAAGAAAAAAACACATTTTCTAAGATTTTTCTTGTTTTGTTCTGTACTCAGTTTTTTAACTTTTCTTACTGCCATGAACTATCTTTTATATCTCTTAAACAGCCATCGGTATTTCCGTAAGTTCAAAAACACATCTGTTAAAAAAGTTTATAGGGACTTGATAAACATTGAAAAATATATTTTTTAAATAAATTAAAGAAACCAAATACTAACAAAAATTAATGAGGGATAAACAACTTTCCGCAGATTATGGTTTCAGCAAGATGGAGCATCTCCTGACTATGCTGGTACAGTGAGACATTATCTGATCAGGTATATCCACGCAAATGGATTGGAAGTGGTGGTCCAGTCACGTGGCCAGCAAGATCGCCAGATCTTAATAAATTGGCTTTTTTCTTTAGGGTTTTATAAAAGATATGGTCTATCAGACTCCACCCACAACACCTCAAGATATGAGAGAAAGAATAATAAGAAACTCGTTTGCACATGTAAACATGCAAATGCTCACAAACGTTGGAGAATCCTTTGTAACATGTCTTGTGTTACACGATGCATTGCTCAAGGTGGCGGACATTTCCAGCAGTATTTATAATGTTGTATTTGTATTAGAAATTGGTGTATTTAGTTTGTGGACGTTTAAAATTATGTTGTTTCATCCCTCATTAGTTTTTGTTAGTATTTGGTTTCTTTAATTTATTTAAAAAATATATTTTTCAATGTTTATCAGGTCTCTATAATTTTTTTTAACAGATGTGTTTTTGAAATTACAGAAATACTGGAGGCTGTTTAAGAGATATAAAAGATAGTTCATGGTAGTTAGAAAAGTTAAAAAAACTACAGTTTGGAACAAAACAAGAAACATTTGAGAAAATGTGTTTTTTTCTTGATAAATAAATAAATAAATAATTAAATGACAAAGAAGTCACTGTCATATTTGTATAAATTTGAATATCTTGAAAACTATTAGTTAGATATAGCAAACCATATATCATTTGAGAGCTTATTTAATACTCGTTTGTCTGGTGTTATTATATACAGGGGGTTCTATAAAAGAAAAACGAGTTTTTACACAATATATTTAGACCACTTCAGTTGCTTAGAAAAAACACCCTGTACAAGCAAATAATTTTACGATCATATCGGCTTATGGTATAAGGGTTTGATTATCCAAATACCGAATCTAAACCTTTAATTATCAGAAACAAGGCTACTATGATTTTTTTACAAGGTTATGTTTTTCCCCAAATTTTTTGAAAAACCGAAATAACTTGGCAACCCCGCATACAAGACCAGCAAGCGGGGCACCAATGTATAGAGAATTTTAAGCGTAATCAAAATTTCGTATAAAATACAGGGTGTTCCATATAAAAAACAAATGTTGGATGCTGTAACCGCTCAACGGTGTACCCTGTATATCTAAAAATAATTTTGGATTATAGAAAAAGAGATAGAACAAGTCCCCTTTTCAACATTTTGCTCTATCTCCTTTATTTAAGGACCTACTAAAGAATTCGTTCTTATTGAGTCACGCTGTATATATACAGGGTTATTCACGCAAAGCGATTATTAGACGTTCTTAGGGGTTCGGTTAACGATAAAAATCTGATTTTTTTATGGGGAAGATTTTAGATTATTTCTGATTCAATGAAAATATTTTCAAGTTTGCATCACTTCAGATTATACCGGAAGTAGACCACAACTACGTTATTTCAAATAGAACACCCTGTATATTATTGCAACTTTGAACTCTTTGTGATATTTTAAACACTTTTCATGTAGAATGTCCTATACCTATCTTCAACTGTTTTTGAAATATTGACAGGTGAATATTGACATTTTGCAAATTTGACACCCTGTAAAATCTAAACGGTTAGAGATCAAGCAAAACGGTTTGCACATTCCTATCTTAACTTTTCAAAAGCTATCGTTTGATACTAATTTCAGATTTATCCAGAAATAAAAAATGTTCGATAAAATTTAATCTCTTGGTTAGATCAGGCAGATCCTTTGTATTTGAATGGCACCGTCAATAAACAGAATTGTCGGTATTGGTCAGATCGCAATCCACATTGGATGATGGAAGCACACACTCAGCATCCCCAAAAGGTCAATGTTTGGGCCGGAATTGTTGATAATCGAATTTTGGGGCCGTATTTCTTTCAAGGAAATTTAGATGGTGCAAGATATTTGGAATTTCTTCAGTTCGATTTAGTTCCTTCCTTGATTGTTCTATTTCCAAATGAAGAAGATCCAGATTTGCCCAAAGAAACCATTTGGTTTCAGCAAGATGGTGCACCACCGCACTATGCCATCGCTGTTCTCCGCTTTTGAGATGATGTGTTTCCTCATCATTGGATTGGCAGAAGAGGACCTAAGGAATAGCCCGCCAGATTTAACACCGCTCGACTTGTTTCTTTGGGGTTATGTAAAAGCAAAATATACGTCAATAAACCAAACCGTATTAACGATCTGCACGACTTTAGGGGTACACTGTATATATACATACATATATATATGCATCTATCATTTTCGCCTCCACAAACGTATAAGGCGCCCTGGACTTTATCTTAATAAACCTAGTCAGAAAAAGTTTTATCATGTATACTGCATTGAAATGCAGTATACATGATAAAACCAAGTAAGCAAGCCAAGAGAGGAAATAATTTTAAATAAATTTTAAATAAATATTTTATACCGAAACATATCAATTGAACATAATCTTTTTCATCGCAGTAGTTATAGCTATGATGATATGGGATCAAAACCCCATGTATTTTCTTATGGAGGTTCATATTAGCGAAAAAGTAGCGTTCAAGGTCACACACTGCAAGATAGACTGAGGGCTGGCGACACCTGTGCGGAAGTCGGCTAATTGTCTTTCTCTATTATACTTACTCGTTATAGTTTTATAGAAGGTTCATATTAGCGTTGAAGGTCACACGACGATCAACTATGGCGATCGACTATGGGTTGATCAGGGTATCGCAGTAGACAGCTGATTACCGTTTGCCTATTATACTTACTTATATATTTTTCTTATGGATATTCATTCTAGCCATCAAGGTGACACACAGCTATTCATCTAAGAGATGTTAAAGATGGTGCAGCAGACAGCTACCAATCATATTATTTTTATAACTCATTGTAAGTAAAGTAAAACACATTGATGTATTACCATAATATTTATTTAGTACCTTAAAGAATTTACAATACATTTTTATAGAAAATTTATACTACAATCATATATTTAATGAATAATGTCCCAATGGTAGAGTATTCACAGATCCTTCAATCAAATGTCTTTTATCATCATAAGGAGAGAGGGCTTTTTTCGTCCTTTCCAGTTCCTAGTGGTGGAGTTAAAATTTCTGAAGATTCCTCTCTTCCAGTAAGCCAAGATGTTCTCATGAAATACAGTAAATGTGTTAAACCAAAATCATAGGATAAATACAAACTCTACTTTAACAAAGTAGAATCTCAGTAGACAATCTTGCTGTGATAACAAACACAACTGTGGTATTAAAATTTAAATTAGGTAATGAAACCAATTAAATGAAATAAAAGACAAACAGGAATCACCCTGTATAATTTGCAATAAAATTATCCAAAATTTGCAAATGAAATAATAATACTTTAATAATAGTAAATAACCAATATACTATGTAGTTAATTAAATACAGGAACTGTTAATTAGTTCCTAAAAGAATTTATGAGGAATTATTTCTTTTACTTATGAAAAAAAATTACAATGTGAACAAAAACCTATTAGTGACCTTGCTGGTTGAAAAGGAAATATATAAACATTCACTAACTGCTGGGTTATAAATTAAATATTGTAAATGATTGAATATTAACAGATTGTTAAATATTAGCAAAAATAAATATTAAAATTGCCTAAACTTTAAACAAATGTATTTTACATCTATGCAATTTTAATTAATAGAAATACAAATCAAATTAATGGCTTTGTGCAACTTGATCAGGAGAGATACTTGTTGATAAAAAAATATTAAACATGAAATTATTTGGGGTTTATTACCTTAGCCTATACTCAGTAAAAAAAATATAACCTATCTCCAATCAGAGATATAACTAAATGACTTTGAATCATTGTAGATTTTCCTGCAAAGATGGTTAAATAACCTTAATAATAAAAAAATCGAACTTAAAGGTCAACTGCCTTGTAGTCTTAAACTTGATTTGAACTCCAAAATTACCACAAAATGGTAATCATAAAGACATGAATTCAAAACGAAATTACAGCGATATTTAGTTATTCAAAGTACTAATATAATATATATAGAAGGCATCAATCAGACGCCAGTTACGTTATCCGTACGTGTCTCATCTCTCAAAACTGCATACATCAGGTCTAGCGTCTAGCGATAAGGAAACATTATAAATATATGTGGAATTCATTGTTAAGCTTACTTCTAAGATTGCTCTGTTCGTACCAAGTGTCTGAAATAAAGTTATTTCTTTTTAAAAACTTATTTTTTCGGTCCACACCCGAAATTGGCGCAGTCGGTAGGATCGGTAATATCAATTCAATCGTTGATTTTGAGTGGATTTCAATCCTTAAATTACCAGAAGATCCCACGAGAAGAAATTTCCAGTTTGGTGAATTGAGTAGCCAAACGAGAAGACGAGACGACAACAAGTAATTTTAGCAAGTCACCCTAATTACCGATTACATTCTCTGTAATCACTGGGCAATCAGGCCAGGTAATTAGCCGATCATCGTGATCAGTCACAGAAGAGGGAAAATCGTTCCAGGATATCTAGTATCGCCTAGTCTCTTCAACGACATTTAATTTAAGAAGATTAATTTTAAGAAGAGTAATTTTAAGAAGAAATTTGAGAAGATTAATTTTAAGAAGACTAATTTTAAGAAGCAATTTGAGAGGCCCAAGCCCTGAACTTCAAGAAAAGAAGACATCAGTGATTAGGCTGTGGAGAAATTGTAGCTACGTTAATATTTCCATTTATTTGTGAAATTACGGGCTATAATCGCTATATCCACCCTATCCGAAGCAAACAAGACATCTTGAGGCTTTGCACGTGTACTAGTTACACAAACCCTCGAAGCAACAAGACAGTGTACTCACTTTTCTAAGACTACGAGTGACCATAAATCTTGTATAGAAAAGTTTGACCCAAGCTAGAAACCATCTTGTAAATGAAGCCATCTTTACTCTTCATAATTTTGTAAGAAACATTTTATTACCAAACCCCAAATTACCTATTTTATTGAATTTTACTCACATTTATTGCCTTAATATATTTTAAATATAATATAAATACGAATTCTAATATACATAATTAAACTGGAAGAACTTTTAGATAACTTTTCAAATTTAAATCTTTCGGAAAATTCACTTGTAATAAATTCCGTAGTTAATAGAAAAATGCCTGAAACTAATTACGCACTTTTACGTTATCAAGCTGATAATATACCTACATTTGATGGTAATCCTAGATTACTACAAAGGTTCATTTTGTCTTGCGAAAATTTAATAAAAGCTTTTCAAGACACAACAAATGTAAATGCTCCAATTAATATTTGCTTACTAGATACTATTTATTCGAAATTGCGAAATCGAGCAGCAGACATAATCTGTTCTCGATCTGAAATAAACAGTTGGCACCTAATAAAAGATTTATTAAAAAACACATTCTCTGACCAACGAAGTATAGATTGTTTGATCCAAGACTTATTATCACTTAAAATAAATAAAAATGAACATCCTTTACAATTTGGCATGAGAATACAAGACACACGTAGCCTCTTATTTTCGAAATTAAATGCAACCGATGAACTTGCGACCTTAAAAATTATGAAAATAAATCACTATGATTTATTTGCATTAAAAACATACATTAACAACCTACCATACGACATTCAACTTGTAATTAGACTTAAAAATCCTGAAACACTTGAACAAGCTATGAGCTTCGTACAAGAAGAACTTAATTTTCAACAATTTAAACTTAAATCAAACACTAATTTTATTCCAAAATATACACCGAAATTAAATCAAATGCACCCACAGACATCTACTGGTGTAACGAAGTTACTTTTTAGCCCGTAGTAATTTAAACAAGAATTAAATATGAACCGTTTTATTTGAACACACCGTATATAAGTTTGTAAATATTTTTATGAACAACACATATCCAAGTAATGCCTTAATGTTTTCCAGTATAGTTTTATTATTATAGTACATTTGTTAATAGATAAGACTATAAACAATATACATTTATTCGATGGAAACCGGCCGAGATTCAAGAAATTCCAAACGTTGTTTTTACGCCGCCCGCAGTTTTTGTTCCTAGCGAAATACATGAATATTTTCGTGTTGTAGGTACCCTAAAATATTTATTTAATGCATTGGAACTGGATAATATTTGAATCATATGCTATTTAAAAGTACTTATGCAACCGCCACTTGAAATTTGATAAAGTCATATTATAATATATATATTAAAGTATTTTATGACAAAGTTTGGAATACATAGCTCTCCGTATAGTCATGTAATGACAATTAATTTGTTTATTAATGTTTATGCACTTTCCGGCAATAAATGTTTACCGAACTTGTTTAATTTACTAAGGGGATATATCTGAGACATGTTTGATGTATTACTATACCGTATTTGCCTATTGTTACCGAATTAACTTAAATTAAATTAAGTTATATTGAATTTAATATTGTTTAATTATTAAAGATACGATTTCCGTTATAACTTGTATATAGTTTTGTTAATAATAAGTATTTAAATATGTTATTTTGTTAGGAACCGATATTTAAATGCAGGTTGATGCAGTAAGGCATAAAAGTCAAAGTACGTTACTAAATCTGATTAAAATATGTTCTAATTACATATTAGATTCATATTAATCATTTGCCGATATTATAAATCAATTTCAAGCAAGCATTCCGCAAATTTAATAAAATTTGAGACCATATTTGGTCATGAAGCGAAATCCGCCGTTCTGATTGGTCGAGCCAGCGGCCGAGGACTATAAAAGACCGGCCGATTTTCGTTGAAAGACAGTAGTTTTCCGGTCTCCGAAGAGGCAAGTACCTACTCAATCTCCGAAAAACACCGACCGAAGTATAATAATTATCACCGATCATCAATTAGAGTAAGTTCTAATAGGTAGACCTCCTGTCCGACTCCCTTAGGTAAAAGCTAATGAATAACCTGTAGTGTGTGTTCGACCCTCAGGACAGATTTCTATAGCCATACCTATCCCGAACCCTGTATATAAGCTGATGAATAAACCTGTAGTGTGTGTTCGACCCTCAGGAAAGATTTCTACAGCTATATATACTCCGAACCCTTAGATAAAAGCTAATGAATAACCTGTAGTGTGTGTTCGACCCTCAGGACAGATTTCTATAGCCATATCTACCCCGAACCCTATATATAAGCTGATGAATAAACCTGTAGTGTGTGTTTGACCCTCAGGACAGATTTCTATAGCCATACCTATCCCGAACCCTGTATATAAGCTGATGAATAAACCTGTAGTGTGTGTTCGACCCTCAGGAAAGATTTCTACAGCTATATATACTCCGAACCCTTAGATAAAAGCTAATGAATAACCTGTAGTGTGTGTTCGACCCTCAGGACAGATTTCTATAGCCATATCTACCCCGAACCCTATATATAAGCTGATGAATAAACCTGTAGTGTGTGTTCGACCCTCAGGAAAGATTTCTACAGCTATATATATATTGCACCCTTAGATAAAAGCTAATGAATAACCTGTAGTGTGTGTTCGACCCTCAGGACAGATTTCTATAGCCATATCTATCCCAAACCCTATATATAAGCTGATGAATAAACCTGTAGTGTGTGTTCGACCCTCAGGAAAGATTTCTACAGCTATATATGCTCCGAACCCTTAGATAAAAGCTAATGAATAACCTGTAGTGTGTGCTCGACCCTCAGGACAGATTTCTATAGCCATATCTATACTCCGAACCCTTAGGTAAAAGCTGATGAATAAACCTGTAGAGCGTGTTCGACCCTCAGGAAAGACTTCTACAGCTATACCCGTCCCAAACCCGTGATATAAGAGTTGATGAATAACCTGTAGTGTGTGTTCGACCCTCAGGAAGACTTCTACAACCCGTTCCTTTATTCCGAATCCCTACAAAGCCGTCTGATTTTTATTGTAAAATAACTTGTTTAATATTTGCACCGCTTCTTCTCTTAAACTGTGATTGAAACTTTACTGCCGCTTTAATGCTTGAATAATGCACTACTGCTAATAACCTGGGTTTAATACATTGCATACCTGTATATAATATTGTTGCTTATTACCATTTGTTTATTTTGCTGATTTGCTACTTTTGCTACTTTATTTATTTTGCTATCCGCATTTTGTCGCAGCTTGGCTGTTTAATATTATTTTAATAAATCTTGTAGTAAGCCTCCGAAACCGACTTTTATTACCTAGATTTGAGAAACATTTTGACCCGCTGGCAAGTGTACGTGTGTACACCTTCTTCACTGTAGCTACCCCGCCTTTACTCATAAGCGAGTAGAGTCCGCGTGGACCATTCACCACGTGAAACCTATGGATGTGTGGCGCCCGATGGCAAAAACCCGAGGATAAATCCGAAACCGAATTAAGAGAGTGTCACAAATTAGCACCCTCGAGTAGAGAGCGTCACAAATTGGCGCCCTTAAGCAGGGACAGTTTTCTCAAACCTAGTGTGATATTTGATAGCATATAAATATATTATTTTTCAGCATAGATACCGTAGACCCTGTGGAAGGTCTGTTATTAAGTGTAGGTAGTAGTGCTTGTGAAAAATTGTGTGATTCTTTTAGCCTGTGAGTTTTGTAGCGAATTTTTATTTACTGTTTTATTGAAATATATGTGTACTAGATATTTGCCCAAACCGAAAAAACAATACCGATTCCGACCGATTACTCTTAGAAAAAAAAATAAAAGAGTACCTGCCGTATTTTGAGCAAATTTTAGTAACATCCGAGTTTGTATTAAATACACAGTTGTATTAATAGTGGTGGCTTAAGAATCTAACATAATTACAACCTACTAAAGTAATTTGATTTTGTAGAAATTTCCGTATAGTAGAGACAGACAAAGATAGTTTTTTTTGTAAAGTTTTTAATAGTTTTGTAAAAAGGGACCGTAGTTTTTTTATACAGGTAGGGACCGTATAGTTTTTTCAGATAGGGACCGTTTTTATTTGCCATACATACAAGAACTGTTTGCTTTGAGATATTAAATATTTTACAGGTATTAATAAGATTTGAAAATAACTGTTGTTACAGTTGACCGACACCGCGGCAACTGATAAAAACAACTCTTATTTGTGTAAGTTGACCGACACCGCGGCAACTGATAAAACAACTCTTATTAGTGTAAAGGCTAACTTATTAAATATTTTACAGATATTAGTAGGATTTGAAAATAACTGTTGTTATAGTTGACCGACACCGCGGCAACTGATAAAACAACTCTTATTTGAGTAAAGGCTAACTTGTCATAGCCTGGTGACAGGAAAGCTAAGTGGGACTTGCCACTGCCGTTGAATATTGAATAAATATTGCCGTTGATTAAATTTTATTTGGTATTGAAGTATTGCACCTAGATAGAATAAAGCAAACGACTTCTAGTATAGTATCCGTTCAGTAAAAGTTAAAATAACTTATTGTTTCCAAAAGCCGACAAATTTAAATAAAAGAAAGTAGTTTGATAAACAGAAAATAAGTTTGATAACTGTAACCTAAAGACCGACCGAGATACTGATACTAGTAGAGCAAGTTTTTTTTAGTATTTATATGAATGTAAATAGATAAAGTAAATAAAAGTTTAGTTTGAAGTTTGCGTGGGAGTGAGCAATTAAATCCGGGATTATTTTTTATTAAAAATTTATTCGAATTCTGGTGTGTAGGTTCGAATACCGAAAAAAAAAATTAATTAACAATACCGATTAAATACCGACCTGAAAACCGATTATATTACCGTTTTAGAAAAAAAAATTGAGTCGTACATACCACCAGAATGCCGTCCGATTCAGAAACGAATGTAATGCCACCCCCAGACATGCCTCATGAAACCGAGGATTCCGATGAGAATCCCCAGCCAGCTAAAGTGAGCTGGATTTATACATTAAAGAAAGATGAGCTTATAATTGAGTTAGAGAAATTTCAGTTGAGT
The DNA here is from genome assembly GCA_963924545.1 of Pogonocherus hispidulus. NCBI lineage: Eukaryota > Metazoa > Arthropoda > Insecta > Coleoptera > Cerambycidae > Pogonocherus > Pogonocherus hispidulus. Next base: position 42,575,168 of record OZ004694.1, read on the forward strand.
AGTAAAGGCACAATGCCAATATTACGTAAGCGTTTGGTCACTTTCTTTAGAGAAGGGCCACCGAAAAAACAAAAAGCTTGTTCTACAGTAGCAGGTCCGGCTACTATTTCCACGGCCGACAATGTACCGCCCCCAAGTACCTCTCATGAATCTAATAACTCCGGTGATGAGGTTTCGCATCCGCTTATACGAGATTGGGTTAAAACTTTAAGTAGGGAAGAACTTGTAACTAAGCTAACCAAGTTCAACCTAGACATTCAAGGGGAGACGTCTGTCTTAAAACAAAGACTAACCGCTGTCCTCTGTGAACCAATTCCAAGGGCACATTCACCGCCGCCGTCACCGATTTTAACTCCGTTGCCCTCCGAACCTCGCCCAGTACCGTTTCAACCAAATCACGAATCTACTTATAGAGTTACAGCGTACCGCCTCAGCGACGATGTATGTACTAGAGTTAGAAAATGGGGACTTAAGTTTAATGGTAAGACCGACGCCGTAGAGTTCCTGGAAAAATTATGTGATTTCCAGGAAAATAGCGGGCTAACTACCATTGAATTATTACCAGCCTTGTATGAAATTTTTCAAGGAAATGCCCTAGCTTGGTACCGCAATAACCGAACATCTTGGACTAGTTGGCAGGATTTCCTAACCGATTTCAAACACTTCTATTTACCAGCCGAATATCAAACATTTTTAGAGGAACAGATACATAACCGCCGCCAGACACCTGGTGAACCTGGCCGCGACTACGTAGTCACCATGCAAACGTTAATTCGAAGGCATGGTGAATTCTCGCAAGAAAGAACCTTGCGCCGTCTCTATGGAAACCTATTACCGGAATATCGACAATATATACGGCGGAGCGATGTACAAAGTATCCGGGACCTGGTGATCCGTATCGAAGAGTTTGAAACTCTTCAAAAAGAACTGCATCCACGTGGTGGTAGTCCGTCAATTAATCAGAGTCCTGTGTTGCCTGTTACCGAACACCGCTCCACGCCGCCTGTTCAAAGGATTCCTTTGAACACCCGTCCCCACCATACCGCATCGAGTAGAGCACCTGAAGGAGCCCTCCGAGGTAGTGTACCTAACCATACCTTTGGAGAGGGTATCCGGAGTAGGAACACCGTCCGTCCGGAATCTGTAAACCCGTCCAGAGAGGCGCATGCGCGTCCTCCTGCGCGACAGACAAGGCAACCGACTACCCCTTCCCATAGACCCGTCTGCTGGAGGTGTGGACAGTCCGGTCATTTCCGAACTGAGTGCCGAGCACCTCCGAGGCTATTTTGTTCACGCTGTGGACGAAATGGAATTATGAGCCGAGACTGTAATTGTCGCAATCCGGAAAACTAAACCGGAGTCGTACTGCTGCGAGGCCAGCACACTCCCGGACTATTACAGCCCCGCCTAATGTAACCGTTCTCGAAATAGACAACCGACCACACGTTACCGTCAAAATAAGAGACAGGATATTCTCTGCACTCGTAGACACCGGCTCCGTCCGATCTTATGTTGGCGACAGAGTCGCTAAATACTGCAGAGACATAGAAATCCCGCTCCAAGAAGTTTTGACGCCCGCTGCGAAACTGGCAAATGGATTAACAGTAAACATACAGGGTGGTTACTGTTTAGAATTTTCTATAAGTGATATTCACTTTTCCGAAACAATTGCATATTTGCCAGATTTGACGTCCGATATTGTGTTAGGCATGGATCTCCTTGGTAAGAAGAAGTTTACCATGGACATGTTGACCAACACATTGTATCTAAATGACCAAGTAGTCTTTAGACAACAGCCGACACCATCATGTAGTCCGATTGGAGGACTAGAGATACAGTTGACCGACACCGCGGCAACTGATGTAAAAGCTATCCTCCAAAAGATAAAGTTAAAGGGAGAAACAGAATTTGTGTTGCCACCCGACTTGCCCGAACCTTCTGCCAGTAAGGATATCGAAGAACTAAGTGCCGTAGAAGGTGCACTTAGATGTTCTTGGTATCAACGCAAGAAGGTAGATGTTGAAAATAACCCAAAAGTATTTCCAGATTACTGCGTACGTAATGATTGGTTGTATCGGTACTTTTCGAATTCTAAAGGCATGTCCAGACCGAGCAATGCATGGAAACTCTGTGTGCCGAAACCGATGCGTGAAACCGTTCTAGCCAAAAACCACAGTGACCTTGCTATAGGACACTTAGGGGTAGCTAAAACAACAGCACGCATGGCACTCCGTTATTACTGGCCAGGAATGTTTCGTGAAACAGCAAAATTTGTAGGAAATTGTATGCATTGTCACCAGAAACTATCCTTGCCTCCGACTCCCACAAATTCCGAGAACGCCCGTTACCAAAAACCGACACCCTCCGTTAACCACCAACAGTGGAAAACTATCAGTATCAGTTTGGTAGGTCCCCTACCCAATTCCGCTAATGGAAACCGTTTTCTGGCAGTTTTCCAAGACTGTGTTTCAACAAGGGTTAAGTTAAGTCCGTTGCGTAATGCAAAAGCACAAAGTATCGTTAAAGCTCTTCAAAAAGAAGTTATCTATCGTTTCGGCTGCCCCCGTAGGATTTTCAGTAATCGTGGCACCCAGTACGATAGCCGTCAGTTCCGTCAACTTCTAAAAGACTTTGAGATACCGCTTAGTTGCATCACCCAGTATAAGGCACCGACCGATTTAATAAAAAGGACAAACCGTACTCTAAAGAAGAGTGTAAGAAATTATTGTAGACCGAATTTGAATAACTGGGATGAGCATCTGGATGAATTCCAGAATAGTATTACCAGTCATTAAATTATTTAAATCAAAGATTAGACTTAACCGAATAGAGATGAGCCGTTTACCGACTAGACAATGAGACAGCAGGTGATGCTGTGCCCGATGAGACACCGACCCCTAACCTCGATAATACCGACCGCCTAGCTATAAGTTGCAAGATATTTCTGACTTGAAAAGTGAACATGTCCCATGCATTCACCACCGAAAGTCATTACTATAACTTAAGGCGACGAAAATGGAGACGCCACGTAGGCGACCGAGTCATGAAGCTAGAACACCCGATATCGTCAGCTCTTAGAAGCTTCGAATCTAAGTTCGCTCCGAAATATTCCACTCCGGGACCCATACCGTATACGTAACCGTAACCGAACCATGAAGTCCATGCACATGAGATGAAGAATAGAGCCGTCCCCCAGGAGATGACCGATGTATATTTCTACCCGGTGAAGATGCCGATTTATCTATCCCAAGGATTCATATCTGTTGAAGTCGCAGAGGAATGAGTATAGGGATGTCCATGAGTAAGAATTTTCTGATTTATTTTAGGTTGTTAAAGGTTGTACACACCCCTAATAAAGTATTTTTGTGTTTGGGGTATGCGCCTTGTTAGTTTTTTATTGTATAGATTTAAAGTTAATTAAGGGGAGTTAAAGAAAAAAAAATAACATTTCTTTTATTTTTTTTTACCGAAGTAAGAGGGGGGTGTAACGAAGTTACTTTTTAGCCCGTAGTAATTTAAACAAGAATTAAATATGAACCGTTTTATTTGAACACACCGTATATAAGTTTGTAAATATTTTTATGAACAACACATATCCAAGTAATGCCTTAATGTTTTCCAGTATAGTTTTATTATTATAGTACATTTGTTAATAGATAAGACTATAAACAATATACATTTATTCGATGGAAACCGGCCGAGATTCAAGAAATTCCAAACGTTGTTTTTACGCCGCCCGCAGTTTTTGTTCCTAGCGAAATACATGAATATTTTCGTGTTGTAGGTACCCTAAAATATTTATTTAATGCATTGGAACTGGATAATATTTGAATCATATGCTATTTAAAAGTACTTATGCAACCGCCACTTGAAATTTGATAAAGTCATATTATAATATATATATTAAAGTATTTTATGACAAAGTTTGGAATACATAGCTCTCCGTATAGTCATGTAATGACAATTAATTTGTTTATTAATGTTTATGCACTTTCCGGCAATAAATGTTTACCGAACTTGTTTAATTTACTAAGGGGATATATCTGAGACATGTTTGATGTATTACTATACCGTATTTGCCTATTGTTACCGAATTAACTTAAATTAAATTAAGTTATATTGAATTTAATATTGTTTAATTATTAAAGATACGATTTCCGTTATAACTTGTATATAGTTTTGTTAATAATAAGTATTTAAATATGTTATTTTGTTAGGAACCGATATTTAAATGCAGGTTGATGCAGTAAGGCATAAAAGTCAAAGTACGTTACTAAATCTGATTAAAATATGTTCTAATTACATATTAGATTCATATTAATCATTTGCCGATATTATAAATCAATTTCAAGCAAGCATTCCGCAAATTTAATAAAATTTGAGACCATATTTGGTCATGAAGCGAAATCCGCCGTTCTGATTGGTCGAGCCAGCGGCCGAGGACTATAAAAGACCGGCCGATTTTCGTTGAAAGACAGTAGTTTTCCGGTCTCCGAAGAGGCAAGTACCTACTCAATCTCCGAAAAACACCGACCGAAGTATAATAATTATCACCGATCATCAATTAGAGTAAGTTCTAATAGGTAGACCTCCTGTCCGACTCCCTTAGGTAAAAGCTAATGAATAACCTGTAGTGTGTGTTCGACCCTCAGGACAGATTTCTATAGCCATACCTATCCCGAACCCTGTATATAAGCTGATGAATAAACCTGTAGTGTGTGTTCGACCCTCAGGAAAGATTTCTACAGCTATATATACTCCGAACCCTTAGATAAAAGCTAATGAATAACCTGTAGTGTGTGTTCGACCCTCAGGACAGATTTCTATAGCCATATCTACCCCGAACCCTATATATAAGCTGATGAATAAACCTGTAGTGTGTGTTCGACCCTCAGGACAGATTTCTATAGCCATACCTATCCCGAACCCTGTATATAAGCTGATGAATAAACCTGTAGTGTGTGTTCGACCCTCAGGAAAGATTTCTACAGCTATATATACTCCGAACCCTTAGATAAAAGCTAATGAATAACCTGTAGTGTGTGTTCGACCCTCAGGACAGATTTCTATAGCCATATCTACCCCGAACCCTATATATAAGCTGATGAATAAACCTGTAGTGTGTGTTCGACCCTCAGGAAAGATTTCTACAGCTATATATATATTGCACCCTTAGATAAAAGCTAATGAATAACCTGTAGTGTGTGTTCGACCCTCAGGACAGATTTCTATAGCCATATCTATCCCAAACCCTATATATAAGCTGATGAATAAACCTGTAGTGTGTGTTCGACCCTCAGGAAAGATTTCTACAGCTATATATGCTCCGAACCCTTAGATAAAAGCTAATGAATAACCTGTAGTGTGTGCTCGACCCTCAGGACAGATTTCTATAGCCATATCTATACTCCGAACCCTTAGGTAAAAGCTGATGAATAAACCTGTAGAGCGTGTTCGACCCTCAGGAAAGACTTCTACAGCTATACCCGTCCCAAACCCGTGATATAAGAGTTGATGAATAACCTGTAGTGTGTGTTCGACCCTCAGGAAGACTTCTACAACCCGTTCCTTTATTCCGAATCCCTACAAAGCCGTCTGATTTTTATTGTAAAATAACTTGTTTAATATTTGCACCGCTTCTTCTCTTAAACTGTGATTGAAACTTTACTGCCGCTTTAATGCTTGAATAATGCACTACTGCTAATAACCTGGGTTTAATACATTGCATACCTGTATATAATATTGTTGCTTATTACCATTTGTTTATTTTGCTGATTTGCTACTTTTGCTACTTTATTTATTTTGCTATCCGCATTTTGTCGCAGCTTGGCTGTTTAATATTATTTTAATAAATCTTGTAGTAAGCCTCCGAAACCGACTTTTATTACCTAGATTTGAGAAACATTTTGACCCGCTGGCAAGTGTACGTGTGTACACCTTCTTCACTGTAGCTACCCCGCCTTTACTCATAAGCGAGTAGAGTCCGCGTGGACCATTCACCACGTGAAACCTATGGATGTGTGGCGCCCGATGGCAAAAACCCGAGGATAAATCCGAAACCGAATTAAGAGAGTGTCACAAATTAGCACCCTCGAGTAGAGAGCGTCACACTAGTTATATACCGGTACATCAACAAACTTATTCATATATCCCAAACTATCAACCAGAAAACTTCGCACAACAAAATTTTTCTGACAATAACAGACAAAACTTCCCTAATAGCCAATATTTCCCTAATAATACCCAAAACTTTCCTAGGGGACCTATACAAATTATCCCTAAAGCAAATTTTAATCAACATTTCCCAAGCAACAAGCAAGTGTTTGGTAAACCGCAAAATGTATGGAGACCTAATGCAAACTTCAAACCTACTTATCAACCAACACCCATGAGTATCACTACTAGAAATACTACGCAATCTAATACTAATAACCCTCAAGATAATTTTAAATCAAATCAATTATTCAACCAAGAAGTATCTGAAAATCTACCTTTCGACAATGTATATAAACAATTAGATAATTCCCATCTTAATATGCACGATAGTTTCTATAATTATACAGCAATTCAACAAAATCCTGCTAGTTATTATCCCGATCATTCTGATACTAATCAAATATATCCAGATTCTGATTATACTGCTAATCAGCTAGAAACTGACCACCCTACTGATCAAAACAATACTTACAATTTCGACAATACTAAAACTGACACACAGGATTTTCACCTTACCCCGAGAATACAAGATATAACGTAATACATTTAAATAATTATTCACCTGAACTTCCCTTTATAATAATCCCCGAAATTAACGCTAAATTCCTGATAGATACGGGTAGCACTAGAAGCTTTATAAACCCAAATCTAGCTTATACATTTTTTCCAAATTACATAAAACCGGAGCTATTTCAAGTATCTACTGCCCACGCTACATCGCTTCATAACGAAGTAATCAATATACCGATCTTTCCTAGTTTTAAAACTAAGGGATATCATAAATTTTATTTATTCAATTTTTCTGATAAATTTAACGGACTAATTGGATTAGATCTGCTATCTCAAATTAATGCAAATATAGACTTGAATAATTTTCAACTGATTACACTCAATGCTGTAATACCAATTCACTCTAACATTCAGAATATACAACACGAAAATCAATCAAAAAAGGATGTTTTTCAACCCTATCATGTTACAATACCCGGTAGAACGAAACAAGTTATTAAAATACCAACCATTCAAAATAATGGCATAGGAATATTAGACTATACACGTACCGACGATACAGAAATACCTAGATCACTAGTTAAAATCACAAATAATTCAGCTATAACGACTATACTAAATTCAAGTGAAAGAGACATCACTATATTGTTCTCTAAACCATTAAATATCGAACTAATCAACGAAACGGAAATAAACTTCCTCGACCAACCACCACAATTTAATAATAATGGAAACAATAAAATGTATGATAACCTCCTCAAACAAAATCTAAAAAACTTGCGTTTAGACCACTGCAATAAAGAGGAACACGAAGCTATTCGAAAGTTGTGCTTCGAATATCGAGACATATTTCATCATGAAGATATTCCCTTATCATTCACCAATCAAATTAAACACGAAATTAAACTAAAAAACGAATCACCAATATTTACTAAATCGTACAGGTACCCTCACGTGCACAAAGCGGAAGTTAATTCACAAATACAGAAAATGTTAAATTCTAATATAATACAACCCTCTGATTCACCATTTTCGGCACCTATCTGGATTGTAGAAAAAAAATTAGATGCCTCCAATAAAAAGAAGTGGCGCGTAGTAATAGACTATCGGAAATTAAATGAACAGACAATAGACGACAAATTTCCACTTCCTAACATCTCCGACATACTAGATAAACTTGGAAAATGTAATTATTTCTCTACACTAGACTTAGCAAATGGGTTCCACCAAATAGAGATGAACCCTAATGATATACAAAAGACCGCTTTCTCGACAGACACCGGACATTACGAATTTAAAAGGATGCCCTTTGGCCTGAAGAACGCCCCTAGTAGTTTCCAGAGAGTCATGAACAACATTTTGAGAGGCCTACAAAATCAAATTTGTGCTGTTTACTTAGACGATATCATTATATTCTCTACATCTCTTCAAGAACATATAGAACGATTAAAATCAGTTTTTCAGAGAATACGCGAATCCAATTTTAAAATTCAACTAGACAAATCCGAATTCTTGAGACGCGAAGTAGCGTACTTAGGACACATCATTACCCCCGATGGAGTAAAACCGAACCCGGATAAAATTTCTGCTGTTAAAAACTTCCCATTACCCAGAACACCCAAAGATATAAAATCATTTTTGGGCTTAGCTGGCTATTACCGAAAATTCATTAGAGACTTCTCCAAAATAGCCAAACCTATGACAAAATGTTTAAAAAAGGATTCTAAAGTAGTTCACTCTACTGAGTTCATAAATTCTTTCAACCACTTAAAAAATCTATTAATAAACGCCCCTCTTTTACAATATCCAGATTTTTCGAAGCCATTTGTGCTGACCACCGACGCTTCCAATACAGCTATTGGTTGTGTACTTTCCCAAGGCACACCCCCTAATGATAAACCTATTGCATATGCATCTAGGACCCTCAGTGACACAGAAATGAACCTGAGTACGATTGAAAAAGACTTTTATCAATAGTCTGGTCATGCAAAATTCACCGCCCTTACTTATTTGGGAATAAATTCAAAATTTATACGGATCACCGCCCACTGGTGTGGCTCTTTAATTTAAAGGAACCCAATTCTAAACTAGTTAGATGGCGGCTAAAGTTAGAGGAGTATGACTTTGAAATAATTTATAAAAAGGGTAAACAAAACACAAATGCAGACGCCCTTTCGCGAATTCAGTTAAACATGAATGAAAGCGAATCAGTAGTAAATAACCCAGGTGACGTTGACAAAGACATTCTAGAGTATCTAAAACAACTTGCCGAAAACATAACAGAACAACGAAGTTCTCAAAATTCTAATGACGATCAAGATACAATTCACAATTCAAGTAATTCAACAATTCAACCTAAAGTTAACATAATTCAAGATATACGAATTAACGATCCAGACGCCACCGTTCATACCAGTAGTAATGAAACGGAAAATGCAGGACTTACTATATTAGATGAAATAATTAATAATAAATCTATTCAACTTATACTTGATAAGAACCCCCATCCTGGCATCAAAATTAGCGAAACAAAAATCGACGACAAATTAATAAAATCAATTAAAATTCCTCTTAATGATCCTAATTCCATAAATTCCGTAATAAAAGACTATATTGATCCGGATAAGTCGACTTATATTTATTTTCAATGTAAAGAATTAATCCCGTTATTCACGCAAACTTATATGCAAAATTTTAGAGCTTTAAAACTATACCAATGTACTAAATTAGTAAATAATGTCATCGAAAAGGAAGACAGAATATTGCTTATTAAACACCAACACGAAAGCAAAACTAATCACCGCGGCATTAACGAAACTTATGAAAAATTAAAAACTAACTATTACTGGAAAAATATGAAAAGCGATATCACAGATTATATTAATGTTTGCGAAATATGTCAAAAAGCTAAATATTCCAGGCATAATCCTTACGTACCATTAGTATTAACGGAAACGCCTAATAAACCTTTCCAAATATTACATATGGACCTTTTCTTTTTCGATAATCAGTCATTCTTAACAATCATAGATAAATTTACAAAATTAGGCCAAGCATATCCTTGCACCAAGGATGCCATATCTGTACACGAAAAACTTATTACTTATTTTTCGACTTATGGTATCCCAGAATCGATTGTAGTAGATAACGGTACTGAGTTTAAAAATGAAACGATACAAGAACTGTTAAAAGTACAAAAAATTAAAATTCATTTCACCACCCCAAAACATCACGAATCAAACTCACCCATAGAACGATTTCATTCGACATTAATCGAACATTTGAGAATATTAAAACAAACCCATAAAGACTGTACCACTATCAAACTGATGCCTTATGCAATCATAGCCTATAATAATTCAATACATTCTGCAACGAAACATACCCCCTTTGAACTGACATTTGGACATACAGATCTAAGAGATCCATTTGACTTAATACCCACGACGTTTTACTCAGACTATATAACAAGCCATAAAGACAAATTATCTGCATTATATCAAGAAATATCCGAGAATCAAATACAAGATAAACAAAAGGTTATCGATAAACGCAACGAAAAGGGTAATACTCAACTTCACTTTAAAATCAACCAATCAGTTTATAAGAAATTAAATGAAAGATCAAAAAGTAAGAACAAATTTAACGGTCCTTATATACTGACAGAATTACTCGAAAATAATAAAGCAAAAATTAAAAACACTAAAACCAATAAAATCGAAACAATTCATTTAAGAGAACTAAAAAGACCACATATCCTTCCAGATTCCGGTTTATCCGACCAGGAATAAGTCAACCCACCTTCCACAAAATAGAAGATAATCCCGGACTACTACCAATACGATTAGGCAGCACTCAACTGACGAACACATATTGGTCCTTTATACAAATATTCGACCTAAAACCCATTATAGATGAATTTCAAACAATTAGATCTAAGTATATTAACTTCAAAACTGTAATAAAGCTGAAAAATACGCATAAATTAGAATATTTTAGCTCCTTTACTATAATTCAAAATTTAGAAGCTAAAATTGTAGAACAAATTGATCAAATAAATCCAAAACCACACAGGGAAAAACGAGGTTTAATTAATGGTCTAGGAACCATTGTTAAATGTTTAACTGGCAATTTAGATAACGAAGATGCTAAAAGATATAACCAAAAAATTAGGCAACTTCAGTCTAATCAAAATAAAATAAAAGTAGCTTTAGATAACCAAATAACTCTATTAAATAATTCTATAACTAATTTTAATTATATTGCTAAGAATATATCATATAATCAACTTTTGTTAGGACATCGAATAAAGCAAGTGGAAAATGCAGTTGAAAAACTGTCCTCGATGGAAATAAAAACTTATGAATATTTTCTAACACAAATAATTTTAAATCATATCACCGACATATATCAAACAATCTATAATACATTTGACAAAATACAAATCGCTATATCTTTCGCAAAACTAAATACCTTACATAATTCAATCGTTAAACCAGTCGAATTATTTTCAGAAATAATGTCCATAAGAAAACACTTGATAGACATTAAACTACCTTTTGAACCTACTGTAGACAACATTCTAAAATTTGAAAATGTTATAAATATAAAAAGTTATTCCAAAAATTATGAAATAATATTTATACTCGAAATACCATTAGTTGAAATTGATATGTACCAATATTATCAATTATATCCACTGCCAATAAAGAACAACGATTCCTATCAAATGTTATTGCCAAAATCAAACTATTTAGCCTTAAGTAATAATAAATTTATTCTATCCAATGAAAAATGTAAGGAAATATCAACAGAAGAATATCTATGTCATCACATGAATTCTATAAAACTTGATAATAATTCACCGTGCGAAGTGAAATTGTTAAAATTCTCAAATAATCTTGATAACTGCTATCCAGTACCAATCGACATTAACGAATTACAAATTCAAAAAATCACGTATGGAAAATTCATTATAATTTCACCTCAACCTGTAGTAGCTATACAACAATGTAAAAACGTTAAATACAACATACCATTACAAGGAAGTTATGTCATAGACTTAACTATAAATTGTGAAATTAACATAGAAAGTCACATTTTAAAAATATATAGAAATTCAAAAATTAATTTCAAAAACATTAACTTACCAAAGTTAAATATTTATTCTAATTTTAGTAACAAGTTAAAATTATATAGCCCCGGTACATTCGATCTCAACCTAATTAATACCCATCAATTATTGAAAAATCAGAAAGAACTAGAACATCAAAGAGTTGAACTAAATAAAATAAACAATCCTGTTTATATTTCCAAAACTTCCATTTGGACCATATTATTGTATATTATTATATTATTTGCTGTCCTTTACCTGATATATGTTAGGTTCTTAGTAAAATGTAAAGCAAAGAATAATACCAAGAAGTCTAACGATAACGATATAGTTATCTGAAAAATTAAACTAGAAGTATAATTTTTCACTTAGTCGCGGAGGAGTTACGTTATCCGTACGTGTCTCATCTCTCAAAACTGCATACATCAGGTCTAGCGTCTAGCGATAAGGAAACATTATAAATATATGTGGAATTCATTGTTAAGCTTACTTCTAAGATTGCTCTGTTCGTACCAAGTGTCTGAAATAAAGTTATTTCTTTTTAAAAACTTATTTTTTCGGTCCACACCCGAAATTCGCCCTAAAAAACTGAAGCCAACACGTGGCTTTGAACCTTAATAAAAAAAAACCCTACACGTATCCTTGTGTAAAAGTAGAAAAATACCAAATATAATTACTGAGTAACACTATGCTCTGAATAAACCACAAATATAATAATAGCAAATAATAAATAAATTAATCAATATATAGAAAATGAAATTCAATAACAGAAGTATCTCACCTGCTAATTTACACCCAAAAAGCCCTGAAATTGGTCTGTCCTGCTAATTTATGGAGTTCCCCCCTCTCTTTTGCAAGAGTTCAATGTGACACCAATGTTTTAAAGTATCATCCGCAACTGGTAATACAGAGGTGGAGTCATGGTTGCATATGAGTGACTAGCAAAGTACCACTGTGCGTAAATTGTTAAAATTTTCGCTACAAACTTAATATTGCTATGTTTACGTATATTCTCCATAGTCTTTCCAAAAACTACATTATTCATAAGTTTAAACAGGTTCTTTTCAAAATAATTTTTAGCAGTCTGTCTTAAGGGTCCATTCTCTGTAGATTTGACAGGCATGAATGTTGGGTCGGATTGAGAGGATGGGTGGCCGATGGGTGGAGACTTATATGTTCCAACTATCGAATTATTAAGATTTCGGAGGTGCACGTAAAGCCGAAGTAAAAAGGCACATGGAAATAAAGTTAGCCCTCATTGCAAGGGTACCGGATTTGTCTTATAATTGCAACAAAATTTCTTTTTAATGTTATAAATTATATATTACCGGAAAGATCAAAAGATAAACTAGATTCCTATAGTAGCAAATTTTTGTTTAATACATGTATTTTAGAGAAAATAATTTTTGAAAATACGATATTTTAGCACAAGATTGTTTGCCTGGAATTTTAAAAATAAAAAGAAATACCAAAAATTACTACTATAGGGACGTAGATTAAAGTCTTATCTTTCAATACTTTTTTACTAAAAGTCGCTATCTTTTATAGTTTTCTTATAATTAGACACGAGACGAACGCCGATTTAGGGCTTATTTCGACCTAGTGAATGGACTCTTAACTTTCTGTTTAAATCTATATAGGGTTTAAGCCATGGCGCTTGATTAAATTTGAGAATTCTATGTATTTTTTTCAGTTTCACGCCGAGTTTCAGAACCTGTTTGAGATTTCGGTAATGTAGGATGTATTCGTGCTTGTCAAATAAAGTGGTCAGAAGTTTTTTGTTTTTAGATTTTCTTTGATCTTCGAAGGATCTTGCAGGATCATAATGTTCCGGACAAGGCGGTAGATCAGCAAGTTTATTATGTAGCTCTTTAGGTATTTCCAAATCAACTTGTAGAATATATCCTTCATCGGCAGTATCATCTATGTTTTCCAGTTTGAAATTGATTATATCTACCTCTTCTAACCATTTAAATCCTCCATATGGTAAGTATTGAGACATTGCCCAGCCATATTGATTGTTTATATCAAAGTACATTAAATAAACATCTTCTTTTGTATGATCATATTCTGGCATATATTTATTATTAGCCTTTGCAAACCTTTTTGAACATTGGCTTAGCCCCCCTCTGATACTCTGCTCAATAAACATCACCATATCGATGTCGATGAGAAGTTCAAGTTCAATGTTTGTATACTTCATCATGCAATCCCATGTGTAGCCCGGCAGAGTATAGTATTTTTCTACCGCTAAATTATAAGTTTCCATAGAAGTTTTGCGAAACTGTTCAAAAACATCTGCCAACAATAAAACGTCCATCTTTAGATATAGATCAGAATAATCTTGTAAAGTATTGCATGAGAAGCTTTTCCACACTTCTTGAGCATGTTCATAGGATACAGACGTTATATTTACACCATTAAGATGGTTATAGAATTGCTTCTTTGGAGGAAAACATTCTTTTAATTTCGACCAATTATCCATATAGTCATAAGGAAATATACCCTTCCTACATAGTAAGTTAAACTGTTCTTCAGTTATACTTAAAAATTCTGATTTAAGAATCGGATATGCGTCTAAATTTGATACTAGTTTATCTAAACTGCTTGCTAGAAACCTGAATGAATCAATAAATCTGAAGCTAACTAGATTATTGTTTATCTTCTTAGTGAAGGATATATAATTTTCTTTGTTAACGGGCAGGAGCTCAATTTTTCCCTCAACTTCAGCTAGTGCTTCAATGATCAAATGTCCATCATAGGAACCCATATTGTGTAATACAATGGGAATTATATGGCTATCTTGAAAATTAATGTTACAGTCCTCATGTGCTATACCTCTATATTTTCCAGTAACATGGCAATGATCTCTAACTTTCTTTTGCCCTTGTTGTATCACATTTTCACATATATGACATATATCACCTTCATAATATTCTTTCAGTTGTTCTGATGTCAGTTGTTCCATAGGCAGTGAACATAAGAATACAGTTTCAACATCTTCAGCAAGTTGATGTAGCTCTCTAATATAATAATAATAATAATATCTCTACCCCTCATTCTAATCACAAGGATTAGCCCGAAAGTCTGAGACTTGTGTGGGAGAGGGGGCGGCATATTATTATTTCGCGGGCCGCATTTGCGCCTCAGGAACGACTTACGTTGGTGGGCCCTAACCACCATTCAGTGCTGGAATGAGGGAAACCTGGAAAACCTCATTAGTTAGGGGGACAAGTCAAACATCAACTGATTTTAATCTCTCACATTAAGACCAAGTTGACATTCTTCCCATCCTAGGCCATCGCCAGGATGGTTGCCAAGCCATCCCTGCGAATAAGCCTTGATCTACGAGTAAACAATTTAATGAAAAATTGTTTGGCGGAGTGGGGATTAGAACCCACGACCTCTGGGTTGAGCGATCGAGACGCTACGCCCTGAGCCACCTGCTCGGTGAACCATTGCATACAGTCATGTCCAGTAGAAGATCTGTAGTAAGAGAGACCGTCATCATATGAACACTTCACATAATACCCCACACTGTAGGGTACATGTTTTTGATATTCCTGTGATTTTTTCCCCGTTGAATCATTTATCGGTACCAGTAAACACTCAGTATCTGCATAAACCACAAAATGACTACTTTGTTTATTATTATAATTTTTGAACCGTATCAGCTTTTTATCTTCAGCCGGTACCTTGGGAACTACGCAATCGTTAAGTTTTTTACAATCTCTTGAATGAAGATCCAATTTTTCTTTGCTGTGGTAATAGTGGAAGTATCTGTCACAAACATATTTTTTATTACAATTTTTACTAAGCTGACTGAATACTAGGCGAGATAAGTTTTTAATCCATACATAATGATATTTAGTGGGAGCTATATTACCGCTAACAATTTCATCTTCGCTATAATATTGGTCTTGAACCATTAACAGATTAATATGTTTTTCCTTTTTTTCATCAGCAAGGAATACAGGTAGAACTTCAAACTCTTGTACTGTTTTCTTCAGTATATACACATTTATAGAAATATTGTTTTGACGTTGAAATCTAGGTATTTGTTTCAAAGTCATAGAAAATTGTATTCCAGCCATAGTTAGTACCCTTGAGTAGTGAGGATACGATGCCACTCTATTTGAGTTCCTATTAGCAGGATGTAGAGCACTAACAACAGCCCAAGCAAAACACGCTTGATCTTGATTTTGTACATTGACGCAAGCTTCTTTTCTTTTGATCTTTTGTGGTAAATCAATATATGATGAACTCAATAGCGGAGTTAGTTTATTAATATTGACTTGAAGATTGATAATTGATTTAAGCGCCCAATTATTACCACGTTCCTGGAATTCGTCAAATTCTCTCAAAATCTGCTCCCGAACGTTGTCTTTAAACCACTTCTTCAAATCAGTACTTTGAAAAATCTCATAATTCTTGGTACTAATGAATTTAATATCCTCCAATATAATATCTGCCGATTCTTTGATAAATAAACCGCAAAAACTGGTATTTACTTGTAACGCTATATTTTTTCTCAAGGCATCTTGTATACGTCTCTGAAAAATTACAGAACAATCGTCCAAAAATAGGCACGGGTCTGTATACTTCATATTGGTAATTACTGCACTTTGAACTCGGGTTTTGAACGCAGACCTAACAGATTCCCATTTAACCTGATCTCTAGCAGTCTCCTTTCTTGTTGTGTAACCATCACCACTGATCACCATAGCTTTAATTATTTCTCTAAAAGACTTCGCTTGACCTAGGCAGGTAGTTAAATGTGCTTTTTGCAGTATTGATGTTTGAACCTCCAAAGCTTTATCAATTTTTCTGATGGCCACATTACGTTGTTTCAAAGCTGTTCGGATAGCATTACTATCACCATCCAATTCAGAGTTATACACCAACTTCCGTAGGCCATTAATTAAAACAGTTGCAAAAGACATTATAAACTTTATTCAAATAAGTACGAAGTGAACACTTTGACGAAATACCAACAACTGACGACTTGTTAATATGCAGTATTTATAATACATATTAAAGTCACGTGATCATCAGTGCATATCTTCAATTTTCCATGTCTCTCTCTCTCTCTCGGTGTGGGTGTTTTTCATTTTTGGTATTTTTTAAAATTTACCTATTCGCATGAGTATTTGGTTCAACTAATATACACCAAAAATTCATTCAGAATGTATCAGTGACAAATAGAACCAGGTAAATTCCATATATTTTAAAGATTAACTTTATCAGTATCTCTGAACAATAAATATCCTTCCTTATCAAAATTATTTAATGTAAAAATAAATTCTAATACAAAAAGTATTCAATAAGATACTAAGCAGCCTATAAGATAGTTAAGAAAATTATTAAGGTGTATGAGACAGTTATTATTATTTCATTATTGAGGAACAAAGCTGAATAAAAATATTTTAGAATTAAAGTGACATATTTGTTTTTCTCTAATCGGTTTAGTCAATGACTTGGACATCCATGCGTATATACCTAGCTTTTTTTGTTTGCGCTTGCCTCTTTTGTGGGGAGGGCTTAACAACGCAAAAAGCTGATACTGTTCCCACTGTAGAGAAGCGTGCAGGAACGTGTCATCAACATTTTTACATCATCTTAGCAAGACGACAACCCATTAGAGACCCAAAAAAAAAATTTATCCATACTTTACTTTTTTCTATTATATCAATTTAGAACATACTATTTTACTCTAATACACGTTTCTGATAATGTGGAACTACTTAATTAACCGATAATAAATGTGTTTTGATAATTTTAATTTAGTCTTGTCAAAACTCTATTCTACAGATCACCTGCCGTGATATATACAGCGTCGCATCGGTACTTTATCATCAGAGCGCCACGAACAGTTTTCAACAAGAATAAAAAAAATTGCAAAACACATTTGTCTATTTAAATCATTAACATAGGGAAGCATATATATAGTAATACTTTTGAAGTGTTTTAGTTTCTATCATTCGAAGAGCAACATATCTAAAGATTTTTCATACGTACCTAATATACTTACCTCTCCTTCACACGATGCCCGCATAAGAGCCCGACCATATAGGAATAATTCTAGAAAATGTTTTTACTGCTAGGTAACAGTCCCTAAAAAGAAGGAAAACAACTATATCAAATTTATTATTGAAATATGTCTTATGACATAAAACGTATGAATATAAGTTATTACTGAAATGTGTCGAGATATATTGGAACATAACCAACTATAACCAACCTACTTATTTTATCAAGTATTTATACAAATGATCAGCTCATAATAAAAGCGCCAGAATAGTTGCCTACTCGAGTAAGTAGCTGCACAAAGTTTAGATATCTAAAACATGGGGAAAAAATTTACCTGCAACTCTGAAATTGCTAAATTGGTAGTTGATAACAATGATGCAACAGCCTGGTATATTTAGACATCTATATGTCTAATCAGATACAGCCTTAGTGATTTTACATTTTCTTTTTATATAAAATTGAAGAACTGTTTTGTCTTGCCTACTAGTTTTAGCTGCTATGGTTTTTCTGTCAAGTTTTATAAATACTGCAAGTGATCAGTACTTTAAATAATATAGTTATATTAAGTCTGAGGGGAATTTATTCTACGAAACCAGTATAACCGATAAAACCTAAATACTAGTATTGTTTTTTACAATACCATAGCATAAATAAAAAAGGAATAGTATTCTTATGAAAGTAGGGATATTTTGATAACTAAATCGAAAATAATTGAAATGAGTATGGCTTTGAGATGTTTCTAAAATATTTACCTAAGGTATAATAATCACAGGAACCACAGCAACCTCAGCTATTGATTAATGCTCTCTCAATACATTACCAGTATAAAACATCACAATAATCAAACTGATTTATATGTACTTGATAATTACACATTGCCCGTTTATTTTTATTATATTTATACATAGATAAATTGGAAGTGGTTGAAACTACTAGCTTATTTAATATTGATATGCCCAGAACAACATTAGCAACATTTTCAAGGGTGGTTTTTATTTTAAATCAAGACCTATACTTCTGAAAATATATTTTCATACCATTCCGAATGTTTTCTTAGAAGAAAACATTCTCAGTATGTACTTAATAATAATTTCTTCAATTATTTTTTACTTTTTAAATAATGAAAACTGAACATAACAAAATATAAAGAACTATATACTGATAGGTAGATAGGTACTAAAAAGTTAAAGATCTTAAAACATCATATCTTCTGGGACCAAAGTACAAAATTATTCACAACTCAATTATATCAAATTATACTCAACTACTATATTCAACTATAAAAAGATTATTTTATTTAATTTTTCGGAAATCAATGTAATATTAAATAAAAAACATGAGAAAGACATTTTAGCACTTACTTAAATGCTCAAGTTTTCAGCATTAAAAACGGTATAAGGTACTAACAAAAAAAATAAATGAACACAAAATATTCTCTCTCCATATAATTTGAGAATCAGTTAGTAGCATTTTAATTTTTAATTTAGTAGGAATTATAATATTTGGAGACTTACATGTTACATTATATTTGTCAAACGGCGCATGAAAATCATTCTTATGTCGAATATCCCTGCTAAGAATATTTTTGTGTAATACAAATTTACTCTTATTTAAATAATCATACATATACAACTCATATAATATACACAACGAGTATATATGCGTTAAACATTCCGTTAAACTCCAAAATCTCTAAAAATGTCTTTACAACCGGGGATACTGGGTACTTGTAGAACGGACAAATAATGGGTACAATAATAATTGTATAACTAGCGAGACTAATACCTACGCCAAATTAACCACCCCAAGACCATGCAGAATACTAGATGTTATTGTGCAATTAATAAAGATACAGAAATAAGGGGTGTAAAAAAATAAACAAAATATATGATAGAATATAATCTATATTTTGTTGTAGGTGTTGTAGGTATCCAATATGAAAGCTATAAAAATAAACAAAGTACAAACGTCTTTCAATTCTTTTAAAAACACATGGCAAATGTATATATTTATGGTTTTCCAAAAATATAAAATAGAAAAAATGAATACCTACATTAGTGCCTATAATAAACAATGAAGTAACAAAAATACCTATTGTCCAGAAAATGTTGTATTGATAAAGAATCGGAGATAAATTTAACTAAAAGTGAGAGAAAAGAAAGACTGTTTTTACATGCCGATTTATTATATTATTAATAAATTCCTAGATTCAGCTTTGTTATAGGTACTAGTTCAGCATTATATTTTTAAAAGCGAGCAAAAAATATATTATATGAAGAGTATGTCAATTCATTTAAAATTAACGGTATTCATTTTATTCATTATATTGTTTTTAAATATACAATGAGAAGCCTAATACCAGCGACAATCATAAAAAACAAGCTTTGCTTATTTACTATTACTACATCATATTATTATTACTAAGCTCTCCTTCCTAAGTACCTTATATTACGCCAAGTTAAACGTCCTATACATTATAAAAATATTTACCGAAATTTCTCATTCTCTCTCATGACATATTTTAATTTGTAATCCATGTATACACATGTGCAAACACACTTTTTCACACTCGGTTACACCTGAGTGTGTACTTAAAATTCATTTACCACAGAAAAAATTCGACATAAGTATATACGCTCACATTTGATTGCGCGGTTCTAAAGTAAGATCGGTCGAGTAAGTATTTTAGTGTTTTTGTACGAGGTTTTCAGTTTAGCGTACTTATATAACAGAAAACAAACACCATCATATAAAATGTGTAAAGTACCTTAATAATAAAAAATCATGCTTAATTTCTTAAATTTAGGTATCGTTCAAAGATATAAAAAATATGATTTTCCAGTTATATATCAAGAAATTTGTGCACCTATAGCTGCTTTACTAGAAATCAGAAAACCCTATAAACAGATAAAATTCAAACTGTGGTACCTTAATATAATATAGCTCAGTAAAATATTGTAGAATCACGGGCTAACTATTTCCAACCACACCACAATATAATATTACATTATCATAAATATTGCAACTGTTAGTTCAAGTTGAAACATTATGGGTCACCAATTTATCAGTAATTAGAACAGTTTATCTAAATTAACATTTATTTGTTATTAATATATCAGCACTAGCAAAAAAATGTATTACCTACCTACTTTTTATCTTAAAAATTACCCACACTTTTTCTTTTACACAACTCATCTAAGTTTTTATTACTATTTGAATAGAAACCATAAGTTGGTTTCTAAAGCACTAAGATAAAATTCCAATAATAATAACAATCTAAACAAGCTTATTCATAGGTGTCTAGTAAATTTTTCAACACAATTAACGAGGATATTTAAGTTTTTCTAATTCATTTAATGTCGCGTTATTTTCAGATGAAAACCGTATATAATGAACATAGACCCTTGTCTTATAAATCTATGATAATGAATCACCACTCACTTATACAAGCATTTCAGTAAATAGGTTAACTAAAAATGTTCTAATATAAGCCAGTATCCGCATCGACATTCGATTTCGATATGTAAAATAAACACTGTTTAATAATAATATAATTTAGTGATTGTATAAATTTTAATATAATTTTTATGTTTTACCTTTTTATTCTGCCGATGCTATTAAAGTTTAAGCCAGACTATTCTCTAAGACAGGAGACGAACAAAATATAATAGTGTCTGCTCTGATGCAATGCTGTTAACAGAGTCAGGGACTCATCTACTCAACCCGCTGTATATACCCGCCACACCGAAATTTGACCTGTCGAGACAAGTAGGTTTATTAGCGACACTCTGTCGCCATATGGAGAAGGGGTGCATCACCCTAAGAGGCCGGTCTAACTGACCTTGATTGAGTAACCCGCTGATACGTTAGGTGCACAGGCCGGAAAGGTTTAAAAAATGTATGTTATGTAAGAATAACCTTTCCGGTCTGTGCACCTAACGTATCAGCGGGTTAGTCAATCAAGGTCAGTTAGACCGGCATCTTAGGGTGATGAACCTCTTCTCCATATGGCGACAGAGTGTCGCTAATAAACCTACTTGTCTCGACAGGTCAAATTTCGGTGTGGCGGGTATATACAGCGGGTTGAGTAGATGAGTCCCTGACTCTGTTAACAGCATTGCATCAGAGCAGACACAGTAGTCAGGGCGCTACTTGAGACAGACAGTGTGACGTCACACACTGGCGCCATACTTCAGACCATGGAACCACAGAACAGTATGAGACCATGGAACCACAGAACAGAATGAGACCATTGAACCACAGAACAGAATGAGACCATTGAATCACAGGACAGAATGAAACCCCCACGACGACACCCCCGAAATTTAGAAAAGGACTATCGCAAATTTAGAAAAGGACCACTTAAATTTAGAAAAGGACCACCCAAATTTAGAAGATGACCCGGAAATTTAGAAAAGGACCCCCGAAATTCAAATATTAGTATACAGGGTGCTCCAAAAACGACATCCCCGAAATTTAGAAAAGAACCACTCAAGTTTAGAAAAGGACCACCCAAATTTAGAAGATGACCCGGAAATTTAGAAAAGGACCCCCGAAATTCAAATATTAGTATAGAGGGTGCCCCAAAAAAAAAGGTAGTTATAGGGTGAGCCAGAATAAGAAGTAACCTACCTATTAAAGAAAAATCACGCGCAGTGTATCCTCTACTATAACAGAAAAACATGCGCAACAATCCTGTTTATAGAAAAAACATGGCTGTCAGTAAAAAATAGCGGGAAATTCAAATGATTAGTATACAAGGTGCCCCAAAAAAAAGCACTTTGTTCGTCTCCAGCAACTGCTTGCCAGAGAATCCCAATATCTTACCAATACTATCTTTTGGTGCAAAGTTGATGGCGTATTTACTAATAAATATTTCGCACTTAATGGTATTATTATTTTGCTTCAAGGAAAATATTCCATCTGCGAGGTGCTGGGGCGTCGTCTTCGATATATCCAAATTAGTTCTGATGTACGCTTCAATGTCGCGAATTTCATAAGCGCTGGCGTGAAATTCAATAACCTTTTCCTTCGTTCTATCGTTATTCTCGTAAAGGTAAATCTTCTGACCAGTCTCGATGTTGGGAATGCTGTTGTATGAGTGAAAACTGAGAAGAGCTAGGCCGTACTCAGACTTGGGATCTAAATGAAGTGGTGGCGCAAAATCAATAGATAATGTAGAGGCGCGACTTTTAAGCGTCAATATCGTAGACATGACTGATACAATTCAGCCACTACCGGTCTTTTTATAAAGAAACTGCAAACACAGATGTCCACAGTTAATCTGATTATAATCTTGGTATTTCCCATTATTATAGACAATTTTCACCGCCGAACCGCCTAAATACTGCACTAGTTCCTTTGGTGGTTTTAAGCTGCCAAAACTATCGAAATATCTAACTACATTGCCATCTTTCTTATATGCTACCCAATGTGTACCTTTATTTTTATATAAATCCAGATTTAGGATGGCGTTTTCTCTCCGCCATGGACCTGCTGGCAGAGTGTCTCGCATGAAAACGCCTCGAAAATTGGAAATTTTTAATTGCTTAACAAACTTTCTTAGGTCAGCATCAGAGAAAGGTCTATTGGGTGCTTCATTGGTAGTTTTTTGGCTGTTTCTTCAGGAACAAACCATAGCCGCCACGACGATTTTTTCTCAAATATAAGCCCGATGCAATTGGTTCCATTGCTTGGTTATGTCTTTGGTCTTCGTCAAGTTTCTTTTTGGCATTTTTAGCATCAATGACTGTTTTCGCTATTGCGCTTGCTCCACCCGCGAGCGATCCTAAAGCTCTCAATCCAGCAAATAGCGGTATTAAAAATGGTAAAAGTCCACCGGAATGTTCAAATGGTATTATTCTGGGGACACGGATTTTCTTTTTACCTCCAGCCTTTTTAACTGCCAGTCGAGCTGCCTTCAAAGCAATTAATGCAGATTTTTTTAACGTAGTTTGCGGTGGCGATTTTTTGAGAACGTTAGTAACCCTCTTCACTATGGCTCTTCTTAAGGAACTCGATTGAGGTGGTGGTTGTTTTCGTTGTTTCAATCCCATGCCAAGATTACGTTTCGCTTTCATCGTCGTAGTTACCAGCCAAGCGGCTGCTTTTTCACCTAGTTTAGCGTCTTTAGATTTAACACGTTCCCAAGCTCGCTGTTCACGCTCGTAGTCAGCTTTATGTGTATCTTCCAAGGACTTATTTTGTGAATAGGAAATATCGTGTTTACGACAGGCTGAATCCAAAGGATTAATGCCCCTTTGGTCCTGGGCTAAGCGATCTTTAAGTTTGGTACCTGTCAAAGGAATATTAATATTTAGATGTTGGATATAATACAGAGTTACTGTTAAAATGTCACGTTAACATGACTTTTTTATGTCGTTTTTTACATTTTTACGTGTCAAAAACGTCACGTTTTACGTCACGTTTTTGCGGGTACACGTCACGTTTCTGCGGGTACACGTCCTGTTTTTGCGTGTACACGTCACGTTTTTGCGGGTACATGTCACGTTTTTGCATGATGTTATATGGGAAATGCAAAATATCTTTCGTGGCCTTTTTACGTGTCAAAAACGTGACGTTTTACGTCACGTTTTTGTGTCGTTTTTTTATGACTTTTTTACGCGTCAAAAACGTCACGTTTTACGTCACGTTTTTGTGACATTTTAAAATTAACTCTGTATTATATCCAACATCTAAATATTAATATTCCTTTGACTGGTACTAAACTTAAAGATCGCTTAGCCCAGGGCCAAAGGGGCATTAATCCTTTGGATTCAGCCTGTCGTAAACACGACATTTCCTATTCACAAAACAAGTCCTTGGAAGATAGACATAAAGCTGACTACGAGCTTGAACAGCGAGCTTGGGAACGTGTTAAATCTAAAGACGCTAAACTAGGTGAAAAAGCAGCCGCTTGGCTGGTACCTACGACGATGAAAGCGAAACGTAATCTTGGCATGGGATTGAAACAACGAAAACAACCACCACCTCAATCGAGTTCCTTTAGAAGAGCGATAGTGAAGAGGGTTACTAACGTTCTCAAAAAATCGCCACCGCAAACTACGTTAAAAAAATCTGCATTAATTGCTTTGAAGGCAGCTCGACTGGCAGTTAAAAAGGCTGGAGGTAAAAAGAAAATCCGTGTCCCCAGAATAATACCATTTAAACATTCCGGTGGATTTTTACCATTTTTAATACCGCTATTTGCTGGATTGAGCGCTTTAGGATCGCTCGCGGGTGGAGCAAGCGCAATAGCGAAAACAGTGATTGATGCTAAAAATGACAAAAAGAAACTTGACGAAGACCAAAGACATAAGCAAGCAGTGGAACCAATTGGATCGGGCTTATATTTGAGAAAAAATCGTCGTGGCGGCTATGGTTTGTTCCTGAAGAAACAGCCAAAAAACTACCAATGAAGCTACCCGATAGGCCTTTATCTGAAGCTGACCTAAGAAAGTTTGTTAAGCAATTAAAAATTCCCAATTTTCGAGGCGTTTTCATGCGAGACACTCTGCCAGCAGGTCCATGGCGGAGAGAAAACGCCATCCTAAATCTGGATTTATATAAAAATAAAGGTACACATTGGGTAGCATATAAGAAAGATGGCAATGTAGTTAGATATTTCGATAGTTTTGGCAGCTTGAAACCACCAAAGGAACTAGTGCAGTATTTGGGCGGTTCGACGGCGAAAATTGTCTATAACAATGGGCAATACCAAGATTATAATCAGATTAACTGTGGACATCTGTGTTTGCAGTTTCTTTATAAAAAGACCGGTAGTAAGTGAATTGTATCAGTCATGTCTACGATATTGACGCTTAAAAGTCGCGCCTCTACATTATCTATTGATTTTGCGCCACCACTTCATTTAGATCCCAAGTCTGAGTACGGCCTAGCTCTTCTCAGTTTTCACTCATACAACAGCATTCCCAACATCGAGACTGGTCAGAAGATTTACCTTTACGAGAATAACGATAGAATGAAGGAAAAGGTTATTGAATTTCACGCCGGCGCCTATGAAATTCGCGACATTGAAGCGTACATCAGAACTAATTTGGATATATCGAAGACGACGCCCCAGCACCTCGCAGATGGAATATTTTCCTTGAAACCAAATAATAATACCATTAAGTGCGAAATATTTAGTAGTAAATACGCCATCAACTTTGCACCAAAAGATAGTATTGGTAAGATATTGAGATTCTCTGGCAAGCAGTTGCTGGAGACGAACAAAGTGCTTTTTTTTGGGGCACCCTGTATACTAATCATTTGAATTTCCCGCTATTTTTACTGACCGCCGTGTTTTTTCTATAAACAGGACTGTTGCGCATGTTTTTCTGTTATAGTAGAGGATACACTGCGCGTGATTTTTCTTTAATAGGTAGGTTACATCTTATTCTGGCTCACCCTATAACTACCTTTTTTTTTGGGCACGCTCTATACTAATATTTGAATTTCGGGGGTCCTTTTCTAAATTTCCGGGTCATCTTCTAAATTTGGGTGGTCCTTTTCTAAATTTGGGTGGTTCTTTTCTAAATTTCGGGGATGTCGTTTTTGGGGCACCCTGTATACTAATATTTGAATTTCGGGGGTCCTTTTCTAAATTTCCGGGTCATCTTCTGAATTTGGGTGGTCCTTTTCTAAATTTAAGTGGTCCTTTTCTAAATTTGGGATAGTCCTTTTCTAAATTTCGGGGGTGTCGTCGTGGGGTTTCATTCTGTTCTGTGGTTCAATGGTCTCATTCTGTTCTGCGGTTCAATGGTCTCATTCTGTTCTGTGGTTCCATGGTCTCATATTGTTCTGTGGTTCCATGGTCTGAAGTATGGCGCCAGTGTGTGACGTCACACTGTCTGTCTTAAGTAGCGCCCTGACTACTGTGTCTGCTCTGATGCAATGCTGTTAACAGAGTCAGGGACTCATCTACTCAACCCGCTGTATATACCCGCCACACCGAAATTTGACCTGTCGAGACAAGTAGGTTTATTAGCGACACTGTCGCCATATGGAGAAGGGGTTCATCACCCTAAGAGGCCGGTCTAACTGACCTTGATTGACTAACCCGCTGATACGTTAGGTGCACAGACCGGAAAGGTTATTCTTACATAACATACATTTTTGAAACCAAAATAAGTTGGTTATGTTCTAATATATCTCGACATATTTCAGTAATAACTTATATTCATACGTTTTATGTCATAAGTCATATTTCAATAATAAATTAGATATAGTTGTTTTCCTTGTTTTTAGGGACTGTTACCTAGCAGTAAAAACATTTTCTAGAATTATTCCTAAATGGGCGGGCTCTTATGCGGGGATCGTGTGAAGGAGAGGTAAGTATATTAGGTACGTATGAAAAATCTTTAGATATGTTGCTCTTCGAATGATAGAAACTAAAACACTTCAAAAGTATTACTATATATATGCTTCCCTATGTTAATGATTTAAATAGACAAATGTGTTTTGCAATTTTTTTTATTCTTGTTGAAAACTATTCGTGGCGCTCTGATGGCAAAGTACCGATGCGACGCTGTATATATCACGGCAGGTGATCTGTAGAATAGAGTTTTGACAAGACTAAATTAAAATTATCAAAACACATTTATTATCGGTTAATTAAGTAGTTCCACATTATCAGAAACGTGTATTAGAGTAAAATAGTATGTTCTAAATTGATATAATAGAAAAAAGTAAAGTATGGATAAATTATATTTTTGGGTCTCTAATGGGTTGTCGTCTTGCTAAGATGATGTAAAAATGTTGATGACACGGTCCTGCACGCTTCTCTACAGCGGGAACAGTATCAGCTTTTTGCGTTGTTAAGCCCTCCCCACAAAAGAGGCAAGCGCAAACAAAAAAAGCTAGGTATATACGCATGGATGTCCAAGTCATTGACTAAACCGATTAGAGAAAAACAAATATGTCACTTTAATTCTAAAATATTTTTATTCAGCTTTGTTCCTCAATAATAAAATAATAATAACTTTCTCATACACCTTAATAATTTTCTTAACTATATTATAGGCTGCTTAGTATCTTATTGAATACTTTTTGTATTAGAATTTATTTTTACATTAAATAATTTTGATAAGGAAGGATATTTATTGTTCATTGATACTGATAAAGTTAATCTTTAAAATATATGGAATTTACCTGGTTATATTTGTCACTGACACATTCTGAATGAATTTTTGGTTGTGGATATATTAGTTGAACCAAATACTCATACGAATAGGTGAATTTTAAAAAATACCAAAAATGAAAAACACCCACACCGAGAGAGAGACAGAGAGACAAGGAAAATTGAAGATATGCACTGATGATCACGTGACTTTAATATGTATTATAAATACTGCGTATTAACAACAAGTCGTCAGTTGTTGATATTTCGTCAAAGTGTTCACTTCGTACTTATTTGAATAAAGTTTATAATGTCTTTTGTAACTGTTTTAATTAATGGCCTACGGAAGTTGATGTACAACTCTGAATTGGATGGTGATAGTAATGCTATCCGAGCAGCTTTGAAACAACGTAATGTGGCCATCAGAAAAATTGATAAAGCTTTGGCGGTTGAAACATCAATGCCGCAAAAAGCACATTTAACTACCTGCCTAGGTCAAGCGAAGTCTTTTAGAGAAGTAATTAAAGCTATGGTGATCAGTGGTGATGGTTACACAACAAGAAAGGAGACTGCTAGAGATCGGGTTAAATGGGAATCTGTTAGGTCTGCGTTCAAAACCCGAGTTCAAAGTGCAGTAATTACCAATATGAAGCATACAGACCCGCGCCTATTTTTGGAGGATTATTCTGTAATTTTTTAAAGACGTATACAAGATGCCTTGAAAAAAAATATTGCGTTAAAAGTAAATACCAGTTTTTGCGGTTTATTTATCAAAGAATCGGCAGATATTATATTGGAGGATATTAAATTCATTAGTACCAAGAATTATGAGATTTATCAAAGTACTGATTTGAAGAAGTGGTTTAAAGACAACGTTCGGGAGCAGTTTTTGAGAGAATTTGACGAATTCCAGGAACGTGGTAGTAATTGGGGGCTTAAATCAATTATCAATCTTTAAGTGAATATTAATAAACTAACTCCGCTATTGGGTTCATCATATATTGATTTACCACAAAAGATCAAAAGAAAAGAAGCTTGCGTCAATGTACAAAATCAAGATAAAGCGTGTTTAGCTTGGGCTGTTGTTAGTGCTCTACATCCTGCTAATAGGAACTCAAATAGAGTGGCATCGTATCCTCACTACTCAAGGGTACTAAATATGGCTGGAATATAATTTTCTATGACTTTGAAACAAATACCTAGATTTCAACGTCAAAACAATATTTCTATAAATGTGTATATACTGAAGAAAACAGTACAAGAGTTTGAAGTTCTACTTGTATTCCTTGCTGATGAAAAAAAGGAAAAACATATTAATCTGTTAATGGTTCAAGACCAATATTATAGCGAAGATGAAATTGTTAGCGGTAATATAGCTCCCACTAAATATCATTATGTATGGATTAAAAATTTATCTCTACTTTTCTCGCCTAGTATTCAGTCAGCTTAGTAAAAATTGTAATAAAAAATATGTTTGTGACAGATGCTTCCACTATTACCACAGCAAAGAAAAATTGGATCTTCATTCAAGAGATTGTAAAAAACTTAACGATTGCGTAGTTCCCAAGGTACCGACTGAAGATAAAAAGCTGATACGGTTAAAAAATTATAATAATAAACAAAGTAGTCATTTTGTGGTTTATGCAGATACTGAGTGTTTACTGGTACCGATAAATGATTCAACGGGGAAAAAATCACAGGAATATCAAAAACATGTACCATACAGTGTAGGGTATTATGTGAAGTGTTCATATGATGACGGTCTCTCTTACTGCAGATCTTATACTGGACATGACTGTATGCAATGGTTCATTAGAGAGCTACATCAACTTGCTGAAGATGTTGAAACTGTATTCTTATGTTCACTGCCTATGGAACAACTGACATCAGAACAACTGAAAGAATATTATGAAGGTGATATATGTCATATATGTGAAAATGTGATACAACAAGGGCAAAAGAAAGTTAGAGATCATTGCCATGTTACTGGAAAATATAGAGGTATAGCACATGAGGACTGTAACATTAATTTTCAAGATAGCCATATAATTCCTGTTGTATTACACAATATGGGTTCCTATGATGGACATTTGATCATTGAAGCACTAGCTGAAGTTGAGGGAAAAATTGAGCTCCTGCCCGTTAACAAAGAAAATTATATATCCTTCACTAAGAAGATAAACGATAATCTAGTTAGCTTCAGATTTATTGATTCATTCAGGTTTCTAGCAAGCAGTTTAGATAAACTAGCATCAAATTTAGACGCATATCCGATTCTTAAATCAGAATTTTTAAATATAACTGAAGAACAGTTTAACTTACTATGTAGGAAGGGTGTATTTCCTTATGACTATATGGATAATTGGTCGAAATTAAAAGAAGAATGTCTTCCTCCAAAGAAGCAATTCTATAACCATCTTAATAGTGTAAATATAACATCTGTATCCTATGAACATGCTCAAGAAGTGTGGAAATGCTTCTCATGCAATACTTTACAAGATTATTCTGATCTATATCTAAAGACGGACGTTTTATTGTTGGCAGATGTTTTTGAACAGTTTCGCAAAACTTCTATGGAAACCTATAATTTAGCGGTAGAAAAATACTATACTCTGCTGGGCTACACATGGGATTGCATGCTGAAGTATACAAACATTGAACTTGAACTTCTCACCGACATCGATATGGTGATGTTTATTGAGCAGGGTATCAGAGGGGGGTTAAGCCAATGTTCAAAAAGGTTTGCAAAGGCTAATAATAAATATATGCCAGAATATGATCCTACAAAAGAAGATATTTATTTAATGTACTTTGATATAAACAATCAATATGGCTGGGCAATGTCTCAATACTTACCACATGGAGGATTTAAATGGTTAGAAGAGGTAGATATAATCAATTTCAAACTAGAAAACTGCCAATGAAGGATATATTTTACATGTTGATTTAGAAATACCTAAAGAGCTACATAATAAACTTGCTGATCTACCGTCTTGTCCAGAACATTATGATCCTGCAAGATCCTTCGAAGATCAAGGAAAATCTAAAAACAAAAAACTTCTGAACACTTTATTTGACAAGCACGAATACATCCTACATTACCGAAATCTCAATCAGGTTCTGAAATTCGGCGTGAAACTGAAAAAAATACATAGAATTCTCAAATTTAATCAAGCGCCATGGCTTAAACCCTATATAGATTTAAACACAAAGTTAAGAGTCCATTCACTAGGTCGAAATAAGCCCTAAATCGGCGTTCGTCTCGTGTCTAGTTATAACAAAAATATAAAAGATAGCGACTTTTAGTTAAAAAAGTATTGAAAGATAAGACTTTAATCTAAGTCCCTATAGTAGTAATTTTTAATATTTCTTTTTATTTTTAAAATTCCAGGCAAACAATCTTGTACTAAAATAGCGTATTTTCAAAAATTATTTTCTCTAAAATACATGTATTAAACAAAAATTTGCTACTATAGGGATCTAGTTTATCTTTTGATCTTTCCGGTGATATATAATTTATAACATTAAAAAGAAATTTTGTTGCAATTATAAGACAAATCCGGTACCCTTGCAATGAGGGCTAACTTTATTTCCATGTGCCATTTTACTTCGGCTTTACGTGCACCTCCGAAATCTTAATAATTCGATAGTTGGAATATATAAGTCTCCACCCATCGGCCACCCATCCTCTCAATCCGACCCAACATTCATGTCTGTCAAATCATCTAGAATGGACCCTTAAGACAGACTGCTAAAAATTATTTTGAAAAGAACCTGTTTAAACTTATGAATAATGCAGTTTTTGGAAAGACTATGGAGAATATACGTAAACATAGCAATATTAAGTTGATAACAAAATGGGATACAAGGTATGGTGCCGCAGCCTACATCGCTAACCCTCTTTACAAAAGTATCACTATATTTCATGAGAACCTTGTGGCTATAGAACTATCAAAAACTAAAGTTTACTTTAATAAACCAATATATGTAGGAATGTGTATACTGGACCTTGCTAAGACAACTATCTATGATTTTCACTTATAATATCCCTAGTGTTTAAATTATTTCCGGAAATTTTTTCGAGGTTATGAATATTTTGAAAATTATCCCGAGCCACAGGCGAGAGATAATTTTCTTAAAATATTCATGAACGAACAAAAATTTCCAGTTTTTAATTTAAGCTCGTGGGATATTCGGTAAGAAAATTTCACACCATTACTTTAGATATTATGCCAAAATTGAACATTTTAATTACGAATGACAAACATTCATTCCTCATAGTGAGCCATGAGCAATAACAAACATTTTTTACGACTGTCAAGTACGGTACCTTGATCAAGTTCTACCACTTGTCATCGTGTCATTGTGTTTGTGAAATTTGCTGATTTATTAGATTGTGTTTTTGAAAATGTTGCGCTTTGGAAAGGAAACATCATTTATTTCTGATAATTATTCTGAAGTACTTCGAGCATTGCAAATATTTTGCTTAATAAAATGTGAGTTTTGTTAGTAAAATAAAATGTAATTTTCTAACATTAGTTACATACATATTTTACAAATAACTTAAAAACATATTATATTTTTGTTTCTTATTAACTTTGATCTACTAATATTGGTGGAACATCATTTATTTTAGATAATTATTCTGAAGTATCTACTTCAAAATTTATATGTTTAATAAAATGCGAAATCTCAGTGAAATAGCATACCATTTTCCAAGTTTAGTTACATGAACTTTTTATAAATAACTTAAAAACATATGATATTTTTCTTTGATCTACTAATATTGGTGGAACATAATTTAATTTTGGGAATATTACTTAAATTCGAGCATAGGAAATGTATTGATTCATTCAACTCCCGCGTCTTTATTTTGACATTTTAAATGACATAAAAATTTCCACTTATTAATTTGACACAACGTTAAAAATTTCCGGAAATTTTTTGGGTTGGGGTTGGTTAACAAAAGCAAGCCTCTGATTGGTTAAAATATGGCGGTGTGAAATTTTCATTATAATTATATGCAAGAGAGATTTGCATATTGTGTGGCTGCTTATACTGACACTGACTCGCTTGTTTATGAAATAAAACATGAAGATGTGTATAATATCCTAAAACAAGACTGTTATGAACATTTTGACACTAGTGATTATCCAGAAAACAATAGATACCATATACCTCGAGTTAATAAAAAAGTTCTGGGTATGATGAAAGATGAGAATAATGGGCGTATTATGACATGTTTTATTGGCTTGAGAGCTAAGATGTACTGTCTGAAAGTACAAAGGACTAAGCAAGAAGAAAACCAATATCGTGAACAACTTTAAGA
Source organism: Pogonocherus hispidulus (assembly GCA_963924545.1). NCBI lineage: Eukaryota > Metazoa > Arthropoda > Insecta > Coleoptera > Cerambycidae > Pogonocherus > Pogonocherus hispidulus. The sequence goes on from OZ004694.1 coordinate 42,608,486, forward strand.
CAAAGGTATCTGTGACAAAGAAAGGGCGATGCTTCTATCTAATCAGGGAATAATGAAAAAGATTAAGGGAATCAGAAAGAGTGTGATTAAATCATGCATAACATTTGATGATTACTTATACTGTTTGGAGAAGGATATTGAAAGCTATGTTGAACAAAACCTGATTAAGTCCTAAAACCATGTATTATATAGCATACAACAGACGAAAAAAGCCCTCTCTCCTTATGATGATAAAAGACATTTGATTGAAGGATCTGTGAATACTCTACCATTGGGACATTATTCATTAAATATATGATTGTAGTATAAATTTTCTATAAAAATGTATTGTAAATTCTTTAAGGTACTAAATAAATATTATGGTAATACATCAATGTGTTTTACTTTACTTACAATGAGTTATAAAAATAATATGATTGGTAGCTGTCTGCTGCACCATCTTTAACATCTCTTAGATGAATAGCTGTGTGTCACCTTGATGGCTAGAATGAATATCCATAAGAAGAATATATAAGTAAGTATAATAGGCAAACGGTAATCAGCTGTCTACTGCGATACCCTGATCAACCCATAGTCGATCGCCATAGTTGATCGTCGTGTGACCTTCAACGCTAATATGAACCTTCTATAAAACTATAACGAGTAAGTATAATAGACTTATAGGAGTTTAATTTTTGAGAAATACGCAAAATAAATTTTATAATTATTTTATATAACTATTTTATATAATAAATAATAATTATAAAATTTATTTTGCGTATTTCTCAAAAATTAAACTATTAAGAAGTCTTTTGTTTAGTACTGTTAAATAGCAATTTCCAAGGGCTTTCCAATGAGGTATCACAAAGGGGTATTGCCATTTAAAAAAATTGAGTGGGGGTGGCTCTTGGAAATTGCTACTAATTTAATTAAATTAATTACTTACATGTTATTATTTAATTAAATTAATAGCAATTTCCAAGAGCTTTCTCATGAGGTATCACAAAGGGGGTTTTTCCATTTAAAAAAATTGAGTTGGGGTGGCTACAGCCCCAGGGGTTGCTTAGTGAAAGTCATTTTTGTGATCATACTGACCCCCCCCCATATGCTCTAGTAACGGTTTTGAGAATTTTTTTATATTTTTTTTTAGGTCAATACTTACAGAGCATTGCTCGTTTTTAAATAGACACCCTGTATATCAAACTAAAGTGTAAAGTGCCTACTATAGGATTGAAAAATATAGACCTCTGTTCTTTCTACCTATTAATTGATTACCGAATAAATTAATAAAAATTAAACTAATGCAGCATAAATACAATTATTATTAACAACCATTATTTATTAATTTGCATTCTTAAAAAAGAAATAGGAAATTCTGAGTTTGTTTTTCTCCTAATCAAACGACTGAAGAAAAATACATTTCAGTTGGAATAACTTCAATCGAACATTTCATTTTACTACTTTACAATAAAAAAAGTTTACAAGACGTAAAATTTTTGTACTGCTGCGAGTAACGTTAAAAACTGTTTTTTAATAAACATTTTTGGAAGGAGGTATAAGACTGATAAAACTTTTTCCTTTACTATTTTATTTATAAAAATCTATTTATATATCTATTATCCTAATATTTATAAGAAGTTATAGGTAAACTAGGTAAAAAAAAAACTAGAAGCTGGAACACCTAAATCATATCTTCTAGTTTTCAGTGGCCATTATTCAATGTAACTTAAACACAGTTTACACATTCTCACATGAAAATTATTAAAATTACGTCTAATCTCTACATTTTACGCTACAGATCAACCACCTTTAAATCATTAATTTACTGAAATTACCGTGTTAATATTTAATACAGGGATCAACATCCTTTAACTTAAAACAATACCATCACTAAGAAGATTATTACTGAGGACTGCAAGAAATTAGCCTATGCTCTATTTTCCGTTTTAATTTAAAATAATATTTGATTCGCACATACCTATAATACATTTTCTACTTCGTTAGAATTGGCAATGTTGCTGGAGGCGAACAAAGCTATTAGATATAACTCAATTGTACAAATATGAATCGCAAATGTATATTTAATATTAAGATGAAAAAGATTATGTTCAATTGATATGTTTCGGTATAAAATATTTATTTAAAATTTATTTAAAATTTTTTCCCCTCTTGGGCTGCTTGGTATAAGTGAGACATTTTAATGCAGTATACATGATAAAACTTCTTCTGACTATGTTTATTAAGATAAAGTCCAGGGCGCCTTATAAGTTTGTGGAGGCGAAAGTGATAGATGCATATATATATACACACACACATATATATATATATATATATATATATATATATATATATATATATATATTATATATATATTAAGACATTCTAAATATACCAAAAGAGTTATATGAATAAATGTATGATTGATACATATGAAAAATGATGTAGACATTACAATATTTAGGACAGTACATTAGAAAAATAAAATTTAAAATAAGAGCTATTAATATATTTTCAATTACAAAAGTTTAAAGATTATCTGAATAAAATTTGGAAAAGCTTTCTCAAACATTAAATTAGTTATCACCATGTAAGGATGAATATTAAATATTAAAATGAGAAATTAAATTTGGAATGAAGTACAAGTGACAGATAGCTACTAGATACAGAAATGAGATGTGAACAGGACATGAATTTTAATTAAGAAAATTAAAAATATTTGTATAGAAGATAAATTGTTTAAAATTAGATAATAAGAGAGTAAAGACTTTAAATATTGTAAGTAGATATAAGGAGAGTGCATTAAGTGATCATGAATAAACTATAAAGTGCTACAAAGTTACTGAAAGACAATATCAAAGGAAGTTACTGAGAAAAACGAATGTCTTTGGTTACCAAGAAAACGAAAGGTTGTTGAGAAAAATTTGGAGAAAGAAGCGTCGTTTTGAGAAGAGAAAATAATTTAAAAAGTGAAAAATCCAGTTTAAAAGAAAAGAAAGTTAATAAAATTGTGTCTAGAATCTACATGAGAGCTGAAAAGATAACCTTAAATGTAAGTCACATTTAAAATTCTGTTTTAACCAGAAATAACAGTCAAACAACGAGAGTAGCAGATTCCAGGAAGCAGAATAATTTTAAATTTAATATTTCATGCCGATATAATAGATCAGAGACAAATTTTAATAGCAAATTGCATTGATACGAAAATATTTATTAAATAAAACATAGTACGTACTTGTAAAATTCCATATAATCTAGCCAACGCAGGAGGAAGAGTATCCAGTAATTCCAGAGAAGAAAGCACTTATTTCACACACAATTTCACTTTAGTTTTAAATAGTTTAGTTAGATATAATAAGTTTTGTAACGTTCATTTCCCGATTTGAAACTGGACCAGTCCATTATATTGATATCATACAAATATTTTTAATTAACGCCACGAAAACATCAAGATAGGCAACTTACTTTACATCTAGGTGTTTAAAGTAATAATATTACATGATTCATGAACAGTTAATCTTTGCTAAGATATATTTAATAATTGTTGTTTTGTTGCATAATAAACAAAATTTGTTAAAACTAAATTAATTGATCATTTATTTAAAAAAAAAAGTTCATAAAGAAAATTCACTAAATTAAAATAAAACGACCTGTTGAGATTCCCACCTGGGAAGAGTTTCTCATATGCTCTAAAAGAAACATTTCAAAATAAGTTTTCATTTTAATATTTTCTAATCAAAAGATAATCTTATATAAAAAAAAAAAAATTATAATCAATCAGTAAAATAAAATTGAATGGAATAAATAAAAACAAGTAGTGAAAATATATAAATTGCTGAGAAAAGCAGATAAGCCAATTGAGGTAAGCATAATATTTTGTTATTGAAATCTAAAATTGGAAATTTGATAAATTGACATTAAATCAACGTAGAATTTTATAAATTTAAAAGATTGGCGCCCAACATTAAAACTCATTTTATATTTAAAATTAAAATTAATTACAAAAAGTCAACATTTATTAAAATTTATTAAAGTCGAGACATTTAAAACTTATAATTATTTCTCCTTTGACTCAACAAAATAAGGGTAATTAAAAATTTAAATAAAAATTAAAAATTAATTAAATAACAAAAGGAGAAGTTAATTATAATATATACACATATATATATATATATATATATATATATATATATATATATATATATATATATATATATATATATACATATATATATATATATATATATATATATATATATATATATATGTATGTATATATACAGTGTTCCCCTAAAGTCGTGCACAAATTCATTGTTAGGTAAACAAAAGAAATTATTAAAAATTCCCGAAACAGGTCGCTTTTTGAATTTAATTTACTATTTTTTCAAATAATAATTTAATATACAGCTATATTGTAGCAATTTTATTGTAGAAAACAACCCCCAAACGTCACCCCTATGCGCGTCACATCAATCCTCTTAAGAATTTTAAAGGGCACGAGGGGTCATGTAATACATCAATTAAAGGTATTTTTATCCTGTAAACAACCACATTTTTTTTTGATATGCTGATGAATGTAAAAGAAAAAATTCAGTTTGAAATAAAATATCCAATGCCCTGGAAAACGCTCATCCAAAAATTGCCGCACAGCAATAGCATAGTGAGGGAGTTCAACATCTTGTTGAAAAGTTAATTCATTTTCTAATAAATTATCGTCATTTTCTAAAATTTCTATTATCATCGGATCAATTGCGTCTTCCAACAATTGTAAATAATTGTTCCCATTAAGAGTGTCCTGAATAAAAATGGACCATTTTTTATTGGTGATGACATTGATTTGATTTTTTTGACAAGATGATTGCCCAAAATTCAAGCCCAAACATTCAATTTTTGAGGAGCCTGGTGTAGCATTTGTAAATTACAAATGAAAGTTTTTCTAATTTTGTATGATCTAGTGAATATGTTCGTGTGAAGTTGGTACTATGAAATAATGTCATTTCCGTAAATTGAATGCTACCAATCATTATGCTCAGTCCGCTGACGCAGATTCTGTTTTTCGCCGTTCTTGACACTCTGTGTTAGAGAGTGGGGAGTAACGAGACGACATGGCGACGATCTAGTTTTGAAGACAGGTTGATGAGAGTTATTAGCTGCTTTAAGCGATTTGTTTGCCCTATTTAAACCTCTCAATAACAATCATTAGTCGTTCAGTGCTAGGATTTCTTTTGTGAAGTTTCTGTATTCACCGAGTTGAAGAAAAGCCTATTTTGTATGCACGTGTCGTACCTCATATGAATTTGTGGTAAAGTTAATCTGCGGTCATCCTTCCCTTATATAGGTAAGACATTATTTATTTCATAAATCTCGATTCTTCACGATCTTATTTCACAGGTTTTGATGTAATAATTTTATTACAGGGTTTTAGGATATGGTTATAAATCTTAGAGTATTACTAAGATGTTGATATGGAATAATTTGTTTAACTGATATTTGAGAGTTAATTCCGTGTTGATAATCGTTCGTTATACGTTTATGGTATTTTTCTGCTAAGTACATAGTCCACTGGTTATGGCATATGTGCAAGAATATTTAAGTTATTTTATGGTACATCCACATGGTTTCTCCGTTAGAATTTTAGAAGAATTGATAAAATAACGTCCATCCCTCACCTCACTGTTTTCATCTTATGGTTCCCTTTTTGATTGTTGTTTATTCACCGATATCTGCTTATCTACTTTGATATGAAATAAGAATTACACCGTTAAGCAGAAGAGAGAGTTACACCGTTGTATCCAAAGACAACAAGAAGTACCTACATCTCACCAGTGCAGTCATATTGTGGCTGAGGTTGTATCTTTACAAACTATTTTTGATTTAATTTTAAGTATTCATTTATTTTAAATATCATTCATTTCCTTTCATTTAAATCACTTGATAAATATTAGTCAATCACATAGTTCAATATACGAAATACACCTACATTCTATATAGAAACAAATATGTAACAACAAACTATTATATGAAACTATTTTGTTAACTTTGTAAACACCCCAGCGCTTGAGTGTACACTTTTCATATAATTTATAATAGGTAAAATAATAGGGTTTAGTAAATTGACTATATTATTATAATTCTTATCAAGAATCAGCTGTTCCACTTTCAATAATTGTAAATTGTACAGTAACCAGAGCTTATTATTAAAATAGGTTGTAATATTTATGTTTCGTTTCATTCACAGCCACCCTCTCTCTCAGTTATAATTGAAACAGGTATAGTACATAATATAGTTTTTTATAAGTTTTAGATAACTTTCGATAGATATTAAAATCTTGTAGTTATTAGTCCTTGTGATCTTTAATTCACTGGCCTGGTTGCACGGCTAGCTAGGTCGCATATCTTTTTATTTAATTTCGAGTCGTGTGGCGCCCTTTTAACATCTTGAAAACAAACATATTAGTTGTTGACTTAAATACTACTTTTAACTAGGAGGCCACTATAAAAAAAATTACAAAACCGAACCTACATTGCTCTACCGGTGAAAAGCTGCCGTCTGCTATGTGTAGATATAACATCATAAAAACAACGCTACACTGTGTATGATATTCTCTGATTAAATGAGGATCAGTATCACTCCAATACCGACAATTGTGTATGTTTACTTCACCATGTAGCATAAATGTAGATTCGTCCGAAAAACAAATGTTGTAGAGGAGATTTGGGATCAGACGGAGTTGCTCACTAAAATACTCGTAAAATTCAATGCGACGATCAAAATCATGTTCCTTCAACTCCTAAACCACCGTCATCTTAAAGGGGTGAAACATAAAATTTCAAATTTCAAATTCTCTGGACACTTGAAGTAGATACACCAGAAGCTTGAGACACTGCTTTAATTGATTGTGTATTATCCATTAAACTTCCACTTCAATTGCTTCCTTTCGTACTGGGCGGTTCACTTCGCGTTTCTTGTTTAGAAGCAAACCAATTGCAACAAACATATCCATCAGTCCTAAACTATCAGTACTAAAGCCCCTTACTCATATAATAAATGTATCATTTGCAACAGGTTTAATCCCTGAAGAGTTTAAAAAATCAATAACTACCCCAATATATAAATCCGGCAATAAAGAATTACTCACAAATTATAGACCTATTACAGTTATAAATAACATTTCAAAGATTTTTGAACACTGCATAAAAACTAGATAGTAAATTTTTTAAATAGAAATAAGATCTTAAATAAAAACCAGTTTGGGTTTCAACAGAATATCAGTACCGAAGATGCTACAGTTGAATTAATTAGTAATATAGTAACTAATATGAACAATAAAACAAAATGTCAGTAGGTAAGGCGCCAGTTGAGACAGACAGTGTAACGTCACACTGGCATGGCGCCAACTTCAGGGTGGTCGGTAAGTAAGCGATCTACATTACCTGTCGAGTACAGGTGCCAACTTCAGGCCATTGAACCACAGAACAGAATGAGACCATTGAACCACAGAACAGAATGAGACCCCACGACGACACCCCCGAAATTTAGAAAAGGACTACCCAAATTTAGAAGAGGACCCGGAAATTTAGAAAAGGACCCCCGAAATTCAAATATTAGTATACAGGGTGCCCCAAAAAAAAGTAAGTTATAGGGTGAGCAAAAATAAGAAGTAACCTACCTATTAAAGAAAAATCACGCGCAGTGTATCCTCTACTATAACAGAAAAACATGCGCAACAGTCCTGTTCATAGAAAAAACATGGCTGTCAGTAAAAAATAGCGGGAAATTCAAATTATTAGTATACAGGGTGCCCCAAAAAGTTACTTATAGGGTGAGCCAAAATAAGAAGTAACCTACCTATTAAAGAAAAATCACGCGCAGTGTATCCTCTACTATAACAGAAAAACATGGCGGACAGTAAAATAAAAGAAGGAAGTTCAAATTCATAGTATACAGGGTGTATAAAAATAAAGCTATATAGGATTCCCCAAACAAGAAAGCAACCTAACGGGTAAAAAAAAAACATGCGCAGTACATTCCAAATATGTTACACAGAGAAACATGATGATCGGTAAATTTAAAAAAAAATAACGGGAAATTCAATTGGTGCGATTTACGACGTAGAATAATAATGATAAGATATTAAAAAAGAACTTACAGCTGTTTGAGGTTATGTAACTGGAGTAGAGCACACATGTTTTGACCACTATTGCACCATCACTATACTGATACTACTGTATCATATAGTAAGTTACACGTAATTTTATCATAAATCTTTGACATCTGTTTTTCTAGTTCATTGACTTATTGCGACCGTCATTTATGGCTATTCAGCGATTATATATATATATATATATATATATATATATATATATATATATATATATATATATATATATATATATATATATATATATATATATATATATGTTAACACTTGCTAGCTACTTGATAAAATACCAAGGCTTTATGCATACGTAGATAATAGACAGGAAGTCACCAAGGTCGGGACATTTTACTTTTACAGAAATCCAAATATGTGGCATTATTTTGCTAAATCGAACTCAAATCACCTAAAATCGAAGAGCAATTTTTATTTGCACCTTATCGCGGATTTAATTGCATGGTCCCAGGCAAACCGGGGACCGAGCAAATTAAAATTTTATTTAATTCAAGTAACTGAAGGTTTTATAAAACTCATTACCTATTATACTAATATTATTTCAAAAAGCTTGTTCTAACAGATTTAATACCATGTGTGGTTTTAGGTTACGATTGTTACTGTATTAATAAGGATTCGGATTTCCGAAATCTGAAGTGTAAAATATATTATAATGTATATAAAAACAAAATTTCTTAATATTTCATCAAGCATTTCATTTGCACTGTATGCACTAATATATTCTGTTCTTTTTAGGCAAAAGCTCTCTACAAAAAAATAACACTAAGGAGACGTTGAACCCATTATTGCAATTAAATAGAAACAAGTCTAAACTACCTCCAATATATCTATCTAAAAATACGATTCATGTTGGTGGACGTAAGCCAATAGATATTCCAATAAGGGACAAATACCCTGAAATGGTTGATGGTTTGCCAGATGGAATTTATGAAAAAGATATAAAAAACATTCTATATAAATTTCATTATACTGTCGGATTCCATGGTCATTATGAGAAAGGTTTAACGAACGGAGCGAAAATAGGTGGATATTTTGTTAATGGTAGAGATGGTATTAGTAGAGTTGTTACCTATATTGCAGATGAGAATGGATATAGACCAAAATTTAAATACGTTAATCTTGGACTAGATTCACCAGATACACCTAAAGAAGGTAGTGAAAAGCAATTTGGACTAAAAAGTTTTGAATTTGTATGGCATCCTATTGATTAATACAAAATAATATATTAAGTCTGCTAATACATATCCAGTGTAATTAAAATACTTGCAGCTTGTAATAAGTTTTTTGTTATTAATGCTAATTCAGTTTTTAAGTGTAGTTTGAGCATTAGTACAAAATACGGCTTTCTGACTAACATTTTGTTTATTGTTCATTATTCTAGTTAATAACTTATACATACATACTAATTGAATAGATAAATTAATTAAGTAGATACTTTAAAAATATATATTTTTTAAAAGAATAGTATAATAGTATTTTTTCAACACCATTAGTGGCTGGTGACATGCACAATGATGTATCTTAGATGTAGCACAAGTAGTGTCACAGGGAGGTGAAAGTTACATTACACGAATATCATAATAATAACCAGGCAGACAAAGTATAGTATGTAGTTCATGCTCCTGTGCTAGGAAGTTTATAGAAAGTTATTGAACTAGGAAAATTACAAAATCATTGACGTTCTAAAATATCAATTTGGTGATACGACTTGCAGATTAACATATATACGAAGAACTTAGGACGGTTGTCATTAGTAATGTTACATCTCAGAATAAAGAGAACTTCTCAACATTAAGTTACACACATACGAGTGTTTTAAATTGTAGGAATTAGGTAAAAAGATGTTCTACTCTCTTATTTCTATTTCTTTTAATAGAGAGCCTGTCAGATGATTCGTTGGAAGTGCCGCAATGTCAAGGTCATCCTAAGAACACGATTTGTTGTTGATGTCCAGACCTCTAAAAAATGCTTTGAAAAGTCTGTTGTAGGTTTAGCAATTTTGCCGCCATGATTTAAAAGTGGAGAAGGATTTTAGTTTGTGTTTGAATAATTCTGCTTCGACCAGGGATAAGTAAGAAGCCGAAAATCTAAAACTGCAATTTTTGCAAATTTCTGCTGTTTTATTAAATAGTAATTATAAAGTTCCATTATTACACAGAAACTTGTTTTAAGATCCAAGAACTTAGTTTACAACGCAAAAGAGATGTTTTCAACAACAGAAAAGTTTAGTATCGCTGATTTAAAATTGGACATTAGTAAATGAGTGACATTGAAATTTTTATGTGCAGCAAATACCAGGGAACTTTAATGTGCTCTGAACTACTCATGCACAACCAAGCTAGTAGTGTACCGTTTTTATGCGGAAACACACACACTTGCGGCGACAGCAATAATTGCGTATGGTACTAGTAATAAGGGTTAATTTTGAATTCAACTATAAACGAATTAGGCTTTATGTGGAAACACAAATAACAAATAATTTAATGTATTTGCTAGCACACAACAAGAACATAATTGTTTTAATAACAAGATAAGTCATGGTAAACGTTATGTAAGTTTGAAGTTCTTAACCACCTCCTGATTTATAGAGGTTTCTTATGTTTGTCACGATCCTTGACAGAAGCACTTAAAAAGTTGAAAGGCATAGATTAGGAGACAACTGTATCACAAGGGTTTATTGAAATTCTGATTGGAATTCATGTTTGAACTTTACAAAGGAAAAAATCATATCTTGCAGTTGAGTTTGGTACTGATTATAGACACTTTTGGGGACACTATTAGATCCAGCAACCTTAACTAATTATTCTAGCACTAATAACTTTGTCTATGCATTTATTTTTATAATAAAGGCTCCTCATGTCGCTGATCTGTGGAAATTTGATGTGTTAGGAATAAATATAATAAAGTTAAAACCAGTCGTATACAGGGCGCCCTATTTCTTGACCCGTCGCATGGGTAACTTTTTTATTAGTAGAGATACAAAAACGCTTAAATGAGCAAATTAGTGCAGTTTCGTATTAGTAATTCTACGGTAAGGCGAAAAATTATATACGGGGGAAGGTTGAAAAGTTATTGACAAAAAACGAAAAATCCAACTTTTCTATTATCCCTCGTAGCTCGTTCATTTGAAGAGTTAGAGAAAAATGCTTCACATGTTTTTTGCAGTATTTTTCATGTAAAATTACATGCACTTGCTACTTTTTATATATCTCTTAAAATGGTTGAGAATCACAGTAAAATATATTTTTTTTAAATGTAATGGATAGGTGGCTGTGACATTAACCGAAAGTCCGCTTTTTTCTCTTTCAGATGATATAACATAGTCCATATTTTATTCTTACAAAAGTAATAATAATCGTTGTTTTTAAAGAAAGTTTATTGTCACATCAAGAATTCTATGGAAATAAAACAAAAAATAAGATTCCTGATATTTTTAAAAACGTCTACTTGGCATTTAATTATTGACAGATCATAAGTGACATTTTTAGTTTTTGTTAAGTAGTTTATTGTTTATTATTAATACTGCATACAAAATAATAGTGTTGCAAATATGTACACCAACGAAGAGAAAAATGATATGCTATTTTGTTATTATAACCAAAATCGAGATGCACAAGCTGCAGCGAATCTTTATTTTGAAACTTACATGGAACGAAGACAACCCCATCATAGAATATTTAGACAGCTGGAAAATAATATACGATTATACGGTTCTTTTTCAAAGCCTAAGGATGAAAGAAAATTCAATGAAGACACTGAAATAAATGTTTTGGCTTATGTAAATTTTAAACTGCAGAAATTGCACATCACTGCAACACTTCCAAGGAAACTGTAAGAGCTATTTTAAAAGGTAACAATTTAAAGCCTTATCATTATTCCATATGCAATACTTTATATCCAGCTGATAATCAAAGAAGGATGACATTTTGTCGATGGTACATTTCAAAATGCGAAGAGGATCTAGACTTCTGGCTAGACAGGTACAAGGATGAGAAATCGAAGCTAACGCGCTGGGCTTTAATGCTACAGACGTATCGCTTCAAGGTAGTGCACGTCCCCGGACGATGCAACCAACTACCAGACTTCTTATCGCGAAATCCCCAGGAAGAACCAGGCGAAGACCACCCGGATGTCGACGACAGGATGTTTCCAGCGATAAACTGCGTAGAAGAGCAGCAGGCACGTCCCATGGCGCCGACACAGCAACCGTTGTTCGACAGGGTGCGAGAAAGCCAAGAAAACGACGAATCGTGCCGCGAAGATCGCGCAAAAATAAATAGAACACAGCGGGACGGACCCGGAAATAAACAGGAGGCTAGTGTGGCAGAAAGATACTTCGTGGAGGCGAATATCGTCTGGAGACGACGAGGAGAAAATCAGCGAGCTTTGTATGTGCCCTGCGACATGCGAGCCCATGTACTAGAGTACTACCACGACTCGGCACTCGCAGCACACCCCGGAAGAGACGAAACTGTGCGCGCAATCCAGAGGATCTAAGATTGGCCACAACTCGCGGGAGACGTGAAAAAGTACATACAGGCGTGCCTGATATGTGCTTCGACGAAAACCGGCGCACGACAAGCAAAAGCTCCGCTGCCCCGCGAATACCAGAAGGACCTTGTCACACATGGAGCATCGACATAGTAGGACCTTACCCAAGGACAAAGATAATAAGAAAAGGATATATCGTAGTAGCTGTGGATGTTTTCTCGAAGTGGGTAGAGGCCAAGGCCACAGTGAGAGCGACGCATAAAGAAATAATAGGTTTTTTACAAAAACTATCGTCGCGATGGAGCTACCCAGCTGAAATAATCTCAGACAACGGCAGGTTTTCAAGAGCAAGCAGTGGAGAAAATATCTGAGAGAAAACCACATTGAGGCCTACTATACACCGATTTACCATCAGAAGGCAAATCCTGTGGAACGACGTGTTCAAGAACTAAAGAAAATTCTACGCGCAAGAGGTGGAGACGCGCGTCGCTGGGACCAGCGACTCGACGAGGCGCTATTCACATTGCGCAACTGGAAAAACGACGCCTCGGGACAAGCTCCGAGCAAATTAATACTAGGCGGAGAACTGAAGAGACCCGGCGAGTGGACAATACCGCGAGAAGTGGTACCAGCGCCGAACAGGACACCGGAGGCCCGATAGGAGCGCGTAAGAAAAGCGCAGGACCACCAAAAAGTTTACGCTCGAAAGGTGTTCCTGGAACCGCGAGAAACGGAAGTGGGATTCGAGCGCGGGATGAGCGTTCTCACCCGCGTTTGGCACTGCGAAAATCCATTTCACCCGACATGGACTGGGCCGCATAAGATCGTGGAGCAACTTGGAAATAATACGTACATGGTCGAGCGAGACGGCTCACATGTACGTATCCATGTCGACGACCTGCGTCTTGCACCGCCAGGCCAGAAATAAGAAGTCTCCGCGTAGGGAATGACGTCGTCGCCGCGACGTTTACCCCCTCGACGCTCGTCAAATAGCAGGGCGACAAGAGCCGAAGAATTACGCAAAGTGCGAGTAATAGAAAGCCAGCAAAGCAGAATAGTTAGTGATGCGTAGCATATACAGAGGGACCTGTTTGTGGCCGCCGAGGAATGACGTATGCCGAATAGATTGTCGTCGTCTGCGGGCGCAGACTTACGACAGGGCCAGCGAGTATTCGTAAAAAGCCGCCGTTGGAGAAGCTAAAGTCCTTCACCTCACTCGCGAGGAGGTTTAGCTAGCGTGGATTCGCTAGCCGGTGAAAATAACGACACAGGGGAGGAAAACAGGCAAAGGAGGTTTCGCCGAGTCGAAAAGGCCGCCACAGCAGCGTACAGGAAAAGCAGGGACGTTGTCACACGGCGGATAGCTTTGCAGGTGGACTAAGAAAGCACACGTAATAATTAAGAAGATTAATTATTTCACCGACCTAGTACAAAGGTAGGTCAGCAGTACCTAAGAAGGATTATCCCACTGGCCTGGGATAAGACAGGTCAGTGACGCCTATAAGAGGATTATTCTACTGAACTAGAAAAGGGTAGGTCAGCGACCCCCCAAGAAAATCGATAGTTTGAGTTGTCAAGAAAGAAATAATTAAACAAGGAAGAAGAAACGACCACAACAGGCTACCCGTAGCATCGTGGAGACTTGCGCAACGAGGGAGTAAGGTCGTATACTTTTTGTTTTAATTTTTAAATTATACTACAGCTAGGGATTTATAAATACCAGAACAGTTTTTTTTGTACTGGATTTACATCCAGTACTCTTTTTGTGACATTTTAACATTAACTCTGTATTATATCCAACATCTAAATATTAATATTTCTTTAAAAGGTACCAAACTTAAAGATCGCTTAGCCCAGGACCAAAAGGGCATTAATCCTTTGGATTCAGCCTGTCGTAAACACGACATTTTCTATTCCAAAAACAAGTCCCTGGAAGATAGACATACAGCTAACTACGAGCTTGAACAGCGAGTTTGGGAACGTGTTAACGTGTTAAATCTAAGGACGCTAAATTAGGTGAAAAAGCAGCCTCTTGGCTGGTAACTACGTCGATGAAAGCGAAACGTAATCTTGGTATGGGATTGAAACAACGAAAACAACCACCACCACCACCCCAATCGAGTTCCTTTAGAAAAGCCGTAGTGAAGAGGGTTACTAACGTTCGCAAGAAATCACCGCCGCAAACTACGTTAAAAAAATCTGCATTAATTGCTTTGAAGGCAGCTCGACTGGCAGTTAAAAAGGCTGGGGGTAAAAAGAAAATCCGTGTCCCCAGGATAATACCATTTGAACATTCCGGTGGATTTTTACCATTTTTAATACCGCTATTTGCTGGATTGAGCGCTTTAGGATCGCTCGAGGGTGGCGCAAGCGCAATAGCGAAAACAGTCATTGATGCTAAAAATGCCAAAAAGAAACTTGACGAAGACAAAAGACATAACCAAGCAATGGAACCAATTGGATCGGGCTTATATTTGAGAAAAAATCGTCGTGGCGGCTATGGTTTGTTCCTGAAGAAACAGCAAAAAACTACCAATGAAGCTACCCAATAGACCTTTATCTGATGCTGACCTAAGAAAGTTTGTTAAGTAATTAAAAATTCCCAATTTTCGAGGCGTTTTCATGCGAGACACTCTGCCAGCAGGTCCATGGCGGAGAGAAAACGCCATCCTAAATTTGGATTTATATAAAAATAAAGGTACACATTGGGTAGCATATAAGAAAGATGGCAATGAAGTTAGATATTTCGACAGTTTCGGCAGCTTAAAATCACCAAAGGAACTAGTGCAGTGTTTGGGCGGTTCGGCGGTGAAAATTGTCTATAATAATGATCAATATCAAGATTATAATCAGATTAACTGCGGACATCTGTGTTTGCAGTTTCTTTATAAAAAGACCGGTAGTGGCTGAATTGTATCAGTCATGTCTACGATATTGACGCTTAAAAGTCGCGCCTCTACATTATCTATTGATTTTGCGCCACCACTTCGTTTAGATCCCAAGTCTGACAACGGCCTAGCTCTTCTCAGTTTTCACTCGTACAACAGCAATCCCAACATCGAGACTGGTCAGAAGATTTACCTTTATGAAAATAACGATAGAACTAAGGAAAAGGTTATTGAATTTCACGCCGGCGCCTATGAAATTCGCGACATTGAAGCGTACACCAGAACTAATTTGGATATATCGAAGACGACGCCCCAGCACATCGCAGATGGAATATTTTCCTTGAAGCCAAATAATAATACCATCAAGTGCGAAATATTTAGTAATAAATACGTCATCAACTTTGCACCAAAAGATAGTATTGGTAAGATATTGGGATTCTCTGGCAAGCAGTTGCTGGAAACGAACCAAGTGCACAGCTCGGATCTTCCAGTCAATATTATAAAAGTAAGAACTATTCACTTGAATTGTAGTATTACTTCTGGAGCCTTCTACAACGATAGACACTCCCACACCATATACGAATTTGCAATTTCCTCCGATCCTGGTTTTGCAATTGACAAAAAACCCAACCATCTTTTTTACCTACCGATAATAAACGAGCGAGAAATATATAATATTTGTATAGCTGTGTTGGATCAGAACATTGAACTTGTCAACTTTAAAGGCGAAGAAATAATAGTTCGCTTGGAGATAAAGAAGCTTACGTAATAACATGGTGCTGATTTTCGATCAGCAGCGCGCGTCATCATCATCGCCATATAAAATTGACCCACCCACACCATTCATATCAGTATTGGAGAATACTTGTCGCAATACAGCAATACAAATAAAAAAAATCCTTTAACGACGTCGAGTATTTGTTTCTTGAAAACACTGGGATACAATGTTGTCAAATCAAATGTTCAACATTTTCCGAAAGGTAGAATCCGATTATTCGATAGAGAAGATAGAATGGCGAACGTATTACCCGTACACTAGATCTTTCCGAAATAATGATGTAATTGAAATTGCCATCAATCAATCAACGCTAATTGATGCCACCTACGACAGCCAACTGCTTGTGCGTGGAAAATAATAAAGACCGGTGATGGAGATGTTTCCTTTGTGAATAACGCTCCAGCTTTTATGTTCTCCTCCGTCAAATATGTATTAGGCGGCGGATCCAAAGAGATGGAAATTGCCCAAGAGTGTGGTATAGTTAGTACTGTTCGTGGCTATCTCTGTCATTCACCCGAAGATTCCAAACACTTGGCCATAGCAGGCTGGAATTATCCGAAAGGGGCTAAGTTAAACGCCGACGGTACTTTCAGTTTTCTAATTTCATTAAGACATATTTTCAACGTCTTTAATGATTATCGAGCCGTCATATGTAGCATGCAGACGTTTACATTTTGCAATGAACCTAGTGGAAATTAATTGGCTTTAATCCACCAGGAACTACTGACATTAGCTCCGGCTTAGCTTGTCGGTTAGGTGTCGGTCCGTAGGAAGAAAAAATGTTATTGTTAAGTTATCCTGTTGGAGCGCCAGGATAATTTTAAATAGACGATAATAAATAATATGAGTTAATATAAAATAATGAATGTTTGATGAAATTAAACAAGTCGATTAAAATAATTGTATATTACAGTTAAAAAAATAATGATGCAGGATATGTACAATTAATGTGATGAATGTTTAAAGAATAATAATCATGTATTAAACTGCATTGATTAAACTACTATATTTGTGGTTGTTACCACGCAACAATGTCTTTACAAAAACTTGCTGGTAGCAGATATTGATTTGGTTTACACAAGAAAAGATATATTCCTCTGGCCTCGAAGAAATCAGATTAACTCTCACCAAAATATATCCTTAACAATGGTAGATCAGGACTCTCCAAAGTGCAACAGTTATGCACCTACTGCTGTCTGCAACCAAAATAGATGGGCTAGCTAGCGTTTGGTTGGTAGGTTCTGAGACGTTGGATGTCAGCAACTTTGTCCTTTCCAGTTCCTAGTGGTGGAGTTAAAATTTCTGAAGATTCCTCTCTTCCAGTAAGTCAAGATGTTCTCATGAAATACAGTAAATGTGTTAAACCAAAATCATAGGATAAATACAAACTCTACTCTAACAAAGTAGAATCTCAGTAGACAATCTTGCTGTGATAACAAACACTACTGTGGTATTAAAATTTAAATTAGGTAATGAAAACAATTAAATGAAATAAAAGACAAACAGAAATCACCCTGTATGATTTGCAATAAAATTATCCAAAATTTGCAAATGAAATAATATTAGTTTAATAATAGTAAATAGTTAATTAAATACAGGAACTGTTAATTAGTTCCTAAAAGAATTTATGAGAAATTATTTCTTTTACTTATGAAAAAAATTACAAAGTGAACAAAAACCTATTAGTGACCTTGCTGGTTGAAAAGGAAATATATAAACATTCACTAACTGCTGGGTTATAAATTAAATATTGTAAATTATTGAATATTAACAGATTGTTAAATATTAACAAAAATAAATATTAAAATTGTCTAAACTTTAAACAAATGTATTTTACATCTATGCAATTTGAATTAATAGAAATACAAATCAAATTAATGCTTTGTGCAACTCGATCAGGAGAGATACTTGGTAATAAGAAAATATTAAACATGAAATTATTTGGGGTTTATTACCTTAGCCTATACTCAGTAAAAAAATAACCTATCTCCAAACAGAGATATAACTAAATGACTTTGAATCCCTTTAATATCTCAGATTGACTAACAATTGCTCCGAGTTATAGATTTCCCTGCAAAGCTGGTTAAATAACCTTAATAAAAAATCGAACTTAAAGGTCAACTGCCTTGTAGTCTTAAACTTGATTTGAACTCCAAAATTAACACAAAATGGTAGTCATAAATACATGAATTCAAAACGAAATTACAGCGATATTTAATTGTTCAAAATACTAATATAATATATATAGAAGGCATCAATCAGACCTTAAAAAACTGAAGCCAACACGTGGCTTTGAACTTTAATAAAAAACCCTACACGTATCCTTGTGTAAAAGGAGAAAAATACCAAATATAATTACTGAGTAACACTATGCCCTGAATAAACCACAAATATAATAATAGCAAATAATAAATAAATTAATCAATATATAGAAAATGAAATTCAATAACAGAAGTATCTCACCTGCTAATTTACATCCAAAAAAGCCCTGAAATTGGTCTGTCCTTCCAATTTATTGAGTTCCCCTCTCTTTTGCAAGAGTACAATGTGACACAAATGTTTTAAAGTATCATCCGCAACTGGTAATACAGAGGTGGAGTCAGGGTTGCATATGAGTGACTAGCAAATATAGTACTGTACGTAAATTATTTCAATTTTCGTTACACACCCCCTGTTCCCGGTAAATAAAAATCAAAGACTCTAGGAGTCATGGATTTTTATTTCAGGCTCGAGTATAGATACTTAGTTATGGAGTAAACCAATAAGTTACCTGAAACGGTGTGAAAACTTACACTGCAGAGGAAAATATATATGAGACTTAAAATGCGGGAAATGACACGTTTCAAAAAAAATCATTTCACTTGCAATATGAAAAAGGAAAAATATGAGACTTAAAATGCAGGAAATGGTGCTGCAGGAAATGGTGCGTCTCGAAATCATTTCACTTGCAGAACCACAAAAATATGAGACTTAAAATGCTGGAAATGATGCGCCTCTAAATCATTTCACTTGCAAAACCACAAAAATATGGGACTAAAAACACATGACGTCCCTCTACTGTTATACTCGCGAATAACTTAAAACGGGAGTGTTCCAGGAAACCACTACGACAAGCCAATTTTTAAAAAGCAAACACCTCAAAAGGTTAAATAGAGCACAGTAGCAATACACCCTCTGAGAACCTCAACAGCAGGTGACCTCGATCACTCTGACTGAAGGCATACTACCCCCCAATGACTACCCTTCCTAAAGAAGTTATAATGTTGCATTGCTGCAGCAAAATACGTGCTCCCAAAATTTGCCTGTCCCAATACCTTCCTAGTCCCTAAATGCAAAACATATATAGTAACAAGACAGTAAAAAGGCTGTCACGGCCCGTGTGAATTATTCAGGAAAATATCCTTGTTTATCACTGCCTCCACTGCGAAGGAACAAATTATGAATTTGGTCACAGAGATTGAATATGATAGGGAAACAAAGTGCACAACTCGAAAAGTCAAGAGAAGTCTCGTCTTTGTTTCAACAGTCAATATAATGTCCTTCACCATAGCAACAGATCAAACAAAAACAATTTTCCAATAGTAGGAACATATTTTTATGTTAAGTATGTATAGGTACCCACATTACTAAATATTTATGAAAATAATATTTGAGCCACCGTGTAATGGTATTTCAAAACATGTGGTAGCTAAAAAAAAATATAAATCAAGAGATGCTCATCTATCCGTTTACCCAAAAAACACAAGTCATTGACCTACTCAGTGACGTATTTAGATGTAAACTGTAGAAGTTATCAATAGAAGAAGAAATAATAAAAACCTTCACATAAACTTAAGTTCTTTATACCACACTAACCTACACAGTGAGTACAAAAAGCTTAGCTCATGCAAGATTTAAATATGTAAAAGAATAGGTACCTAAGTAGAATGTAGGTAGATACCTACATTTAATATAAAAATTAAAATAATAAGATTACAACAATATAACTATGGAATTTATTGTATGATGGTTTGAACCAACTTGTGTTCTCAACCTACGATATAAACCATTTATTGTAAAATTTGCCAACATATGATAATAAGATAGAAAAATGGCAATTGTTTACATGATTGAACACAAGATAAAGATAGGTACTATTCACACACCCAAATTTTTGATAAAAGCCATTTATTGCAACAAAGCTCAGCACTCTCTAATTTCTTTATTTAATTTAATTCAATGTAAAATAAAATGAGGAGCATGTACAGCTAGCTAGAAAAGATTAAAGTTTCCACCTTATAATTCCTTCATAGATCGGAAATAAATAAGGATAAAAATAAGCCATAAAAAAAATATAAACAAAAAAATTACGATGTTATTTGTAATATTTCTATTTGTATATGGGAAAACTGGTAAAATACTAAAAGGAACAGATTGCCATACCTCAAATAAATATATATGTCGGAAAGAGAATAAATATAAAATACAATAAAATATTCTGACACCAAAGTTGACCATAGCAATACTTACGATTACCTAAGTTAGACATTTACTAATTCTCGATCTCTACTCAAAATTAGGAGCATATACAAACAGACAAAATAGTTCCCACCCTACAACCCTTGCATCGAAATAACAAAAACAAAAAATGATGCAAGCCAAACAAAATTTTTTTTTTTTAGAAAACAATAGAATAAAAAAAGTTATTGATTAATCTCCTGTTCCGAATCGGAAGAGTGTTCAGATTGGGGTTCATCGTCTGAATCCAAATTAGTGTAGTCTGGTTTAAGGTCTTTTACATGATAATTCCCTAAATTATTTCCATCGGTATCTTTAAGATTATAAACTAAATTTGAAATAACTTTATTAATTAAGCAAGGAATATATTTAGGAGCTAGTTTAGCAGAATAATCATTTGGTTTACTCGACAGCGTGTAATTTTTCTTCCAAACTCTATCTCCAACGTGAAATCGAACATCACGTTTGCGAAGATTAAACTGGTTAGCATTACGAACATAAGCGTCATGTAAATTTTTCCGCACATCGACATATAACTCAGGTAAGGCCTGTAGGTCATTAATTAATTAATTTTTATTACTTATAGTAACTATATTGGTGTTATTTTCAGCAATTTTGCCATAATAATCTCCAGATAAAGGAATGTTACGTGCGAAAGTTAAAAATGCTGGAGAATAACTCGTTACATCATGCTTTGCTAATCTAATAGCCTGTGCAACCTTATGGATTGAAGCATCCCAGTTTTTATGATTACCATGAATGTACGACCTAATTGATGTTAAAATAACTTTATTACAACGCCCGGTATGGTTAATTCTAGCGTGATACTTGGCAGTTAACCACATAGTTATTTTATAACTATCCATAAAAGCTTTCATTTCCTTGCTAACAAAATAACTCGCATTGTCCGCTAAAAAGATTTGAGGACAACCATAAATAAGGAAAACTTGATTTTCTAAAAATTTGATAATACCTTTAGAAGTAATTTTGGAATGGGATGTACTAATACGAATTTGGTAAACCAATCCACTACAACTAAAAGATATTGATTACCATGTTTTGACCTAGGGTATGGACCTAGAAAATCCGCGGATATTAACTGAAAAGGAAAATTTATGTTTTTATAAGATCCCATTAAACCAGCTACAGGTAAATTTTTCTCTTATTAGCCGCACAAACTGAACATTTCTTTACATATTTATAAACACTTTTACGTAAACCAGGCCAATAATACAATTCCAAAATTCGGGATAAGGTTTTAGATATACCAAAATGACCTGCTGTTTCACTATCGTGATACAACTTAAAAATATCAGTGCGATTAGGTTTAGGTACTACAATTTTCCAGTCTGACAAATTACTAACAATAGGGCTAGGAGAAAAAATATGTTTATACAGGATGTTATTTTCCACACGAAAAGAAGGATACTTCTCCGGGTTATTTTGGACTCGTTTTATCATAGTAAGGTACCATTTGTCTTTGTCAAAAGTGGAGACATCTAGAACAGCGGTTTCGGATATAGAGCGAGATAAGGCATCTGCAACAACATTTGAAGAACCTTTTCGATGTACAATATCGAAATCATATTGCGATAACCTTACTGCCCACCTTGCCAAACGTCCTGAAGGGTTGGAAAACTATGAAGCCACAGGAGAGAGGAATGATCGGTTTCTACAATAAAATGAGTACCCTCAACATATTTTCTGTAGGCCTCGATTCCGAGGATCACACTGTAGAGTTCTTTTTCCGTGGTGGAATAAGAGCGGTGACATTTGTTTAACATCTTACTAAAAAACGCTACAGGATGTTCAATGCCATCGTCCGTTTAATATAAAATAGCACCTACTCCCGTATCAGATGCATCACACTGTATATGAAATTGTTTTGTAAAATCGGGGCTAGCTAAAACAGGGGCTGTAGTTAACCTTTCCTTAATTATTTCGAAAGCTCTATCAGCTTCCGATGTCCAGGAAATTGCCTGGCCCTTCTTACGACCATGAAGAAGGTCCGTAATAGGAGAACATAACGAAGAAAAATCTTTAATGAATCTACGGTACCAACTAACTAAACCAATTAACCTTTTGATCTCTGTCGTATTCTTAGGAACAGGATAATTAATGACCGCATCAACCTTAGATTGATCTGTTCTTAATCCCTTGAGAATCAACAACAAATCCTAGATATGATAAAGAAGATCTACAAAATTCACATTTTTCAAAATTAACAGTTAAATTAGCCGATTTCAATCGATCATATACTCTCTTTAAAACCTCGATATGAGTAGGGAAATCTGGGGTAGCGATGATTATGTCGTCTAAATATGCAAAAACAAAAGGCTCTAAGGAAGGTCCTATTACCTGGTCCATCAACCTAACCATAGTTTTAGGACTATTTGATAACCCAAATGGCATAACACGGTATTCAAATAACCCTCGGCCATACACAGCAAATGCAGTTTTAGGCCTAGAAGAGGGATCTAATGGAATTCGATTGAAAGCGCTTTTAAGGTCTATTGACGTGATATAACGAGCATCTCTCAATCTACTTAAAATAGTATCAATTAATGGCATAGGATAGGCATTAGGAACAGTAACCTGGTTTAGTTTACGCCCATCAAAACAGACTCTAAATTTACCAGGATCTTTTTTTGGAACCAACCAAAGAGGACTGCACCAGCTAGACTGAGAAGGTTGTATAATTTTAAGTTGGAGCATCTCATCGATCTCCTTATTAAGATGTTTAGACATAGCAGGAGACAAAGGATATTGTCGCTGCCGTATAGGTAAAGCATCTCCCGTGTCAATAGTATGAGTCATGAGATGAGTGTGACCGATTCTATCGGCAGGTGCAACAGATTTAAAAAGATTAATAACCTTCTGCAGTTGTTCCCTTTGGTTAGTCAAAAGATCTGATGTAGATTGGATAGTGTTAACTGTACACAGAGTAGAAGTCTGAGAGACGTAAGTGAGACTACTAAAATCAATATTAATTTTAAAAGTTTGAAGGAAATCAATTCCGAGAATTAGAGAGTGTTTTAATGAAGGAATAACTAATAATTTTAAAGATTTAGAAACACCATTTAGAGTTACCGGAAGCACAACAGAACCAAAAACTTCCTGAGATTGACCATCAGCTGTGGTGACCTGTATATTCCTATCATGCTGTATAGAAAAATTCATTAATCGCAAAAGGGTCATACCTAAAGATCCTAATATCGAGGAATTACTTCCACTATCTACTAAGGCTAACATATTATTATTATAAATCTGAACATAAACATAAGGACGCGTGTCATTAGGCTTCCTCACAAAAATGGGATTTGTACTATTAAGAGAAACATTACAATTAGAGCTAAAAAATTGTTTTACGACTGCTAACCATTTGTTCCACTCTGAAACAGATGATTTTATTGTCGTGAATTTTTTCCTTTGCCCTTTCCCTTGTTTTTGTTAAGGTTTATAGTTGCGTGCGAACTGGAGGGTGTTACGGCTGGACTTGACTCGTTGGTGACGTCGTCCAGGTTTACGCCACCACTGACCACGTTTTTTGGTAACTGGTTCTTTGCCTGACACCTACTACAATTGGACGAATAGGTGTAAGGAAGAAAATCATATTTTAATTTAGTTACTAACGTATCCCAATCATTAATATTTGACCTATTCTGTAAAAACCAGATATAAGCAGTGTCTTCGAAGAAATCTCCAGCAGCGGTAAATAAATCAAATTTTGAAGCACCCCGGGCTTCACTTAATATTTCTATTTTCTCTAAAAATGCGAGAACAGAATCTTTTGTTGATCCAGAAAACTTAAGGTTCCATTTATATGGAGCTACAAACTTGTTCGGTGTCGCAGGCATAATATTGGAGGCTGGTAAAGTACCAGACCGTATGGGTGGAGAAGAGGAGGATTTAGGCGTGATTTTAGAGGCCAATTCTCCTTCCAAATCTAAAATCTCATTTTGCAACTCGACAACCACAGTACCATCCACATCTTCGGTTATGTTTAATCTATCAAAACGCCCTACTAAGTGTGTTAACCGAGCGGATATTTGTCTATATGTCTTATCGCTTCCATCCCCTAAAAAACTATCTATTAACACTCTTAGATCATCCTTTGTGTCGGTGATTTCTAGTACATCTTCTGCATAAGGCAAAGGATTACTAATGGATGTCTTTGCAAAACTACGGTTCGCTTTCTCTTGAGCGAGTACACCACGTAAACGTTTCCTTTTAGAATCGACTGAACCAGAATAATCTAAGTGTCTAATACGTAATTCGTAAGATAATTCTTTAGTTTTAAGGTAATGAGGATCCATCATGGAAAAAAAATCTAAATAAATTTAAATGAAATCGGTAAGGCTATTATACGGTAAAGGTCGAATCTCAAAATTTATCAAAAACAGAATATGGTTAATGGTATACGTTCTATTCACCCACAAGCAACTCCTTATTTGTTCCACCGTAAATCTCAAAGCTTTTTTAAAATAAAATTATAAAAGGTCGGGAAACAAAATCGATAATTGAATTATACCAGCTGTATGTATATATATATATATATATATATATATAGGAAATTCTAATTTCAATTTCTAAATCAATATCTTGAACTCATAAAAATTCCAGATAATCTTTGTTATCTTTCAAAATATAAAACAGTAAAATATTCAATCACCAATAAAATTCAATCACAAAAAATTATCAACAAGGTTTTGTGGCCAGAAGAAATGTTCACTATCTGTAAACTTGTTCTATTCCACTAACATTCACTATAAAAATACCCGATAACTTAAAACAACACTTGATGTTATTTGCCAATTTATTATTTTTGAACAAAAGCTACACCCTTGTGTGCTATGTACAAGTGCCCCACGTTTTGTGTGCCATTTATGTGCAATGAACCTAGTGAAAATTAATTGGCTTTAATCCACCAGGAACTACTGACATTAGCTCCGGCTTAGCTTGTCGGTTAGGTGTCGGTCCGTAGGAAGAAAAAATGTTATTGTTAAGTTATCCTGTTGGAGCGCCAGGATAATTTTAAATAAACGATAATAAATAATATGAGTTAATATAAAATAATGAATGTTTGATGAAATTAAACAAGTTGATTAAAATAATTGTATATTACAGTTAAAAAAATAATGATGCAGGATATGTACAATTAATGTGATGAATGTTTAAAGAATAATAATCATGTATTAAACTGCATTGATTAAACTACTATATTTGTGGTTGTTACCACGCAACAATGACTTTACAAAAACTTTCTGGTAGCAGATATTGATTTGGTTTACACAAGAACAGATATATTCCTCTGGCCTCGAAGAATTCAGATTAACTCTCACCAAAATATATCCTTAACAATGGTAGATCAGGACTCTCCAAAGTGCAACAGTTATGCACCTACTGCAGTCTGCAACCAAAATAGATGGGCTAGCTAGCGTTTGGTTGATAGGTTCTGAGACGTTGGATGTCAGCAACTTTGTCCTTTCCAGTTCCTAGTGGTGGAGTTAAAATTTCTGAAGATTCCTCTCTTCCAGTAAGCCAAGATGTTCTCATGAAATACAGTAAATGTGTTAAACCAAAATCATAGGATAAATACAAACTCTACTTTAACAAAGTACAATCTCAGTAGACAATCTTGCTGTGATAACAAACACAACTGTGGTATTAAAATTTAAATTAGGTAATGAAAACAATTAAATGAAATAAAAGACAAACAAAAGTCACCCTGCATAATTTGCAATAAAATTATCCAAAATTTGCAAATGAAATAATATTAGTTTAATAATAGTAAATAGTTAATTAAATACAGGAACTGTTAATTAGTTCCTAAAAGAATTTATGAGAAATTATTTCTTTTACTTATGAAAAAAATTACAAAGTGAACAAAAACCTATTAGTGACCTTGCTGGTTGAAAAGGAAATATATAAACATTCACTAACTGCTGGGTTATAAATTAAATATTGTAAATTATTGAATAATAACAGATTGTTAAATATTAACAAAAATAAATATTAAAATTGTCTAAACTTTAAACTAAACTAAATGTATTTTACATCTATGCAATTTGAATTAATAGAAATACAAATCAAATTAATGCTTTGTGCAACTCGATCAGGAGAGATACTTGGTAATAAGAAAATATTAAACATGAAATTATTTGGGGTTTATTACCTTAGCCTATACTCAGTAAAAAAATAACCTATCTCCAAACAGAGATATAACTAAATGACTTTGAATCCCTTTAATATCTCAGATTGACTAACAATTGCCCGAGTTATAGATTTCCCTGCAAAGCTGGTTAAATAACCTTAATAAAAAATTGAACTTAAAGGTCAACTGCCTTGTAGTCTTAAACTTGATTTGAACTCCAAAATTAACACAAAATGGTAGTCATAAAGACATGAATTCAAAACGAAATTACAGCGATATTTAGTTATTCAAAGTACTAATATAATATATATAGAAGGTATCAATCAGACCCTAAAAAACTGAAGCCAACACGTGGCTTTGAACTTTAATAAAAAAACCCTACACGTATCCTTGTGTAAAAGTAGAAAAATACCAAATATAATTACTGAGTAACACTATGCCCTGAATAAACCACAAATATAATAATAGCAAATAATAAATAAATTAATCAATATATAGAAAATGAAATTCCATAACAGAAGTATCTCACCTGCTAATGTACACCCAAAAAAGCCCTGAAATTGGTCTGTCCTTCCAATTTATTGAGTTCCCCCTCTCTTTTGCAAGAGTACAATGTGACACAAATGTTTTAAAGTATCATCCGCCACTGGTAATACAGAGGTGGAGTCAGGGTTGCATATGAGTGACTAGCAAATATAGTACTGTAAGTAAATTATTTCAATTTTCGTTACAATTTACAAGAGCCAATAATGACGACAATTGCTTTATGATCACAGACAAAGCCACTAGCCTAGTTGCTACCAAGGTACAATTAGATATTCAAAATGTGGAACTTAAAATCAAGAGAATATATCCGGAAAGCAGTATAAAAGAAAGATTGTTACAAGGTATTGCGACAAATAATCCGATCGTAATGCCATATAGGCTGTTAGATGTACAAGTAAAAGCCCTACCCGAGGGGTTTACTATAGATGCCTGGGCTGTAAAAACTACATCTCACGTCGAAGACGTGAGATGTAGATTACCATCCATTACTAGATTTTGATAAATTCAAGGAACGAGCGTTATTTGTCTTTGATTGCTCGAGGCGAGACGAAAATGAAAGGCCATCTACTGTGGACGTGAGGCTCGAAATAGAGGCATCCGAAGGTTTTCCCGTAAATACCCGAGCATGCTGCATAATTATACATGATTGTATTATGGAATACCTCCCACTCGATAATATTGTAAATAATCTTAAAGCTTGAGTTTACTCCAGCCTTCAGCTCAGTTTCAATCAAGACCTCGATCAAGATGCAGTGCCTGGCCGTAGACATGCAGGGTTTCAATCATAGATTTATAAGACAAAGGAGATGTAATTGTTTACATTTTAAAGCAATCAGAGATCTCCTCGTTTACTCTTTATCTGGTCAACTGCAAGGTCTACTTTATGATTGTACGAAAAACTGTTGCCAAACTGTCAATTGTGTAATTTATATTTTCACATTCAAACTACCATGATTATGGGTTAAGGTTAAAATATTACATAAAAATATTTTTCCGTTTTCTAGTTAAGTAGATAAATCATATTTTCTTAAAAATGTTGCGATAAAAACTAACTTCATAACGCAAAAATGGAATGAACAGGCATCATTGCTCCCTACTCAAATCCGCATATTCATTGATACCGTTAACAAGCACGTGAATCGTAGTATTTTATAGTATTTATTTTGTGCGGTGTTGCTGGGAGTCGGAATTTTGCTTTTGTGAATTTTTCAGTGTTTTTCGTAAGGATTTTATTACTATTCTTCAGAAAATGGTGCGTCAGTGTCAAGTGTATGGAAAAGTGAATTCTTTATATTCAAAACTGTCTTTCCACAGGTAAGTTTTGCCAAGTTTTGTTTTGTTATTCGGTCGCTATATTTGTCACGCCATATTTACGGATTTTCAGGGGCGTGCTGGCTGGCTTCCTTATAATTTTACGGAATATAGTATGTATATATTATATTATGGAATTGCTTTTGTTATTTTTTAAAATATGGCTGATGTGTTAGTTTTTGGAGTTACATACACACATACTTAAATATGGTCAAAACAGGAATCCAAGCAAGAAGCTAAGACATCATTCAGCACTTTGCTGCATAACAAATTAAAAAACCTATAATGTTTGGTAAGTGTGAAGTCAACATGCAACGTTTGCACACAAAAATTAAAATCAGTTGCGTAACCAAGGTAATTTTTAAAGGTATCCTTTATACTAATCTAAGAGAAAATCACCATTATCAGGCTTTTAAGAGTTATTTTGAAAACAGTAAGTCAAATAACTTGAAACAAAAAGTTCAATTAAAAACTAACACCATATACATCTTTCTTATTTTAAATTATATTTCACTTTTAAATGTAATTGAACCCTGTATACAGAGTTTGAGTACCTATCTTTGAAAAACTGAAAAATACTTTTTTACACTACTGTATATATATATATATATATATATATATATATATATATATATATATATATATATATATATATATATAAGTTTTTGTAATGTAGTAGGTATACCACCTTTATTTAATTCAGAATTTTAAGTGTTCAAGTTTCAATTTATATTCCCTACATTAAAACTCAGATACTAATTTAATTTCTAATCTCACAAGCTTTTGTTGTTGCAATGTATAGTAGTGATTTTCTTAAAATTCCTTTTTTGATGTTTCATTATCATACCCAACCCTTCCAAAAACAGTACGCCTTTTGGCGTCGGAAGCAAGTTCTCCCAAAACTTTTGCAACGTTGCACGGAGTCGGAATTTTGCCGTTCTTTCTCTCGGTATTCTTTGTCATACACATTGCCAATGATTGATACAAAACAAAAGGTTATTTATGAATGAACCGTGAGGTCTCCTCTTATTAAGTCTATGGTTTCAATCTACCCGATTTTCATCCAAAAGAGATATCTTTTATTTGCGATCAGCGTTCGGCGCATTACCTGTTGAAACCGCCCATGCCATTCAACGCCTTAGACGCTGCTGCCAAGAGATAGAGACAGGTTAAATATTTGGAACAATCTCATCATGACCTGAAATATAGTAGTGGATACGTCGAATATGATATGTTAAATGAAATATTGAAGACCCACCTGATAGATTATGGAAATATCTGTATGATATACGTAAAAGGGCATCAAAAGGCGGAATTTATCAGACGAAGGTTGAGTGAATTGGAGCCCACATCATCAACGGCGCAGACTATATAGTGGAGTAAAAACAAGGGAAAAAGTCGCTTCCCTCTCGAAAAAAATTTTTTTAAGGTATAACCACATGAAACCTATACAGGATCATTGGTTGGGTCCTTGTGCATGTGAAATGACTAATTTCGACATCTTTAGGGGGTCAGACATTTTTTATCCCCAAAAATGTCAATAATTTGTCAAAATGTTATATTTATGTTTTTTTAGATATACCACGCGATAACTTCGAAACTAATTGACTTATAAACATGAGGTTCTTTTCAATCGATTGAGGATATAAAGGCGGTCATAACTGTACTAATTTAAGTCCCCTGGTTAGCGTATTTTTTTCTTGAAGAATGGAGTAAACTCGAAATTTTACTTTTATTGCTGCATGATTTTCGGTAAGCGAGAAACTTTTTTATTTCAAGGAATTTTGCCATAGTATCTGCGTATGAATTAAAGAAAAAAATATTGAAGAAGTTTTTAGAACAAGAACCAACCTTCTGTGACAAACAGTTTTCGAGTTATCGCCATGTAAAATTAATAACACAGGGGCGCGCTGCGCCGCGCTACGTGCTTTTCGAAGACGCTATCAAATTATCGCACCGTACAGCGATCTCGATGTGTTTTGAAGGCCCACTTGGGTGATCTCCTGACCAATATAAAATATCCAAAAAGAATTTTGTATTAAAAAAATAATTTAATGTTCTAGTATAATATATATTTTCTAATTTTATATGATTCGATAAATATTTTCTATCAGCAACACAAATTTGCGTTGTATTTACATTCATATTTTAAATATAAAGTTAAAACACGAATTACAAAAAAAAAGGACAGAAATTTTAAAAAATTAGAATTTTCTAGACTCCGAATCTGACGAACTCAGGTCTTCGTTTTGTGGTCTGTTACTATATAATGGGTGGTATGAATAAAAACGAAGTACCTGCTACTACTACAAGTATTAGTATATTCTACATAGTATTTACTTTAAAACGAAGTAGATACTACATTTCAAAGTACTCCCTTCTATTTTTCCGGAAATGCTAAAAATAATAGCATTCTTCTAAACATTATAATTACTTTAATACTTTTTACTGGTAAATACTTCCATTTTAACAACAACTGAAATATTTTCTCCGTCATTAGCGAAGTTGATATCATGGCAGCCAAATCGTGCGTGCTACAAAGTGATTACTTTAAAACTGGTTCAAATACATAGAAATAAAATTTATACTGCAAGAATACCATATACCGTCAAATATTTAGGTAAACAATTAAGTACCATCAATTTAAAATGTTTTATGTTTATATTTTTCATCTAGGTTTAGTAGGGAAAACGTTACTTTCTCGTTACTCGTTACTCTTCTATCACACTTCCTTCATCCGAAGACATCTTAAAGGACTGTTATACATACAAAACTGAAACTGCCTCCCAAAAACTTTTAAACATGTGTATCTCGTTAACCATGGCCTGGCGCGCGGCGTATGTGTGACGGAAGTAAGTACAAGTACACATTTCAAAGAATGTATTTTAAAGTAGACATTACGTAGAATATACTAATACTTGTAGTAGTAGTAGTAAGTACTTCGTTTTTATCCATACCACAAATTGCATATTTACATTCGTCGCAACATTTTAATCCTTGGGCTAAACACGTGCACCTATTATTGTTGCAATTTTTGTCAATCCGGTGTTCCGACAGAAATTGCCACAATAATAAGTGCACGCGTTTAGCACAAAGATTAAGATGTTGCGACGAATGTCGCAACATCTACTTTACTACTACTACTATCTACTTAACTTGACATAGAACATGCTTCACACAAAGTATAATATACTCCATATTATGAAGTATCTACTTAACAAGTGTAGTACATTCTTTGAAATGTGTAGTACTTACTTCCGTCACACATACGCCGCATGCCGGATCCTGGCTAACGAGATAGACATGTTTAAAAGTTTTTGGGAATCAGTTTCAGTTTTGTATGTATTTATAATATCAACAGTCCTTTAAGATGTCTTCGGATGAAGGAAGTGTGATAGAAGAGTAACGAGTAACGAGAAAGTAACGTTTTCCCTACTAAACCTAGATGAAAAATATAAACATAAAACATTTTAAATTGATGGTACTTAATTGTTTACCTATATATTTGACGGTATATGGTATTCTTGCAGTATAAATTTTATTTCTATGTATTTCAACCATTTTTAAAGTAATCACTTTGTAGCACGCACGATGAGGCTGCCATGATATCAACTTCGCTAATGACAGAGAAAATATTTCAGTTGTTGTTAAAATGGAAGTATTTACCAGTAAAAAGTATTAAAGTAATTATAATGTTTAGAAGAATGCTATTATTTTTAGCATTTCCGGAAAAATAGAAGGGAGTACTTTGAAATGTAGTATCTACTTCGTTTTAAAGTAAATACTATGTAGAATATACTAATACTTGTAGTAGTAGCAGGTACTTCGATTTTATTCATACCACCCATTATATAGTAACAAACCACAAAATGAAGACCTCAGTTCGTCAGATTCGGAGTCTAGAAAATTCAAATTTTTTTAAATTTCTGTCCTTTTTTTTGTAATTCGTGTTTTAACTTTATATTAAAAATATGAATGTAAATACAATGCAAATTTGTGTTCCTGATAGAAAATATTTATCGAATCATATGAAATTAGAAAATATATATTATACTAGAACATTAAATTATTTTTTTAATACAAAATTCTTTTTGGATATTTTATATTGGTCAGGAGATCACCCAAGCGGGCCTTCAAAACACATCGAGAGCGCTGTACGGTGCGATAATTTGATAGCGTCTTCGCAAAGCACGTCGCGTGGCGCAGCGCGCCCCTGTGTTATTAATTTTAAATGGCGATAACTCGAAAACTGTTTGTCACAGAAGGTTGGTTCTTATTCTAAAAACTTTTTCAATATTTTTTCTTTAATTCAAACGCAGATACTATGGCAAAATTCCTTGAAATAAAAAAGTTTCTCGCTTACCGAAAATCATGCAGCAATAAAAGTAAAATTTCGAGTTTACTCCATTCTCCAAGAAAAAATACGCTAACCAGGGAACTTAAATTAGTACAGTTATGACCGCCTATATATCCTCAATCGATTAAAAAAAACCTCATGTTTGTAAGTCAATTAGTTTCGAAGTTATCGCGTGGTATATCTAAAAAAACATAAATATAACATTTTGACAAATTATTGACATTTTTGGGGATAAAAAATGTCTGACCCCTCTAAAGATGTCGAAATTAGTTATTTCACATGCACAAGGACCCAACCAATGATCCTGTATAGGCTTCATGTGGTTATACCTTCAAAAAATTTTTTTAAACATTTTTCTACCGTTTTTACTCCACTAATAGTTAACGTTGAGGATGTAGCCTGCAGCACCTTTTGACCACCGCCTGTATTTAGTAAAATTAGTTCATATTGTTTTTATCATTGTACACCTACAAGTATGTGTAGTTTAAAAAATTGTACAGATCTTTATAACTGGTTGTTTACCGGTTTACCTAAATAAAATAATTTTTAACAAATATTTATGTCTGTTACCCTCTCCACTCGTTCCCATTCCTAATTAAAGTATATAAAATATAATAGTTATAATTTAATTCAGTATTACATCTGCTGTAACTCCTAAAATTTATAATGTTAAAAGTGAGGTTAGAGCAGCAGTATATTTGTCGATAGCGAAAGGCTATTGTGGAAGATCGCCAATTTAATAGTTTCCAATTTATTGATATTGCACCTATAGGTGATGAATGGGAGCGAAACGTCTTTCAAAATTTATCTAGATTTAATAAAGGTATACGGCAGCAGCAGCAGGATTGTAAACGAATCACACCTCAACGGGTGGAATAAATTGCCGGATTTGCCTGTGGTGGTGTCAGTAGTTTGATGAAGATGGCGATGTTAACTTCTCACTATATAATTCTGCAAACGATCTTGCACAATATCTTCTACATTCAACAACCGTATAATTCGCAAGAGGTCTTTGTCTGTTTTGATAAGGATGGCGCTAAAAACGAAAGCTGGCCGTCTAATTGGGTGCGGATGACGTCGTATGCAGCCAATAATAATATACCAACTTTCATAGCCCCAGTGTCAAATTCTATCCACCAATATAAATTCAGAATCCGAGTTCAAGATGCTACTATAGGTGACACTGACTGGTACAAGATGCAGTGCGCATGTGCTGATATTCCCTCTACTACACCTACATCTCTTCAAAAAGCAACCATTATTCCTAAAGAGTGTATTTCACAATCAGTATCTGGTTTGTTGTACTATATAAGTGTTTGTTCGTCTCTACTGCTAATAAAAGGTATCGTCAAACTTGTTCATAGAAAAAAAAATGTCGATATTAAAATGTTTGTACCTCCTGAATATATTAATAAAATTCAATATTGTAGAAGGAGAATAAATTTCCACTCTAGTTTTATTTACTACTATTATTATTATTATTATCTATGGTTGAAATAGCTCAGATGGGAGAGCGGTAGACTGAAAATATATAGGTCCCAGGTTCGATTCCTGCTTTTAATTTTTAAATTCAAACCCCTCCTATGAGCCTACTACTACTTGTTAATAAATATTTCTCTTTTATGCAACGCCACTGTATAAAATTTCAAATTATGTGCTATTTGCTTATGTAGACCTATACGCTTACCTCATCGCAGTAGGAAATTATCTGAAATTAGGTATGGGCGTTCCAACAACATAAAATCACTATAACTCGTAAACGCGTGCGAATATTGAAAAAAAAAACAATTAGGAAAAAAAAATGTGAATTCTAGCATGTTTCGAGTCGGAGAACTTGCCTATATACTTTAAATTCAAATATTGAGCCCCAAACAGCTGTCTTCGCTCTTAGAACGTAAATTTGGCTAAATTAGTGTTCTACACGTTGAGACGAATCGTTAGATACCCCAGATCATGGGATTTGGGAGACCGGAAATGGAGGCCGGAAGTAGACGGATTCTAGCTTATTTCGAGCTGGGGAACACGCCTATATACTTTAAATTCAAATATTGAGTCCCAAACGGCTGTTTTCGCTCTTAGAAAGAAAATAGGGCTAAATTAGTGTTCTAGACGTTGAGACGAATCGTTTGATACCCCACATTGTGTGATTCGGGAGACCGAAAATGGAAACCGGAAGTGGCCATTTTATGATAAATTTCAGCTTGTTTCGAGCTGGACAACACGCCTATATACTTTAAATTCAAATATTGAGTCTCGAATGGCCGTTTTCGCTCTTAGAACGTAAATTTAGCTAAATTAGTGTTCTAGACGTTGAGACGAATCGTTTGATACCCCACATCATGTGATTTGGGAGACCGGAAATGGAAACCGGAAGTAGATGGATTCTAGCTTGTTTCGAGCTGGGCAACACTCCTATATACTTTAAATTCAAATATTGAGTCCCAACCGGTTGTTTTCGCTCTTAGAATTTTAAATCCTCCTCCTTTAAGACCTCCTTTACCTTTTTGCTTTCCTGATACCCACAGACCATAGAACCTTGCCCAAACGGCTCTCCTTCTGTCTTTTGAGGTCTATGGTGCCTGGAGGGGGCGTGGCCTGGATTTGAGCTCCGGCAACGGAGCGCTGTGATTGGCTGGTCTCATGGGCAAAACGGAAAGTGGAGGGGATGGTCTCAATCGTCGGTCTGACTACTAGTGTAAACAGGTCTACCTCTTAGATAAGAATTCTTATTTCATCGTTATATTCAAATGATCCGGAGACTGATGGTTGATAACTATGGAATTCCTAGTTTGTATCGAATTGTCAACATAGGGTTTCGATGTCACATTTAAGATATCCATTACACCAACAATTTAAATCCGAGATTAGTCAAAAATGCGCGATTCTTAGATGTTAACGCCTTGAATGTATTTCGTGTTTTGTGTTTGAAACTTCCTCGGAAACTTCTTTACTATATCTGGTCACCTTTGAAACTTTTTTTAAGTGAAGTCTTATTGTTATAGTTTCACCTCTGAAATTTATTAGTCCTCCGTCTTGATCAAGTATTTTTATGGTAATATTTGTTATAGTTTGAACACTGATTGGAAAATATAATATAGGGAGCGGTGATTCAACTATCTTATATCCTCTCTCAACGCTTGGGAAGAACTGATGAATAATGTGTGCAGGCTTGCCATTTAAATAGCTATTTGTACAAATGTTGCAGTCTATACAAATTCAATTTACTCTTAAAATTTTAACTACATTATCGGATTCATGTGCTTGATCTTTCGGCAGAATTTTTTTATTAAACCGTAAAACTTCTCGTACAGTACCTTCTTTTAGGAAATTTATTCTTTTTGAACATTTAATCATAGTTTTTAAAGTATCTATATTGACTGTTAAAGTAAACTGAGCGTCTTTTACGTTTTCTGTTAAAAATTTACTTAAATCTTCAAACTCGTAGGATCCTGTTGGAATAATTATTTCTTTGTCGTCATCATCATAATAAAATTTATTACTTACACCTTCTTCAATATTTGGGATAATCATAAAAGTCTCAAAATCTGCTAATCCGATTTCATATTGATTATTTTCTAGATAAATTGGTGGATTAAAATCAGCACTTAGAATAGATTTGTTTCCAGAAAGAGCAATTGTTATTGTCATTGTTAACTCTTTTACACTTTTAGTTAAACTGGACAAATCTATGCTCGCTAGAAGTAGTTATATAGAAATTTTAAACACAGGTGACCACAGTTGTAATAATTATCACTTTGTTTAGGTTCGTAGTTGTATTTTATAAAAATGTTGGTGCCATTGCTTTCAAAGTATCTTAACAATTCTGTTGGAGGTCTTAAATTGCCATAACTATCAAAATAGGTTATTTCATTGTTTTCTTTAACGTAACTCGTCCAGTGGCTTCCAGTATTTTGTTCATCATCTAGATTTATAATAGCACATTCTGATGTGTGCGCAGATATTAGTGGACTATATTATGGGTAAATAGGTATAGCACACTTACATAGGTCGCTGGGATCCCTGGCTTCGCTGATGGTACACGCGGCGTGTTGGGTTGCAATTCTGCGTCGCTGTTTCCACGTTCGAGATTGTTGTTGTTACGTTAACCAGCTGGCACACTTGTAACTCGCGTAAACGAATATTTATGTCGAGAATGAGAAATTTAAGAGGTTTATAGAAAAATGAGATGTGCGTGTGATACGATACGATTCCTCACACACGAGCGTTTTCTTAAGAGTGTTTTTTCTCTCAATCCCTTCTTCCACACTGTCGGCATCGGCGCATGTGCTTTTAGGAAGTTAGGTGGGAAAGGGTATGAAATGTGTGTTGCATATTAATTATTTTATTAGGGAAAAATGAGAGTTTAAATTTATTTTTATGGTAAAACGAATTTACTATGGTAAAGACGGAACACATTCAGTTTTATGTATTTTTAATGGTAAGGCGTTACGCATAAACACTCCTCTAAAAAAAGGTATTTTTAACAATTTAACATATCGAATTAATTCTTTCTTAGTTAAGGCATGGCGCGGTAGCTTCACTGGGATTTTTTTTTATATGGTGCTAGATATAATCCGCGCCCTCGATACGGTTTAAGATATAATCCTGTTCCTTTTGTTTCCATAGCCTTGTTGTGTCGCAGCGTTTCTTCCAATAACTGTTTGTTTGCTTTCGCATCATTCACAGCTTTGGCAATACCGGCCGCTCCACCTCCTAAAGCGCCAAGTGCTCCCAAGAGAGGAAATAAAAGTGGTAAGAAGCCGCCAATTCGTTTGGGTGTCTTAATTATACGTTTTGTTTTTTTCAACCCTTTTCCCCTCTTTAATTTTTTTCTAAGACCCATTCCAAGTTTAGTTTTCGCTTTCATTGCTCCTGTTACACCTAGAGCAGCAAGTCTTTCTCCCACACTTGCGTCTTTTGATTTAACTCGTTCCCAAGCCTTCTTCCGCCAAAACTTTATCTGCCTGATGTCGTTTCTCAATATCAGTATTTTGAGAATATTTTATGTCGTGCTCAAGCCAGAAATGGTCAAGTTGGTTCATACCGGGATCGCCTCTATCAAGTCTTTTAGAGAGTTTTGTCCCGGGTAATTTATTAATAAGCCTATTCGCTAAACCTTGACCTCTCCTGATGCGTTGTCGCTTATGACTGGTTGGTTTGATTGTGTGTATCAGCATTTATATATGTTTTCGGTCTCAAGATTCAAAGAAAACTGATAATATACGGGCATCAAAAGGCGGAATTTATCAGACGAAGGTTGAGTGAATTGGAGCCCACATCATCAACGGCGCAGACTATATAGTGGAGTAAAAACAAGGGAAAAAGTCGCTTCCCTCTCGAAAAAAATTTTTTTAAGGTATAACCACATGAAACCTATACAGGATCATTGGTTGGGTCCTTGTGCATGTGAAATGACTAATTTCGACATCTTTAGGGGGTCAGACATTTTTTATCCCCAAAAATGTCAATAATTTGTCAAAATGTTATATTTATGTTTTTTTAGATATACCACGCGATAACTTCGAAACTAATTGACTTATAAACATGAGGTTCTTTTCAATCGATTGAGGATATAAAGGCGGTCATAACTGTACTAATTTAAGTCCCCTGGTTAGCGTATTTTTTCTTGAAGAATGGAGTAAACTCGAAATTTTACTTTTATTGCTGCATGATTTTCGGTAAGCGAGAAACTTTTTTATTTCAAGGAATTTTGCCATAGTATCTGCGTATGAATTAAAGAAAAAAATATTGAAGAAGTTTTTAGAACAAGAACCAACCTTCTGTGACAAACAGTTTTCGAGTTATCGCCATGTAAAATTAATAACACAGGGGCGCGCTGCGCCGCGCTACGTGCTTTTCGAAGACGCTATCAAATTATCGCACCGTACAGCGATCTCGATGTGTTTTGAAGGCCCACTTGGGTGATCTCCTGACCAATATAAAATATCCAAAAAGAATTTTGTATTAAAAAAATAATTTAATGTTCTAGTATAATATATATTTTCTAATTTTATATGATTCGATAAATATTTTCTATCAGCAACACAAATTTGCGTTGTATTTACATTCATATTTTAAATATAAAGTTAAAACACGAATTACAAAAAAAAAGGACAGAAATTTTAAAAAATTAGAATTTTCTAGACTCCGAATCTGACGAACTCAGGTCTTCGTTTTGTGGTCTGTTACTATATAATGGGTGGTATGAATAAAAACGAAGTACCTGCTACTACTACAAGTATTAGTATATTCTACATAGTATTTACTTTAAAACGAAGTAGATACTACATTTCAAAGTACTCCCTTCTATTTTTCCGGAAATGCTAAAAATAATAGCATTCTTCTAAACATTATAATTACTTTAATACTTTTTACTGGTAAATACTTCCATTTTAACAACAACTGAAATATTTTCTCCGTCATTAGCGAAGTTGATATCATGGCAGCCAAATCGTGCGTGCTACAAAGTGATTACTTTAAAACTGGTTCAAATACATAGAAATAAAATTTATACTGCAAGAATACCATATACCGTCAAATATTTAGGTAAACAATTAAGTACCATCAATTTAAAATGTTTTATGTTTATATTTTTCATCTAGGTTTAGTAGGGAAAACGTTACTTTCTCGTTACTCGTTACTCTTCTATCACACTTCCTTCATCCGAAGACATCTTAAAGGACTGTTATACATACAAAACTGAAACTGCCTCCCAAAAACTTTTAAACATGTGTATCTCGTTAACCATGGCCTGGCGCGCGGCGTATGTGTGACGGAAGTAAGTACAAGTACACATTTCAAAGAATGTATTTTAAAGTAGACATTACGTAGAATATACTAATACTTGTAGTAGTAGTAGTAAGTACTTCGTTTTTATCCATACCACAAATTGCATATTTACATTCGTCGCAACATTTTAATCCTTGGGCTAAACACGTGCACCTATTATTGTTGCAATTTTTGTCAATCCGGTGTTCCGACAGAAATTGCCACAATAATAAGTGCACGCGTTTAGCACAAAGATTAAGATGTTGCGACGAATGTCGCAACATCTACTTTACTACTACTACTATCTACTTAACTTGACATAGAACATGCTTCACACAAAGTATAATATACTCCATATTATGAAGTATCTACTTAACAAGTGTAGTACATTCTTTGAAATGTGTAGTACTTACTTCCGTCACACATACGCCGCATGCCGGATCCTGGCTAACGAGATAGACATGTTTAAAAGTTTTTGGGAATCAGTTTCAGTTTTGTATGTATTTATAATATCAACAGTCCTTTAAGATGTCTTCGGATGAAGGAAGTGTGATAGAAGAGTAACGAGTAACGAGAAAGTAACGTTTTCCCTACTAAACCTAGATGAAAAATATAAACATAAAACATTTTAAATTGATGGTACTTAATTGTTTACCTATATATTTGACGGTATATGGTATTCTTGCAGTATAAATTTTATTTCTATGTATTTCAACCATTTTTAAAGTAATCACTTTGTAGCACGCACGATGAGGCTGCCATGATATCAACTTCGCTAATGACAGAGAAAATATTTCAGTTGTTGTTAAAATGGAAGTATTTACCAGTAAAAAGTATTAAAGTAATTATAATGTTTAGAAGAATGCTATTATTTTTAGCATTTCCGGAAAAATAGAAGGGAGTACTTTGAAATGTAGTATCTACTTCGTTTTAAAGTAAATACTATGTAGAATATACTAATACTTGTAGTAGTAGCAGGTACTTCGATTTTATTCATACCACCCATTATATAGTAACAAACCACAAAATGAAGACCTCAGTTCGTCAGATTCGGAGTCTAGAAAATTCAAATTTTTTTAAATTTCTGTCCTTTTTTTTGTAATTCGTGTTTTAACTTTATATTAAAAATATGAATGTAAATACAATGCAAATTTGTGTTCCTGATAGAAAATATTTATCGAATCATATGAAATTAGAAAATATATATTATACTAGAACATTAAATTATTTTTTTAATACAAAATTCTTTTTGGATATTTTATATTGGTCAGGAGATCACCCAAGCGGGCCTTCAAAACACATCGAGAGCGCTGTACGGTGCGATAATTTGATAGCGTCTTCGCAAAGCACGTCGCGTGGCGCAGCGCGCCCCTGTGTTATTAATTTTAAATGGCGATAACTCGAAAACTGTTTGTCACAGAAGGTTGGTTCTTATTCTAAAAACTTTTTCAATATTTTTTCTTTAATTCAAACGCAGATACTATGGCAAAATTCCTTGAAATAAAAAAGTTTCTCGCTTACCGAAAATCATGCAGCAATAAAAGTAAAATTTCGAGTTTACTCCATTCTCCAAGAAAAAATACGCTAACCAGGGAACTTAAATTAGTACAGTTATGACCGCCTATATATCCTCAATCGATTAAAAAAAACCTCATGTTTGTAAGTCAATTAGTTTCGAAGTTATCGCGTGGTATATCTAAAAAAACATAAATATAACATTTTGACAAATTATTGACATTTTTGGGGATAAAAAATGTCTGACCCCTCTAAAGATGTCGAAATTAGTTATTTCACATGCACAAGGACCCAACCAATGATCCTGTATAGGCTTCATGTGGTTATACCTTCAAAAAATTTTTTTAAACATTTTTCTACCGTTTTTACTCCACTAATAGTTAACGTTGAGGATGTAGCCTGCAGCACCTTTTGACCACCGCCTGTATTTAGTAAAATTAGTTCATATTGTTTTTATCATTGTACACCTACAAGTATGTGTAGTTTAAAAAATTGTACAGATCTTTATAACTGGTTGTTTACCGGTTTACCTAAATAAAATAATTTTTAACAAATATTTATGTCTGTTACCCTCTCCACTCGTTCCCATTCCTAATTAAAGTATATAAAATATAATAGTTATAATTTAATTCAGTATTACATCTGCTGTAACTCCTAAAATTTATAATGTTAAAAGTGAGGTTAGAGCAGCAGTATATTTGTCGATAGCGAAAGGCTATTGTGGAAGATCGCCAATTTAATAGTTTCCAATTTATTGATATTGCACCTATAGGTGATGAATGGGAGCGAAACGTCTTTCAAAATTTATCTAGATTTAATAAAGGTATACGGCAGCAGCAGCAGGATTGTAAACGAATCACACCTCAACGGGTGGAATAAATTGCCGGATTTGCCTGTGGTGGTGTCAGTAGTTTGATGAAGATGGCGATGTTAACTTCTCACTATATAATTCTGCAAACGATCTTGCACAATATCTTCTACATTCAACAACCGTATAATTCGCAAGAGGTCTTTGTCTGTTTTGATAAGGATGGCGCTAAAAACGAAAGCTGGCCGTCTAATTGGGTGCGGATGACGTCGTATGCAGCCAATAATAATATACCAACTTTCATAGCCCCAGTGTCAAATTCTATCCACCAATATAAATTCAGAATCCGAGTTCAAGATGCTACTATAGGTGACACTGACTGGTACAAGATGCAGTGCGCATGTGCTGATATTCCCTCTACTACACCTACATCTCTTCAAAAAGCAACCATTATTCCTAAAGAGTGTATTTCACAATCAGTATCTGGTTTGTTGTACTATATAAGTGTTTGTTCGTCTCTACTGCTAATAAAAGGTATCGTCAAACTTGTTCATAGAAAAAAAAATGTCGATATTAAAATGTTTGTACCTCCTGAATATATTAATAAAATTCAATATTGTAGAAGGAGAATAAATTTCCACTCTAGTTTTATTTACTACTATTATTATTATTATTATCTATGGTTGAAATAGCTCAGATGGGAGAGCGGTAGACTGAAAATATATAGGTCCCAGGTTCGATTCCTGCTTTTAATTTTTAAATTCAAACCCCTCCTATGAGCCTACTACTACTTGTTAATAAATATTTCTCTTTTATGCAACGCCACTGTATAAAATTTCAAATTATGTGCTATTTGCTTATGTAGACCTATACGCTTACCTCATCGCAGTAGGAAATTATCTGAAATTAGGTATGGGCGTTCCAACAACATAAAATCACTATAACTCGTAAACGCGTGCGAATATTGAAAAAAAAAACAATTAGGAAAAAAAAATGTGAATTCTAGCATGTTTCGAGTCGGAGAACTTGCCTATATACTTTAAATTCAAATATTGAGCCCCAAACAGCTGTCTTCGCTCTTAGAACGTAAATTTGGCTAAATTAGTGTTCTACACGTTGAGACGAATCGTTAGATACCCCAGATCATGGGATTTGGGAGACCGGAAATGGAGGCCGGAAGTAGACGGATTCTAGCTTATTTCGAGCTGGGGAACACGCCTATATACTTTAAATTCAAATATTGAGTCCCAAACGGCTGTTTTCGCTCTTAGAAAGAAAATAGGGCTAAATTAGTGTTCTAGACGTTGAGACGAATCGTTTGATACCCCACATTGTGTGATTCGGGAGACCGAAAATGGAAACCGGAAGTGGCCATTTTATGATAAATTTCAGCTTGTTTCGAGCTGGACAACACGCCTATATACTTTAAATTCAAATATTGAGTCTCGAATGGCCGTTTTCGCTCTTAGAACGTAAATTTAGCTAAATTAGTGTTCTAGACGTTGAGACGAATCGTTTGATACCCCACATCATGTGATTTGGGAGACCGGAAATGGAAACCGGAAGTAGATGGATTCTAGCTTGTTTCGAGCTGGGCAACACTCCTATATACTTTAAATTCAAATATTGAGTCCCAACCGGTTGTTTTCGCTCTTAGAATTTTAAATCCTCCTCCTTTAAGACCTCCTTTACCTTTTTGCTTTCCTGATACCCACAGACCATAGAACCTTGCCCAAACGGCTCTCCTTCTGTCTTTTGAGGTCTATGGTGCCTGGAGGGGGCGTGGCCTGGATTTGAGCTCCGGCAACGGAGCGCTGTGATTGGCTGGTCTCATGGGCAAAAGGGAAAGTGGAGGGGATGGTCTCAATCGTCGGTCTGACTACTAGTGTAAACAGGTCTACCTCTTAGATAAGAATTCTTATTTCATCGTTATATTCAAATGATCCGGAGACTGATGGTTGATAACTATGGAATTCCTAGTTTGTATCGAATTGTCAACATAGGGTTTCGATGTCACATTTAAGATATCCATTACACCAACAATTTAAATCCGAGATTAGTCAAAAATGCGCGATTCTTAGATGTTAACGCCTTGAATGTATTTCGTGTTTTGTGTTTGAAACTTCCTCGGAAACTTCTTTACTATATCTGGTCACCTTTGAAACTTTTTTTAAGTGAAGTCTTATTGTTATAGTTTCACCTCTGAAATTTATTAGTCCTCCGTCTTGATCAAGTATTTTTATGGTAATATTTGTTATAGTTTGAACACTGATTGGAAAATATAATATAGGGAGCGGTGATTCAACTATCTTATATCCTCTCTCAACGCTTGGGAAGAACTGATGAATAATGTGTGCAGGCTTGCCATTTAAATAGCTATTTGTACAAATGTTGCAGTCTATACAAATTCAATTTACTCTTAAAATTTTAACTACATTATCGGATTCATGTGCTTGATCTTTCGGCAGAATTTTTTTATTAAACCGTAAAACTTCTCGTACAGTACCTTCTTTTAGGAAATTTATTCTTTTTGAACATTTAATCATAGTTTTTAAAGTATCTATATTGACTGTTAAAGTAAA
Organism: Pogonocherus hispidulus; assembly: GCA_963924545.1. Taxonomy (NCBI): domain Eukaryota; kingdom Metazoa; phylum Arthropoda; class Insecta; order Coleoptera; family Cerambycidae; genus Pogonocherus; species Pogonocherus hispidulus. Next base: position 42,653,331 of record OZ004694.1, read on the forward strand.
CTGAGCGTCTTTTACGTTTTCTGTTAAAAATTTACTTAAATCTTCAAACTCGTAGGATCCTGTTGGAATAATTATTTCTTTGTCGTCATCATCATAATAAAATTTATTACTTACACCTTCTTCAATATTTGGGATAATCATAAAAGTCTCAAAATCTGCTAATCCGATTTCATATTGATTATTTTCTAGATAAATTGGTGGATTAAAATCAGCACTTAGAATAGATTTGTTTCCAGAAAGAGCAATTGTTATTGTCATTGTTAACTCTTTTACACTTTTAGTTAAACTGGACAAATCTATGCTCGCTAGAAGTAGTTATATAGAAATTTTAAACACAGGTGACCACAGTTGTAATAATTATCACTTTGTTTAGGTTCGTAGTTGTATTTTATAAAAATGTTGGTGCCATTGCTTTCAAAGTATCTTAACAATTCTGTTGGAGGTCTTAAATTGCCATAACTATCAAAATAGGTTATTTCATTGTTTTCTTTAACGTAACTCGTCCAGTGGCTTCCAGTATTTTGTTCATCATCTAGATTTATAATAGCACATTCTGATGTGTGCGCAGATATTAGTGGACTATATTATGGGTAAATAGGTATAGCACACTTACATAGGTCGCTGGGATCCCTGGCTTCGCTGATGGTACACGCGGCGTGTTGGGTTGCAATTCTGCGTCGCTGTTTCCACGTTCGAGATTGTTGTTGTTACGTTAACCAGCTGGCACACTTGTAACTCGCGTAAACGAATATTTATGTCGAGAATGAGAAATTTAAGAGGTTTATAGAAAAATGAGATGTGCGTGTGATACGATACGATTCCTCACACACGAGCGTTTTCTTAAGAGTGTTTTTTCTCTCAATCCCTTCTTCCACACTGTCGGCATCGGCGCATGTGCTTTTAGGAAGTTAGGTGGGAAAGGGTATGAAATGTGTGTTGCATATTAATTATTTTATTAGGGAAAAATGAGAGTTTAAATTTATTTTTATGGTAAAACGAATTTACTATGGTAAAGACGGAACACATTCAGTTTTATGTATTTTTAATGGTAAGGCGTTACGCATAAACACTCCTCTAAAAAAAGGTATTTTTAACAATTTAACATATCGAATTAATTCTTTCTTAGTTAAGGCATGGCGCGGTAGCTTCACTGGGATTTTTTTTTATATGGTGCTAGATATAATCCGCGCCCTCGATACGGTTTAAGATATAATCCTGTTCCTTTTGTTTCCATAGCCTTGTTGTGTCGCAGCGTTTCTTCCAATAACTGTTTGTTTGCTTTCGCATCATTCACAGCTTTGGCAATACCGGCCGCTCCACCTCCTAAAGCGCCAAGTGCTCCCAAGAGAGGAAATAAAAGTGGTAAGAAGCCGCCAATTCGTTTGGGTGTCTTAATTATACGTTTTGTTTTTTTCAACCCTTTTCCCCTCTTTAATTTTTTTCTAAGACCCATTCCAAGTTTAGTTTTCGCTTTCATTGCTCCTGTTACACCTAGAGCAGCAAGTCTTTCTCCCACACTTGCGTCTTTTGATTTAACTCGTTCCCAAGCCTTCTTCCGCCAAAACTTTATCTGCCTGATGTCGTTTCTCAATATCAGTATTTTGAGAATATTTTATGTCGTGCTCAAGCCAGAAATGGTCAAGTTGGTTCATACCGGGATCGCCTCTATCAAGTCTTTTAGAGAGTTTTGTCCCGGGTAATTTATTAATAAGCCTATTCGCTAAACCTTGACCTCTCCTGATGCGTTGTCGCTTATGACTGGTTGGTTTGATTGTGTGTATCAGCATTTATATATGTTTTCGGTCTCAAGATTCAAAGAAAACTGATAATATACGGTGAAATTAACATATAAATAGTTTATTAGTCTGCTGTCCTTCTTAGTATGTGTTAAACAATGAGAATAGTTAAACAAAAGTTCTCATTACCAATTTCCAATCATGAGCAGATAGTGCAAGATAGTTATAAGAAGCACAACGGTCTATTTGGAGGACATTCAAAAATATGTTTAATTGTTGGTCCTTCAGGGTGTGGTAAAACAAATGTTATAGTTACATTATTGGAGCATCCCAAAGGTCTGAGATTTGAAAATGTTTATATATATTCCAAATCTCTTTATCAGCCAAAATATGATTACTTGAGACAAATATTTAAACCTCTTAAAGATGTCGGATATTACGAATTTGGAGAAAAAGAAGAAATTATTCCACCCAATCAAGTGAAACCAAACTCTGTTATAATTTTTGATGATATTGTATGCTGCAATCAAAGTCCTATGAGGGACTACTTTTGCTTCGGTCGACACAAAGATACAGATTGTTTTTACTTAAGCCAAACATATTCTTCCATCCAAAAACAACTCATTCGCGATAATGCAAATCTTCTTGTAATTTTTAAACAAGATGCAACAAATTCAAACATACCACACATACCACAGGTATGTCTTTTCAACTCTTCAAAGAGTTATGCGCAAAGTGTTGGGCTGAAGAATATGGATTTGCCGTTATAGATAAGGATTGTGATATGAAGCAAGGACGATATAGAAAAGGTTTCGATTCCTTAATTTTTATATAAATTGGGTAGCCCGCAATTACGGCTGACAGTGTTTAATAAGACATCATGAATAGAAGACTAGCCAGGGAGTTGGTTAAAACCAGAGCAGCAGTAAAACAAAAATTTGAAAGTCTAAAATCAGATGTGGCTAAAACACAGGCCCAATTGAAACAAACTTATCAGCCCATTACACAACCGCTGCAACAGCTTATAACCACAATAAGTAAAACAGAGGATTTTGTTTCAAAGGCGGAACCAAAAGAAGAATTTATCACACCAACGCGTTATGAATCTACACCTAAAAGACTTAAAACCGTCATTATGACCTCAAAAGGACGTCATCCTGTTTTTGAAAATAGTTCTGTACAAAAAAACCCCAAAACAAAGAACCGGCCAAACTCCTTTGTTACCTACAGAAGTTCTCTTTCTAGAAACAGATGTAATATCAGAGAGTAAAATTTCTGACCAAGATACTTCACAAGATAAAAGTATAACTGAAATATTAGATCAAACTAAGCGAGCAGTTGAACAATATGTAAATACACCCTCCTATTAAGACTACCTAGAGGATTTTCACGAATTACCGAGAAAATATATAGACGAAGGTGTTAGGGACACACAAAATAAGTTTGATCATCACTATGGGGCAATTCATGATATAGAGACAAATAAATTTTACCTCGGACTAACACTAAAACCTGTTGAGATTATTGGTAAAGATATCAGAGTGGAAGGGGTTACATATCCTGGAACTCCTGGTATTTACGAACTACTTTTTAAAAAGGAGCCCATAAGTTATACAAAGGATGATTTAGACAACTATATGGATATTTTGAATTGAACGAATGCATACCGCAGAAACTATGATGTCAACGAGCAAATTATCGGAAATAATTCAACAAAATATATTACTATATTTGGACCATACTTACAAAGAGCAGAAATTACAAAGACCAAAAAAATTTCGGCTTTTAAAAAACCCTTACCACAGTACAGGCTTACGCGACAAACAAACAAAAAAGGCAAGGGGCTCCTATTAAAATCATTTAAGAAAAATACGGACTATGCGTATTGGGACAATATCAATGAACTAGTGGATATATTACGTTTGCTGGTAGCATCACTGATTGCCGGAAACACTGGACATCTCCATTGAAATAATCTCCATTATTGAAGAACTTAGAGAAGCCAAAATAATTGTATAAATAAAATTTACCGGCACAAATATCAACAGTCTTTTGCAACATGCCGATTAATAAGCTTGGAAAACATTTTTCAAATAAAACTGTCAATTATTATAGTATTTTACCTCTCTATAGCGCAAATTGTAGAATTATATATACTTTCCCCCCGGATACTGGTCCTTCAGGGTCCAGTTATGATATAAATTATGGAGCAGATAGTTACCAATTTCCATTAGCATCCGCAGAAGTTGAAGATGTATATATTCACCCGCCTAACACATTAGTTGTTGTTAACGACAAAGTTTTTACAAAAGATGATTTAGTTGGATTAACTTTATCGAAACATGATACTTTAAGGTTAATTAACCCCCTTATCAAAATCGCGCCTAGAACTCCTATAAAAGAAAGATGTTTTGTTCAATTTGTTTTAAAGTGTGAAGCATGAGCACTGTCAAAGAACAAATTGTAAATGAACTTCATAAACCTGCAAGGAAAAATTTCCGTAGGCAACGTGTCATAGTCAAAGGATTAAACGATTTATGGCAAGCTGATTTAGTGGAAATGATACCATATGCCAAAAGTAACAATGGTTACAAATATATTCATGTGGTAATAAACGTTTTCTCAAAATTTGTATAGGCAAAACAATTAAAAAGTAAAACCGGAAAAGATGTGACAAATGCAATGAAAAGTATATTAACAGAGTCAACAGCTCCAAAACAACTCCAGACAGATGGTGGAAAAGAATTTTTTAACAAGGAATTTCAGGCACCTATGAATGAATATAAAATAAACCACTACGCCACTTATTCAAATTTAAAAGCAAGTGTTATTGAACGCGTCAATAGAACTCTAAAAAACATGATGTGGCGGCAATTCTCACTACAAGGAAGTTACAAGTGGTTGTCTCTGTTACCTATAATCGTTTCAAAATATAACAACAGAAAACATGGGACTATTGGACTGAAACCGATAGAGGTGGAAAAAAAACATGAAAATTTGTTGCTTTCCACTGCATACAGAGATCTAAAAACTATAGATCCTGGAAAAAATAAATTTAAAGTAGGTGACTATGTTAGGATAAGTAAATACCGCGAGGTCTTCGAAAAAAACTACACCCCCTAGTTGGAGTACTGAGGTGTTCAAAATTATTAAAGTACAACCCACAAATCCCACCACTTACCTGTTGGAAGACCAGAATAACGAACAAATTAAAGGTGGCTTTTATGAATATGAAGTTCAAAAAGTCAAGTACCCTGACGCGTATCTCGTTGAAAAAATCTTGGGATGAAAAGGAAATAAGCTGTACGTTAAGTGGCTCGGCCTTGGAAGCTCTTCCTGGATCCCAAAAAATCAGATAATTTAACTTATTGTAAAATATATTTTTTTTTAAATAAAGCCAATAAAAGATTATATGAACTTCTTATTATATATTAACCATGTTAACAAAACCTTTCATAATAAACACGTGATCGATGGTTATAATCTAAAACACTACTTATAATACATGAAATATTAGTAATCCGTCTATGAAAGCGATTTCTGTCTCTTGCCAACTGCATCCAATCTGATTTTCTTGCTTCTCGATAGAAACCATCTGGATCAAACAATATGTTGGTTTTGATATTGTCCAAGTTAAAACTAACTCGCTTTTTCTCACACATATTCTGTTTTTAATACTTCTGGAAAAAGATACACTAACTCCAGCATTAAACGTACGTTCTCACTGTTTGGTTTTTTTTTCAGGTTCCAATATATTTAACAAGTTTGCGAATATATCACTTTGTCTTTTTTGTAAACCTATCTTCAAAATTTGAAAGTATTCCAAAAACTGTTGATTTTTCACTGCTTCTATTGTAACGAAGTTACCTTTTTACAGTTAGGATTTATTATTTGGAGTATGGAATTTAATATGTATTAGTTTCCGCCGAAGGATATTGTAAGTGAGCTCCGTAGCGCTGTGCAAAGCGTGCCAACTTTTCAGCCGGAAGATCCGAGTTCGATCCTCGGCCGGGTCAAGTTTTTTGTATTACCGCCGTTGTTTATAACATTCTACTAATATAGTAGTTAATTATTAAAATAATTAAATTCCGAGTATGAAGTAGAAAAGTCACTTACAAGTATTCCGTCAATTACATTTTTATTAATATTATAAGATTGTTTATTTTGCCGAGTTTATATCCCCTTACTTAAATATATTTTAGTTTATTTCAGGTCTCTACATTATTTTGCAGAGCTTAGAATAATTTCTATTTTCCGAAATGATTTAAATAAGTTGGAAATATTTATTTATTATTGTTTAATATTGTAGAATATATTTAACTTATTTAGGATGTGTTATAATAAGAATTTAGTTATTTCTTGGAGTTTTAAAACCGTTCTTTTTGGTAATGATATTTAAAATAAGTGTAGAAGCCCGTAAATCTATCAAAATATTATTTTGTAATTTGTTTATATTATTTAACGCTGTGACTAGGCTAGCAATAATATATTGAGTAGATTAGTACCGTGTACCATTAGGTTGGCCGAATTTGAATCAAAAATTAAAATATCCGCGCACCCAATGCGCGATGTTTCTCCCACATGATTTACAGTCACGTGGTGTCTCCGATTTACTACTTAAAGCATTGTAACTGCCTAGAAAGTACCTTTTGACCGTCTGATCTTTTGATCTTCTGATCATTTCCGCCAGCACCAGCACCAGCAGGAGTAAGTGACCCTTAGTAAGACCGACCGCCGCCGACAAGCTATCTTCAGGTTCACTTGGCTGCGATCGCTCTATGAGCGTTTGACATGGGCGAAGCAGCTTTGTGTGGGCTTGAAGACGCTGTTCCTAGTATATACTTCACTAGGTGTACCTCTTGGTAATGGTTCCTCTATGAGCGTTTGACATGGGGAAAGTTGCCTGTTAGAGTGCATTAGTTAAGTGTAGCTGGTTACCGAGTATAGTAAATAATATTAGGCTTGTATTTTGTCTTTGGGAGGGCGTTTCACTAGGTGTACCTCTTGGCAATGATTCCTCTATGAGCGCTTGACATGGGGAAAGTTGCTTGCTAGAGAACATCAGTTTTACGTACCCAGATTCCGGATACACAAAAGCCTGGTACACGTATTTCAGTGTCTTAAGTGTTTTATCATAATATGTGCCTTGGCAATGGTTCCTCTATGAGCGTTTGACATGGGGAATGTTGCTGTTTAGGTACATTGATAGAATACCGTCAGAGGCTGGTACAGTAAACCGATAGACCGAGAACAAGGTATTTTGTTGCATTATTAATTTATTGTGCTTAGCTTTTCTGGTTGCTACCGCTTTGTTGCTAATTATTGATTGCCGAATAGGTTTACCTGAATAATAATTATTGCTTGTCTATTTACTGCTGCTTGCTACCATTTGTTGCTAATATATTTCCGATTGTTTATTATTACCGCTTCTATGAATAAATATATATACATATATTGCTATTAATATTTTGGTATTAACTGATTTATTTACCGACCGATTTATTTAAAGAATAAATAAATATTTTAGGAGTTGGAAATGTGTGACTTTTATTACTTAGGTTAAGAAACATTGACCCTCTGGCAAGTGCAGGTATGCACCTTCTTCACTGCAGTTACCCAGCCTTTACTCATAAGCGAGTAGAGTCCGCGTGGACCATTCACCACGTGAAACCCATGTTTGGTGGCGCCCGAAGGCAGAAACCCGACCATTAAAATCCGAAACCGATTTAAGAGCGTCACAAATTGACACCCTCGAGTAGGGAACGTCACAAATGGCGCCCTAGAGCAGGGACAGTTTTCTTAACCTAGGGTAGTAATTGTTTTTTTTTCAGCTTAGATCCAGGAGACCTGTGGAGGTCTGATATTTAAAGGTGTAAGTGGTAGTGCTTGTGTTTGATTCTTTTAGCCTTCTAATTCCGTATTAAATTTTGTTTATTGTTCTATTTAAACATTATTTTTTTTTATTTGACATTTACTCAAACTTGTGCTTGTTTGGTATCATTTGATAGGGATTCCGATACCGATTCCGACCGAATGCCGTTTTACCCTATCAAAGAACCCTGTTGTGTTTTGAGCAAATTTCATTAAAAGCCGAATTTTCAATGTACAGTTATTATTAGTGGTGGCTTGAGAATCTAACATTGTACTACAGCTGAATTTGAGTTTTTTTTATATAGAAATTCCTGAGTAGTTAACCGCAGTTTGTGTAGATTTTTATGAGTAGTTTTTTTTATAGTAGCACATTTTCTTTTCCGAGATAAAAGCCGGTATTTTGCTTGAAGTATACAAGAATAGTTTGCTTTGACAGTGGTCAGTATTCAGTATCTTTTTAGTAATATTCAGAAATAATTTTAGTGATTGAAAATTGCTGATTTTAGATTAAAATGAGTTTCCCTGAACTATCTGTTGAGGGGTGCCTTTGCTGAAAGTTTGTTTACCGACCGACCGCTTCCGTATAGGTACAAGGGGTGGAGGTACCGACCTGACCGATTCCAACCTAGTACCCCTTGGGCCTTTAAAAGCAAATTTCAGTAAAGGTGAACTTGTCATAGACTGGTGACAGGGAAGTCAAGTGGCATTTGTCACTGCCTTTGGTTAAATTTTATTTAGGGTTGAACTAAGCCAACATGTACCGAGTAAAGCAGACTGATCCTAGTATAGTGGCAGTTCATTAAAAAGTTTTCCGTTAAAATTTCCGTTAGTAAATTAGGCAAATAAAATATTTTTTTTTGCAAAGCAGAAATATTTTTGGTAGAGTAAAATATTTTGAAAACTGTAAGGTATAACTAGACAGGGTACCGAATCTGTTAGCACAAGCTTCTTGGATTATAAGTAAAGTATTCATTGAGTATAAGTAAATAGTGAAGTACTTAGTTACTTGATAGGCAAATAAATTAAATTTTATTTTGAAGTTTGTCTGGGACCGAGTAGTTAAATCCGGGATTATTTATTGTTTATAAATAAACATTTTTCTATACGATTTCTAGTGGTTTGAGTGAGATTCTTTCAAATACCGAAAAAGAAAAGATAAGACCGATTAATACCGACAATACCACCGATTGTAGTACCGATTCATATACCGCTGAATCGTACATACCACTAGAATGTCGTCCGATTCAAAAACTAAAGAAGTGCCGCCCCCAGACATGCTTCATGAGAGTGAGGATTCCGACGAGAATCCCCAGACCGCTAAAGTAAGCTGGATTTACACTTTAAAGAAATCCGAACTCGTAAATGAACTAGAAAAATTTCAGTTAAGTAGTAAAGGCACAATGCCAGTACTACGTAAACGTTTGGTCACTTTCTTTAAAGAAGGACCACCGAAACACCAACAAACTTGTGTAACAGATGCAGGGCCGTCTACCGCTACCGTAACTGACAATGCACCGCCCCCAGGTTTCGTTCATGAATCTAATAACTCCGGTGATGAGGTTTCACATCCGCTTATAAGGGATTGGGTTAAAACTTTAAGTAGGGAAGAACTTGTAACTAAGTTAACCAAGTTTAACCTAGATATCCAGGGAGAGACGTCTGTCTTGAAAGAAAGTCTAACCGCTGTCCTCTGTGAACCAATTCCAAGGGCACATTCACCGCCGCCGTCACCGATTTTAACTCCGTTGCCCTCCGAACCTCGTCCAGTACCGTTTCAACCGAATCACGAATCTACTTATAGAACTACATCGTATCGTCTTGGCAACGATGTATGTACTAGAGTTAGAAAATGGGGACTTAAGTTTACTGGTAAAACCGACGCCGTAGAGTTCCTGGAAAAATTATGTGATTTCCAGGAAAATAGCGGGCTAACTACCATTGAATTATTACCGGCCTTGTATGAAATTTTTCAAGGGAATGCTCTAGCCTGGTACCGCAATAACCGAGCATCTTGGACTAGTTGGCAGGATTTCCTAACCGATTTTAAATATTTCTATTTACCAGCCGAATATCAAACATTTTTAGAGGAACAGATACATAACCGCCACCAGACACCTGGTGAACCTGGCCGTGACTACGTAGTCGCCATGCAAACGTTAATTCGAAAGCATGGTGAATTCTCGCAAGAAAGAACCTTGCGCCGTCTCTATGGAAACCTATTACCGGAATATCGACAATATATACGGCGGAGCGATGTGCAAAGTATCCGGGATCTGGTGATCCGTATCGAAGAGTTTGAAACTCTTCAAAAAGAACTTCACCCACGTGGTGGTAGTCCGTCAACCAGCCAGGGTCCTGTGTTATCTGTTACCGAACACCGCTCCCCGCCGCCTGTTCAAAGAATTCCTTTGAACAACCGTTCCCACCATACCATACCGATTACGACACCTGAAGCATCCTCCCGAAGCAGGGTACCTAATCGTACCTATGCAGAAGCCGCTCAGAGTAGTAACACCGTCTGTCCTGAATCTGTAAACATGCCCAGAGAGGCGCATGCGCGCCCTCCTGCGCGTCAGACAAGGCAACCGAGTACCCCTTCCAATAGACCCATCTGCTGGAGGTGTGGACAGTCCGGACATTTCCGAACCGAATGCCGAGCACCTCCGAGACTATTTTGTTCACGCTGTGGACGAAATGGAATTATGAGCCGAGACTGTAATTGTCGCAATCCGGAAAACTAAACTGGAGTCGTACTGCTGCGAGGCCAGCACACTCCCGGACTATTACAGCCCCGCATAATTCCGCCGTTACCGAAATAGACAACCGACCGCACGTCACCGTCAAAATAAGAGACAGGATGTTCTCTGCACTCGTAGACACCGGCTCCGTCCGATCCTATGTTGGCGATAAAGTCGCTAAATACTGTAGAGACATAGAAATCCCGTTCCAAGAAGTTTTGACGTCCGCTGCGAAACTGGCAAATGGATTAACAGTAAACATACAGGGTGGTTACTGTTTGGAATTTTCTATAAGTGATATTCACTTTTCCGAAACAATTGCATATTTGCCAGATCTGACGTCCGATATTGTGTTAGGCATGGATATCCTTTGTAAGAAGAAGTTTACCATGGATATGTTGACCAACACATTATATCTAAATGATGAAGTAGTCTTTAGACAACACCCAATACCGTCATGTAGTCCTATTGGAGGACTATCGTTACAACTAACCGACAACGAGGAAACTGGTTTAAAGCAATTCCTAGATCAGGAATTACCTAGTTTCAAAGATATAAGAGGAGCTACTGGGCTAATACAGCACCACATCCGCCTCTCATATCCCGAACCGATCAAACAAAGGTACCGACCCCAGAACCCTAGAATGCAAGCCGTTATTGACCAGGAGGTGGACCAGATGTTAAAAGATAGGGTAATAGAACCCTCTTCCAGTCCATGGAGTTCACCTGTGGTCATCGTCCGTAAGAAAGATGGCAAACCGAAATTCTGCATAGATTTCCGAAAGGTGAATGAAGTGACCGAGAAAGATGCATATCCGTTACCGTATATTAATGCCATTCTTGACAAGCGACGACGTGCCCGGTACATATCAAGTATAGACCTGAAGCAAGGATATTGGCAGATACCGCTGTCACCTGAAAACAAACCTATAACTGCTTTCACAGTTCCTGGCCGAGGTCTGTTTCACTTTAATGTGATGCCGTTTGGTTTGCACTCAGCACCGGCTACTTTTCAACGTCTGCTTGACCGTATCATAGGTCCAGAATTGGAACCGTATGCTTTTGCTTACCTGGATGACATTGTCCTTGGCGAAACATTTGAGGAACATTTAAAATACCTCAAAGAAGTTTTCCGCCGGCTACGAATGGCGAATCTACAGTTGAATGCTGATAAGTGTCAGTTCTGTAGAAAATCCCTAAAGTACTTAGGACATTTGGTCACCGCCGAGGGTATTTCTACCGACCCCGACAAAGTAACCGCCATACAGCATTTCCCAACACCGAGGACTGTCAGAGAGGTGCGCCGTTTCTTAGGCACTGCGTCGTGGTACCGTCGTTTTGTGCCTTCCTTTTCTGAGGTTGTCGCACCGTTAACCAGGCTGCTTAAGAAAAATTACCGCTGGCGTTGGACCGAAGAACAAGAAAGTGCATTTGCTGCTTTGAAGAAATGTCTTACCGAAGCTCCGGTATTAACATGTCCGGACTTTGAAACACCGTTCGTCTTGCAGACTGATGCCTCCGATGTAGGTTTGGGGGTGGCATTGACGCAAGATATTGATGGAGCCGAACATGTGATAGCTTATGCTAGCCGCACGCTTTCTCCCTCAGAAAAGAACTTTGCAGCCGTGGAAAAAGAATGTTTAGCCATTGTATGGGGGATAGAAAAAATGAGACCGTACCTGGAGGGATACCGTTTTACCGTTATTACCGATCATCAATCTCTCCGTTGGTTACACTCTATAAAAAGTCCCGCCGGCCGTTTAGCCCGATGGAGCATATTTTTGCAACAATATGACTTCGAAATAAAGTACCGTAGAGGAGCATTGAACCGTGTAGCTGATGCTTTGTCCTGACAGCCGTTACCAGGCCCTTCCGCTGAGGACGATACGCATGAACTATGTGCTTTGGACGAAGCACCAGCATGTTCTTGGTATCAGCGCATGAAGGGAAAAGTCGAAGCAAAGCCCGAAGCATTTCCGGATTACTGTATCCGAAATGACCGCCTCTACCGTCACTTCTGGGACTCAAATGACCTTACCGAACCCGACATGAGTGATCCATGGAAGTTGTGTGTTCCAGCACCGATGCGACCTGCCGTCTTGATAGAGAACCATGATGCTCCTACTGCAGGACATATGGGTATCTCTAAGACAATAGCTCGTATATCGCATCGATATTATTGGCCAGGCATGTTTCGAGATATTGCAAATTATTGCCTGCAATGTCAACAGTATAAACCGGCACAACAGCAACCTGCTGGTAAAATGCAACCCTCCGTTAACCGTCACCCTTGGCATACCGTTAGTACCGACCTAGTAGGACCGCTCCCAAGATCCCGTAAAGGAAACCGTTTCCTGGTAGTTTTTCAGGATCGATTTACAAAGTGGGTACAATTCCGTCCTCTCCGCAGTGCCACAGCACGAAATGTCGCCCAAGCTCTGTATGAAGAGATCCTATGTCGCTTTGGTTGTCCTAGGGAAATCATAAGTGACAATGGTACACAATATGACAGCCGTTTGTTCCGGACACTCTTACAGAACTTTGGGATACAACACCGTTTTACACCGCCGTATACTCCGCAAGCTAACCCTGTAGAGAGAGCTAACCGCACAATTAAAACAATGATAGCCCAATATTGTAACCAGGATCACCGTCTGTGGGATGACCACCTACCGGATTTCCAGTTCGCTATCAACACTGCTCGACAGGAGTCCACCGGATTTTTTTCCAGCCTTCCTGAACTTTGGAAGAGAACTGGAGGTACCCGCCGCCATTTACCGAGATGACAATGAAACAGCAGGTGATGCTGTACCCGACGAGACACCGACGCCTAACACCGACCACATCGACCGCCTCGCCAAGTTACGGGAAATTTTTGACCTGGTAAGAGTGAATCTGTCCCGTGCATTCACCACCCAAAGTCATTACTATAATTTACGCCGACGTAACTGGAGATGTCATGTAGGAGACCGAGTGATAAAACGAGACCATCCGCTCTCATCTGCCGCTCAAGGATTTGCGGCTAAGTTAGCACCGAAATATTCCGGACCGTTTACAGTGGTCAAAGTAATTTCGCCTGTGGTATACGAATTAAAATCTGACACCGGGCGAAGGTTAAAAAGGATTCACATCAAAGATCTCAAACCAGTACCGACCGATAATTAGTCACCGATCCATGACAACAGAAGTCCGCATGAGTCGCCGTCCACCACTCAGTCAAGCCACTGGAGAAGTAGAAGCCCGATGAAGACATTAGTAATCCGATGAAGACAATTTGAGTAAGATATTTTATTTTCTTTATTTGTAAAAGGTGTACGTGCTCTGCAATAAAGTACTGTTCATCAGTTAGAGTACGCGCCTTGGTAGGTTTATAAAATTATGAATTTAGTTATAGGTTAGGTTACCTATAGGTTGTATAAGAAAAAACAAATGAAATGTTTTCATTTTTTTTACCGAAGTAAGAGGAGGGTGTAACGAAGTTACCTTTTTACAGTTAGGATTTATTATTTGGAGTATGGAATTTAATATGTATTAGTTTCCGCCGAAGGATATTGTAAGTGAGCTCCGTAGCGCTGTGCAAAGCGTGCCAACTTTTCAGCCGGAAGATCCGAGTTCGATCTTCGGCCGGGTCAAGTTTTTTGTATTACCGCCGTTGTTTATAACATTCTACTAATATAGTAGTTAATTATTAAAATAATTAAATTCCGAGTATGAAGTAGAAAAGTCACTTACAAGTATTCCGTCAATTACATTTTTATTAATATTATAAGATTGTTTATTTTGCCGAGTTTATATCCCCTTACTTAAATATATTTTAGTTTATTTCAGGTCTCTACATTATTTTGCAGAGCTTAGAATAATTTCTATTTTCCGAAATGATTTAAATAAGTTGGAAATATTTATTTATTATTGTTTAATATTGTAGAATATATTTAACTTATTTAGGATGTGTTATAATAAGAATTTAGTTATTTCTTGGAGTTTTAAAACCGTTCTTTTTGGTAATGATATTTAAAATAAGTGTAGAAGCCCGTAAATCTATCAAAATATTATTTTGTAATTTGTTTATATTATTTAACGCTGTGACTAGGCTAGCAATAATATATTGAGTAGATTAGTACCGTGTACCATTAGGTTGGCCGAATTTGAATCAAAAATTAAAATATCTGCGCACCCAATGCGCGATGTTTCTCCCACATGATTTACAGTCACGTGGTGTCTCCGATTTACTACTTAAAGCATTGTAACTGCCTAGAAAGTACCTTTTGACCATCCGATCTTTTGATCTTCTGATCATTTCCGCCAGCACCAGCACCAGCAGGAGTAAGTGACCCTTAGTAAGTCCGACCGCCGCCGACAAGCTATCTTCAGGTTCACTTGGCTGCGATCGCTCTATGAGCGTTTGACATGGGCGAAGCAGCTTTGTGTGGGCTTGAAGACGCTGTTCCTAGTATATACTTCACTAGGTGTACCTCTTGGTAATGGTTCCTCTATGAGCGTTTGACATGGGGAAAGTTGCCTGTTAGAGTGCATTAGTTAAGTGTAGCTGGTTACCGAGTATAGTAAATAATATTAGGCTTGTATTTTGTCTTTGGGAGGGCGTTTCACTAGGTGTACCTCTTGGCAATGATTCCTCTATGAGCGCTTGACATGGGGAAAGTTGCTTGCTAGAGAACATCAGTTTTACGTACCCAGATTCCGGATACACAAAAGCCTGGTACACGTATTTCAGTGTCTTAAGTGTTTTATCATAATATGTGCCTTGGCAATGGTTCCTCTATGAGCGTTTGACATGGGGAAAGTTGCTGTTTAGGTACATTGATAGAATACCGTCAGAGGCTGGTACAGTAAACCGATAGACCGAGAACAAGGTATTTTGTTGCATTATTAATTTATTGTGCTTAGCTTTTCTGGTTGCTACCGCTTTGTTGCTAATTATTGATTGCCGAATAGGTTTACCTGAATAATAATTATTGCTTGTCTATTTACTGCTGCTTGCTACCATTTGTTGCTAATATATTTCCGATTGTTTATTATTACCGCTTCTATGAATAAATATATATACATATATTGCTATTAATATTTTGGTATTAACTGATTTATTTACCGACCGATTTATTTAAAGAATAAATAAATATTTTAGGAGTTGGAAATGTGTGACTTTTATTACTTAGGTTAAGAAACATTGACCCTCTGGCAAGTGCAGGTATGCACCTTCTTCACTGCAGTTACCCAGCCTTTACTCATAAGCGAGTAGAGTCCGCGTGGACCATTCACCACGTGAAACCCATGTTTGGTGGCGCCCGAAGGCAGAAACCCGACCATTAAAATCCGAAACCGATTTAAGAGCGTCACAAATTGACACCCTCGAGTAGGGAACGTCACACTATTCTGTACTGCAATAGAGGTAATATTTCCCATAAATTGCACACACTTTCATATCCCAAATAAATATAGTTGTCACCCGCAGATATCAAAATTACCGGATTATTTCCAAAGTTTTCAAACTTGATAGAAAAACTCTCTTCTACAATTATATCAGCCTGGCTGTTATAAAACAAGTAATTTGTCAGGACTCCCTGGTGAGACAGAAACTTTTGCCATTCACTTTCACTAAAAATAACTTGCTGGTTCTTACTTCCAAAAAGATTTACACATGGCGTGAACCTCAAGTCATATGATGTACCGACCGATACAGATTTACTTCCGGACTTGTTTAACGTAAAGCTTCGTTCACCAATCACAATGTTTTTTGGTATTGTCACTTCTGGTAAAGCTGCCGGTTTGTCTATTTGAGAAATATACTGAGCGAAATTGGCTAGAGACATCTTTACAAACTAATATTTTTAGACGTATGTAAATCTTTAAATGTGTTTTCCCCTCCTTATTTTTCCAGTCATGCGCTGATCATAGTGTTCTACTCACATATGATTGCCAGATGTGCATGACTCATCGACCGGATGCGGGCGCCAGATGGACATTTTTTAGATCGAGGTCAATGCACCAGGCGTGCATGACTCATCGACCGGATGCATACGCCAGATGGACATTTCTATTTTTAGATCGGGCTCAACACACCAGGTGTGCATAATTAATCGCCTGGATGCGGGTGCCAGATGGACATTTCTGTTTTCAGTTAGTGACCTAGCAACATATGTCCATCATTAATTTTAATTAGAGGATGGCCACGCCCATAGGACACTGTATATATAGTCATGTAGATAAGACAAATTTTAAACAGTCTGAAAATGGATATACCAACAGATTCTGAGAGTCAAAGTGTTGAATAAGATTCTGAGAGTCAAATTGTTGAATCAGATTACGAGTTTTATATTTCAGAAATACGAAATGAAAAAAAGTGTAAAGTGAACAGTTTGGCTTTAGTGAAAAATTGGGTTCACAATCGTCTTTGCATCATATTGCATTACTTTGAATTAATCAGTGCAAAGGGTAAATTTTGCCTAAGTTGCTATTTTGAAATAGTTTGTGTCTTTCATCCAAATATACCTGCCGTGCAAGTGTCCAGACATTTTACTGGTTTTGCCGAACAAGCAATTGAACACTCTATCACATGCTCCGCCTGTGGTCATATTCACACTGTGTAAGTCGATTTTGTTTGCAGTGTCACAATAAACTGATTTTGTTACTATATTGTATTTAAAATATTCTGCAATAATAATTTTGGGTGTGATTGTTTATTTGTACATTTTTTGCTCATGTTTTTCACTAGAAAAATATGTAATAGTGTTTTCCATAATAAATTGTATTTTGCTTGAAAGTATTTTTTTGGTCACCCTGTATGTTTGGAAATACAGAAAATTGGTTCTTGTTTATAATTGTGAAATAGGAATAAAATTGAAAGATTTTTCTAATTTATTACATTTGTAAAATTTATAAAATATCATAAGTACGGCCCTGTCTCCCATGCAGTGCAGCCTTGTAGTACAGTAACCTTATTCGAGCTAATGTGGATTTTAAAACTGGTAAAACGGCTTTTTATTTTAGCCAGCTGTTTTGCTTTGTTCAACGAAGCAGGTTTTCTGTGTTAACACTAAGCAGTGTCGACAAAGAATAATGATTTTTAATGGTTGAAGTGAAATTTTGTTTTGAATGGTTACAAAAGTGCACACTAATTTTTTAATAATTTAAATTGTGTAATGTAATATGCAGTAAATTTTCGTTTGCTGTTTTTTTATTAGGATATATCTATTTAAAAGGTGAGCCAAATAACGATCAAAAATATTTTAAATAAAATGCATGTTATCTGTAAAACTTTCACTGATGAAAAAGCAAAATTCTCTCAATTATTATTATTATTTTGAAATAATTTTAGATATAATATTATACAGGGGTGAACATTAATTTACAATCTCAAACCAATATTTATCAAAAAAGGCGATGTTATGATAATTTTCTTATATTGCAAATAAGTATTTAAATAAAACAATTTATTTAGGGAGCAAATTTTTAAATTATTTTTTATTTAATATTATTACAAAAACAGGCGGTTTAATTTTTACTGCTGAAAAAGCAAACTTCTCTCAATTATTATTATTTTGAAATAATTTTAGATATAATATTATACAGGGGTGAACATTAATTTACAATCTCACACCAATTTTTATCAAAAAAGGCGATGTTATGATAATTTTCTTATATTGCAAATAATTATTTAAATAAAACAATTTATTTATAGAGCAAATTTTTAAATTATTTTTTATTTAATATTATTACAAAAACAAGCAGTTTATACAAATACTGCTTTAAAACATTAAATATGAAAGTAAATTCAACAATTTCAATTCTATTAACTATTGAACAGTTATAATGTTTTTTCTGCTTCTCACAACAAATACTTGATCAAAAGTTTTGAAAAAAACACTTTTGCATGGAGACCTCCAGTCCAATGTTAATTAAATGATGCACTTTGAAGTAGTGATATCGTAAGACGTACATGGTTCACGTTTTGAAAGAGTTTTTGATTTAGGCAAGTCACTGAGCACTAGTCCCATTTATTTGCACTCGCTAAGCTTTTGCAAGATTATTTTTTGTAACCAATAATAGCCGGGCACACTAAATATTTTTTTTGGCACACTTTCTGATATCCTTGAGGACACATAGATGTGACAGCAAAATTTTGGTGTTTTAAAGCACTTTACAAATAGTACAGAAAGCAAAATTAATTATAGTCAATCGAAGAAATCTTTTCCGCTAAAATTATTGTTTTATTCAGTTTTTCAATTTTTATTTCTAGCGTATTGACTTTTCTTCTATATTTTTCCAGTTTTCTCAGAAGGTCAGTCCTTCGCCTCTTTTTTTCCCGCAACATTTCTTTGCTTTTTAAAATAAATTGTTTGGCTTTATCAGAATACGTATTTTGTAATTCGTCATCACTGTAAACACTTTCCGTTGCACTTTGTTTATTTTGCTGTTCGTCGTCTGTAATGTCTTCATATATCGGCGTTGAAGTACATTTTGGTTGAAAGTCTTCGAGTCGGTTCTGTGGCATTGGTTTTGTGACATTTATGGGCCGCAATTCCGTGAATGATCCCTCTAAAATTTCAAAACTGCTATCGCATATTCCGGCTGATGTACTCGGGGTGTCTACTGGTTGAAATTCTGGGTTCCCGGAAGACGCTTTAAATGCTGTATGATTTTTATTGATGGTGTCGATCCACTGGGAACTGCAAATTTCACTTTCATATTTAATGTTTTAAAGCACTAATGGTAAAACTGAACATTTGAAATTGCCCTAGAATATTTAAACATTTCCTCTATACATGTCCTAGCTTCTCCCTCTATTCGCTGTCTAAAACACTCTATTCTTCAACCAATCAAAATGTTTCTACGCGCACACGGCTTGAAACGTCTGCTATAAACAAATGTTCTCATGCACATGTAAATTTTTGCAAAAAACACAGCTGCATTTGCAAAACATAGAGATACCATCATATGTTATTTTCCAGATGCTTTACAGATGCAAAGACATCAGTCTTGCGCTATTTTTAGGATGTACAGCTGTCCCGGCATACTGAATTATGATATTTAAATTTCATTTAGTACAGGGTGCTACAAATTTTATATTAACTTATGTGAATTCATAGCTGCTCATTCGTTTCACTAGAGGTGTATTTTTTTATAAAAATTAAATCTTATACAGGGGTCTGAAAAGTTATCATTTTTTTTATAATTTTTTACATATAGTTACAATCTTACACTAGATGACTGGATGCGGGCGACAAATGAACATTTCTATTTTTTAGATCGAGGTTAATGCACCAGGTGTGCATGACTCATCGACCAGATGACGCATTTTTTTTAAATTTAATTTCTTATATATGGCCTGCTCCTGCTCACTACTCTCTCCTCTGTTATTAAACTCTCATTTCCCCACTACCGTGGTCTGATTCACAGACGGCATTAGCCTGGATAAAATCGTCTTCTTCCAAGTGAAAGACTTTCGTGGCAAACAGAGTGACTTTGATTCAAGATTTGTTACCTGGTACCAGGTGGAATTATGTTTCATCGGGCGAAAATCCCGCGGATTGTGCAATTCGAGGGCTATAGCTGTTACCTTCACAACTCCTCGACCATTCCTTATGGTGGCCGGAGCCCGCATGGCTCAAACAATCCAAGGCTTGTTGGCCTCTTCAGTATGAAGAGCAGCAGTATGAAACTGTAGAGGAAACAAAGGAAAACAATTCGTGTCTTTCCATTACTGTAGAAGATAATAATATACTTTCTTTGGTTGATAAATGTCCCTCATTGTTGAAACTGCAACCAGTATTGGCTTATGTTCTTCGCTTTATTTCCCTTTGCCGAAAAGGAGAAATTTGCAATAGTTCTTTCACTAGTAAAGAATTACAATCTGCTTTGTTGACTTGTTGTGTGCGCTTAACCAAGCAGGGTCAAGTGTGTGCCAAGCCGTTTCGGAAATTAAATCCGTTTCTCGATACATTAGGCATTTGTGGGGTTGAAGGCCGTTTGAGAAATTCGTCTCTAACTTATGACTCCAAACACCCTATTCTGTTGCCTAGCAAGCACAATCTTACAGGTTTAATTATTTCTCATTTTCATTTGATTTATTTGCATCCTGGATGTAATACCTTATTAGCTCTCCTTCGTCGTCAATTTTTGATCTTGTCACACCATAGGAAAATCAAGTTCATTTTGTCCAAATGTCTTTACTTGTGTGTTATCGTTTGTTTTACAACCAAAGCCGTGCATCTCGAATTGGCTTCCGATTTGCCGGACGCATTTCTAGCTGCCTTTCGTAGGTTTTTGGTTAAGCGAGGCCAGTGTATTCACATTTATAGTGATTGTGGTACTAACTTTAGAGGAGCTGATCGTGTTTTAAAATAGTGTATACACCGATAGGCAAATTATTACAAGTGCCCAAAAATATTTGGGATAATTTCCTAAGTTCTTGATTCCGCTACTGCGCCGGTCCGAGCTGTCCCTCTGGCCCTCCAGCCAGGGGAGAACAACTCGGATATTCAGTCTCTTGCCGTCACTATGAAGAATCTCGCCTGCCCTGCAGCTGTCGCCAGTACGCAAGAGTAGTAAGTAAAAATCCTGCTGTAAAAGTCTACAAATAAATTTCCACTTGTAAAAATTTCGTCGACTGTTGTTTACAAGTATAAAAATATACAAAGTCCGTTCAATTCTGCGCATGTCCGAGGTCTTAATAGAACATCTTGTCTGCTGTGAACAACTTGGATGGCAGTCTATTGCCGTTCATTGCCATAACGGAACCTATCTGCCAACACTGCTGCTACCAGTACCAGGAATAAGTGAGTAAATATTAAAAGTCCACAAGGGTGTTGATACTTGGTAAAATTTCACCGGGTGCTGTCTACTACTCCGAAACTATACCAAGTCTGATATCTACTCTGAGCATGTCTGAGGTTCCGTAGAGCCCCAAGCCAACAAGGACTGACCCAATCACCAAGAGCACTACCCTGCTCTTTTAGGCGTGTTGGAACAAATTGCGTCGTAGCTTTAACCATACCTTTATTACAGCTTAACTACTGTTTTGACCATAATTTTATTCTAGCTTTAGTGTCGCCGGTCTACGAGTTATTAGTCCGATACGACCTGCTCTTTTAGGAGTATTGGAACAAATTGCGTCATACCTTTAACTATACCTTTATTACAGCTTAACTACTGCTTTAACCATAATTTTATTTCAGCTTTAATGTCGCCGGTCTACGAGTTATAAGTCCGATACAACCTGCTCTTGTAGGTGTGTTGGAACAAATTGCGTCGTAGCTTTAACCATACTTTTATTTCAGCGTGGCGTGGTGACCATAACCTTTATATCCTTTTATTCCAGCTTGGGTCCTTTATTACAACAGCTATAGCTTGTAGTGTACACGATAGCCATGTACATGTACTTTGAATAGTAGTAATCTGTTTAAAATTTGCTTGATATTTGCTAAATATTTACTTCCCTCACCCCGTAGTTGACCTAATCTGTGACCTAGTTGCTTGTTAACTCGCTGTAGATAGTAGATAATTCCGCCTAGCCACCTCGCTTATGCTAACCCCCCGCCCCGCTTGGTTTACACCGCATGTGTGCTTTTGCTCATTTGCCAACTTAAAGATTTCTCGAACTGTGTACAAGGTATTCGCGTTTATTTTGACCCCTATCTACAGGGGTTATTAAGAAAGTTAGAAAAAAGTTTAAATACAAAAGTTATTTGGTTTTTTACGTATTATTATTTCAGGTATAGCATAGACGTGTGTACGAGTAACGAGTATAGTGGTTTAGGTACCTGAGGTAACATTTTATGCACTTTGTAGTGGACTTTCTGATATTGTAAATTTGTTATCGGAAGTAAAGTGATACTGATTAGTATTTTTTTTCTGAAGATCGGTTTTCAGGTGAAAAAGGAATTTCATTTGGTGTAAAAACTGTGTGTTGTTTACACTTCTTTCACTAGTTCTCTACCGCAGATATTGTAGTTCTGGATTTGCGACGTTGCCGGGTTGTTCTGTATTTCCCTAATTCTGCATAAATGCCTTCATTGAAGTGTGCTTGTTGTAATAGGTCCACGGAAGAACATAAAATGATAATATGTTCCTTCTGCTAACAGGGCTACATTCATGTGTCGATCTGACTTCTTCGGAAGTGAGAAGAATTAAATCAAAGAATAACGTAAGCTGGACATGTCAAAAGTGCTCCCATATAGGAGACAGTATCCACGATGTGAAAACACTTATTATTTCCTTACAAAAGGAAATCAAAGAAATAATACCAACGAATCTGTCGTTTTTGAGGATATTATTCAGGAGATCGCAAATCGGAATTCTCGCAAAAACAATATTATAATATATGGTGTTCCAGAAAATTCGTCATTGGATCGCAATGATAGATTCATTTACGACGAACAGCAAGTAGTAAAAATTTTTAATTGTATAGCACCGGTTACGGAAATGAATCTCACTTTTAAGCCAATGAGACTTGGAAAGTTTGATGAGAGTAAGACGAGACTTCGACCAATCAAAATTGCTCTTCCAACCGAACATATGGCTCATGGATTCATACATAAGGCTTCTAAATTAAAAACTTTAACTGATCCAAAAGACATTTGAGTCTCTTTAGACAACACTCCAAAGCAGCAGGAACATTACCGTAAACTTAAAGCAGAAATCTCAAAAAGAATGGGTGAAGGAGAGACTAATTTAAAAATCAAATATGTTCGTGGCTCCCCTAAAATTGTTTGTTTAAACCAATAAAGCCCAGCAGTTCTGTGAGTAGTAAATGTTCTGAATTTACCATATTTTTTCAAAACGTTCGTGGTCTTAACACTAAATTTGAAGAAGTATTTACATCTGTTTGTGAAACATCCTATGACTGTATTGCATTAGTAGAAACATAGCTTAAAGAAGATACATCAAGTAGTGAATTATTTCCAAACTATTACACCATTTTTCGTCAAGATAGGAGGTTTCAACAGACTAATTTAACACGTGGCGGTGGTGTTTTGCTAGTTTTTAATCCAAATTACAAGGTAGAATTGCTTAACTTAGATCATATTATTAATAGTATTTCACCATTCATAGATTTACTGGGTTGTAAAATTATATTAGATAACTTTATACTTTATGTTTATATAGTGTATATTCCTCCCTCAGTCAGTAATGTAGATTTTGAAACATTTCTCGAAAATTTTGAACTTGGTGTAATGAATGTCGAAAACTTGGTAATAGTGGGTGATTTTAACGCTACTCATTTTAGTTCCTCAGATATGAACGATTTTAAAACTAAATTAATTCTAAACTTCTTATAGCTTAATCAGTTTAAACAATTTAATAATATTTGTAATGCATACGACAGAGTTTTGGATCTTTGCATTTCTGACCTCAATTGTACTGTATCACGTGATAATCAACCCATAGTTGAAGAGGATAGCTATCATCCCTCTCTGTCGGTGACAGTAGCAGTAAGTGCGATACCTTTACCATTTCCTACAAATGTGTGTAATAAGTCCTATAACTTTAAAAAAGCTAATTTTCCAGGTCTGTATAATGCTATTTTATATGCAAACTGGCACTTTCTATATAGTTTTAGTGATGTCAATTCAGCATGTGAGGCTTTTTATAATAAAATTTATAGCATAATTGATAACTTTGTTCCAGTTTACAAAAAATTCAGACGTAAATACCCAATATGGTATTCAGATGGTGGTCAGAAATAATAAACAATGTAAAGCTTAAAGCTTATCATCACAAGAAATACAAAAGGAATAAAAATATTTACCATTTTGAGGAATTTAAACGCTTAAGAATGACTGTTAAATATCAGATCTCGAGTGCTTATAAAAATTATATAATTTCCATTCAAGAAAACTTTGAGTATGACCCAAAAAGCTTTTGGTCTTTTATACAAGGTAAGAAACGTATACCTTCAAATATGTTCATGGATGATGATCATTTTAATGAATCTGAGCAAGTTGTAAATGAATTTGCGAATTTCTTCTCTAGTGCATTCACAAAAGAAGCTGATCCTAAGTTAACATATGCATTTTCTAGTACGGTATCATGTATTAATCTTACTCATTTCACTGAAGCAGATATAATTAATTCCACCAGGAAGATAAAAAATAAGATGACTTGTGGTGATGATCAAATTTCAAGTTTTTTTGTAAAAGACTGTTCTATAGTGCTAGTCGCGCCACTGCTTATATTATTTAATCTTATATTATCTACGTCTACTTTTCCAGATATTTGGAAACTGTCAAGGTTATGTCCAATTCTAAAATGCGGAAATGCTTCTGATTTAAATAACTACCGTCCGATCGCCATTTTGTCTAATTTCGCAAAAGTATTCGAGATGTCGTTGTATACTTTTATTTATAATAGTGTCAAACCCTACATTGCTCCTAACCAACATGGATTTGTTACAAAGCGTTCAACTTTGTCTAATTTAACAGAATTCACACAGTTTACAGCCAATCACCTGGATAATAAAATCCAAGTTGACATGGTATATACCGATTTTACGAAGGCTTTTGATAAAGTAAATCATAAAATTTTGGTACACAAATTGGGCCAATTTGGTCTCAGTAATAATCTGCTTGCACTTATTCAATCTTATCTTTATCAACGATAGTTATATGTTGCGTATAATAGTTTTAAGTCGAGAATTTTTTTAGCCACTTCCGATGTACCCCAAGGGTCCAACTTGGGACCGCTTTTCTTTAATTTATTCGTGAATGATTTGTCTCTTTCTCTTAACGGCAATCATTTGTTTTTTGCGGATGACTTGAAGTTGATTTTGAACATATCTACTGTCGACGATTGTTCAGTGCTTCAGGCTCTCTTAAATCGTGTTGTTACATGGTGTTCGGATAATCACCTAGTATTAAATATAAACAAATGTAAGGTTTGCTCTTTCACACTTAAAACTCAACCTTTTCTATTTAATTATTCTATCAATTCGGTGCCATTAGCACGCAGCAATAATTTAAAGGACCTTGGTGTCCTTTTTGACGAAAGGTTATCTTGAGCTAACCATATAGCTGAAATAGCTAATAAGGCATATAGAGCTCTTGGCTTTATTATTAGAAACTCATCATCCCTTAATGATGCTACTGCTTTAAAATGTCTCTATTTTTCTTTAGTGCGCCCTAAATTGGAATATTACAGTCTAATTTGGCACCCTTATTATAATATTCACATTTATCATTTTGAAAGAATACAGCGGCGTTTTCTGAAATTTTTGTCGTATCGAATTGATCTTTACTTTCCTGTTAGAGGTTATGAGCATAGTCTGCTTCTGCAAAGATTTAACATTCAGTCTCTAAGTGCAAGAAGGTCACTCGCTAGCTTGTCATATCTATTTAAGCTGTTTCATGGGGACGTTGATTCTCCTACTTTGCTGAGTATGTTTAATATGCGGGTGCCCAGACAGGGTTCTCGTGTTGATCATACATTTTATTGTCAAAATGCTAGAACTAATTTACTTTTAAAATCCCCAGTACATATAATGTCAAAAAATTTTAATCTTATTTGTAATGTTTGCGACCTTCATAATTGTAGTCTCAATGAATTGTTAGGTTTGGGACTGTTTCATTTCAATGAAAATTAAATTGTAGTAGCTCGTAGCATATATTTTTCTTTTTTATTTTTGTTTTTGTTTTCTCTTTTTTTTTGTTATTAAGTTTGTCTTAGTTTAAAATTAGTCTGATGTCAACAGACGCTATACTTAATATTATACCGCTATTATATTGTACTATTTTGTTTTGTCCTGTTAATGGAATACGATTCTGTTGGGCAATGAAGGCATTATTATTATTATTATTATTATTATTATTATTATTATTATTATTATTATTATTATTATTATTATTATTATTATTATTATTATTATTATTATTATTATTATTATTATTATTATTATTATTATTATTATTATTATCTTTTGGCTAGGTCGAAAAAAAAATTGCACGTCGTAAATTTGAGGAAACAAATTGAACATAATATTTTTAAATGGGACAGCCTGTATAATTTTAAACGCTTGGGAAAACAATTTTTCTCTGATTTCAAAAATATATATTTTGTTGACATTTGCACTGACAGTTTTCTAAATATTTAATATTTAATGTTTACAATAAATTATAAAAAAAATATTAAAAAATGAAAATATTAGAAAATATTTAAATAACTAAGGAGGTTACATCGAAAGGCGTTAAATATTTTTTATTACTATTGGTTTCTAGTGTTAAATATTTTTAGTTCTTGGTATTTTTTGTATTTTTTTATGATACTCGCTGTCGAATATTTCGAAAAATGTTTCCCCAAGCGTGTAAAATTATACAGGGTGTCCCAATTAAAAATATTATGTTCAATTGGTTTTCCCAAGTTTACGACATGCAATTTTTTTTCGACTTAGCTAAAAGATAAAACGTGAAAAACCAAACAAATTTTGTATTTAAATTTTTTTCTAAATTTCTTAATAACCCCTGTAGGTAGGGGTCAAAATTTACGCGAATACCCTGTAGGTCTTAGATTAAATAAATGTATTAAAGGTTTATTGGTGTATTATTACTATCTGTTGTGTGAAGTTCAATTTTCCCTATCGACCGCCTGGAGTACCGTACGTATAGCTACCTGGCGTATAGCTACCTGTGTGGTGGTGTTTCTGGAACTGTAAACAGAAACTGACGCCCGAGGCAAAATAAAATCAAAACCGATACTCAAGCGTCACATTGACACTTCTTACCTGCAGTGGGGAAGTATACGTCGTAAGATTTGTCTTTAACTGTTGAGCCAAAACCTTAAATAAATTTCTTAAACTATTGTGAAAAATTACATTATAAACAGTTTAACTAATAATTATTACAAAATTAAGAAAAAAATCGTATTTGAAAGTTACTTTTCTGCTCACTACGACATAAACTTTATCACTATAATCATAAAAAAATATAATAGTATTAGATATGAGGAATATCATATATTACAGAAACGAAAATATTGCGGGGATAAATGAGGCAAATAAAGATTCGAAATCTTAAAAACATCCCCAAAATTAGCAAAGAGTTTTGTACACCTTCATATTCTACCAGATAACAGGATAAGATATAAGAAATATTATATATTAGAGAAACAAAAATATTGCGGGGGTAAGTGGGGCAAATAGAAATTCGAAGATTTAAATAATTCGCCAAAAATTGTCAAGAATTTTGTACACCTTCATATTCTTCTAGATAATAGTATAAGATATGAGAAATATAATATATTAGAGAAACGAATTTATTGCGGAGATAAGTGGGGCAAATAGATTCGAAAATTTTATAAATTCACCAAAATTAGCCAAGAGTTTTATACACCTTCATATTCTGCCACGTAATAGTATTAGATATGGGAAATATCATATTTAGAGAAACGAAAATATTGCGGGTGTAAGTGGGGCAAATAAATATACGAAAATTTTAAAAATTCGCCAAAATTAGCCAAGAGCTTTGTACACCTTCATATTCTGCCAGATAATAGTATTAGATATGGGAAATATCATTATATATATATATATATATATATATATATATATATATATATATATATATATATATATATATATATAAAAAATATTGCGGAGGTAAGTGGGGCAAATAGATATTCGAAGATTTAAATAATTCGGCAAAAATAGTCAAGAGTTTTATACACCTTCATGTTCTTCTAGATAATAGTATAAAATGTGAGAGATATAATATATTAGAGAAACGAATTTATTTCGGAGATAAGTGAGGCAAGTATAGATTCGAAAATTTAAAAAATTCGGCAAAATTAACCAAGAGTGTTGTACACCTTCATATTCTGCCACATAATAGTATTAGATATGGGAAATATCATATATTAGAAAAACGAAAATATTGCGGGTAAGTGGGGCAAATGGAGATTCGAAAATTTAAAAAAATCGCCAAAATTAGCCGAGTTTTGTACACCTTCATATTCTGCCAGATAGCAGTAGACATGGGAAATATAATATACCGGGTGTCCAGTTTAAAATGATGTACATTGATATCTCAGAAACCATTACAGATATAGAGTTGATATAAATTGGGAAGAAGTCCAAGTGCAGGCCCAAAAAGAATCCAAGGTTATATTACCTTTATTTTAACACTTGATGGTGAGCCGATTTTCCCAGCAGATAAGGTAAAAAATTTGGGACTTTATTTTGATACTAGTTTGAGATTTAAGCCGCATATTAATAATTGTGTTCGCATGGCATATTGCAATCTAAAAATGATATATAATAGCAGACACTTTTTGTCAAAAAAAGTTAAAACTGTATTGTGTGAATCTTTAGTTCTCTCTAGATGTAATTTTGGTAACTCGATATTTGGTCCTTGCATTGATGCTGTTGACACTAAAAGAATTCAAGTAGTACAAAATTCTTGTTTGAGATTAATTTTTGGAATTCGGAAAGGTCAACACATCTCTCATAAATTATCTGAAATTGGCTGGTTGAATATGTTTAATAGATGCTTGTTGCATAGTGCTTGTGTATATCATAAAATTATTTTATTTAAGGTTCCTTCTTATCTTCATAATAAAATTTCTTTTAGAACTGATGTGCATAATATTAATATCAGATATAAAGGTGCATTGATTGACACCTCCCCTACACCATACTGAATTCTTCAAACGCTCGTACTCCTATCAGATAACTAAAGTTTATAACTCAATTCCATTGAATTTTAAAACTATGAGCCTTAGTCAATTTAAACATATGCTGAAATCTAAGCTTTTTATGAGTCAAACTATGGTATAACTGAATTACTTTACTTTCTTAATATAACTTGTTCCTTATACTACTTTTCTCCATCGATTAACTTTCTATTCTATGATCATGTCCTGTAGCCTTACTTGATGCAGAACTATGGTTAGCTGTAGTGTTAGCTTTGCGCCTTACCTACTTTAGCTTAGGGTTAATAGCAGAAGTTGTGCATTTACGTGCATGGCATTCTGATCCTCGGCCTTTTTCCATATTGGTGTTTGTTAATATTGCTGAGTAATTGTTATATTTTTTTTTATGGAAAATAAAGACCTGTTATTATTATTATCATTATTATTATTATTATTATTATTATATTTCCAAGAATTCCTTCCCTTAAGTGAAATATAGGGTGAAAAAAAATGTGCATTTTATGCAAACGTCTATATAGCCGTTTATTGTAAAAGATACATTTATAAAATTTTCAAGGCAGGGATAGCAGTCAGCAAGGACTTCAAAATTGATCTCTTAAAAAATTTAGGCCCACTATATTTTGCGCTGGTATACTCAACTTTTGTTTTTCTTATGGACGCCATATTGGATTTTCGGATTTTTGAAAACTCCGTACAAAGTGCTTTTCAACCACGAATTATATAGACATAAGACATTAGACATAAGTTTTCCCTTAATGCTCAGCAGACCTTGTAAAACTAAAGCATCAAGCTGGATGAGTAGAGGTATAAAGAATTCAGCAGTGAAATTAAAGCTATTATATAAGAGAATGATTCAAAGCAATAGAGATGAAGACCGGAATTTTTATCTTTTATATAAGAAAATATATCGTAAAGTAATTAGAGCAGCTAAAAAACTACATAATGATTACATCTATTTCTAGAGTCTAGCGCAGCGAAGTAGCGAACGTGTGTATATGTGAGCTCCTGTGACAATTTTAAATTAACTAGGGTAAATTCCGTAAATATAAGATAATTGCTATTAAGTAATTATAAGTAAATTAAGTTAATGTGCATTTACTAACAAAGAACAACGTCAGTGAATATAAATTAATGTTGTGGGTTGTTTGTGTGTTAAAAAACATATAATAATTTTGTTGTTGAAATGAAATTGCACTGGTAAATAAAATTCTCTCTATTTACACTAAATTTTACAAGTTATGTAGTTATTTGAGCACTGACTCGATTTGCACTTCGAGAGCTCTGATGTGATATTTTGTATGGTTTGAAAAATAATAATTTTCTTCATTTAATGGATTACTTAAATATAGATTGAGTTACACAGTGAAAAATTGGAAGGGTGAGTTTGTAACAATTCTATTGGCTACTAATTCTGGCAGCGATTGGTAATTGGCAATGAACCTAGAGTACCTGACCTGACCGTATTTGCCAAGAATTGAGAATAGAACTAAACTCGGACCTAACTAAACAATCTGGGTTTTTACTGAAGTACTGGGAATACCCATTATGCCTGATATAGCAAATAGGTTTACAATTTGTTTTGAATACAACAGACATGAAAGTATGATTTAGATTTGCAACTTGTTTGAATAGACCTGATATTAAAATATATTATTTAGGGTTTTATTTGAAGCGTCGATAGGCTATAAATGCTAGACGTATTTTTCAATGTAAAACCCCATACTATTATTTACTAATGTACCTATCTGCACAAAAGTAGGTATGCAAAGTTTACTGTCTGGGACTCAACATCCTGCCTCCATTTGAACGAACATAGTTCAAAATTAATTACAAAGATATGCAAAGTACAAAGAAAAGACTTACAATCGATATGATTTACATGAGGTAAGTTTTCTAAGACAAATATGAAATTAAGTATACAAAAGTAAAAAAAAAATGAATACAATAACTATGTAGAATAAACATACATACTACGTACCTAATACATACATATACAAAAAACCATAAACAAAAATTAAGGAAGGCTAATCAAATTTATGATTGTCTTTCTGTGAAAAGATAGGAAGTGGGTATAAACGGTTAACACTACGCTTGTACACTCCGGTGTTTGTTTTAACTGTCACTACGCGAACAATTTTATCTTGTCCTGGATGAACTTCGATAATGCGACCTAGTTTCCAATTCATCGGTGGAAGATTGTCTTCTTTGAGTACAACAAGAGTACCGATCTTGATGATATCTGGATTTGTAGATAATTTCCATTTACTACGACTGATCATATGATTTATATATTCTCGGTGCCATCTAGACCAAAAATGCTGTCGCATCTGTTGAGCATGTTGCCATGATGATAGTCTAGCTGATGGAATGTCAGACAAGTCAGCCTGTGGAAAGCTGGTCAATGGGCTACCAATAAGGAAGTGACCAGGAGTTAGAGGGAGTAAGTCATTTGGATCAGATGACAGAGGGGTGAGAGGTCGAGAGTTGAGGATTGCTTCGATCTCTATCACATAGGTTTCTAATTGTTCATAAGTTAATACAGTGTTACCTACTGTACGAATTAAGTGATGCTTAAACGACTTGACGGAAGCCTCCCAAATACCACCCATATGCGGAGAGCGAGGGGGGTTGAAACGCCAAGTAATATTTTCCTTTAACAAGTAATCTTGAATCTGAATGTCTTTTTGTGTTAATTTAATAGATTTATAAAGTTCATTTAACTCATTTCGTGCCCCGAGAAAGTTGGTGGCATTGTCCGAATAAATTGTTTTAGATTTTCCACGGCGGGAGAAAAATCTCTTCAAACAACCGAGAAATGATTCTGTGGTTAAATCACCTACTAATTCTAAATGGACTGCTTTTGTAGCAAAGCAAACAAAAACGGATACGTAAGCCTTTACCGTTTTCCGGCTGCGGTGACGTTTCTCCTTAATAAAAAATGGTCCACAATAATCGACACCAACGTTCAAAAATGGTCGAGCAGGTGTTAATCTGTGTTCGGGTAGGTTTCCCATGATATACTCTACACCTCGTGGTTTACTTCTAAAGCATTTAACATATTGCCGAATGACGTGTCGTGTGAGATTTCGACCATCTATTGGCCAATATTTTTCGCGAATTCCATACAAGGTAGCTTGAGTGCCCGCATGCAAATTATGAATGTGTACTTCGCGAATAATAAGTTTTATAATATAATGATTTTTTGGAAGAACAATAGGATGTTTCTGACTATCTGGAATTTGAGCATATTCTAATCGTCCGCCGACCTTGAGAATTCCTTTTTCGAGAAATGGATTTAACGAAAGCAAACTGCCTTTTGAGTGAATTTGTTGGTTGTGAGCAACATCGTGCATTTTTTTTGAGAAAGTCGATAATTGCGTTAATTGTATTATTTTAAGATGAGAAATTTCAAGCTCGGTTTGCGACAAATTACCTGTTCTTTTTTTCGTATTTCGTATATTATGAATATATCGTAAGCAGTATGCTATAACGCGTTTAAGTGTTTTAAACGATGAATATTTTTCTAAAAATGTTTGATCTGGAATTGTAAGCTTGAAAGATGACACTGTTACGTTTTTTCTTAATTCTGGAGTTTCACCGGTGTGAATCTCTGCTACGCGGTTAGCTACAAAGATTTTCAGAGTGTGAGATGGTGTATTAATCCAGTGTAGGGTGATTGTTGAATCAGACCAAAAATATACCTTATCGATTTGCATATTTAGTGAATGAGACGTGGTTTGATACAAATTTGTTAATAAAACTGCAGCACATAGTTCCAGTTTAGGTAGTGTAATCTGTTTGAACGGGGCTACCCGTGATTTTGAGCAGATTAGATATGTGTGATGTTTGCCCTTTTTATCAGTTGAACGAAGATACAAACAGGCTCCGTACGCCTGTTGGAACCTGAACTGATCTAAGAGCGGCCGGGAGAATGGAACGCGCGTTTAGGCGCGGGCGATTCTGTAGCCGTGAACCACGGAAAAAGGCGGGCGACTAGATCTTAACAAAAAATATGAAATAAGCGTGGGTGACGCTCTGAAGCTAATTCTGCGGTGTTGTATCTGAACAAGTGGCTATAAAGTATAATTTACTGTGTTTAATGCTGTTAGTTGTTATTTGTTGTTACAAGACAAGTTGTTTGTATACCAATAAATACAATTTGAAATTTCACCAGTGTGTACTTTATAAAGAAGCAATACCAAGTATCAGGAAATACAGTCCACTAGGAAAGGGTAAAAAAGAGAATCCAGCAGTAAAACATTTGGTCGAAACGAGCCGGATTAAGAAGAAGGAATTAATTAGGCAACTAATTAATGTGACGTGCTGCACAATTGCTGAGAGCTTCAGGGGCATCGCGGGATCGCTAGGGGCCCATGTATGTGAGAAATTCCAACAGAAAACGGGATATTCCATCGTGGAAACAGGTCAGATCTTTGCAATTATTAGATTTAAGAATCAAGATTTTTGCAAGAATACAAGGAACAGCGTGGTATTACTTTATGCTGAGATGTAAATTAAAAAACAATATTTCAGGGACTTAAAGGAACATTGTATAAGAGAGTGCTAGGTATAGTTAAGTACCTATTAGTGGTGGAAAAGCATTGTACGGGAATTATTATTCTTGTAGGGATTTAACTTAAGAGACTTAGGAGAGTTTGCTGTTAATAGATAGGTATATTACAGAGTAAAAATTGAATTGTTCTTATCTAGTTGTATAATAATTAGGATAAAATAAGAATATGGATACATTGAAAAAACAAAGATCAGCTCTTAAGGGAAATATAACTAGAATAGAAACTTTTGTTAACAGTAATGAGCAGAATTTAACTATTGATGTAAATGAATATATAACTAGGGAACCTCATTTGAAAAAGGTTTTTGAGGATTACTGCCATGTTCAGTCACAAATTGCAGAATTAGATGAGGATGAAAATGTAGATCGGGATAGTGTAGAGTCTAAATATTTTACAGTGTTAGCTAAAATAAAATCTAAAATTCACAAATTGAATTTAGCTAATAACACGGGGTCAGGATCGGGTTTGCAACAGCCTCTCACTCAACAGGGTCCAAGTACCATGTATAATAGTGTTAAATTACCAAATTTAAATACTCCTACATTTTCAGGAAAATATGAGGAGTGGCAGAGTTTTTTTGAGCTATTCACAGCAATTGTTGATAGTCAAGTAAACTTAACAAATATTCAAAAATTTTTATATTTAAAGGGTGCGTTATCCAAGGAGGCCTTGAGTTTAATTAATGATTTGTCATTAACCAGTGATAATTATGTTCATGCTTTAGATTTGTTAAAAAAAAGATATGATAATAAGTTGATAGTGGTTAATGCTCATTTAAAGGGTATGCTAGATACACCAGTTCTTACAAAAGGGACAGGAGTTCAGCTTAGGAGTTTTCTAACGCATATAAGACAACATTTAAACTCATTAACAGCACTTAAATTGCCGACAGACAAATGGGACGTACTACTAGTGTTTCTCTTTACACAAAAATTAGATTATCAAACGCATAAGGCTTATGAATTGGAAAGAGATAACACAGAGTTGCCAGGTCTGGATAAATTTCTTAAATTTCTAGAAAAGCGATGTATGGCTCTAGAAAATATTGCTGCACCGGAATCATTAAAGGGTAATAATAAAGAAAAATCATTAAGGTCATCGTTAGTGGTAAATAATATACAGCAGATGGATAGTAAAGTTAAATGTATGTTTTGCAGTCGGGATGGACATGTTATTAGTAAATGTTTTAAATTTAAAAATTTACCATTGTTAGAAAAAAGGAAGGTAGTGGGAGATAAACATTTATGCTATAATTGTTTAGGTGGGAAACATGGGGTAACACAATGTCAGTTAAAGGGTTGTGGGGTATGCAACAGAAGGCATCATACCTTATTACATTCAAATGAAAATAAAGGATATTCAAATCAGGGGGCAAAAGCTAATGAAAATGATAGTAATTATCAACAAGATGTAAAGGTAGGTTCTTCATCAGATAAAGGTGTATCTGAAGAGGGTCAAATTAGTCAGACAAATATTGCTATGACACATACTACTAGGTCACATATTTTACTAGCAACGGCGAGAGTAAATTTAATTACAAAAAATGGGAATAGGGTACAAGCACGTGCGTTGCTTGACTCCGGGTCACAGATTTATTTTATAACCTCAGAATTAGCGAAAAAATTAGGAGAAATAAACTGTTATGAACAGACCTTGCGAATTGGAGGGATTGCTAATAATATTACACAGATAAATAAAAAGATAGATCTCATAGTGGAGTCTCCAGTTAATAATATAAAACAAAAGGGTTCCTTTGCCATTATAGAAAAAATTACGTGTCCCTTACCGCAAGTAGTTGTAGACAGTAGTAAAATTAGTATACCTGAGGATATTATATTGGCAGATGCTAGATATTTCCAACCATCGAATATCGATTTATTGATATCTGCGGAGTTATATTACCAGTTTATAAGGCCAGGTGTAAAAAGGTTGGGGAAAGGCTTGCCTATTTTACAAAATACGATACTAGGGTGGTTAGTTTGCGGAGCTGCTCCTACTGTTGAATCGAGTATTAAT
This sequence comes from Pogonocherus hispidulus, assembly GCA_963924545.1. Classification (NCBI taxonomy): domain Eukaryota; kingdom Metazoa; phylum Arthropoda; class Insecta; order Coleoptera; family Cerambycidae; genus Pogonocherus; species Pogonocherus hispidulus. Next base: position 42,688,920 of record OZ004694.1, read on the forward strand.
TATGCTAGAACTACTGCAGTAACTGATAGTTCATACTTTAGTGTTAATCTGTTTTGTCATTGCGAAAATCAAGATGTTAATGAAATAATTCCCAGATTCTGGCAGTTGGAGGAAGTAGAGAATAAGCGGATTTTATCCGCTGAAGAGAAATTATGTGAAAAAAGGTTTTTGGATACATATAAAAGACTAGGGGATGGGACATTTCAAGTGGATTTGCCACTGCGAAATAAGGAGGATCATTTGTTATTAGGTGATTCCTTTGAATTGGCCAGTAGACGCTTTAAGGCATTGGAGATAAGGTTTGGGAAAAATCCGGAGTTGTTTGTGAGATATAAGGAATTCATAAAAGAGTATGTCCAACTCGGGCATGGGAAATTTGTCACTTTTAATCCGGACCAGAAGCGAGTTTTCTTACCGCATCATTGTGTTGTCAAGGAGGAGTCGGCTACTACCAAATTAAGGGTCCTATTCGATGCATCTTGTAAAACATCATCGGGAATTGCATTGAATGACATAATGATGAAAGGGTACACCGTTCAACCTGAACTATTTGATATTATTTGTAGATTTCGAACTTTTGGCTATGTACTGGTTACGGACATAAAGAAAATGTACCGTATGATAAAAATTAATCCTAAACAGCGGGTTTTGCAATCTATTCTATGGAGAGAAAATTCCGGGGAACCACTTAAGATTATCGAACTGCAAACGGTTACATATGGGACAAGTGCGGCGCCATTTTTGGCAACTCGTTGTCTAAATCTTTTGGCTAATGAAGAAATGACGAATTATCCTTTGGCTTGTAATGCTATTTTACAGCAGTGCTATATGGATGATATTCTTTGCGGCGCAAACTCGAAGGAGGACGCAGTGAAACTAAGGGACCAATTAATTGAGTTACTGGGGTCAGCGGGATTTACACTTCATAAATGGGATTCTCATGATAGATCACTTTTGAAATCGATAGAGGATACTAAAATGGAAAGGGATTTAGAGTCTTTTGAGAAAAATTATTCTAATAAGGTACTAGGTATAGGATGGAATGCGTTAGAAGACAAATTTAAGGTTATGATTCCTAAACCGGAGGGATCAAAGAGGTGTACCAAAAGGCAAGTGCTTTCTAGCTTAGCGCAAATATTTGATCCTTTGGGATTTGTAGGGCCTATAGCTGTAATCGCGAAAATGATCATGCAGGAAATCTGGGTTAAAAAACTTGATTGGGATGAAGGGTTGCCGGAGGATATAGAGACAAAATGGCAAGAATTTTCAGAAGGTATTCCGCACCTAACTAAGGTAAATATTCCTCGAGGGTTATTTATATCAAGGGCAATTGAGAAGGTTGAAATTCATGGATTTTCTGATGCTGCGTTAAGGGCATATGGAGCATGTCTATATGTAAGGACAATCTACGTGAATAATTTAGTTACATCTAAGCTTCTTTGTTCTAAGTCACGCGTAGCACCACTAAAAACGATTAGTTTGCCCAGGTTGGAATTGTGTGGCGCATTGTTGCTTTCTAGATTGGTGAACAGGATTTTGCATTTAATTGGTATTAATATATCAAAGGTATATCTTTGGACTGATTCCAAAATTGTTCTTTGTTGGATTAATGCATCTCCTGTTCGTTGGACTACGTTTGTGGCAAATAGGGTAGCAGAGATACAGGAACTAACAAGTAATTGTCACTGGGAGCATGTTAGATCTCAGGAAAATCCTGCTGATTATTTATCACGTGGAGTGTCTGCGGCGGAAATTATTGCAAAAGAGCAGTGGTGGCAAGGGCCAAGTTTTCTGTTAGATTATGAATTTACATGTCCCAAAAATTCAGAGGATTATTCGGATGTTGAACTACAAGAACAAAAAAAGGTTGTTCTAACTCAAACAGTCCAAGAGATTATGGTCGAATGGTCGAGATTTTCTAATTTTAACCGGTTGAAACGGACGATTGGTTACGTACTTAGATTCATTAATAATTGTAAGGCGGGTACTGAAAAGGTGTTTGGTCCATTAACTGTGCCAGAATTACAAGGGTCGCTTAAACGAATTATTCAGCTTATTCAAGTAGAAAATTTTAATGAAGAAATTAAATATTTAAAGAAACATTCTGAAGTTGAGAAAGATCATTCTTCTGTTTTTAAATCTAGCACTATTAAAGGTTTAAATCCATTTTTGGATCAGGACGGACTCTTAAGAGTAAACGGTAGATTAGCAAGGGCAAAGATTGATTATGATCAGAGATTTCCGATATTATTGCCAGCAAAAAATTATGTAGTTAGATTAATTATAAGATTGGAGCACTTAAAACTTTATCATGCGGGACCTCAAACGGTTTTAGCAAATTTAAGATTGAGATATTGGCCAATTCATGGAATCGTCGAAGTAAAGTCTGTTTTAAAGCGATGTACTATTTGTTTTCGAGATAAGGCGCAAGGTGCCACGCAACTTATGGGTGCTCTTCCAAAGGATCGTGTCACAGCATCACGGCCATTCCTGAAAGTAGGGATAGACTTTGGTGGACCATTCACGATAAAGCAGTCGCGATTTCGCGGTTCAATTAATTCTAAGGCATATATCGCGCTTTTTGTTTGTATGGCGTCTAAGGCCATTCATATCGAACTAGTTAGTAGTTTAAGCACGGAGGCATTTTTACATACTTTAAAAAGGTTTATAGCTCGGCGCGGCCATCCCGTTACTATTTATAGCGATAATGCTACGAATTTTCAAGGGGCTAATAACTATTTGAGGGAGGTTCACTTGTTTTTCAAAAATAAAAGGAATTTAGACGAGATCCATACGTATTTGGCTAATCGGGAAATAGAATGGCGGTTTATTCCCCCAAGGAGTCCTCACTGGGGTGGATTATGGGAGGCGGGGATAAAGAGTTGTAAGCTACATCTAAGACGAATCGTGGGAAATTTAACGTTGACCTTTGAAGAAATGGCAACGGTGTTGGCTCAAATAGAAGCTATCTTAAATTCTAGGCCGTTATGCCCTATCTCGTCAGATCCAACTGATTTAAATTGTCTTACTCCTTCACACTTTTTAATAGGGGAACCTTTAACTGCCTATCCTGAGAAGGATGTAACTAGCCAACCCAATAATAGGTTTCTGTTAATTAAGTTTCTGGCAATTGTGTGTTAAAATTCAACAAAATTTTTGGAAACGTTGGTCCGTGGAATATTTGACACGATTACAAAATAGACCAAAGTGGTTTCATGCTGAAAGGAATGTCAAACCGGATATGCTCGTCCTCCTCAAAGAGGATAACACACCTCCACTAAAATGGCCATTAGCACGTCTTTTGGAAATTATGCCCGGTACTGACGGGAAGGTAAGAGTTGCAAAAATAAAAACAAAAGACGGTGTTTTTATCCGGGCTATAAATAAACTCTGTCCACTACCATACCATAATTAATCGAAGCAAATGCTTCAAGGGGGGGAGGATGTTGGAACCTGAACTGATCTAAGAGCGGCCGGGAGAATGGAACGCGCGTTTAGGCGCGGGCGATTCTGTAGCCGTGAACCACGGAAAAAGGCGGGCGACTAGATCTTAACAAAAAATATGAAATAAGCGTGGGTGACGCTCTGAAGCTAATTCTGCGGTGTTGTATCTGAACAAGTGGCTATAAAGTATAATTTACTGTGTTTAATGCTGTTAGTTGTTATTTGTTGTTACAAGACAAGTTGTTTGTATACCAATAAATACAATTTGAAATTTCACCAGTGTGTACTTTATAAAGAAGCAATACCAAGTATCAGGAAATACAGTCCACTAGGAAAGGGTAAAAAAGAGAATCCAGCAGTAAAACAACGCCTTTTCACTGGCGTCGCTAAAGCCATGTAATTGCACCTTAACTGGTGATTGAACACTAATAAACCTTTTAAACTGCACGTGATTTAAAAGAGGCAATTGATTTTTATATTCAACCCAAACGTTGTGCCAATGTGTAGGAACTTGATCGTCCCATGTGAGCTGTGTTTTCCAAAGATTTTGGACAATTAGTTTTGCTGTTACTATTACTGGACCAATTAGTCCAAGCGGATCAAAAACTTTCGCGATTTGAGAAAAAATTGACCGTTTCGTTATTTTATCATTAGATTCTGTAAGATTAACTGTGTATGTAATCAAATCAAACTTAGGAGTCCAAAATAGACCTAAGATTTTTATTGTTTCTGAAGGATCTAGAGACATATGTAAAGTTGCACTTGAATCTTGAAATGAACTGATTAATCGAGCATCATTTGAACTCCATTTACGTAAATTAAATCCTCCCTTGCGTAAGAGGTCGATTAAATCGTTACGAAGATCGAGAGCACCCTGAAATGTATGTGCTCCTGTTATAAGGTCATCCACGTAAAAATCTCGTTTTAAAATAGTGGACGCGATTGGATGAGCTTTGTACTCATCGTTGGTTAACTGGTGTAATGTACGAATTGCTAGAAAAGGTGCAGATGCTGTACCAAAGGTGACAGTATTTAATGTATAAGTTTAAACAGGTGAATCGCAATTTTCTCGCCAAAGAACCTTGTGGTATAAACGATGATCATCAAATAATTTAATTTGTCGATACATTTGTTCTATATCAGCCGTAAGTGCAAATGGAAACGTTCTGAACCTTGCAAAGGTTGAAAATAAGTCGTCCTGTATTGTAGGACCAACCATTAAAGTGTCATTTAAATATATTCCTGTTGATGATTTACAAGACCCATCGAATACTACTCGCGTATTTGTTGTTAGGCTACTATTTTTTACTACAGCATGATGTGGGAGAAAAAATCCGGGATCAATATTGTCCTCTGTTGGCAAAAGTGTCATATGTCCCTCTTTTAAATAACTTTGAATGCATTCAAAATACTGAACTTTGAGTGCATGATCTTTTTCGAATTTATCCTCGAGAGACTGGAATCTCTTGAAAGCTGAGTTGCGCGATTCTCCTAAATTGGACAATTTTTCATTGAATGACAATTGAACAATATAACGACCTGTATCGTCACGACGTGTTGTTTTTGTGTAATTTATTTCACAAGCATCCTGCTCATGCGAATGTAGGGAAGTTGCCTTTGATGAATTTAATTCCCATAAAAGAGGTAAGTCTGAAAAATTCGTTAAATTGCAATAAGTCTTGCTTTGTCTTGCACGTTTGTGATTGAAAGTTCCAGCTACTGCCCAACCAAGTTCTGTTTCTTGTAAGACGGCTGGGTGATTTTCGATGAAAATTTTACCAGGCCGCAAAAAATGATAGAAATATTGAGCACCGAGTATAATATCAACTTCGGCTGGAATTTGAAAATCTGGATCTGCTAAAAACAGTCCATGTGGAATTGAAACTAGTGACTGATCAATAGGAATCGAAGGCCAATCGATATTGCCAATTGTTTGAACAACGAACAATGAAAGATCGCATTCTAAATTATTATAACGAGATTTAATTTTTGTGTTTGTTACATATTTAACTGTGGTAGATAGATTATCGATAGCACCAAGAGGAATGTCAGTTGACACCTTTTTTAACTCTAATTTATTTGCGAATTGTTCTGTGATTACATGAGGCTGAGAACCTCGTTCGGGAAATTTAACCCTGCTTGTAAATGTACAAGTTGAACTAGAATCGGTAGCTTGATCAGTATTTTCATTTATTGTGCAAATACCATTTTTGTTAATATTATCGGCTGAACTGGTGGTGCTAGAATTGTCAATATTTACTAAACTTTCTTGGTGAAAATTTGTAGTTTGTTCGGAAGGTGTAACTGATAATAAAAGTGGCGTATAAGGTACGTAAGCACCTCTTTTTATTAAAGTTTTGATTCGACCGCTAATTGAATAATGTCTATTTTCAAAATCTTCTCGCTCGTCCTCATTTATTTTTTCCTCGCTTTCGTCATCAATTGTTAATAAGTCTAACTCATCTTGAACTTGCTCAAATAATTTTAAAACTGGCAAATGTTTTTGCTTTAATCTATTTTCTAAATCAAGACATTCGATATCAGTTTCAATAGTGATTGAGTTTAATACTGATTCTAAATTAGTTAATTGGCGTTTCAAAGAAGCTCGTTTTTTCTTTAATTGTACAATTTCTATTTTATTCATTTTAATTGTTTGTTTTTTGCTGACTATGTGATAGATAACGAAATTGGAAATTAAATTTGTGGAAAAATTGATAGCTTATATGACCAACTTACTTGTGACTTTTCTTTTACTGCCTTGCTGAAACTTCTGCTTATGCTGGATGCTGTGCGGATCTGATGCAAATCTTGTAGATTCCCTTGTAGTGGATTGGTGAATGAATGTTGCTTGAACTTCGGAGTATGGAAGTTATGTAATGAATATGATGTTAACTGTAATTGTAACAATTCTATTGGCTACTAATTCTGGCAGCGATTGGTAATTGGCAATGAACCCAGAGTACCTGACCTGACCGTATTTGCCAAGAATTGAGAATAGAACTAAACTCGGACCTAACTAAACAATCTGGGTTTTTACTGAAGTACTGGGAATACCCATTATGCCTGATATAGCAAATAGGTTTACAATTTGTTTTGAATACAACAGACATGAAAGTATGATTTAGATTTGCAACTTGTTTGAATAGACCAGATATTAAAATATATTATTTAGGGTTTTATTTGAAGCGTCGATAGGCTATAAATGCCAGACGTATTTTTCAATGTAAAACCCCATACTATTATTTACTAATGTACCTATCTGCACAAAAGTAGGTATGCAAAGTTTACTGTCTGGGACTCAACAATTGATATACTGCGATTATACAAGAGTGTAGTTAGAAAAGACTTAGAACCAGTCCGCATAAATGCCAAATTCCAGTGAAACGAGTGATGCTGGCAAAAACTTATCTATAGATAAACTGTACAAAAAACTGGAACTGTTGGTAACTACAAAATTTAACGAATTAAAGGAAGAAATAAATTGTACACAGCAACAAAAACTTACGGTAAATGAAAATAGATTGGTGGGTATCGATAGAAAAATAAGAAAAAGTAATAATAATTTTTGGACTTTCATTCAATAATTCTACTATTGTCACTGATGTTATCACCTTTATAAATGATATACTCAAAGTAAATGTTTCAGAGAACGATATTAACAATATCTATAAAATTGGGAGAAAAAATACAGTGATTGTAGAATTTGTGTCATATCTGAAAAAACAAATAATATTTAAAAACTTAAGGAATCTCAAGGGAACAAATATAACTATCGCAAATGTCCAGAGGATCAACAAGAAAGGAAGTTTTTATATCAGCACCTAAAAGAAGCTAAATTAAAAAATCAAAATGCTTATATAAAGAATAGCAAACTCATTGTCAATGGAGAAGAATATACGGTTGAAGAATTAAAAAAATCTACAATACAAACATTAGAAAGTAAAGAGTCACAGCCTGAAATTACACATAAATCAGATGGTGTACCTCCAACTCCTCCGAAAATAGGAATAGACGAAGAATGCAGTAATGAAAACCGACATATAAATGAAGACTAAGAACATAATAATTTACAAGAAACCAAGATACAAAGAAAGATATACCAAGTAGTGGTTCCATTGCAGTCAAGAAAGATAAAAAAATTCTGCAAGTAAGTGAAGTTAGGGCTTTACGGCTCAAAGGGAAAAAATAAGGGATTACAAATAACCACTATTTAATAAATTATATTTTAGGAAATAATAATTTTATTTTTATTTTACTAAATATTTATTTGGTCAATTATCTTATTATTATATTTTAGTCATTAGAGCAACTTTGTACTTTATAACAACATGTAATTAACATAAGAAAGGAAAAATGAATGAATTTGTAAGGAAATTTCAAATTCCTAAAATACATACTGAAGCAGTCGAAATTCCTTCACAGGTAAATGAGGTTTTCAAAATAAATAATGCATTTTTAAATTTTAAAATATTAAATTATAATATACGCAGTATTGCAAAAAACAGAAAATTTTTAAGTTTTTCTTACTCATTTTGATGAGTCGTTTGACTGTATAGTACTTACAGAGACGTGGAAAATTGAAAATATAAATCTTTTAATATAGACGGATATAATATTATATATAATAGAGCAAATTTCAACCAAAATGATGGTGTAGTGATTTATATTAAAAATAATATAGAGTACTCATAAGTTGACTTAATAAATAATGTTTCGGTTATAAATTTGAATATGACTTTAGTGAATTATAAAATTAACGTTATCGCCGTGTATAAATCTCCAGTCATAAACTTAACAGAATTTACACCAGATATTTACCAATATTTAAAAAATCAAATTCAGATTTCAGTATTATAGCGGGTGATCTTAATATAGATATAAAAAAGCCAAATGTAACTTCTAGTGAGTTTTTAGATACTTTATATGAATATGGATATAAGTCGACAATAAATAAATAAATATACAAGGGTAGTCGGTTCTTCCAAGTCTTGTCTTGATCACATATTCATAAAGTCTAGAGATGCAAAGTTTGAGGAAAAAAGTTGCCTATAGTAGTTGAATCAACATCAGCTGATCATTTTCCTGTAATATTGCAAATAATTATAAGTAAAGTGAAAATGCAAAGTAGTGGTAAGAGCAATTTTATTAAATATATAAATTATAATAAATTAAAACAAAATTTAGCACATAAAAACTGGGATGCTGTATGTACTGGGGAAGATCTAAATACTGAAATAAAAAATTTCATTGATAAGTTAACCACGCTCATAAATACACATACCATTATTGTAAAAAAACCGTTCATAAAAAAAAACAGTGGATTACCAAAAGTATAATGAGGTCGATTAAAACTAGAGAAAATTTATATCAAAGGCTCAAATTGGAGCCAAATAACGAAGAACTAAAAACGGAATATACAATATACATACAGTGAGGTTCAAAACTCTGGAACGCCCCAAATAACTTTCAAAATATTGTTTTTTTTTCAAAAACGCTCAGACACGTCAATTTTTTATTCTACTTTTCTGTATTTTTGAGGTATTGATTTATTTGTACAGTGACGTATCACTGAGGTGTAAAAAAAATTTTTTTTTTAAATGGCAACCCCAATTTTTTATTCGGAATTCATGAAAAACACATTTTTTTACGTATCTTTGACTAAAACTTTACAGAAAAAAACCTTTATAGGGTTACAGAAGAAATTTTTCGATATAAATGCAATTTACAGTTAAAAAACCTACAAATGTTCTCTAAATTTAAACCGAGTAGGTTCTGGAATTTATTGAAACCAAACAATATCATTGCTTCATCTAATGTCAAAATTTTAATTTGTTTAACATGTAGCAAAATTTAAATCCATAATTTTGGTATTTCATTGTTATTATTGTTTATCTCGTATTATTCATCTAATAATGTCTGTTTCGGAGAAAGAACGGATTGAGATACTTATGATGGTTGGTTACGGAGATAGAAGGAGAACTGCAACAGAAGTGTGTGAGCTGTTTAATAATACTCATCAAGATCGACCACCAATTGTGCGTTCAACAGTGAGTAAAATTATTAGTAAATACAGAGAATATGTCACGCTCGTGATTTACCAAGAACAGGTCGTACCAATATTGGTGAAAATACTCAACTTGACGTTTTATTATTAGTTCAAGAAAATACCCATGTTTGTACCCGCCAAGTTGCCGCAACCATGGACATAAGTAAAAGTTCTGTTCGCAGGATTTTACTTAAACATAAATATCATCCGTACAAGGTAACACTGGTTCATGAGATTTCAGAAGACGATTTCGATCGTACAGTACAATTTTGTGAAATCATGCAGGAACGTTGCAATAACAATACCATCTCAGTAAAATATATTATTTTTTCTGATGAGGCCACTTTTTGTCTTAATGGGTCCATCAACAGACCAAATTGCCGCTATTGGGCAACACAGAACCCACGGTTGATTTCCCTAGAAAAGTTAATGTTTGGGCGGGAATAGTAAAAAACAGAATTTTGGGACCATACTTTGTTTATAGTTAGGGAACAGACGGTTGAAAAGACGCTTCTAAAACATCGAACTGTGTACTCGAAGATATACTTTTTAAAAAATATGTACAATGTGGGGAATGACCTTGCGGATGAAAATCCGGAGGGCTCCATTCAATTCGTAATTGCAAAAAAAGAATAAAAAAATATTTTTCGATTATTTTCAATTATCGTAAAAAAACTATTTTTTGTGTTTAACTTGCGATTGTGATGCCATTTTTTAATATTTTTTAAAAATGTTTGCACCAGGCGAAATACCTATATATGTGTCAAATTTACTATTGAGTATTTACATTTTAACTGGTTGCGATACAGTAAGCTTCATATTTAAAAAAGGTAAAACTAATGCTTTAAAAAAATGTTTGAGTTACAGACATGACATAAAATTAAAGGCACTTTTAGATTATCCTCAAAAAGGTGACCAGAATTTAATTACTTTCGAAAACGCGGCTAGACATTTTTCGAAAATTTTGTATGGTAGGCCATCGCCAACAGGCGATTTAAATAAATTACGGGCACATCTATTTCATACCTGTAAATCAGATATAAGGAATTTGCCACCTACCGAGGATGCATTTCATCAACACGTATTGAGAGCTGCGTATCAAATAATTGTCTGGAAAAGTGCGATTTTAATTAGTCCAGAAATTCCCAATCAGTTAATTTTGGTTGGGATTTGAAAGATAATTTACTCACTCCAAAATTAACCACAATAGGTATCCGTCCCGATGTAAAACTCCAGAGATGTACTAGAAATTGTAGTTGTCTAACTTAATCTAAATTTAGATTAAGTTAGATTTTATCCTAATACTTTATAACGTAACTACTGCGACTGAATTATGTAAATTTGTTTTTTATTTTTATATTAATCTAATCATTCCATTGCAAACATATATATATGCTCTTTATTTATAACGTTTTGCTTGTATGTTATTAGTTACAACACAGAAAAAGGAGCAATATATTATAAGGTTGTAACACCGTTATAACAAGGACGATGTTATGTTGCCCGGCCAAGGCGTAATAAAGCGCGTCCTTTGAAACGGCTGCGCTCAGCGCGCGTTGGCATTTCACAAAAAAAATCCTATCTCGGAAACCGTTACCACTAGTAAAAATTTCTTTTCACCAAAAACTTTCCCACTTCTTTGGGCACATTTTTCGTCGATTAATCATATGTCTATCTTCAACCGTTCAAAAATTTTCTCGATGCTGAAATTTTCCCCTCGGTTTTGGTACCGCACCTCCTTTTAAACAATCTGACAAATTCTGTATTAACAAAATGCTTTTTTTTGCAAATACCGTTCAAATCTACAATGATTAGGCTTTCGACTGGTGCAAAAATTTTTAAAAAATATTAAAAAATGGCATCACAATCGCAAGTTAAACACAAAAAATAATTTTTTTACGATAATTGAAAATAATCGGAAAATATTTTTTTATTCTTTTTTGCAATTACGAATTTAATGGAGCCCTCCGGATTTTCATCCGCAAGGTCATTCCCCACATTGTATATATTTTTTAAAAAGTATATCTTCGAGTACACGTACATGATCGATTTTCAGGGTGCTGATTCCCAACTATTATGGAAATTTAAATGGGGAAAGATATTTGGAATTCCTAAGAATGGAGTTATTCCCGACTTTAATTGGTTTATTTCAAAATGCAAATGATCCAAATTCAATTGGTGACCAGATATGGTTTCAGCAAGATGGTGCTTCACCTCACTATGCTCTTCCTGTTCGTACTTACCTAAATGAAGTTTTTCCTAATAGGTGGATAGGTCGACGTGGTGCAATAGAGTGGCCTGCTCGCTCCCCAGACCTGACCCCACTCGATTATTTTTTATGGGACTACGTTAAAGGTCTAGTGTATGAGAGTAGACCAGAAAATATTGATGAATTAAAAAACAGAATTCAGCAAGTAATAGAAGGCATTCCGCCTGATTTTATCAATAATGTTCAAAATGAATTCATCTCTCGTTTACCTCATTGTCAGGCAGTCAATGGACAACAATTTGAGCATTTGATTTAATTGTAATATTATTGTAAGTAACCTAATTTTTGATATTTTGTTTCAATAAATTGCATTGCATTTATATCGAAAAATTTCTTCTGTAACCCTATAAAGGTTATTTTTCTGTAAAGTTTTAGTCAAAGATACGTAAAAAAATGTGTTTTTCATGAATTCCGAATAAAAAATTACGTCATTTGTACAGTGACGTCGATACGTCACTGTACAAATAAATCAATACCTCAAAAATACAGAAAAGTAGAATAAAAAATTGACTTGTCTGAGCGTTTTTACAAAAAAATACAATATTTTTAAAGTTATTTGGCGTGTTCCAGAGTTTTGAACCTCACTGTATAGAAATCAATTAACAAAAATAAAAAAACGCGAAAAAAACAATTTTTACAAGGAGCAAGTACAAAAAAATAAAAATAATATTAAAAACTTATGGGATTTAGTAAATTATAAGACAAAATGTAGGAAGGAGCATGAAAATCAAATAACACAAATAAAAAATGACCGTAATGAAGAAATAACAAACCTGTTAAAAATATGTAATATTTTCTATGATAGATTTATAAATGTAGGGAAAACGTTAGCTAGTAAAATACACCCAAATCAAAACTATGCGGAAAAAAAATATAAATCTAAGTTCTATATTTTTTTACCCATGTACACATTGTGAAGTTGAAAAATATATAAATAAATTGAAAAAAAGAAAAGTTTCGAAAAAACCGTGTTTGTACCTTTCACGTCTTACAACTCAACGTTACCCCGTTTTGAATCGATTGAAATAAAAGATCAGAAAGACGAAGGAATTGTACTTTCCTCTGAATTGCATACAAAATATCTCGGGCTGATTATTGACTGCCACTTGAGGTGGAACAGACATATTAATTATATTACTGAGGATCAATATCTGTGTGTTTAAATATTTACAAAATATCTTAGATATCAAACATTTGAAAATTATTTATAATTGCCTTGTAGAACCGCATCTTCGATATGGAATCTCGGGGAGGGGAGGTGTAATGAATGTGCATTTATTCAAATTGGAATCAATTCAAAAACGAATCATTAAAATGATGTATCGAAAAGAACTTACCTATCCTACTGAACTATTATACAAAGAGACGTCAATAATGGATCCACGTCAACTATTTTTCTTAAGCCTGGCATTTAAACAGTTCTCTGAAACAAAAATCAAACAAAGACATAATTATGAAACTAGAAGTAGGCTAAACCTTGTCCCACCTAGGAAAATTAAAACGATTGGCCAACGTTCACATGTATACCTTGCACCACTCGTATTTGGTTTTATACCTGAAACATTAAAAAATAATTCAAACAAAAGATTATTTAGAAGGAATGTAAAGAAATTTTTGTTAGATGTCCCTAGAACTGATATCCACAAACTGTTAGACCTAAACTTGTGGAAAACGAATTAAATTTTATAAAGTAAAAATTAATAAAAAAGAAAGTGTGAGAGAAAAATTAAAAAGAACAAACAAAAATTTATTGAAAATGTATTGTTGTATTGAAATTGTTTAAAATGTAAATTGTAAAATGGATTGTTCATACACTCAAAATAAAATTTTGCTACTTACTATAAATCGTATTGGATCATCATTTCCTGTGTATTAATGACGATTGGTTTATGTTGTGTACTAAAATGTTATTTATTGTATTATTGTATTGTTTATAAATTTGTTATAAACACATTATAATTGTATCTATATTATATTTATATTTAAATGTAAATTGTATTGTGATAATTTTGTAATTTCAAAATGGTCTTTATGTTAAAAGTAGCTTGAAATATTATGTATTTGTAGCGCCCTCTATTAACTGTACAGCGTACTATATTTACTGTACTCAACCGTTAACGTTAGTCATGATATATACCTACCACTTGTTGTATGTTATGTGTTGTGCCTGAATAAAGTAGTTCGTTCTTGCCTAGCAAAGTAACAAGCGTGTTTAAGTGTCCTCAATCTCAAATAATCCCTGTTTTTATCAGGTTATGGGCCCAGACCCCAGATTCCAAAGTTTTACGGATATTTTTGAGTTGGGATACCGCAGTTATTCAGTTTTTGCGTAAAATGGCAGTAGAAACCCTATGGGGCTATCGCGCCAAAAACCAATGTATTTTTAAAGGGGGGTAAATTTGGGTCATTTTTGTTCCCTCGCACATGCGCAGATGCTATTTAGCACCCTCACAGTAATCGTCCAGAACGCCACTCCCACTTCAACCTATCTAGCCATCCTTACGCATGCGCAGACGCTCTTCGACACCCTCGCAGTCATCATAACTTCTGTAACCGTCCTCCAGGTACCTACTACGTTCTCCACGGACCTGCGGGAAATTTGACGCCGGAGATCATCGCGCTCTTGCAGGCCATTCACTTAATAACGGAGGAACCCATACGGAGTAAAATGTATTATATAAAATATAGATTTAATATCCTTCAGACATATAAAACATAGCACTTTATTGAGAAGCAATTTTTAAATTAGTAGATTGCTTTATTGTAGCGTTTTGAGTAGGCATAGATATATTCAAATTAGAATTATCAATTATCCGCGTCGAGGCTCAGCTGGCTGCCGGCACAGGTTGCGCGCGCTTCGTCATCTCCATCGTGTACGTTCCTGTTTAATCTAGTTCATATATTTAATTTAGATATATTTTTAGAGAAAAACTGATACGATTAATTAATTAGCGCAAATTTTTTACTATGGAGAAACTCGTAGATGCATTTTTAACATTGAGAGGTTATTATTGATATAATATATTTATTAGTAAAATAAACAGATTAAGATAACATATTTTCACACAGCACAGCGGGATAAGAAACGCTGAATAAGCATTTAGCAGTTGGTATTGGAGAGTTATTTTTAGATTAATATACAGAGTTGGATATACAGAGTATACCATAATTAAAGTACGTAGCAAATTGAATTAGATTCAATATATACAGGGTGTACCATAATTAAAGTATGTAGTAAATTGAATTAAATTTATTAGTTTGAACATCTATAGGTAGATGTAAATTATAGTTTTCTAACAAATATGATCCATCCAATTTTTAGAGACTTTTTAACCAAGTTTGATGTATGTACAATATACAGGATATCTCACAATTACCTCTCTATTAATATAATTTATTCTAAACAGATCTGCTTTTATATAATTTTAGCATAGGCATTAAGTTTGATGTATGTACAATATACAGGATATCCCACAATTACCTCTCTATTATTACAAGTTATTCAAAATAGATCTAACTGATTCACTGATTGGAAGTGCTGAGTTCTCATGATACCGGGTGATAATATAAAAACAGATGTTTGACAGATGCAGGACTGATTGGGTATTTTATCTTAGAGTTTCACAAGATTGAGGTAATATGAAGATTATATCATAGTTCTTAATCAATATTGGGTTCCATAGGTATCTTACAAGTTTCTAGCTAAATCCTTATATGTTTGAAATATAGAGTATAACAAAAGATGAATAAACAATATACAGGGTAAATCAGATTGCAAAATTCAGAGCATGAACCTTTCTAAAGTATTCAAATTACAACCAATCAGACAACTAGAGGTGAATTTTCTGTAACTTTAATATTTCAGCTTCATGACATCAGATATGAGTATAATTTTACGTGGATATACTAGAAATTAAATAGAATTGTTTGCCTTAATATGTCAAAAGGATATTACCTTAAACTTTGGGCGTTTCTAATAAAACAACTAGAGAAGAATTTTCTGTAACATGAGTATTCCAGCTTTGTGACGTCATTACTAAATAAAATTTGATAATAATAGTATCTTGGGTTCTGAATAAGAAACTTGCGGTTACTATAGATTTTAAATATATTATAATATGACTCTTAGTATATATTAGCATGTAATTAAATGAGAATTTGTTTCAAAGGAGTTACTTAAATTAACATAGATTCTTAAGGAAAAAACCAGCAGTGTTTATAGAGATCTTTCGGTAGATGAGGCATGAGCCAGACACTTAGAACCATGAGCTGGTATGGAAATATGAATGTAGAATATTAAAATAACTTATCACATACAGAGCGATTTAATTTACGTGGTATTTCATAAGCAGATATTATTTATGTTACAAAGAAATGTACAATTTAAATTGATTCATGCAGACACTTCAAGATGATAAAATATTGTTTTAGGTATCGTAATCTTTAGATAGTTCGATTTCAGGAATAGCGGCACGGTGCAAAGTAAATATTGTATACATAATAAAATATTTGTTTATATCTGAATTTACAAACGTATGAGCTTTCTCACGGTACCCACAAACAGGTTTCGACTCGAGGCGGCACAATGTCGGGGTTAAATGATATCACCGCAGTGGTAGAAATAAAAGAACCAGATTATATTAATACTTTATTCAAATAAATTACAATATTAATCTACTTCATAATAACCTATATACTGTTCGATATTATAATTAAACAAATCTAAGACGCTGCTAGTTTCGGATTCTGGGGAGTAGTCACGTGATTCATAGATTATATTATTCAGAGTATGTACCTAACCAATCATAGTACATCATCAAACTGCGCGAAATTCAAATATTAGTATACAGGGTGTATCAAATTAAAAGCTATACAGGGTGAACCATCTTATGAAAAAAAAAATTGCAGTGTTTATAGAGGTCTTTCGGTAGATGAGGCATGAGCCAGACACTTAGAACCATGAGCGGGTATGGAACAGAAAACAGGTATATGTAAACAGGTATGGAACAGAAAGACAGGTATTTTCAAACAGGTATGAAATAGAAACACCTGTGTAAGCAATAATAAATCTGTCAGTTAATATTAACAAATTACTATTGTAGTTTGACGTCTAAGATAACATTAATTTTAATCTCATTGTGGAAACTGCATTAAGCTGTCATCTGTAGGTAGATAGTAGAATGTAATGGTGAAAGGGATCTGTAATGAGGTTGGAGACGCTATCTGTAGGTGGTAGATCGTAATCAACTTAGTAATAGAAGGAAATTTGAAAACTGTAATATTATTTTTAAATGACACATATTATTATAAGAGAACAAAGGTGATTGATTATTAAAAATAATAATACTCCTTCTGTACGAGTTAATTTATAGTAAGTATTAAAAATAAACAAAAAATTCTATTGGATCGAATATTGATTATTTATATGGAAGATAAGGTATGTTTCGAGGTGGTTATAGATATCAAACTGTACATTTTAATAATGGTATCATCTTGAGATACTTCAAGTTGTTGGTAATACATATATACAGAAACTTTAGCTACGAAGATGATGTTCAGGTGTGTGGATGTTGGAGCTGGATGTTGCTCGCTCAAAAATGAAGATGGCGGCTAGCTGTTGTTATGTATTAATAAATAATTAAAAATAGTAATTATCAATTAAGAATATTAAGTATGATCTGATGGTATATAATTCTCGAGGGAGAGTTAGAGGGATGATGGTACAATATATGAATTATTGTAATTATATATTGGCACCTATTTTACAGAAAAAATAACCTAGGTTCCATGGATATGTAAAAATAAAATTTGAAGATAACCATTGACTATTTAGCATCTTAGACATGTGCATTGAGATTAATCTTAAACAGCGTTATGGTTCTTTGTACTAAAAATCACTATCACTTCCAGTCACCTTGTGTGTCGGTGAGATGTAATTTGGAACAATTGTTAGATGTAATCTGTTTGTAAATACATGTTGATACGTTTGGTGGATGTGTTTGGTGAATCCGTTTGGTGGATTCGCTTGGTGGATCCGTTTGGTGAATCCGTTTGGTGGATTCGTTTGGTGGATCCGTTTGGTGGATCCGTTTGGTGGATCCGTTTGGTGGATCTGTTTGGTGGATCCTTTTGGTGGATACGTTTGGTGGATCCTTTTGGTGGATACATTTGGTGTATTGGTGGATCCGTTTGGTGGATTGGTGGATTGGTGGATTGGTGGATGCGTTTGGTGGATGCGTATGGTGGATGCGTATGGTGAATCCGTTTGGTGGATACGTTTGGTGGATCTTTTTGGTGGATACGTTTGGTGGATCCTTTTGGTGGATCCGTTTGGTGGATACGTTTGGTGGATGCGTTTGGTGGATGCGTATGGTGAATACGTTTGGTGGATCCGTTTGGTGGATACGCTTTGAGGATACGCTTGGAGGATAATCATTGATGGGTCTAAAAGAATGTAGTGCAATCGATATTGTCTCATTGACTATAATAATCTTAAAGGTTAACATGTATTCATGTCAAGTGTATAACCGCTCCAACCGCTCGAACCGCTCCAACCGCTCCAACAGCTCGAACCGCTTCAACAGCTCGAACCGCTCCAACAGCTCGAACAGCTCCAACCGCTCGAACCGCTCCAACAGCTCGAACCGCTCCAACCGCTCGAACCGACCGGTTCGAGCGGTTGGAGCGGTTCGAGCGGTTGGAGCGGTTATACACTTGACATGAATACATGTTAACCTTTAAGATTATTATAGTCAATGAGACAATATCGATTGCACTACATTCTTTTAGACCCATCAATGATTATCCTCCAAGCGTATCCTCAAAGCGTATCCACCAAACGGATCCACCAAACGTATTCACCATACGCATCCACCAAACGCATCCACCAAACGTATCCACCAAACGGATCCACCAAAAGGATCCACCAAACGTATCCACCAAAAGGATCCACCAAACGTATCCACAAAACGGATCCACCATACGCATCCACCAAACGCATCCACCAATCCACCAAACGTATCCACCAATCCACCAAACGTATCCACCAATCCACCAAACGCATCCACCAATCCACCAAACGTATCCACCAATCCACCAAACGCATCCACCAATCCACCAAACGGATCCACCAATCCACCAAACGTATCCACCAAACGTATCCACCAAAAGGATCCACCAAACAGATCCACCAAACGGATCCACCAAACGGATCCACCAAACGGATCCACCAAACGAATCCACCAAACGGATTCACCAAACGGATCCACCAAGCGAATCCACCAAACGGATTCACCAAACACATCCACCAAACGTATCAACATGTATTTATAAACAGATTACATCTAACAATTGTTCCAAATTACATCTCACCGACACACAAGGTGACTGGAAGTGATAGTGCTTTTTAGTACAAAGAACCATAACGCTGTTTAAGATTAATCTCAATGCACATGTCTAAGATGCTAAATAGTCAATGGTTATCTTCAAATTTTATTTTTACATATCCATGGAACCTAGGTTATTTTTTCTGTAAAATAGGTGCCAATATATAATTACAATAATTCATATATTGTACCATCATCCCTCTAACTCTCCCTCGAGAATTATATACCTTCAGATCATACTTAATATTCTTAATTGATAATTAATATTTTTAATTATTTATTAATACATAACAACAGCTAGCCGCCATCTTGATTTTTGAGCGAGCAACATCCAGCTTCAACATCCACACACCTGAACATCATCTTCGTAGCTAAAGTTTCTGTATATATGTATTACCAACAACTTGAAGTATCTCAAGATGATACCATTATTAAAATGTACAGTTTGATATCTATAACCACCTCGAAACATACCTTATCTTCCATATAAATAATCAATATTCGATCCAATAGAATTTTTTGTTTATTTTTAATACTTACTATAAATTAACTCGTACAGAAGGAGTATTATTATTTTTAATAATCAATCACCTTTGTTCTCTTATAATAATATGTGTCATTTAAAAATAATATTATAGTTTTCAAATTTCCTTCTATTACTAAGTTGATTACGATCTACCACCTACAGATAGCGTCTCCAACCTCATTACAGATCCCTTTCACCATTACATTCTACTATCTACCTACAGATGACAGCTTAATGCAGTTTCCACAATGTGATTAAAATTAATGTTATCTTAGACGTCAAACTACAATAGTAATTTGTTAATATTAACTGACAGATTTATTATTGCTTACACAGGTGTTTCTGTTTCATACCTGTTTGAAAATACCTGTCTTTCTGTTCCATACCTGTTTACATATACCTGTTTTCTGTTCCATACCCGCTCATGGTTCTAAGTGTCTGGCTCATGCCTCATCTACCGAAAGACCTCTATAAACACTGCAATTTTTTTTTCATAAGATGGTTCACCCTGTATAGCTTTTAATTTGATACACCCTGTATACTAATATTTGAATTTCGCGCAGTTTGATGATGTACTATGATTGGTTAGGTACATACTCTGAATAATATAATCTATGAATCACGTGACTACTCCCCAGAATCCGAAACTAGCAGCGTCTTAGATTTGTTTAATTATAATATCGAACAGTATATAGGTTATGATCAAGTAGATTAATATTGTAATTTATTTGAATAAAGTATTAATATAATCTGGTTCTTTTATTTCTACCACTGCGGTGATATCATTTAACCTCGAGATTGTGCCGCCTCGAGTCGAAACCTGTTTGTGGGTACCGTGAGAAAGCTCATACGTTTGTAAATTCAGATATAAACAAATATTTTATTATGTATACAATATTTAAATTGCACCGTGCCGCTATTCCTGAAATCGAACTATCTAAAGATTACGATACCTAAAACAATATTTTATCATCTTGAAGTGTCTGCATGAATCAATTTAAATTGTACATTTCTTTGTAACATAAATAATATCTGCTTATGAAATACCACGTAAATTAAATCGCTCTGTATGTGATAAGTTATTTTAATATTCTACATTCATATTTCCATACCAGCTCATGGTTCTAAGTGTCTGGCTCATGCCTCATCTACCGAAAGATCTCTATAAACACTGCTGGTTTTTTCCTTAAGAATCTATGTTAATTTAAGTAACTCCTTTGAAACAAATTCTCATTTAATTACATGCTAATATATACTAAGAGTCATATTATAATATATTTAAAATCTATAGTAACCGCAAGTTTCTTATTCAGAACCCAAGATACTATTATTATCAAATTTTATTTAGTAATGACGTCACAAAGCTGGAGTACTCATGTTACAGAAAATTCTCCTCTAGTTGTTTTATTAGAAACGCCCAAAGTTTAAGGTAATATCCTTTTGACATATTAAGGCAAACAATTCTATTTAATTTCTAGTATATCCACGTAAAATTATACTCATATCTGATGTCATGAAGCTGAAATATTAAAGTTACAGAAAATTCACCTCTAGTTGTCTGATTGGTTGTAATTTGAATACTTTAGAAAAGTTCATGCTCTGAATTCTGCAATCTGATTTACCCTGTATATTGTTTATTCATCTTTTGTTATACTCTATATTTCAAACATATAAGGATTTAGCTAGAAACTTGTAAGGTACCTATGGAACCCAATATTGATTAAGAACTATGATATAATCTTCATATTACCTCAATCTTGTGAAACTCTAAGATAAAATACCCAATCAGTCCTGCATCTGTCAAACATCTGTTTTTATATTATCACCCGGTATCATGAGAACTCAGCACTTCCAATCAGTGAATCAGTTAGATCTATTTTGAATAACTTGTAATAATAGAGAGGTAATTGTGAGATATCCTGTATATTGTACATACATCAAACTTAATGCCTATGCTAAAATTATATAAAAGCAGATCTGTTTAGAATAAATTATATTAATAGAGAGGTAATTGTGAGATATCCTGTATATTGTACATACATCAAACTTGGTTAAAAAGTCTCTAAAAATTGGATGGATCATATTTGTTAGAAAACTATAATTTACATCTACCTATAGATGTTCAAACTAATAAATTTAATTCAATTTACTACATACTTTAATTATGGTACACGCTGTATATATTGAATCTAATTCAATTTGCTACGTACTTTAATTATGGTATACTCTGTATATATTAAATCTAAAAATAACTCTCCAATACCAACTGCTAAATGCTTGTTCAGCGTTTCTTATCCCGCTGTGCTGTGTGAAAATATGTTATCTTAATCTGTTTATTTTACTAATAAATATATTATATCAATAATAACTTCTCAATGTTAAAAATGCATCTACGAGTTTCTCCATAGTAAAAAATTAGCGCTAATTAATTAATCGTATCAGTTTTTCTCTAAAAATATATCTAAATTAAATATATGAACTAGATTAAACAGGAACGTACACAATGGAGATGACGAAGCGCGCGCAACCTGTGCCGGCAGCCAGCTGAGCCTCGACGCGGATAATTGATAATTCTAATTTGAATATATCTATGCCTACTCAAAACGCTACAATAAAGCAATCTACTAATTTAAAAATTGCTTCTCAATAAAGTGCTATGTTTTATATGTCTGAAGGATATTAAATCTATATTTTATATAATACATTTTACTCCGTATGGGTTCCTCCGTTATTAAGTGAATGGCCTGCAAGAGCGCGATGATCTCCGGCGTCAAATTTCCCGCAGGTCCGTGGAGAACGTAGTAGGTACCTGGAGGACGGTTACAGAAGTTATGATGACTGCGAGGGTGTCGAAGAGCGTCTGCGCATGCGTAAGGATGGCTAGATAGGTTGAAGTGGGAGTGGCGTTCTGGACGATTACTGTGAGGGTGCTAAATAGCATCTGCGCATGTGCGAGGGAACAAAAATGACCCAAATTTACTCCCCCTTTAAAAATACATTGGTTTTTGGCGCGATAGCCCCATAGGGTTTCTACTAATGGCTGTGAACTTTCTAAGTAGTGTACCGAAATTAGTTGGGCGGGAAAATGTATCACGAGTGGTCGTTTGCCGTTGAGAATTTCTTTATCCTGGAAGGACTTTCAGTGTGTTGATGGCAGTGAAGGCGATACAACTTTAATCGCAAAGGCCAAAGCAAAGTTAATCCTAACCATAGACCCTAGTTTGTATGTTCATGTGAAAGAAGCAACGTCGTGCAAAGAGGTGTGGGACAAGATTAGAAATCTCTACGAAGACATAGGCTTTACCAGAAAAATCGGATTGCTAAGGACCCTAATCTCGTTAAGGTTGGACGATTGCGAGTCGATGGAAAGCTACGTGAATCATGTAATAGAAACAGCCCAGAAGCTAAGAAAAACCGGCTTCAGCATCGATGAGAACTGGATAGGTTCGTTATTATTGGCGGGATTACCAGAGAAATTTAGCCCTATGTTGATGGCGATCGAACATGCAGGAATCGAGATTACAACAGATTCTATTAAAAGCAAGTTGCTTGACATGGTAACAGAGGGAGCCAAGACAGGAGCATTTGCCGTGAAAAGTGGTCATTTCAAGAAACAAATAAGAGGTGGCGCTAGTAGTAGAAAAGGCGAGTCGAGAACAGCTAACGATGACAGTAAACAAAAAGATAAAAGTAAGGTTATATGTTTTAAATGCAAGCAGCCAGGACATTTTATGTCGCGATTCCCGAATTCATCAAGTACATACGTAACGAAGTCAGAACAAGGGAATGCTTTCAGTGCGGTGTTTTTGAGTGGGAACTATAATAAAGAGGACTTTTATTTAGATTCCGGAGCAAGCAAGCATATGACTCCAAACGAACATTGGATCAAGAACCCAACACGACCTAACATTTCTGAAATCGTAGTAGCGAACAAAGAAAAACTTTCCGTAAAATGTTCAGGTGATGTAGACATTGTTACTTCTTGCGATGGACAGTTCCATGATGTACAAGATATACTATGTGTTCCGGACCTAACCACAAATCTTCTTTCTGTGAGTCAACTTATTTCCAAAGGAAACAGAATTTCTTTTAACAGAAATGGTTGTTCAGTTTATAACCACAACAATGTGTTGTTGGCTACAGCAGATTTAGATGGAGTTTATAAACTAAACTTAAAAAAAGAAAAGTGCATGCTAAGTGTTTCAGGCGAAACGTGGCATAGGAGGTTGGCACATATTAACAGTCAAGATTTGAATAAAATGAAAGATTGCGTAGATGGCATGATGCTAAAAGAAAATGGTACTATTGACAAAACCGATTGTGTTGTGTGTTGCGAAGGCAAACAAGCAAGGTTACCCTTCACAAACACAGGAACACGCAGTACTCGGATACTAGAAACTATACATGGAGACGTTTGTGGACCCATGGAGACCACTTCCATAGGAGGTTCAAAATATTTTCTTCTGTTAGTCGATGACTATAGTAGAATGTTATTTGTATATTTTTTGAAAATGAAGAGTGAAGTTTTTGAGCGCTTTAAGGAGTTTAAGTGCATGGTAGAAAAACAAAAGGGACAAAACGTGAAATGTTTCCGCAGTGATCAAGGTGGTGAATTTTGTAGCAAAGAATTCGAAACGTACCTAAAAAAGGAAGAAATTATTCACCAAATGACAAATGCTTATACACCTCAGCAAAACGGTCTCGCAGAGAGGTTGAACCGAACAATTGTCGAGAAGGCAAGGTGTCTTTTGTTTGATGCAGGTCTAGAGAAACGGTTCTGGGCAGAGGCAGTAAATACATCAAACTATTTAAGAAACAGAAGCATTGCCTGTGGACTAGGAGGAATAACGCCTTTCGAGATGTGGAACCATAAGAAACCTGATTTGTCAGAGCTACGCATATTTGGCAGTAAGGTTATGGTACATATACCTAAAGAAAAAAGGTTAAAGTTTGACAAAAAATCAAGTAAGTACATCCTTGTAGGTTATTCTGAACAAATAAAGGGTTACAGAATTTATAATCCCGAGACAAACGATGTAACAACGAGTAGAGATGTGATTATTTATGAAAACTTGAACTCCAAGAAACTTGATGTTTTACTCAGTGAAAAACAGGAAGAGGAGTGAGTTTCAGTAGGGGACGATTTCATTTTAAATTCAGAGAATAGTTTAACAGAAAATGAAATTCTTCAAGATAACTCATTTGATAACGATACTAACGATTCAAATGATAGTGATTATGTACCAGACAAAATTTCAGAAGATTCTGCAAACGTGCAAGTTGAGCCAAGAAGGTCTGATAGACATAAGAAACCAAAAGTTTTTGACGATTATGTATCTTATTTGGGAGCAGCTGAAAGAGTTGAAAAGTTTCCTGAGGAACCCCCATTAACTGTTCGTGAAGCTTTATCGAGGAGCAACGGAGATAAGTGGAAACAGGCGATGATCAACGAAATCAGCAGCTTGGAAAAAAATGAAA
The DNA here is from genome assembly GCA_963924545.1 of Pogonocherus hispidulus. Lineage (NCBI taxonomy): Eukaryota > Metazoa > Arthropoda > Insecta > Coleoptera > Cerambycidae > Pogonocherus > Pogonocherus hispidulus. The sequence continues at coordinate 42,714,068 of OZ004694.1, forward strand.
CGTGGACGATGGTGGACTTACCAAAAGAAAGTGAACCAGTTGAGTGTAAGTGGGTTTACAAAGTGAAAAGTGATAGTGAAAATAGAAAAACCTATCGTGCAAGGTTAGTAGCGAAAGGATATACACAAAGAGAAGGAATAGACTATAATGAGACTTTTTCACCTGTAGTGAGGTATTCTACTCTAAGGTTATTAATTGCTCTGAGTGTAAATTTAAATTTAAACATTTTTCATTTGGATGTAACCACAGCTTTTTTACATGGTCAGTTAGATGAAATAGTTTATATGAAACAACCAGAAGGTTTCATAATGTCAGTTCAGGAGAATAGAGTTTTAAAATTAAATCGAGCTATATATGGGCTTAAACAATCCTCTCGTATCTGGTATAAGAAAGTTGAAATTGTTTTAACTAAATTACAGTATAAAAAGTCTGAAGTTGAACCGTGTGTTTTTATTAAATTTAATGAAAAACTGACAACAGTAATTGCCCTATATGTCGATGATTTCTTTATATTCTCGAATAACCCTACCGAAACAAACATGCTAAAGAGAGAATTGGCAGCAAATTTTAAAATAAAGGATTTAGGCGAAGCTAAACAAATTTTAGGGGTGAACATCTGTGTTGATAAAACAAATAATGTAATAACGTTAGACCAAAAACAATATATTGATATGTTATTTATAAAATTTGGAATGACTGAATGTAAAGCTGTCGATACACCCATAGAAAAGAACTTGAAACTTACTAAAAGTCAAGATTGTAACTTTGATGCACCTTACCAACAATTGATTGGTGGTTTAATGTATTTAGCGGTTATGACACGACCAGACATATCTTATAGTGTTGGTTACCTTAGCCAATTTAATAATTGTTTTAATAGCACACATTGGCATAGTTTGAAGAGATTATTGAGGTATTTGCAAAAAACTAAAGACTATTGTTTAAGATTCAAAAAGGATACAAAATGTATTGTAGGATATGTAGACGCTGATTGGGGCAGTGATACTCTTGATAGGAGGTCCTATACAGGCTACTGTTTTATCTTTTCAAATGGTCCTATATCATGGGAGAGTAACAAACAGAAAACAGTTGCACTCTCTACAACAGAAGCCGAATATATGGCCTTAGCAGAGGCTTCAAAAGAAGCAATTTACTTAAGAAATCTGTTAGGTGAATTAACAGGTTGCTTAAATAGTATTTTATTATATAGTGACAGTCAAAGTGCTTTAAAGCTGACATTAAATCCCGTTTTCCACAAGAGGTCGAAGCATATCGACATACGTCATCATTTCATTCGAGAAACTGTGGAAAGAGTTTTAATCAGCACAGAATATCTGCAAAGCAATGAAATGCCTGCAGATGTTTTCACAAAGGCCTTAGGGTCAAATAAACATTATAAGTTTTTAATGTATTTAGGCATTGAGCCATTGTAAGATTGTAAATTTTTTGGGCAAAAATATTTCAACCTAGTAGGGGTGTTAAAAGTAGCTTGAAATATTATGTATTTGTAGCACCCTCTATTAACTGTACAGCGTACTATATTTACTGTACTCAACCGTTAACGTTGGTCATGATATATACCTACCACTTGTTGTATGTTATGTGTTGTGCCTGAATAAAGTAGTTCGTTCTTACCTAACAAAGTATTAAGCGTGTTTAAGTGTCCTCAATCTCAAATAATCCCTGTTTTTATCACTTTATACCCTTTAAAATTTTGCATGTTATACGTTATACCTATTTATTCTCTTTGTAAGTCACGCTTAAGACCCTATAGGGGTCTTTTGTGATTATTGTCATGTTTATTTGTATTTTTATATTTTGTGTCACTGTAAAAGGTATGTCTAATTAAATAAACATTATTATTATTATTATATTATTATATTATTTAAGAGCTTCAAACAAATCAAAAGCTGCTTGGTCTATTATAAATAGAGAGACAGGTACTATTATATCAACTCATCAAAATATTCAAACCATTGAAAAGGACAATACTGTAATGAGTGATTCTGCCTTGATTGACAATATTTTTTGAATATTTTATTAATCTACCGAACGATTTGAAAAACAAATTTGGCAGCAATGGGAGTGGATTTCAATTTCGTAAAAATGTTCCAACTATTTTTGTAGAACCAGGCTTCAGAGAACGAAGTTTTCAATATTATAATGAATGTAAAAGGATCGAATTCCAGTGGCTTTGATAATATTAGTACCAATATTCTTAAATCAGTAGTTTATTATATTCTATCTCCATTGACATTTCTGATAAACTGGTCTCTTCAGGAAAGTGGTTTTCCGGAAAATCTGAAATTCGCAAAGGTCATACCTTTGTATAAAAAAGGTCAAAAAACGTCAATTGCCAATTATAGACTAGTGTCGCCTTTGTCATCTCTGTCAAAAATATTGGAAAGGGTAATGACTAATAGAATAACCAATTTTATTTCTAAATATGAAATATTTTCCGATATGCAACATGGCTTTAGACAGGGTAAGTCAACTCAATCAGCCATAATTCGATTTATGGATAAACTCTATGATAATTTGGATAATAATAAGAAATGCTTTGGAATATTTTTGGACTTGAATAAAGCTTTTGATCCTGTGGATCATGTCTCACTAATCACTAAATTATATGAATATCGTTTTAGAGGAAATTGTGGGGATTGGTTGAAGTCTTATCTTTGTTGTAGAAATAAAAAAGTTGAAATAGATGGATATCAGTCGCAAATGATGGAAATAACCTGTGGTGTACCACAGGGTTATGTCTTGAGTCCCTTGCTATTTTTGTTATTTGTGAATGATTTAGGCTGTATAGTATAGACAATGAAAGTAGGTTAACCTTTTGCAGATGACACATCAAATGTTTGTTCAAATTCAAGCATTCAAAATTTAAAGGCGACTGCTCGAACTGATTAAGACAGAATCACTTAATGGTTCAATGACAATAGTCTAATTGTTAACAGAGAAAAGTCTGTATTTATTCATTTCACCTCCAGATTAAAGCAATACAATGAAAGTAATCTGTTGAAAATAAATGGAAAATCTGTTGAACAAGTAGGGGCAAGTAGATTTTTAGGTGTGTACGTGGACAGTGAACTATCTTGGGAAAATTATATTGATGAACTTTGCAAAAAACTGTCATCTAATTGTTTAGTGTTTTACAGGTTAAGAGATATTGTTGATAAAAGTATTAGTCTATCCTTTTATTACGCTAAATTCTAGTCTAGATTAACTTATGGAATTATTTTTTGGGGTTCTTCCTTCCACTGTCAAAGAGTGTTTAAAATTCAAAATTATGCTATTCGTACATTAGCTGGGTTAAGCAAAGTACATACTTGCAGAAACGTTTTCAAGAAACTGAAAATCTTAGTGCTTGCATTTGTTTATATCCTAGACTAAGTTTTGTTCCTATGTCAAGTTGTCGCAGCTCTTCTTGTGTCCATTTCACTACTCCGAAGGAGTAGAGGATGATCGGAACGGCAAGCATGTTAGTAGCACTCACCTTATTCTTACCCGACAGTACTGAAGACTAGATCTGCCGGAGGCGGTGTCTATACTTGCCGCGGAGAGCATTTTTTACAGCAGCAGCCTCTTGGGTGGAGCGTTGCTCGAGAGCCAAGTAGGTGCACGTCTCTCCGACATCCAGATGATGTAGAATGCTTCCATTCACGAGCTGCGCATCTTCGCCATAGTCACCGCTTCGTCCTCTCTTGAGATGAACCAGTGCACATTTGTCCAGCCCAAATTCCATCCCGACCGCCTACGTGTACTCCTGTACCACCCTGAGAGATTGATGTAGATCCCTCTCTCCGGAGGCATAAAGTTTAAGGTCATCTATATAAAATAAAAGGGTGATCCTATGCCTCCTGTTGCCGGGGGTACCGCAGTTTTATCCACGAGATTTGCGGAGTTCAATGGACAATGGCAGCGAGCGAGATGCAGAACAGGTGAGGGCTGAGGGAATCTCCCTGGAAAAATCATCTCCTAAATGATACCAGCTCTGTCTGGACCCTGACATTACCAGATGTTATGGTAAAGCGGGTTTTCCAGAGCTGCATCAGTTCTTCGATGCATCTCACTATAGGATCTGACACGGCAAGGCGTTGGAGCAAGTAGACAATAAGCTCATGAGATGTCATATTAAACGCCTTGCGGTAGTCGATCCAAGCCATAGAGAGGCTTCCCTATACTCCGTGACACATCTGTCAATCAGCAGATTCTCCTTACAGCCAGATACACCCCTCTGGGACCCACGCTGCTCATAAATCCTTTCATAAACCGGGTCAACTGCGTGGAGCACCCGCATGTACAAGATGCGTGTAAACAACTTGTAACATGCGTTCAGGCAGGTTATTGGTCGGTAGTTTTTCGGGCTAGACAAATCTCCGTTCTTAGGGATTAGCACTGTCCTCCCCTCGACAAACCATGCCGCAACTTGCTGCTCTCCATTAAGCCAGGAAGTGAATATTCTGGCCAAATGGTGGTGGGTACTCGGTAGTCTTTTCCACCAAAAGTTGTTGATCCCATCGGGACCAGGAGCAGCAAAGTTCTTAGAGCCTTTGACGGCCCTTTGAACTTCTTCCGGGGTTATCGGTGGGCACACTTCTTGAGGTTGCTGAAGCCTTCGGCAGAAAACTTCAAAGTGTGCCAGGGCTAGAGTGTCTTTATTGAGCGGTAGATTCTCCTCGTAGAGAGTTTTCCAGAAGGTCTCTACCTCATCAACAGTGGGCGGGTTTTCAACAACACGCTGAGGTGGCTGGAACAGACGAGAAGGCCTTTGGCGGAATTGCTCATTCTCAGGAAGTCCTCTCGCCCGCTTCACTAGTGACTTTTTTTCACTCACTAGCATCCGTATCCTATCGAAACAGTGCTGTTGGATGATTTGCAGCACCATTCGATTAAGTGTGTGCCTCGATGTAGTCCATCACACATTGGATACGGGATGCGTGTTGTCTCGCCGACCGGATCTTAGCCTCCATCTTGTGTAGACGCCGCTGTGCTCTCTCATGTGGGGAGGAAACGTTCTCACGTCGCCTCTCCACCCGAGAGAGCCGTTCAACGGCATCATACACGGCACAATTTATGTGCCAGATGTCTACCTCTTCTGGTAGTCCTCCACGAAGCTCTGCATCCGCTCTAGCCAGGTTTTGTGGCTTCGGGGATTTCTGACGGTATAACCCCCGTCGGGTACTGAGGCTCTCTGGTGCCGGTGGAGCGATGATCACCTCCTCCATAACTGGTTCATTCGGAGGCCTTTCGGCCTCGTCATTCCCCAGCTGAGGAGGAGCTCTCACATATTCTCTGCGACGGAGGTGGGATACATAATCACGAAGATGTTGTTTTGTGAAGGCACGATGCTCTGGATGCATTTTACACCACAGGGCATGCATCCGTGCCATGTATCCTCTCCGCGCGGGTTCACTACTTTCGTAACACTGCAGAAGGTGATCCCTTAGCTCACCTGTCCACTTAAAGCGTCCGTGTACGTGGCCATCGTCGTCAACAGGTAAATTGTCCAGTTGGACCCCACCACCTTGGCCATGACCCCTCATCCGACGGGGTCGATTGTGGGGGCCCTCTCCTTGGCTGTTAGGACCAGTTGTTGGGGGGTTAACCCAGCAAGCTGACGGCCGACATCAGAAGGGAAGTTGCTTTCCTTCCCGGGTGCGCAGGTGCTGCCGATCCGATTTTACACCCTTAGCTCAGGTAAGTGGTGTCGCTGCTCACCAAGGCCTTAGATGTTGGATGACCCCCTGCTTATTTATTATTATTATTATTATTATTATTATTATTATTATTATTATTATTATTATTATTATTATGCATATGTTCAAAAACAAAAAAATATAAAACACTTTTGGAGTAATTCCAATTACAGCATCTTTAACTGCTCGACGCTTCCTCTGCAGTTTCATACAATCTTGCATACAATTTGTTTTTTAGATAACTCCACACAAAAAATCCAATGGACTGCGGAACGGTGACCTAGCAGGCCATTTTATTAATCCTCGGTTTTTTAAACATGTGCATGTTATCTAGTGGGTCTAAATTTTTTTGGAGACCAATTTTGAAGTCCTTGGTGACTGCTATCCTTGTCCTGAAAATTTTATGAATGTATTTTTTAGAATAAACTAGCTATAGACGTTTGCAGAAAATGCACATTGTTAGTTTTCACCCTGTATCTAATTTTAAGGAAGGAATTTTTGGAAATATGAACTTGGATTTTTTTGGGCCTAAAATTGGCATACTTTTTCCCAATTTAACCAACTCTGTAACTATAATGGTTTCTGAGATGTCCATGTACATCATTTAAACTGGACACAGTCTAACAAAAATATTTCGGTGATAAGGGGAGCACTTGGCACTTCTGATATTTAAAAAAATAGTCAAAAATTACCAAAAGATCTATACGTCTTCAGATTCTGCCAGATAATAGTAGAAGACGTGAGAAAAGTAATATATTTCAGAAACGAATTTACTCGTATACGCTGGATAAATGGGGCAAACGACCATTTAGCCAAGAGTTTTGTAGAATTTTTTAAATTTTCGAATCTCTATTTGCCCCACTTACCCCGCAATATTTTCGTTTCTCTAATATATGATATTTCCCATATCTTATACTATTAACCGGCAGAATATGGAGGTGTACAAAACTCTTGGTTAATATTGATGACTTAAAATTTTTTAGTCTCTATTTGCCCCACTTACCCCGCAATATTTTCATTTCTCTAATATAAGAAGATATTCCTCATATCTAGTACTATTATCTGGCAGAATATGAAGGTGTACAAAACTCTTGGCTAATTTTGGCGAATTATTTAAATATTCCAATCTCTATTTCGCCCATTCACCTCCGCAATATTTTCGTTTCTCTAATATATTATAGTTCTCATATCTTATACTATTTATTATATGGCAGAATATGAAAGTGTACAAAACTCTTGGCTAATTTTGGCGAATTTTTTAAATTTTCGAATCTATTTGTCCCCTTACCCCCGCAATATCTTTGTTACTTTATTATGTGATATTCTTCACATTAATACTATTATCTGGCAGAATATGAACGTGTACTGTTAGCTAATTTTGGTGAATTTTTTAAATATTCCAATCTCTATTTACCCCACTTACCCCCGCAATATTTTCGGTTCTCTAATATATGACTTTCCTCATATCTGGTACTACTATCTGGTAGAATATGAAGGTGTACAAAACTCTTGGCTAATTTTGGCGAATTTTTTTAATTTTCGAATCTCTATTTGCACCACTTATCCCCGCAATATTTTTGTTTCTCTTATATATAATATTTCTCATATCTTATACTATTATCTGGCAGAATATGAAGGTGTACAAAACTCTTGGCTAAATTTGGCGAATTTTTTTAATTTTCGAATCTCTATTTGCACCACTTATCCCCGCAATATTTTTGTTTCTCTTATGTATAATATTTCTCATAACTTATACTAAGATATCTGGCAGAATATGAAGGTGTGTCAAACTCTTGGCTAATTTTGACGAAGTTTTTAAGTTTTCGAATCTTTATTTGCCTCACTTACCCCCGCAACATTTTTATTTCTGTAATATTAATATGACATTCCTCATATCTAGTACTATTATCTGGCAGAATATGAAGGTGTACAAAACTCTTGGCTAATTTTGGCGAATTTTTTTAAGTTTTGAAGCTCTATTTGCTCTTATCTCCGCAATATTTTCGTTTTTCTAATATATTATATTTCTCATATCTTGTACAATTATCTGGCAGAATATGAAGGTGTACAAAACTCTTTGCTAAGTTTTAGAATCTTTATTAGCTCACTTATCCCCGCAATATTTTCGTTTCTGTAATATATGAGATTCCTCATATCTAATACTATTATCTGGCAGAATATGAAAATGTTCAAAAATCTTAGCTAATTTTGGCGAATTTTTAAAATTTTTGAGTCTGTATTTGCCCCACTTACCCCCGCATGGTTTTCGTTTCTCTAATATATGACATTCCTCATATCTAATACTATTATCTGGCAGAATATGAAGGTGTACAAAACTATTGGCAAATTTTGGCAATTTTTTTAGGTTTTCAAATCTTTATTTGCCTCACTTACCCCCGCAATATTTTCATATCTGTAATATATGATATTCCTCATATCTAGCTCTATTATCTGGCAGAACATCAAGGTGTATAAAACTCTTGGCTAATTTTGGTGAATTATTTAAATTTTCGAATCTATATTTGCCCCACGTACCCCCGCAATATTTTCGTTTCTCTAATATATTATATTTCCCACATCTTATACTAGTAATTGCCAGAATATGAAGGTGTACAAACAAAACTATTGGCTAATTTTGGCGATTTCTTTAAGTTTTCAAATCTTTATTTGCCTCACTTACCCCTGCAATATTTTAATTTCTGTAATATATTATATTCCTCATATCGAATACTACTATCTGGCAGAATATGAAGGTGTACAAAATTCTTGTTGGCAAATTTTTTAAATGTTCGAATCTATTTGCCCCACGTACCCCCGCAATATTACGTATCTCTATTATATGATATTCCTCATATCTAATACTATTATCTGGCAGAATATGAACAAAACTCTTGGCAAATTTTGGCGAATTTTTTAAATGTTCGAGTCTCTATTATCCCCGCTTATCCCCACTTATCCCCGCAATACATTCGTTTCTCTAATATTACAGTTTTTATATTTTATACTATTATCTGGCAGAATGTGAAGGTGTACAAAACTCTTGGCTACTTTTGGCGATTTTTTTTAATTTTCGAATCTCTATTTGCACCACTTATCCCCGTAATGTTTTTATTTCTCTTATATATAATAATTCTCATATCTTATACTATTATCTGGCAGAATATGAAGGTGTACAAAACTCTTGGCTAATGTTGGGGATTTTTTTAAGTTTTCGAATCTTTATTAGCCTCACTTATCCCCACAATATTTTCGTTTCTGTAAAATATGAGATTCCTGTAATATATGAGATTCTGTAATATAGGAGATTCCTCATATCTAATACTATTATCTGGCAGAATATGAAGGTGTACAAAACTCTTGGCTAATTTTGGCTAATTTTTTAACTTTTCTTAAAAAAATTTTCAGTAATATAACCAAATGACTTACAATACCTTACTGTGGCTACAGATTATTTCGTAACGGAGTTGCCGTTTCTGTTTTTTATGGTATTTATTTTAGAATACTTATAAATAAAAAAGTACCTACCTACAAAATATTTTCACTAAATTCACTACATTCCATATTTCTACCAAATATTACATATTTTTGTAAGCTTTGACAGACTGTCACAATGAACTAATTAATTCCAAACTTCACCTGCAGAAAGAGTAAAAACTACGGACAATGAAATAGAATAACTAATAAATAATTGGAATTAAAAAGTAAATTAAAAAAGTTGGATCCAGCGGGATTCGAACATGCGAAATACTGCACTTCGATTACGCCACCGCGTCACTCGTTGTTTGACGCTGAGACAACTATGTAAACTGTATGGGTGTCCAAAATAAGATCCTCTATCCCCTTATCTCAGAAAGTATAAAAGGTAGAGAAAAATGTTAAATACGAAAGTTTTTTGTTTTTACCTGAATTTTTCATTTTTATAACTTTCTTGAATACAGGTTGTTCAGTTTCTCTGATCCAGGCATGAACTTTCTTTTTTTAAATGGGACACCCTATATTCAATTACGTTTTTGAACTCTCCTTAAAATTCTAGGTCGAAATTGTTAAGAGTACCCTATACCTATCATTTACCGTTACGAAGATATTAGCATTTAAAGCAAAAAATCTGTAAAAAAAACATCTGCTCAAAAAATCTCAGCAAAACAAATAAGACATCCAAAAAAAGCTAAATAGGGTTTATTTCGTAGACAATTAGACTCAGAAATTACTTCTATGGATCGATATTACCTGATTAATATACAGGGTGTTTTTGACAGACGGCTCAAACATGTATATGTTAAAACCCCAGAAAATCGAAAATCTCTTATGGAACACCCTGTGTATTATTATGTTTTTGGATTCTCTATTAAATTTTAACCATACTGTATATAACTTTCCCTATTCTTATTTTGCTTAGTTTTCAAGATATTGACGAAAATGTGGAAAAAATGTCAGCTATTAATCATTATCGGCTATTATTAAAAATATATCTACTGTTAAGGAAATATTATGGACCAGCATCTGAGCCGCTAATATTCCCTATAATTTATCAATGTTTATTCAAAGGAGACGGGTCGTAGTCGCCAAACCAATACAATATATTTGCGGAGTCAGGTTGGCGAGATCGAGAACCGAACGCGGTAGATTGAATTGAAAAGTACACACTGTAAGATGTTCCATAGCTGTATCTTTTTAATAGAGGATTTCTTTTAGAAAAATAAGTGTTTGTCTTTAATTTTTGTTCTAATATCTCAGAAGCGGGATGGCTGACCGTAAATAATAATATAGATAAAGTAAACAGTTGTGTTGTGCTAAGAAATAACCTAAAAGGTGTGATTTCAAGTTAAGTGCAAGCTGACATCGGGTGAGTCACAGAAATTGCCTTTTGTTGTATTGCCTTGCCTGTCTCTTCTTTATTTTTATATAATTAGACTAGAATTTTGTGTTGATTACGTAATATTGCGTAACATTATGGGACGTCATAGTAGAAACCGTGAACGAAGTGAGAAAAGGAGTTCGAGAAGGCACCGTAGCCTTAGTTGGGAATTTCAAACTTCTATTGAAAAAAGACTGAAACAAATAGAGTCAGTAATCAGTAGTAATCATCGAGAATTTCAAAGTGATGATAATGCGCGAACGCGAATGATATCGCATGAATCGAGTTTTACGCCGCCACTTCCGATAGATGCAACGCAAGCATCCACTTCAAGGTCTCGATCACCACAACATACTCAAAGACGTGCTGAAAAATCACATTCCACGATGTTTGATAATGTATCACAGCGATATGTGGGTCGGATGGAATTAATACCTGAATTTGATGCATCTACCAATTCTATAACAATATATCAGTGGCTTAATAAAATTGAATCCGTAAGTGACTTGTATGGATGGGACGATAGAGCAAAAATATTTTGCGTAATTAGTAGGTTGTCGGGGAATGCCAGAGCATGGTACGATTGTCAATCGAATTCGACAGACTGGAATCTGTCGAATCTGACAGTATTTCCTTCAGTTCGTAGTATTGCTTCAAAATTAAAAGATTTCGTTAACTCTGAAAGAAAACTACATGAGGACGTGGTTTCATTTTATTATAATAAATTACGACTTGGAAAGCATTGTAATTTGCCCGATTACGTTATAGCAGAAGTAATAATTTCAACATTAAACAATAACTTATTGCAGGCTAGCGCGCAGGCAGCAAAATGTAACAGCACGGGACAATTATTAAAATTCCTTGTGGATTACTCAAATCTTGGGCCGACGCCGTCATCGACTGCTAGTAAGATTCCACAGTATAAACAAAAACAGAACGCGATTAAAGCGGGAACATCTCGTAGTTGTTTTACGTGTGGAAAGTTAGGTCATATAGCTCGAGATTGTTTTAAAAACAAAACTATTAATCAGCAAATAACATCTTGTAGTTTTTGTAATAAGAGCGGTCATACAAGAGATAAATGTCTCAAATTAAAAACCAATACAGATAAAAAAATAAACTTTATTTCTAACGATGATAAGAAATATCATATAGAAGTGAATGTAAACAATAAACCGGTACAAGCGTATATTGATTTTGGTAGTGCTTGTTGTATTCTTAAGAAAAACGAAGCGGACAAGCTGCAATTAGACATAAATAAAATTAAAACAGCTACTCTACGGGGTTATGGCGGTGCTATAGTAACATCTGTAGGTGAAACCATGGCAAAAATAAAAGTTGATGAAGTCGAACGAGATGTACCGATTTTGATACTACACGATGACTTGCAAGACACGGATTTGATAATAGGGCGTACGTTTACCGAGTCAGCTGACCTTATTGTAACCAAGACACCAGATAAGCTTCATTTTCAGAATGATGTTAATCATTTGTGACAACTACCGCAAATTAAAGAACACAACCATGAAAAATATCCAATTCTCATACAAAATAAAACAAGGTTAGTCCCTGGTATCAATAAAATACAAGTATTTGCAACTGATATCACCCAAGAAATTGTTCCAAACTATTCTGAACAGAATAAAAATGGCTGTACCATACTCGTACCATCAGTACCTGTTCAATTGATTAATGGTATGGGAATATTAACAATACTCAATTTGAGTAAAACAGATGTATTACTTGATGAGGGTCAATGTGTTGCACGGGGAATCCCTGCTGGGCAGTCCTTGACTGAAGTACCTGTAATACCAGAGACCTTGTCAAGTAATATAAAACAAAATTTAAGACACTTTTAGAAACTTACCAAGACTGTTTTGCGGAAAACAATGCGGAGCTAGGAAAAACTAATATTGAGATGCACATTAATTTAACCAGTTCAGTTCCGGTATGTTACAGACCTTATCGACTGTCATATCATGAGCGAGAAATTGTCCGAAAACTTATAAAAGATTTATTAGATAATGACATTAGAGAGTTTTGAACCCCTTAAATTTTAGCAGGTCGTTATCGTTATCGTTATTCTGCGCATGCGCAGTGCCAAAAATAGTATCATTTTCGGCACTGCGCATGCTCAGAATAACCATAACCATAACGATAACGTAAATTTTAAGGGGTTCAAAAACTCTCTATTATTGGACCTGCTATGTCACCTTATGCCAGTCTTATTATCTTAGTTAAAAAGAAAACTGGAGATATAAGAATGTGTGTTGACTACCGCAAACTAAACGCCATAACTGTCAAAGACAAATACCCCCTACCACGAATTGAGGATCAATTAGAGAGGTTATCAGGAAATACTTGTTTTACAATACTAGATTTAAAATCTGGTTATCACCAATTGAAAGTTGCTAAAGACAGTCGATCCTACACCGCTTTTATAACACCTGATGGACACTATCAATATAATAGGATACCTTTTGGATTGACCAATGGTCCTGCAATTTCCCAAAGGGCCATAAATGATATTTTGGGAAATTTACGATTCACTTATGCTTTGGCGTACTTAGACGACATTCTAATTGTATCGCATGGTCCAACAGAAGGTTTAGAGAGATTAGAAACTGTTTTAAAAATTTTTAAGGAAGCAGGATTAACATTAAATAAAGCCAAATGTTCATTTCTTCAACCATCGGTAGAATATTTAGGTTCCATCATCAGCAATGGCGAAATACGTCCATCATCTTCTAAAGTAGAAGCTGTTAAAAATTTTCCAAGATTACAAAATATCCACAATGTACGACAATTTTTAGGTTTAGCATCTTATTTTAGAAAATTCATAAAGAATTTTGCCGCAAAAGCGAAACCATTAACTATGTTAACGAAAGCCAAGAACCCTTGGCAGTGGAACAAAGAACAACAAGATGCTTTTTATGCAATTAAAAATGAGTTATGCAGTGAACTAGTACTTACTCTTTATGATCCTAATGCCGAACTGCAACTTCACATGGATGCAAGCAAGATGGGATTAGCTGGAGTTTTATTGCAGAAAGATTCGAACGGTGATTGGAAACCGGTAGCATATACTAGCCAACAAACGTCAGATTGTCAAAGTCGTTACCACAGTTATGAATTAGAGACTCTTGCTGTAGTTACAAGTGTAAAAAGATTTCATAATTTTCTCTATGGGAAAGAGAAAGGGTACCGTGGTCACAGATTGCAATGCTCTACGCTTAACATGGACGAAACGAGACTTGTCACCACGAATTGGCCGTTGGTGGTTAACTCTACAAGAATACACTTTTGATGTAATCTATAGACCTGGAACTCAGATGAAACATGTTGATGCCTTAAGTAGAAGTCCTTGTACAACAGTTCTATCGATAAAAACATCTGACTGGATACAGCGTGTACAATCTACTGACGATGATTGTAAACTTATTACGGAACAAATAAATCTAGGTGAAGCAGAAAAATGTTACTCCTTGGTAGACAATAAAGTATGCCGCTTGGTGAATGGAGGAAATAAAATCCTAATACCAAAAGATGTACGTTGGCAGATTATAAAGCTTTATCATGATGACAATGGGCATCCTGGAATTAAAAGAACATTGGAAGCCATATGTCAAAATTACTGGTTCCCAAAGATGAAACGATTCATCACAAAATACATTCAAAGTTGTATAGCATGTTTGTGCAGCAAAAGAATAACTGGAAGAAGAAGAGGGCGCTTATACCCCATCCCCAAGATTAGTAGACCATTTCATACATTACATTTAGATCATCTAGGACCTTTTTGTAAAAGTCGCAAAGGAAACATCTACATGTTAGTAACAGTCGATGGGTTCACAAAATTTACCTGGATAGACGCTGTGCCAGATACAAGCACACAATATATTATTAAATCTCTTGAAACTCTTATAAAATTCTTTGGAATACCATACAGACTAATTACGGATCGTGGAAAAGGTTTTACTAGTAAAAACATGGCAGAATTTTGTAAACATTTTAATATCAAACATATTCTGTGTGCCATTGCATACCCTAGAAGCAATGGTCAGGTAGAGCGATTTAATGATTCCATTTTGAGTGCAATGACGGCAGCTGTAGGTGAAAACCAAGACGAATGGGAAGATAAAATTATAGAAGTGCAGTGCGGCATTAATGGAACAATAAACTCGACTACTAATAAAACTCCTTCGGAATTATTATACGGTTTTAGACCTAAACTTAAATATGACGTTATATTAGAAACTGAACAGACAGGCAGGCAGGTTAAAGTGAGCCGTAATCGTGAAAAAGCCTCTGCAAATATTAAGAAATGTGAGGCTCGTATGAAACAAAGGTATGATAAAAATAGACTAAATGCAATAAATTACCATGTGGGAGATACAGTACTAGTGAACTCCTCTCGTCAAAGGTTTGACAAGTGGTAAACTAGTACAGAAGTATACTGGTCCAGTAGTGGTGACTCATGTTCTAGGAAATAATCGATACCGAGTGAAGTCCTTGTCCACTGACAAAAGACGATTTAGAGGAGTGGTCGCCAGTGACAAATTGAAGTTGTTTAAAGTTCAGAAAAATGAATAAGGTGAGTGAGTTGATTGTATTTTGATAAATCATGACTTGCCTATATTATTGTTGAATAAGTTGATTTTGAATTCATTTATTAGTTCATCAGCAGTATGATAGCCTTATGGGCCTGAGAATTGCATGACATTCTCCTGTCAATTGCTGAATTATTTATTATCCTGGTTTAAGAGTTTTCTTAGTAGTGTGATTGCCTTATGGTTTGAGGGTAGAAAGAAACTCTCCTGTCACTTTGAATTGTTATTTAAGAGTTTTCTTAGTAGTGTGATTGCCTTCTGGCTTAAGAGTTGAAACAGACTCTCCTGTCACTTACTTTGAATTGTTGTTCAAGAGTTTTCTTAGTAGTGTGATTGCCTTCTGGCTTGAGAGTTGAAAGAAACTCTCCTGTCACTTACTTTGAATTGTTGTTCAAGAGTTTTCTTAGTAGTGTGATTGCCTTCTAGCTTGAGAGTTGAAAGAAACTCTCCTGTCACTTACTTTGAATTGTTGTTCAAGAGTTTTGTCAGTAGTGTGATTGCCTTATGGCTTGAGAATTGAAAGAAATTCTCCTATCACTTACTGCCTGAATGTTTATTGATAAATTGATGATTCATGTATTGATTGAATAGTATGATGACATAAGTGTATTAGTAGAGTACAGTAAAAAAAAAAATAATAATAATAATAATAATAATAATAATAATGATAATAATTAAAAAAAACACTTATCTTGTGAACTATGATGCTAGTTGAAGTTTTTTATTCCAGAAGATGGAAGTGGCCCGGGGTCATGCCAAAGGTCAGGATGGCCGAATGTTAAGGAAATATTATGGACCAGCATCTGAGCCGCTAATATTCCCTATAATTTATCAATGTTTATTCAAAGGAGACGGGTCGTAGTCGCCAAACCAAAACAATATATTTGCGGAGTCAGGTTGGCGAGATCGAGAACCGAACGTGGTAGATTGAATTGAAAAGTACACACTGTAAGATGTTGCTGTATCTTTTAATAGAGGATTTCTTTTAGAAAAATAAGTGTTTGTCTTTAATTTTTGTTCTAATACTACTATTATTTGGTATATTATAGTAAGTGTGCCCTAATACTGATTAAGAATATATTATTTTATTAAAAACTAATATTTGTTTAAAATTATTTCATTAATGAACTAATATAAACAAATCTGTTTGTAACTTGAACCACAAATAACTAACAATAATCAACAAATAACAATAAAAATAATAAATTAAATCAAGTGTAGGCCTCAATTTTCAGCTATGTATGTTGTGTATATAACTGCTAGTTTTCTTACAGCGCAATCACTTTGATTGAGCGTTTCAATTTCCATCCTGATTTTAATCTTTAAATCATCAACATTATTACTCTGAATTTGATAAACGTAGGCTTTAAAGATGATACTAGACAAGAGTAGTCAAGGCGCTACTTGAGCCCATCCCCTCCACTTTCCCTTTTGCCCATGAGGCCAACCTATCACAGCGCTCTGTTGCCGGTGCTCAGGCTCCAGGCCATGCCCCTCCCGGCATCCGTCAACTACAGGTGGGTAGGCAACCACCCCGACATCCGACGGCAGGTACCTCAGCAGCCGTACCGTAGGTAGGCAACCACCCTGACGTACCCAGCAGCGCCCCAGGCAGGTAGGCAGCTACTCCAGCAGTCGTAACGGTAGGTGGGCAACCACCACGGTATCCAACGACAGGCATCAGGACCTCAGTCTATTCCTCGCGGCGACAACTACAGGTGGGTAGGCAACCACCAAAACATTCTACGACAGGCGCGTCGTTGCGGCCCCAAACCACCCGAACACAACCAAGCCAACCTTCCAAAAAATTGCTAAACCTGCCAAAAAAATTGCTACCTAAAAGGACCCGTTTATTGATGCGAGCGTTTCGTTTATTGATGCGAGCGTTTCGTTTATTGATGCGAGCGTTTTGAGCCTTTACAACATATGTTACCATCATTTAATTTAGTATAACAGATAATTTTAACGTAGATAGTAAGTTTCAATAATAACACGTACATGAACCTTCATGGATCAAGTCTTCATAAGTAGTATCATTTCGAAGAATAACTTAATAACTCTAACCCTACTTTTTTGTTAGAATAAGGTCTGTATCACAGGCCACGTTACACTGACCATCAACCCCTAATATTAGGAATAATTATTAGATAATCGTAATTACCCTATAAATGCATAATTTTGAATTTCCATAAATGGACCTCCTTATAAGCCAAACAGGTGCATAAGTTTGTATCTCCATAAATAGTTGAGATCCTGTTATTCTCAAGTACAAAATAATTTGAATCTCCATAAATTGACATATAAGACCTCCTTATAGGTCATACCGCTGCATAATTTGGTATCTCCATAAATTGTGCCTTTTACAATTTTAGAGAAGTAATTTGTATGGCAGTAATAGGAAAACTAACTCAATTTGTGGAAATAGTTGAGATTTTGTAGTATATACGGATCTCAAGTACAAAATAATTTATATGTCCATGAGCTATTAGTAGATTGAGAGAACTTATCAGTATGTAGATAACCGAAAATCTCGTTATATCTAATTCTATAAAGTGACCTAAAGGACAGAGGCTGCTTAAAGATAGTAGGACCCCCATGCAAACCCGTTTGATAGGTCAATTGGGAATAAACATTAAGCATCAAGATGTAAGAATTTCGTATAACAGGCAAGTGGGGTTTGAAATAAGCTAGTGGTGAGTCATAACATATAGTATTAAAAAAAAGAATATGTAATAGATGTAGGTGGTAAGAGAATGGAAAGGAAGAGCTTGCGCAGATCCTCTTTGTTAAAATTTAATAATTATCTAAAATAATAATGCTCTTTTAAAATTTAAGTTCTTATCTAATAAGTAGACAACAGAGTAGACTAATAATTATCTAAAAGAATTAACATTACTAAATGCCTGTGAATCATAACCTATCATTTCGAAGTATAACTTAATAACTCTAACCTCACTTTTGTCGGAATCAAGCATGTCTGTTCACTATCATAGGCCACAAAACACCGGCCATACATTACAATACTACAGCCCCGTACAATATCAATCAATCAATATAAATCAGTAATAATAATTAGGTGATCTGAAAACCCCTGTCTGCGTACCAAGATTTAAAAAATTGTAGCAAAACTTTATCCACATTATCCTCGTCATCCTTACTCGTTATCCTCGTTATCCTTATTTACGTGACGGTTACCCTTAATGTTACCCTTATTACCCTTAATGTTACCTATGTTACCCTTGTTACCCTTAATGTTAACCTTATTTTCGTGACGGTTAGCCTTATTAGCCTTAATGTTAGCCTTAATATCAGCCTTAATGTTAGCCTTATTTTCGTATCGGTTAGCCTTATTACCTTTAATGTTAGCCTTATTTTACGTGACGGTTAACCTTATTTCAAACTGACCCTACATCTGTCCCGTTAGCTGAAAACCCCTATCTGCGTACCAAGACTTAAAAATTTGTATCTCTATAAATGGACGAACTATACAGATTGATAAGCCCAAATCAGTACAGCCCGCTGTATTCATAATTAATAATGGGAGCCTGGTAAACTATTCTAGCAGAGGATAAGAATACAACTGTTACTTGATAAAAAAAAATATTTTATAAATGTAATAATTTCAAGGTTAAAACGTTTAAAATATATTTAATACTAATTAGTTATTACACCATATTGCGCAATATTGTATGAACCTGATGTCACAATGATGTAAGGCATAAAGTATAGCAAAAAGCCGTTAATAAGTTTCACCCCACCCCCATTTTCAAAAGGCAGGATAAAAACAGTATTCTCAAAATGAAAACGCGATGTTCTGCCCCCATAAAGTAGAGGAAGAGGTGTTAGAAACATAGATTTTACTGATATTGTGCATGATGTTAGTATATCAAAAGGCACAAGAACTTACAAGGTGTAACTTTGTATAGATTATTCTGTATTACAATGATTTCAGCCTAATTTCCAATTATAATTAAAAGCAATGAGCAGTTATCTATTTGTCCCTATGTATACAAAATCCCTGTACTACAAATATTGTAGCAATTAGACAGAGAGAGAGAGAGAGAGAAAAAGAAAGAAAGAAACAGAGAGAGAGAGACACACACACACAGAAAGAGAAAAAGAGAGAGGTAAAACAGTAGTGTTCTTACTCGCCCACTTTGATAAGAAAACTTTACCATACTTATTAGCTGTTACTTAAAAACTATAAAGGGCAAAGTGTCTTTTATTAAAAGTTCTAAATTATTAATACTATTTACGTGTATAAAATAGAGCTATCAACTCTTATAGAACAAATATATTATTAAAAAACTCAGCGTGAATTAGGAGCTTTTCTTCTTCAATTTATTCTTCTAATAGTTGGATAGGCAACCATTTGGACACCCGTACGTATATACCTGACTCCTGTGTGACAACTGCCCCCTTTGTAGAGAGGTCTTACAGATGTAGGAGACGGTACAAACCCATGAACCCATGGGTCGTGTTGTACAAGCCGTATAGCTACCTTTTTACATAGACCTCAGCGAGGTGACACACAACCAACTATTGAAAAACATGAAGTTAAAAAACTAGTAATGACGCAGTGAATTTTATCTAACCATATCTACTAAAATCTAAATGAAGTACTAAACCATAATTTTGATGAATTTGTATTTAAACGAGATATAAACTGCATCTACTAGACCGAGCCTTACCACGTTAAATAGCATCGCATTGGAACCTTGCCATCTGAGTGCCTTAAGGTACAGTTCATAACAAGCATAAACAAAATTACACCTAAATTAAAGTTAGTATCAATGGTATAAGACCTATAATATAAAGATCTAGATTATAAAATGTAAATTTTGCCTTGAAAAATTATTGCTTTTCTAGATCAGACTGGTATATTAAATCAACATATATACTCTAACCTAATTGTCAAGAGAAAAAACACAATAATATGCAATATTAAAATTGAAATAAAAACACTTACCCAAAATATCTGAAAGGACGCCAAAGGACTCAATAGTAGCAACAAAATGAGCAGTATACTTATTTTTACATAGGTAACCAAACATTTTCTGCTAGTTAATCGTTACTAAAAAAATATATAAAATAAAGCAATTTATTGTAATATAAAATTCAAAAATCAGTACCTTCTTTTCATTTACTCCAATGTAAGAGACACTAAAATATTATATTCGATAAACCATATTATGAATATTTAAATATTAAAGTACGTCTTCTCTCCGCAAGTACATACACACAAATGAAAGAATTCACAACTGGAAATGAGGTAGCACTGCATTTATTCGAATACAATACTGCATATTCCGGAAAATTCCATTCCGGAATATGTCGCTACGAGGCATTTCATATATATGAATATATACTTCTTTTTTTGTTTTTTGTCAGACGAGTTTGGGACTTTTTTCTATTGATAGAGGACTACCAATCAGAACCAGGGGGGTAGCGGGGAGATTTTTTCAATATTCACAGGCGTTTACGAGATATAAGGATTTTAAGTTGTTGTAAGACAATAGAGGTTACTGATATCACATTTTCCTTATTTCCTACTATTATAGAACTGTGCGCGCATGCTCTTGACTTGGATGTAAAGCATTTGAATTTACCCCCTACTTTCAGAGATTTGGATCTCCATGAGAGTCTCTTCAAATTTTTCTGTATCTTACATAATTTCTGAGTTATATTTGTGATTTTTATATCGAAAACATTGTTAAGTAGGTACTTTTCGTATCCCCTGATATTTACCAACATTCTGTAATTTACGCCTGCCCTCGTATAAATTTATGTGAGTTATATTAGTATCTCGCTGACGCATCTTTATATTATCTTATCGTTTGCTTTGTTTCTTCGTACAATGCAACCTATTGTCTATTGTCAATTGTATTCGAATAAATGCAGTGCTACCTCAGTTCCAGTTGTGAATTCTTTCATTTGTGTGTATGTACTTGCGGAGAGAAGACGTACTTTAATATTTAAATATTCATAATATGGTTTATTTTTTAGTAACGAATAACTAGCAGAAAATGTTTGGTTACCTATGTAAAAATAACTATACTGCTCATTTTGTTGCTACTATTGTGTCCTTTGGCGTCCTTTCAGATATTTTGGGTAAGTGTTTTTATTTCAATTTTAATATTGCATAGATAGATAGATAGATAGATAGATAGGTAGGTAGATTTTATTGGCCACAAATAATACAGTTGTACATATGGCAAGTGAGAATAAGTAACATGTATAAATAAGTATTAAAAATTATATAATCAATAATAAAACACATATATACACACACATATATATACAATATATACACACATATACACATACACATTTTAAACAAAGTTCATTAAACATTAAAATACACAATTTTATAAAAATTTTAAACAACAAGAAAGAAACACAATTTATACAGTAAGGTACCCAAAAATGAATACTATCTGCAAATAAATTTCTCAACACTGTAATAGGCTTTTTGGAGAAGAAGATGTCTTATTGCTTTTTTAAAACTGTTATAATTACTTATATCCCTATACTCTTGCGGCAAAGAATTGTATAATGTAACAAAGCTATAGTGAGGGGATTTTTCAAAGATTGATGTTTTGTGCTTTGGTATTAAAAGTTCATGTCCATATCTTGTATGATGTTTATGTATGTCCCAATTTGACCAAAATTTTGTATATGTCTTTTAGTGAAAGTAAGACACTTTAATATAAATATGCAGGGAATTGTCAACATTTTTTGTTGTACAAAAATACCATATTATTGTGTTTTTTCTCTTGAAAATTAGGTTAGATTATATGTTGATTTAATATACCAGTCTGATCTAGAAAAGCAATAATTTTTCAAGGCAAAATTTACATTTTATAATCTAGATCTTTATATTATAGGTCTTATACCAGTGATACTAACTTTAATTTAGGTGTAATTTTGTTTATGCTTGTTATGTAGTGTACCTTAAGGCACTCAGATGGCAAGGTTCCAATGCGATGCTATATACCGTGGTAAGCCTCGGTCTAGTAGATGCAGTTTATATCTCGTTTAAATACAAATTCATCAAAATTATGGTTTAGTACCTCATTTAGATTTTAGTAGATATGGTTAGATAAAATTCACTGCGTCATTACTAGTTTTTTAACTTCATGTTTTTCAATAGTTAGTTGTGTGTCACCTCGCTGAGGTCTATGTAAAAAGGTAGCTATACGGCTTGTACAACACGACCCATGGGTTCATGGGTTTGTACCGTCTCCTACATCTGTAAGACCTCTCTACAAAGAGGGCAGTTGTCACACAGGAGTCAGGTATATACGTACGGGTGTCCAAATGGTTGCCTATCCTACTATTAGAAGAATAAATTGAAGAAGAAAAGCTCCTAATTCACGCTGAGTTTTTTAATAATATATTTGTTCTATAAGAGTTGATAGCTCTATTTTATACACGTAAATAATATTAATAATTTAGAACTTTTAATAAAAGACACTTTGCCCTTTATAGTTTTTAAGTAACAGCTAATAAGTATGGTAAAGATTTCTTATCAAAGTGGGCGAGTAAGAACACTACTGTTTTACCTTTCTCTTTTTCTCTTTCTGTGTGTGTGTGTGTCTCTCTGTTTCCTTCTCTCTTTCTTTCTTTCTCTCTCTCTGTCTGTCTAATTGCTACAATATTTGTAGTACAGGGATTTTGTATACATAGGGACAAATAGATAACTGCTCATTGCTTTTAATTATAATTGGAAATTAGGCTGATATTGTAATACATAGTAATCTATACAAAGTTACGCCTTGTAAGTTGTTGTGCCTTTAGATATACTAACATCATGCACAATATCGGTAAAATCTATATTTTTAACACCTCTTCCTCTACTTTATAGGGGCAGAACATCGCGTTTTCACTTTGAGAATACTGATTTTATCCTGTCTTTTGAAAATTGGGGTGGGGTGAAACTTATTAACGGCTTTTTTGCTATACTTTATGCTTTACATCATTGTGACGTCAGGTTCATACAATATTGCTCAATATGGTGCAATAACTAATTAGTATTAAATAAATTTCAAACGTTTTAACCTTGAAATTATTACATTTATTCATATTTTTTTTATCAAATAACAGTTGTATTCTTATCCTCTGTTAGAATAGTTTACCAGGCTCTCATTATTAATTATGCATACAGCGGGCTGTACTGATTTGGGCTTATCAATCTGAATAGTTTGTCCATTTATAGAGATACAAATTTTTAAGTCTTGGTACGCAGATAGGGGTTTTCAACCAACAGGACAGATGTAGTCAATTTGTGTCAGTTTGAAAAAAGGTTAACCGTCACGTAAAATAAGGCTAACATTAAAGGTAATAAGGCTAACCGATACGAAAATAAGGCTAACATTAAGGGTAATAAGGCTAACATTAAGGCTAACATTAAGGCTAACATTAAGGCTAATATTAAGGCTAATATTAAGGGTAATAAGGCTAACATTAAGGGTAACAAGGGTAACATTAAGGGTAGTAAGGGTAACATTAAGGGCAACATTAAGAGTAACCGTCACGTAAATAAGGAAAACGAGGATGACGAGGATAATGTGGATAAAGTTTTGCTACAATTTTTTAAATCTTGGTACGCAGACAGGGTTTTCAGATCACCTAATTATTATTACTGAATTATATTGATTGATTGATATTGTACGGGGCTGTAGTATTGTAATGTATAGCCGGTGTTTTATGGCCTATGATAGTGAACAGACATGCTTGATTCCGACAAAAGTGAGATTAGAGTTATTAAGTTATACTTCGAAATGATAGGTTATAATTCACACGCATTTAGTAATGTTAATTCTTTTAGATAATTATTTGTCGACTCTGTTGTCTACTTATTAGATAAGAACTTTAATGTTAAAAGAGCATTATTATTTTAGATAATTATTGAATTTTAACAAAGAGGATCTGCGCATGCTCTTCCATCCCATTCTCTTACCACCTACATCTATTACATATTCTTTTTTTAATACTATATCTTATGACACCACTAGCTTATTTCGCACCCCACTTGCCTGTTATACGAAATTCTTACATCTTTATGCTTAATGTTTATGCCCAAATGTCCTATCAAACAGGTTTGCATGGGAGTCCTACTACCTTTAAGCAGCCTCTGTCCTTTAGGTCACTTTATAGAATTAGATATATAACGAGATTTTCGGTTATCTACATACTGATAAGTTCACTCAATCTACTAATAGCTCATGGACATATAAATTATTTTGTACTTGAGACCCATATATACTACAAAATCTCAACTATTTCCACAAATTGATTTAGGTTTTTCTATTACTGCCATACAAATTACTTCTCTAAAATTGTAAAAGGCACAATTTATGGAGATACCAAATTATGCAGCGGTTTGACCTATAAGGAGGTCTTATATGTCAATTTATGGAAATTCAAATTATTTTGTACTTGAGAATAACAGGATCTCAACTATTTATGGAGATACAAAATTATGCACCTGTTTGGCTTATAAGGATGTCCATTTATGGATATTCAAAATTATGCATTTATAGGGTAATTACGATTATCTAATAATTATTCCTAATATTAGGGGTTGTTTGTCAGACGTTATTCTGACAAAAAAGTAGGGTTAGAGTTATTAAGTTATTCTTCGAAATGATACTAGTTATGAAGACTTGATCCATGAAGGTTCATGTACGTGTTATTATTGAAACTTACTATCTACGTTCAAATTATCTGTTATACTAAATTAAATGATGGTAACATATGTTGTAAAGGCTCAAAACGCTCGCATCAATAAACGGGTCCTTTTAGGTAGCAATTTTTTTTGGAAGGTTTAGCAATTTTTTGGAAGGTTGGCTTGGTTGCGTTCGGGTGGTTTGGGGCCGCGACGACGCGCCTGTCGTGGAATGCTTTGGTGGTTGCCTACCCACCTGTAATTGTCGCCGCGAGGAATAGACTGAGGTACTGGTGCCTGTCGTTGGATACCGTGGTGGTTGCCCACCTACCGTTACGACTGCTGGGGTAGCTGCCTACCTGCCTGGGGCGCTGCTGGGTAGGTCAGGGTGGTTACCTACCTACGGTACGGCTGCTGAGGTACCTGCCGTCGGATGCCATGGTGGTTGCCTACCCACCTGTAGTTGACGGATGCCGGGAGGGGCGTGGCCTGGAGCCTGAGCGCCGGCAACGGACCGCTGTGATTGGTTGGCCAAAAGGGAAAGTGGAGGGGATGGGTTCAAGTAGCGCCTTGACTACTTGACTACTTGACAACACCATCACGTCACGCGTGCCCGCGTCACGTCACTGAAGCCAATGGTTAGCGGCTCCGTGGTCTAGCTGGCCATCGAGCTCGCTGTGACCTTGAAAGTGTTGGGGATCTCTATCCAGTAGTAGTAGTAGTGATAGTCATACGCACATGATTTTTCCTCATTTTTAGGCCACTTTCCTATTTGCCTCACCCTATACCATTAATTTTTGATACACTGTGTACGTTCCACGTGTTTGGATTTCTGTTAAAGCAAAATGTCTCGACCTTGGTGACTTCCTGTCTGTAATCTACGTATGCATAAAACCTCTGTATTTTATCAAGTTCTGTAAGTTCTTTTTTAATATCTTATCATTATTATTCTACGTCGTAAATCACGTCAACCATGATTTAGTAGAAGAATGAGTAGAAGAAAAGCTCTTAATCCACGCAAGTGTTAATTATCCATTTTTCTATAAACGACCATATTTTTCTATAAGTAAAATATTTGATACCTCTATTAATTTAATTATTTTATGTACGTAAATATATAATAATATTAGCAAATATTAATATATGTTTTTATTAAGTAACAGCCGAAAGAAAGTCAATGTTCCTGTCTGTGATGTCAGACAGAAGAGTCTATCTGGGTCTGTCTGTCTCTTTCTCTCTCTATAGCTACCTTTGCTACAATACATTTTCACTGACTACGTTCCTCCTTTTGAATTTCCCGCTATTTTTAAATTTACTGATCGCCATGTTTTTTCTGTGTAAATATTGGAATCTACTGCGCATGATTTTTCTTTACCCGTTACTTTCTTTCCTATTTGGTTAGGGTTACTTTCCTATTTGGTTCATCCTATATAGCTTTATTTTTTATTCGCCCTATACACTAACAATTTGAATTTCGCGCCGTTTTAATAATAAGCTGATTGGATAGGAGACATACTCTGAATACGGTAACCTGGTTGGCTTGGGTGCGTGGTCCTAAAGCTGTCATCTAATTGAAAATTGCCTTGGATATAAAATTCTTGTAACAAGTACTTAAATAATGTATTAATGTAATCTAGTTATTCTTTTTATTTCTAGTTTACTTTTAAAATAAAATATCCTAAAGCTACGTATCACATATATTTATTGGTTGCAACATATATAAAAGAAGTAATTACAATATATAAATACAATAATAGTGCACAAAGCAGGGTAATTTAATTTTCAAATTAAAGTCACTTTGATAACTGCTTGGTAATTTTGACCAAATATGCAATAATTCAGTTGGAAGTTTGGATCATGTTGCCTTTTAGATGATGGCAATGATGGCTTCTTGTGATGATGATGATGATGCGGTCTCTTGAATTTCAAAACTAGCGGCAGCGTTAGGTTTACCGCAGTCTTTTAATTCTCTGAGTACCAAGGAGTATTTTTCGGGTATAAATTTCCCAATGTTTTTCTCGATGACCTCCAACGCCCTCTTGGGTAAAAACACAAGATGTTTTTCTAGTTCCACCAATGGAGCTCTACTAAACCTTGTGCTAACAATTTTTATATGTACAATTGGTAATGGTACATTCTCAGGTAGGTCCTGAAGTTTTATTGTTGCTTTGCTTCGAAGATTTGCTATGGAATTAATTTCATGTAAATCCATTCTACAAATAAAATAGAAAAAAATCTGGTCTTTGATGAAAAATCTAATAATACTGTCTTTGATGAAAAAAATAGATAATATTTAAATAATAATAATAATATTTACTCACACTCATGCGTTGAAGATGTCTATCTTGCTTTGTTGCATTAATAAGACCAGCTTTGGGTATTATACACTTTTACTTGCGTTGATTATGTCACACTTGGTAAAAACTACTTTGTGCAATGGTGAGCGTGATGTACCTACTGCTAGACGATTGTGTGCTAAACTGATGTTTCAACATCGATTTAACTATTTATAGGAACTCTCTGTGTCACGTGATAACAAAGCTGTACTATGCACGTGTGCAGCGAGTGATGATAATTAATATTCCAAGAAACGTGGCTTCAGCAAATAAATCTTATCGCATTTTTACATATTATTTTCCGGTATTATAGAACTAGTTATATCAGCGTCCCGCTGACGCATCTTTATTTTATCTTATCCATTGCTTTGTTTATTCGTACAATGAAGACCATTGTCTATTGTATTAAAAATACCACGTGTGCGGCGAGTGATGATAATTAATTGCTGTAAAACGCGGCTTCTGCGAATAAATCTTATCACATTTTACATATTTCCTGTTATTGTACTTTATTTTTATCTTATCGTTTGCTTTGTTTATTCATACAATGAATTCCATTGTCTATTGTATTAAAAAAATGGGAAGACCATTGTGTATTGTATTAGAATAAATGCACTGCTACCGCATTTCCTGTGCAGTTGTGAAGTCTTTCATTTATGTGTATGTACTTGTTGAGAGAAAACGTGCTTTGGTATTTAAATATTCATAATATGGTTTATCGAATATAATATTTTAGTGTCTATTACATTGGAGTAAATGAAAAGAATATACTGCTTTTTTAATTTTATTATAGGAACTCTCTGTGTCACATGATAACAAAGCCGTACCATCACGTGTCCAGCGAGTTCATGAGAGCCTCTTTTCACATTTTTCTGTATCTTACATAATTTCTGAGTTATATTTGTGATTTTTATATCGAAAACGTTATAAGTAGATACTTTTCTTGTACCCTGGTATACATACCAACATTTTGTAATTTACGCCTGCCCTCGTATAAATTTATGTGTGTTATATTACTATCTCGATGAAGTATCTTTATTTTATCTTATCATTTGCTTTGTTTATTCGTACTCTTTCTTTCTCTCTCTGTCTAATTGCTACAATATTTGTAGTAGAGGGATTTTGTATACATAGGGACAAATAGATGTACACATAGCTCATTGCTTTTAATTATAATTGGAAATTATGCTGAAGTCATTGTGATACAGATTAATCTATACAAAGTTACATCCCTGTAAGTTGTTGTGCCTTTAGATATACTAACATCATGCACAAGTTTTTATCAGTAAAATATATATTTTAGACACCGCTTACTCCACTTTGTAGGATACAGAACATCGCGTTTTCATTTTGAGAATACTGATTTTATCCTATCTTTTGAAAATTGGGGTGGGTGAAATTAACGGCTATTTGCTATACTTTATGCCTTACATCATTGTGACGGTAAATCACCGATTCATACAATATTGCGCAATATGGTGTAATAAATTATAAGTATTAAATATATTTCAAACGTTTTAACCTTGAAATTATATAAGAACTTTAATCACTACATTTATTTGTATTCTTTATCAACAAAGCTGTGCGCGGTTATCCTGCGTTCTTTCATTTCTAATAGTTTATCAGGCTCCCATTATTAATAAATATGTTCGCTACAAATTTTTAAGTCTTGGTACGTCAGACAGGGGTTTTCCACTAACGGGACTGATGTAAGGTCAGTTTAAAATAATGTTAACCGTCACGTAAAATACGTCACGCGTAAGTGACGCGTACCCGCAAAACACGACGTGTACCCGCAAAACACGTCACGCGTACCCGCAAATTCGTTACGCGTACCCGCAAAACACGTGACGCGTATCCGCAAACACGTCACGCGTACCCGCCTCACGCAAAATAAGACTAACCGTCACGTAAAATAAGGGTAATAAGGGTAACACTAAGGGTAACATTAAGGGAAACATTAAGGCTAATAAGGGTAACATTAAGGGTAATAAGGGTAACATTAAGGCTAATAAGGGTAACATTCAGGGTAACATTAAGGCTAATAAATGTAACATTAAGGGTAATAAGGCTAATATTAAGGGTAATAAGGCTAATATTAAGGCTAACCGTCACGAAAATAAGGCCAACATTAAGGCTAATAAGGCTAATATTAAGGCTAATAAGGGTAACATTAAGGCTAATAAGGGTAACATTAAGGGTAATAAGGGTAACCGTCACGTAAATAAGGATAACGATGATAACGAAGATAACGTGCAAGGATAACGATGATAATGAGTAAGGATGACGAGGATAACAAGGATAACGAGGATAATGTGTATAAAGTTTTGCTACAATTTTTTAAATCTTGGTACGCAGTCAGGGGTTTTCAACTCACCTAATTATTATTACTGATTTATATTGATTGATTGATATTACTGATTTATATTGTACGGGGCTGTTATATTGTTATGTATGGCCGGTGTGTTGTGGCCTATGATAGTGAACAGACATGTTTGATTCCGACAAAAGTGAGGTTACAGTTATTAAGTTATTCTTCGAAATTATACTACATATGTAGGCTATAATTCACACGCAGTAATATTAATTCTTTTAGATAATTATTAGTCTACTGTCCTGTTACGGACTTATCATCTACGTCATGAAGCTGAAATATTAAAGTTACAGAAAATTCGTCTCTAGTTGTTTTAAAGAGTAAGTTTAAGGTTAGGCCCTTTTGGCATATTACGCTAAACAGTCCTATTTGATGTCTAGTACACCCACGTAAGATATTACTTGAATCTGACGTCATGAAGCTGAAATATTAAAGTTACAGAAAATTCGTCTCTTGTTTTATAGAGTAAATTTTTTCAAGAATTTTAGTTTTTGTTTCATTAAAAACACACAAAGTTTAAGGTTAGGCCCTTTTGGCATATTACGTTAAACAGTCCTATTTGATGTCTAGTATACCCACGTAAGATATTACTTAAATATGACGTCATGAAGCTGAAATATTAAAGTTACAGAAAATTCATCTCTTGTTGTTTTATAGAGTAAATTTTTTCAAGAATTTTAGTTTTTGTTTCATTAAAAACACACAAAGTTTAAGGTTAGGCCCTTTTGGCATATTACGTTAAACAGTCCCATTTGATGTCTAGTTTGTCCATGTAAGATTTTACATCCTCTTGACTTGGGTGTGTCTTTTGTTGTGTTTGAATTTACCAGGCAATTTCAGATATTTGAATTTGCCTCCAGACTACAGCAAAGACCCCTTGCGTCCATGGCAGCAGCTCTTGCTTTTGTTGCGTTTAAATTTACCCGCTAATTTCTCAGATATTTGAATTTGCCGCCAGACTACAGCAAAGTTTTCTTGCGCTCATGACAGCTCTTGCTTTTGCTGCGTTTAAATTTACCCGCTAATTTATCTGATATTTGAATTTGCCGCCATATAGTAGAGACCTCTTGTGGCCGCCTAGCGCAGATAGAATCCTGCTTTCGCTCTTATATTGAAAATAGTTTGAAGTTATAGTTTGAAATTATAGTTTGAAATTAATATCACGGATGTCGCAACGAGTCATTTGATATATATGAATATATACTTTTTTGTTTTTTTGCCATATGAGTTTGGGACTTTTTTCTATTGGTAGAGAACTACCAATCAGAACTAGCGGTGTATGGGGGATTTTTCCATTTGTTTTTTCGATATTCGCACGCGTTTACGAGTTATAAGGATTTTAAGATCTTGAGCGCGACTCGTGACGTCAGTAAAGCAAAATTTTTTTTATTTTTTGTCATACGAGTTTGGGACTTTTTTCTATTGATAGAAGACTACCAATCAGAACTCGGGGTGCAGGGGGGATTTTTCCACTTGTTTTTTCGATATTCGCACGCCTTTACGAGATATAACGATTTTAAGTTTTTGTAAGGCCAATTTCAGATATTTGAGTTTCCCGCCATCAGACAGACTGCAGCAACCAATTAGGCGCTGCCTAATTTCAAGCCACCATCTTGACGATAGCAACCTACTGCGCATGTTTTTCTATCTGCATTCACGACCAGTTACATCATTGTTTTTTCTATCAGCACTCATACGAAGGACAAATATGAGTTTGTTCGGCAAACCGGTTAGCTCAGGTCAGGTCTGAACCGGTCCTAATCGGCCCGACCCGGCCCGAACCAGATAGGCCAGGCCAGGCCCGGATCGGCCAAGCCAGAAACAAACCGTCCAAGCCAAGCCCAATCCGGCCATGCCAGGCCCTAACCGGCTAAGCGAGGACCGATCGCCCGACTCGGCCTGTCGGGCTTGGCCAATTCAATTGCAGCCCGGCCCGGCCCGGCCCGGCCAGGTATTACAAAGCATCCGACCAGGTCCACCCCGCCCAGTAAAATATGCACATTTTCCCGGCCCGACCAGGCCCGACTTCGGGCCGGGTTTCTGGCCTCAAATCCCAACTCTAAAGCCCTTATGACTTGCTTGCTACAAAAAAGTAAAACATCACAATTTGGCTAGACGATTACAATTACTTCAGTTAAGAGACAATTACAATTAGATCTAAATTGGCACTAAAATTAAATCATTAATTGAAATGGATGAAGCTACAAAATAGGTTTATTTAAGACAGCACGACAGCTTGTGCATATATATGTAGCATATAACTTTCATAACTATTTTAATAGGGCAATAGAAATCAATTTTCTCAGTCTAAATTTAAATATTGATTTCAATACCTAAAGTTTCGTTGGACATAATTTTTCCGTACCATTTCATAATAGATAAGTAAATAAATATATTACATTCAATTTTATGCTAAACTCAAATAAAATAAAATAGAAAAATTACCCATAAACGTTCAAGATAGTAAAAAATTTGTAGACGCAAAATCTAAAAAAAAATCGAGTCTGATAACTAGTTCATTTTAAATAATTATGATTTTACAAAAAAGAATTTAGCAAACTTTTTTACCCTAATAAATGAAACTAAATTAGACTCACAAGACGATTCATAAAATGTACAATCCACTTCAACAGTAGATCAAATTATTAATTAAGCAATAAATACTGAGGTAGTAAATATTCACACCAATTAATATCATATCAGGTATCACTTTAGAAACTAAAAATCCAGAGGAAGCTAATGAAACAGTACATACGGTACAAGAAAATCCTATATTAGAGATCTTGAAAGGGGTTGGAACTTTGGCGTGAAAATAACACTGATATAGTTATCCACAAAACCCTGAAACACAATACTGCACTCGACGTGCGTTTCGCCAACCAAGCATCATCTGAAGACGACCAAGATTAAACCTATGCGTGTGTCCTATGCTACATGCTACATGCTACATTGTGGCCTCTTTACACCTACACTATTTCTACGGCTTAGTGAACCGTCACGACAGCTCAGTGAACCATCGCGACTGATCAGTGAACCGCCGCGATGGATCAGTGAACCGCTGTGACGGATCAGTGTGATTTGCCAACCAATAAAGCGGGCTATATGGGATTGGCTCTCTGTCACAATTCATACTATTTTTACATTTAGCAATTTTTAAATTCTCAAAAGCAACCAGCTGTTTGGAATTTATTACTTTCGCAATTAGTCTTATTATGCTATTATCTGATTTATCGTTATTTTCAAACACATGTTGGGCGACACTAGACATATCTGTTCTACCATATTTGAGATGAGCCATATGTTCCTTGAATCTAGTTTCAATTGAGCTTCTAGTTTATCCAACATACTTTTGATTGCAGTCTTTACAGCTAATTTCGTAAATCTCCGACTTTTCTTTAGGTTCTATCTTGTCTTTTGGATTGCCTAAAAGTTGTAATTTATTTCCCGATGAATAAACCATTCACATGCCTATATCTTTAAAAACCTTACCAAAACCACGACGAGCGTATGGAATAGCTATGAATTTTGAATTTTCTCTTCCATTTCGAAAAGTCGAGGAATTTCAAAGTGTCTCTTTCAATTTACGTTTCCTTATTATTTTATCAATTAAACTTACAGAATATCAAAATATAGTCAAAGTAAGCCAAAATTCACTAAGGATAGAAAAATAATCAAATGGCTGCGTGGAAAAGATTGGTTTTACTTAAAAGCTGATAAGGGTAATAAGGTTGTAATTTTAGATAAAGAGGACTATTATGAAAGGGTAGACAACCTAATTAGTAATAGCCCTTTTAAAAAAACTTTCTGCAAATACATTACCAAAAATGATTACTGTAGTAAAAAATGTACTTAAATCCTGCAAAAACCTTATTACTTCGACTTTAAATAGGAGGTTACATATATCTAACCCAGGTGTACCTAGGACTGTACTGCCTGCCTAAGATTTATAAACCAGGAAAGTCGGTGCGTCCTATTGTTTTATCAATTGGATTACCACCTATCAAATTGGTTAACAGAGAATTTGAAGTTTACCCCTTGCACCACCTACTGTTGCACTATCCAGTTGTAAGAAGGTGAAGTTTTGATCTCCTTTTTGACGTTTGTTCATTGTTTCCTTTATCACAGACCTTGGACAAACTTAAGGATCCACTCGAATCAAACAATCTCAGTCAAGATGTAGTAAAAGAATATATTCAACTTACTAAACTTTGAATGAAACAAAATTGCTTTCGATTCAATGGTAATTTCTTCGAACGACATGAGGGTGCAGCAATGAGGGTACAGCAATTCATTGCCAATCTCTTCATGAATAGGTTCGAAACAGGGACAAAGAAGAATTCGAGTGTTTGCCCAGGGTTTGGTTTAGATATGTGGATGACATCTTTGATAAAATAGTATGAATGGTGACAGAGGGTTAATCCCCTATAGCCCGCTAGAACTGAACCGTAGAAATAGTTTAGGTATAAATAGGTAGTGGTGTGCTAAACTGCGATTTTTGTGGAGCAGCGCTTTGCAACTGCTTCGGTAAATGGCAGTGACAAAATAGAAGTGTTAAAATAGATGCGATTAGCGCTCCCACTACCACGTTATGTTATACTACTATGATGTTTATGCGAACCAGTCGAACTAGCAGTGCCAGCTGCATATAGCTAGCAGTGCAAGTGGTACAGCTACTAAACTACATGTACGTTGTAAACGCGCTAAAAGTACCGCGACGTCAGACGTGTCTACTGGCGACTGTTGCTCCGAGCCGGCACTGTTATTTTTACCATCTCGGAGCAGTTTGCTACTGCGACAACAAATTCACAGTACCAAGGTATAGTTTTAATTATCGCTAGATGATGCCAACTTGGTTGGTGAAACGCGAGTCGAGTGCAGTATAGTATTTTGGTGTTATGTCAAAAACTACGTCAGTGTTATAGTAGAGATGCCCTATCAGACACAGCTCTAAACATGTTCAAAAACCAAATACATTTTCATGTTTGTAACGATACACTAAATTCGATTGTTCCAATTAAACAATCTTTTGACAATAAAAACGGCATAATGTTACTCTTAGACTACAATATTTCTTAATTAACTTTTTAAAAGATTATTGCAAATTCGTGCAAACTATCCAAGCTAACCTTTTAGCGAAACCTTTTAAATTTGTACAGTGTACGTTATTCTTAGAGGATATTAAAACTAAAGACGATCAAATGTTAAAAATTAAATATCATCAGGTTTAAATGAAACTACTATAGCCCTAACCTGAAAATTCTATTGGTCTACACTAAGAAACGACATAAATCATTAAATTAGGTAACTTCTACACAAATTGTCAAAAGCCAAATCAATAACAAATTTAATGTGTATATGATACGATAATAATATTCAGTTATACTAAATTTACACCCATGAAAGTAATTAAAGGCGTATTAGATTACACAAAGCCAGCAGAGATAACCGAGCCGCTAATTGTTTCAAATTATTTAGACATATCAAAAATACTAATGTTATATGTACAGGGTCTCCAAAATAAGATCCTCTATCCCCTTATCTCAGAAAGTATAAAAGGTAGAGAAAAATGTTAAATACGAAAGTTTTTTGTCTTTACCTGAATTTTTTATTTTTATAACTTTCTTGAATACAGGTTGTTCAGTTTCTCTGATCCAGGCATCAACTTTCTTTTTATAAATGGGACACCCTATATTTAATTACGTTTTTGAACTCTACTTAAAATTCTAGGTCGACATTGTTAAGAGTACCCTATTCCTATCATTTACCGTTATGAAGATATTAGCATTTAAAGAAAAAAATCTGTAAAAAACACCTGCTCAAAAAATCTCGGCAAAACAAATAAGACATCCAAAAAAAAGCTAAATAGGGTTTATTTCGTAGACAATTAGACTCAGAAATTACTTGTATGGATCGATATTACCTGATTAATATATAGGGTGTTTTTGACAGGTGGCTCAAACATGTATATGTTAAAACTTCAGAAAATCGAAAATCTCTTATGGAACACCCTGTGCATTATTATATTTTTGGATTCTCTTTTAAATTATAACCATACTCTATATAACTTTCCCTATTCTTATTTTGCTTAGTTTTCAAGATATTGACGAAAATGTGGAAAAAATGTCAGTTATTGATCATTATCGGCTATTATTAAAAATATATCTACTATTATTTGGTATATTATAGTAAGTGTGCCTTAATACTGATTAAGAATATAGTATTTTATTAAAAACTAATATTTTTTTAAATTATTTCATTAATTAACTAATATAAACAAATCTGTTTGTAACTTGAACCACAAATAACTAACAATAATCAAAAAATAACAATAAAAATAATAAATTAAATCAAGTGTCCTATATGTTCTCAATTTTCAGCTATGCATGTTGTGTATATAACTGCTAGTTTTTTTACAGCGCAATCACTTTGATTGAGCGCTTCAATTTACATCCTGATTTTAATCTTTAAACCATCAACATTATTATTCTGAGTTTGATAAACTCAGGCTTTCAATGTACCCCATAAAAAGTTATCAAGTGGAGTTAAATCTGGGATCCTCGGCGGTCATGGGATATTCCCGTTTGAACCTATCCATTCCACAAAATAGTTCTTAATAAAATTCTTTACAACTGAAGTATTGTGGCATGGAACTCCATCCATCTGATAGATGATCTAATTGGCATCTTCTTCGGCATCCAATAAAGGTAAAATGAAAGTTTGTAATGAATGCAATTTCCTGGTATTTTACCTAAGGTACCTGTGACCATTTAAATATTGGCCAAGAAAGGCAGGGCCTAAAACGTGACTCTTATAAATAGCGCACCAAACATTTTCGTCAATATCTTGAAAACTAAGCAAAATAAGAATAGGGAACGTTATATGGAGTAAGTTTAAAATTTACTAGAGGATCCAAAAATATAATAATATACAGGGTGTTCTTTAACATATACATGTTTGAGCCATCTGTCAAAAACACCCTGTATATTAATCAGGTAATATCGATTCATAGAAGTAATTTCTGAGTCTAATTGTCTACGAAATAAACCCTATTTAGCTTTTTTTTGGATGTCTTATTTATTTTGCCGAGATTTTTTGAGCAGGTGTTTTTTACACATTTTTTTCTTTAAATGCTAATATCTTCATAACGGTAAATGATAGGTATAGGGTACTCTTAACAATGTCGACCTAGAATTTTAAGTAGAGTTCAAAAACGTAATTAAATATAGGGTGTCCTATTTAAAATAAGAAAGTTGATGCCTGGATCAGAGAAACTGAACAACCTGTATTCAAGAAAGTTATAAAAATAAAAAATTCAGGTAAAAACAAAAAACTTTCGTATTTAACATTTTTCTCTACCTTTTATACTTTCTGAGATAAAGGGATAGAGGATCTTATTTTGGACACCCTGTACATTTATTAATTGACGAAAATAATTTACAATCCAGCGACTTAACTAAGGTTAAAAATCGAATAGAACCCCCAAAAGTCTATATAGATAAAACTAACAACGTGTATATCAAAGATAACACAAAGAATAACATACAGCCTATTTATCAGCAAGCTAAACCATTACTAGACAACCTAGATAAACTATATACGAATAGAAGGACTTTTCATGAAAAAAATAGTAAAACCTATATGAAGTTACTAATAAATAATTAACTTTACAAGACAAAAATGGAGTAAATCCTAGCAATTATTCTGACAATAACATACCCCCTTCATGTTAATACACTACGTATAACTCCCCTGACAAATCCAATCCAAAACCAATATGAACAATATCTGTTACAAATAGATAAGATATTGAACGATATCTCTTTACACATAAAAGAACCATCAGGAACTTCAGTTGTTTATAGAACTAGTAAGTCGAAACCTAGCCTAGAACCCCTAAAAGATCATGTACAAGATTCGATACGCCAAGTTTACCGAAAACTTGTAATTTAAAACCTCACAATAAAAATATAGTAACCAAATTTTGGATTTGCACATTAAGCAAGAATATTATAGATTAGTATTTGTAAACAGAATTAAAATATCATAATAATAATAATAATAATAATAATAATAATAATAATAATAATAATAATAATATCTTTATCCCTCATTCTCATCTTAATTATGAGTCCGGAAGTCAGAGACTTGTATGGGAGAGGGAGCGGTATATTATTATTTTGAGGGCCGCGAGTGCGCCCAGGAATGACTTACGATGTTATAACTTTAACACGAGAGTTACATTTAGTACGAGAATAAGGGAAACCTGGAAAACCTTATTAATTAAAGTATACAGTAGGTTGTTAACCATTTATACAGTGATATTGCAGTACTAGTTGCATATTAAAAACGCTACGAGCCTTATGCACACAGATTTAATGTTGGAGCAATTAGAAAAAGTTGACCGCTGAGATTAGAACCGTCGTTAACCGCGGAGAATGATTAAAAACCTGACGTCTTTAACCACTTGGCCACCGAGCTCCTTGCCATGATAATAATAATGATTTTGATGACCTTTCTAATTTTTGAAAGAGATATTTTCGATTTATTTCACTTTATCCCAATTACAGTCAATAATACTACATCATACCTTATAAACCACATCTTAATGATTTCTTCTACCCATTACTATCAAAAATACAGTTTCCACCCAATTGACAACTATCGCGTTACTCATATCAAATAATGAATAACCTAGAAAGACTGCTTTACCCGGTATACTACGGGGAAATATTAAAGTATCTGGTAAGGCGTACTGACAACATTACGGGTTCAGTTTGTCAGAGATATAGGTACTACCCACATAACTTGTAAAACAAATAAATAAATTAGTTCTTTTACTATTAGTCATAATTTGTTCTTTCAATAGTTTTTAAAAACACTATTAGTAAACAATATATTTTTATATAGAAGGGCAACATGAAAGAAATAGTATTTTCAAGTTTAATAAATTGAATAACTTCATTGAAAGTACTAAAACTATTTAAAATGATAACTTTACAATCATATTTTCATTATTCTATAGATATTATAAACGGAATAGATAAAAAATAAGCACAATAATGTAGGCACCTACCTACATGCAACACGCACAGCCTTATAATAAATACGACCTCTGACTTAACTAGGGGGGCACGCCTACCTGTACAGCCAACAAACCTACCGGACTGCCCGGATTTGCAAGAAGGCCGATCAGTGTTTGTGTGATATTTACCAGTGCACAGTGCAATACAGTTTGAACAGAAAACCTAATATGTTACACTTTCATCTGTTTATTCTGGTCAGTAGTTTAATATTTAATATCTACTAGTAAGACAAAAGTTTAGCTACAATTAGTAGTCATATTAATAATTCTCATCTGTGTATACACACTGCTTAAATTGCATATTTATAAGTGAAATTGTTACTCTAGTTTCTAGCTAGTTGATATTTTTAGTGAAAGTATCTACTATTTTGCGGTGATCCACTTTTGTAAGCATTGGAGCTGTTGGCGAATTAAGCGTATGCGATGAATTAGTTCTCCTTATTAAGTAGCTATGAATTACCTACTATGTATTTTTATAACTAAAATTTCACTACAGTATTATAAATATAAAATTATTACAAATCCTTTGCTAATTTGGTGGTAAAGAATCGTTGTAATCCGTTGTAAGGATTTTATTATTTAAATTATTTTCGTAATTACGCATCTCGCCACGCCAGGTATTATTAACAAATATAACGATGGTCCTCTATAATAACGTCTCTCTTGACATCATTGATTTATAAAAATCTCTGGAAATTAGTATAAAAAAATTAGGTTTTTTTTGAGTTATGCCACTGTTCAATCACAGCATAATTCATTCTTGACCTTAGTATTTTTGGTATATTTATACAATACTACTTGTAAAATTTCATTAAAGAGAGAAGACAATGTAAAAGGGACACTTTAAAGAAGGAAAATTTTATTATGAACATTACTGTTTAACAAAACAACGATGACATGGTACAAATACATTGTCATAAATTTAAAGACTGTTATAAAAAAGCGCATAGGATTTTGGTATTGTATTTTTTTCTATTAACTTAAGAAGGCCTTCTTTTTTCTTTTTATCCAGTCCTACAGGCTTATCGTACAATGGCTTTTACTTATTAAGTAAACAAAACAAACGTACTTCAAAATATCAGTTAATATTTGTTTTCTGAAATTTGTTTTGTCTAACCAAATTCTCATACTGAAGAATAATATTTAATTTGTAAATAATTAACTACCTACAAAATAAATATTATAAATATTTCAGTTTAGCTGCATCAAATACTCTTTCTATGCTTGTTTTTAAAACATAAAGTTAATTATTTGTAAAGTTTAACATTTGAAATTTAGATTTTGAAAAAGTAATTAATAATTATAATAAATAATAATTATTTTCGAGATGTTACTGCTATAAATTAAAGAGTGGTATTTTAATCGTATTTTTGCTTTGTTCATGTAATATGTACAAGGTGGCCCGTTTAATATGGGCCTATACCTTATCTCAGAAACTACAACTCCTACAGAAAAAAAAATTATATGAAATTGTTTTTTCCAAAGTTATCTTCAATTTTTTTAAATTTTCAAACTTATAACCTATTTATATACAGAGCGATGAACTAAAGTTCCTTTTTTTTAAATAGCACACCCTATATATTATTACATTTTCAGAAAACCCTTATAAAGACGAGTTCAATGATATGTGATATGATGGGTCTGACGCCTGCCGTTTCGGAGTTATTGACTATTATCTTCAGGAAATAGCCCATATTAAAATCGTGCTAGAAAGGTTAATAATTAAGTTTTTGAGCCTTAACTTGCGCCAAGAGATTTCTAGTTTTATGTAGTTTATTATGTAATTACTCAATATTCAACTTATAAAAAAAATTTGACCGTGTTGCCACATTTCGAAAACCATAAATTCTCACGATTTTTTCAAATGGAACACCCTGTATATTGTTACATTTCTAGAAAGCCCTTCTATCGACAAGTTCAATGATATGATGGGTCTGACGCCCGCCGTTTCGGAGTTATTGAGTATTATCTTCAGGAAATAACCCATATTAAAATCGTGCTAGAAAAGTTAATAATTAAGTTTTTGAGCCTTAACTTGCGCCAAGAGATTTCTAATTTTATGTATTTTATTATGTAATTACTCAGTATTCAACTTATAAAAAGAATTTGACGATGTTGCCACATTTCGAAAACCATAAATTCTCACGATTTTTTCAAATAGAACACCCTGTATATTGTTACATTTCTAGAAAGCCCTTCTATTGACAAATTCAGAGATATATGATACTCAGAATATGACCAGGATTGAAATAGTTCTAACCAAGATCCCAAATTATCATTTTGAACTCTTAATTTGCATAAAAAATCTTATTGTTGAAAAAGTGTAGCAAATAATTTCTTTTCTGGAATTCGTCACACGGGAAATTTTGCTCTATACTCTCTAAGAGCAAGAACTGGACTTTTATTATTTGATAAATAACATTCTAGCATATCAACTTTTTCTTCCACACTATAGGTATATTATTATTAATAAATAGGTACTTAATATATTAACGCAATGTCAAATAATTTTTCAGTTTACCCCGGTTGTCAAGGCAATGATAAATCCTAAAATAATTGCGGATATTTTGTTTACAAAGGCCACTCTGACTAAACGTTAAAATATGGTCATATTTAATGAAATTGCCAAATAATAAAAACAGAGTAGGTAGGTACATCGTAGAATTAACTGTGCATCTTCAGTCACTAAATAAATTTTTTCAGGGGCTTTGAAAATCAACCAGTATCCAATAATCTGATATATTTCACCGAATAATATCAAATTTATGTTGAAAATTATATAGCAACCAAAATTAAATACGTGCATTTTACTGAAATTAGTTTTATTATAAATATTAATAATGAAAATGTCCCTATACTAACGTTACATCAATTACATCAAAGTGATAGATCATATACTACCTATATAACTTTTTTTGGTGCAAATTAGAACTCAAACACTTAATTAGTAATAATAAAAGTAATTTGGTTAGTTACAATTTGAATATTGGAAGTTTCCTGAAGATAATACTCAATAACTCCGAAACTGCGGGCGTCAGACCCATCATATCATATATCATTGAACTTGACGATAGAAGGGCTTTATATAAATGTAACAATATACAGGGTGTTAAATTAGAAAAAATCGTGAGAATTTATGGTTTTCGAAATGTGGCAACACGGTCAAATTTTTTTTATAAGTTGAATATTGAGTAATTACATAATAAAGTACATAAAATTAGAAATCTCTTGGCGCAAGTTAAGGCTCAAAAACTTAATTATTAACCTTTCTAACACGATTTTAATACGGACTATTTCCTGAAGATATTACTCAATAACTCCGAAACGGCGGGCGTCAGACCCATCATATCATATATCATTGAACTCGTCTTTAGAAGGGCTTTCTGAAAATGTAATAATATGTAGGGTGTGCTATTTAAAAAAAAGGAACTTTAGTTCATCGCCCTGTATATAAACAGGTTATAAGTTTGAAAATATTAAAAAATTGAAGATAACTTTGAAAAAAACAATTTCATATAATTTTTTTTCTGTAGATAGTAGACTTGTAGTTTCTGAGATAAGGTATAGGCCCATCTTAAACGGGCCACCTTTGTACAATATAAGTTCTTAATTTAAATTAGAGGAATGCCCTTAGGAGGCATCTAAATGAACCAACGTTGTAAGAACATAAACACAATATTTTTATCACGACTTCACTTTTCAGAAAAATCCCATTTTAAGGTTGCTAGATTTAATTTAAAAAAATGTACATAAGCTATACTATAAGACATTAAAACTCAAGTTTAATATATCCATTTTGACATATTTAGGATCCATGAATTCACTAGAATTTTTGTCTTGACGAGTTTTTGCTGTTAAAAAATATTTTCCTCCCAATCGTCAATCCATATTGTACGACCCTGATCTAATTAAAAAAATTGAGTAAGTTTGTGATACCTCATGAATTTTTTATCGAAATATTTATAAAAATTACGAAAATAAAACACAGAGTATAACTTTCATAAAACACGATGTATGTACAACGAAAATTTAATAATTAAGTTAATAAATAAATTTTTCCGCTTACCTCCTAATGGGTTAGATCGTGGAGGCGCTAGCTTTCGTTTGAAGTTAGCGCCACCACACTTGTAAACCATGGTTCGCGTAAGCTATTGCCACATTTTCATGCATCAGATTTAACGGCTATTTAAAGGCTCTGGAACGTGCCTTATTACAATTGAATGGAACTACCCCACCCAGAGATTGGGAGACCCCCTCGTAGGTTACAATTTATAGGTTTTCACAAAAATTCCAATTTTGAGATATGACTTCATAGAGAATTAACGGCTATTTTTTAGTCCATTTTGGCACACTATTTAAAAATTTTTCACTCGTTTCCAAATGGGACAGTTTGTGGTGGCGCTAGCTTCTGTGTGAAGTTAGCTCCACCACATTTGTAAAACACGGTTCGCGTAAACTATTCGCATATTTTTATGCATTAGATTTAACGGCTATTTAAAGGGTCTAGAACGTACGTCATTACAACTGAATCGGACTACCTCATTCAAAGATTGGGAGACCCCCTCATAGGTTACAATTTATAGGTCTTCACAAAAAATTCGAATTTTGAGACTTCATGGAAAATTAACGGCTACTTTTAGACTATTTTAAAGGGCTATTATACATTTTTTCACTCACCACTTGAAATTTAATTCCACCATACCATATTTATAAAATATGGTTAGGGTAAGCTATTCGCATACATTTATGTATGTGATTTAACGACTATTTAAAGGCTATAGAATAGGCTTTATTATAACTGAATGGTACCACCCCACCCAGAGGTGTAAACCTCCTCATATGCTACAATTTATGGATTCGAATATTTATATGCGTTAAATTTAATGGATATTCAAAAACTCTTTAAGATGAGCCTACAACTCAATCGGACCAACAATTTTTTTTCTGGATTGGATCTTATGGAATTAACGACTTGAATTAACGACTAATTTTAAATTATTTCGGTTCTAATAATTCCTCGGAATATTTGGAATTTTTTTCCGAAACATTATTACTCTTAAAAAGGCGTAACTTGGCCCCGCTCTTCTGTGTTAAATTCGAATCCGGCCCACCTGTATTATAGTATACATACATATATACATAAGAATGATAATTTACAAGTAGTACTAACTGGAGTAACTGCGTACTCTCTTCCTCTGATCTTATACTGACATCTAAATGCAAATATACCGGGATATCAAAAATTATCTTGGTCAAGGGTGGTTGTGGAATGTAAAACGTGTGTCTTACTTTAAATTTTTGAATATGTTTTGTTGTGTCAGAATCTGTCAAGTCATTGTGCTGAAATTTTCTAATCCAGTTTTTGAATCATGCCTCTTACCACATAGCACAAAATTTTCATGATTGAAGCCTATTTTCGAACGGGTGCGCTAGTTAATGGAAATTGGCAATACAGTCAACGTTTGTGTTTGGACAATTTTCGAGAGCACTTCCCAAACGTGGCAATATTACCGGACAATTTTTCGAAAGTGTTTCGCGAAACTGGTTGTGTGACTCATAAAAAGGTGCTGGTAGACCAAGAAGTATGTATGGCGAGGGTTGAGCCCAGGCCCCGCCCCCTAGATGGGGGCCCCCTTGGGGCTCCGCTAGGGCCCCAAAATGGGGCCCCAACTGTCAAAATCACATGTGAGGTAT
Organism: Pogonocherus hispidulus; assembly: GCA_963924545.1. Taxonomy (NCBI): domain Eukaryota; kingdom Metazoa; phylum Arthropoda; class Insecta; order Coleoptera; family Cerambycidae; genus Pogonocherus; species Pogonocherus hispidulus. The sequence continues at coordinate 42,758,388 of OZ004694.1, forward strand.
CAAACGATTCGTCTCAACGCCAGCTGTCTAGACCAAGGCCCCAAACAAACCATAGACCCCAAAAAAACAGAAGGAGAGCCGTTTGGGCAAGGTTCTATGGTCTGTGGGTATCAGGAAAGCAGAAAGGTAAAGGAGGTCGCACACGGCGCATTGCTACGGCACATAAAGAATTTAAAATTCTAAGAGCGAAAACAGCCATTTGGGACTCAATATTTGAATTTAAAGTATATGGGCGTGTTCCCCAACTCGAAACAAGCTAGAATCCATCTACTTCCGGTTTCCATTTCCGGTCTCCCAAATCACATGATGTGGGATATCAAACGATTCGCTTCAACGTGTAGAACACTAATTTAGCCAAATTTACGTTCTAAGAGCGAAAACAGCCATTCGGGACTCAATATTTGAATTTAAAGTATATAGGCGTGTTGCCCAGCTCGAAACAAGCTAGAATCCATCATAAAATGGCCACTTCCGGTTTCCATTTCCGGTCTCCCAAATCACATGATGTGGGGTATCAAACGATTCGTCTCAACGTGTAGAACACTAATTTAGCCCTATTTTCTTTCTAAGAGCGAAAACAGCCATTTGGGACTCAATATTTAAATTTAAAGTATATAGGCGTGCTCCCCAGCTCGAAACAAGCTAGAATCCATCTACTTCCGGTTTCCATTTCCGGTCTCCTGAATCACGTGATGTGGGGTATCAAATGATTCGTCTCAACGTGTAGATCACTAAATTTACGTTCTAAGAGCGAAAACAGCCATTTGAGAGGTCAATATTTGAATTTAAGATTATTATTATTATTATTTAAAACCTACTCTGTTGTGGAACAAGCACGACTGATCACCAACACAGCTGACACTGGACACCAGCGTGATATCATTATTAAATGCAGAATTATGTATCTCTACGAGAGCTTCAGGTATACCACAACAACAAAAGCTCCATTGAAGAGAGCCTCAGGTATACCACAACAAAATATTTAAAAGTTAACTTTAGCGGCGTAAGCACGACTGAACTACCACCAACAACAACGAACTCATACAACTTAACCTAACTTTTCGTGGAACATGCACGACCGATCATGAAGGCAGGCAGACCACGGTAGACTGCATGTATGTAATAATAATAATACATATCTAATTATTGATATCTCCATACTAACGAGAGCAAACAAGATCGAGCACCAGCACAAACCGCTGTATACTGCACGCATGTATAATAATAATAATAAATATCTATTGATTGTGTATCTCCATAAATTAACGAGCAGCCTGAGAGAGAGAGCGAGCATCTGCGGTCTCAAGCCAGCGTATTTTGCCGTCGACGTCTTGCTGAAATCTCTACCAGATTTGTTGCAGAATGTTCAACAAATCGAGCCACGGTCGCAGTTACGAACTCGCGGCGATAAAAACTACGAATAAATATTAATAATTTCAAACACCTAGTGTCTCTCTCTCTCTCTCTACAAAAAGATATATCCTCGACGACGACGACGAAGCCGCCAGGGCAAAATCTTATGATCTGGATTATCAGTTGCGGTGGTCGTAGAAGGTTGCTTGCAAAAGGTACTACGGTGAATTAATGAACATCTAATAAGTAATATATTATCATCTAGTGTCTCTGCAAAAAAAAAGATATCGGCGCCACAGAGGAATGTTTTACAAACGAGCTCAAACCAAATACGTAGATTTAAAAACAAAAACATATTTTCGTTAACTTATTGCGGCCTCTCTCCAGGCGGCCGATAAGAACTTCCGACCGACCGATAAAAACTACAAATAAATATAATTTCAAACATCTAGCGTCTCTGCAATGTGTCCTTGACGAATATGATCTGGGTTATCAGGAACACAGGTAGAAGGCAGCCTGCGAAGGTACCGCGTTATAGAATAATAATAATAATTGCGCGACGCCGATAAGGCCGATAAAGATTGTCTTTTTTGTCGCATAATGACGAACCGGGCCGCAGTAATAGAAAACCCGGTAGTTGTAATATATTGATCTCAAACTAATTGCAAACATATTTTCGTTAACTTATTGTGGTCTCTTACAGATAAGAAGTCGATAAAAAGCCACAAATCAATATTAATACAATGTAATTGATACTAGCAACTCGTGTGCAGAAGAAGAAGATACCACAAAACAGGATACACGTGCTGTAGTTATACCAACAACTGATTGCACACTCATATAAAAACACGTGTTATGGCGTTCTTCAATCATAAAAAAAATGAACCTACCCATAGGTCAGTATAGCGGTGTAGGCTGTACCACAGCCTTCTCTAGTACTAGCCATGAACTGAAATTGGCAACACCGCTCCACGCCGATCTTCTAGTCCGATTGCCGACCCACAGCCTCTCTAGCAGAGAAGGCCGTGGCCGATCATATTTGACGTGCATTCCCAATTTTGTTTGTAATAAGCTACTTAAGTAAATATTAAATAATATGTCTACGTTCTCTGCTTGGTCAATTAAATATTACAATATTTTATGCAAAACAATATATACCTTATTTTACATGAAAACATGTGATATTTGATTGTTCAGCAAAACCAACGTGAAGGTGCAGAGTTACAGAAGCTTTTAAAATAATTCAAAAAATAATATTATTGCTCACAGTATGTGTAGCAGGTAGTACTACAATAATAAATAATAATATATTTCTCAGATTATTCATCTAGCATGCGTATTTTTGCCGGGAGTGGAAAAAAAAGGGAAAGAAAAACAGATGAAGGATAGGATATAGGAAATGATTCATATTAGGATAGGAATAAAGGGAAGATGATAGGCACATAATATAACAAATACCTATATCACGTAGTAATACGCGTAGTAATTTTACAATTTCACAAAAGTTTCCAAATGCTGAACAAATCATAAAAGATAATATTGTCTTCGCGAATTCTACATTCTCTTTGTTACAAGCTGTACCGATTATGTTTTTTGCACGATAATCTAATCTGCAATTAATATATATTTCATCAATTAGAATTACTACTATCTTGTCAGTCTGTGTAAGTGAAGACGACATATTAACTAAATAATGCTCATTCTTATTTTCTTTATTTGGAGAAATGTCCATTCCAGATGAAAGATACTGCAGATAACGCTTAGAAGGTAAAATAAAAAAAGTCTGTAACATGTATGTAGTAGGAGACTAAATATAAATCATAAATGTCATTATTATAGTGGAGGCAGAGTATTTCCTTTTTAACTTTGTTATTTGGTTAATTTGATCTACAATAATGTTTAATTGTTTAGAATATAAAAAAGTCTCGTTATCGCAAAAATCTAAAGCTTGTTTTAAATACAGCAACGCCTGTTGCAATGCATTTTGAGTATTGCTTGTTTCTAAGTTACTTGAATAATAGGTATATTTAAATCTATCTAATAAATTTTGGAGTTGAGACCATCTATTAATTTTCATATCAAAATCTAAAATCCACTTTAATTCATTAAAATACAATTCACTGCGATTTACAAATATTTTAACGGTTAGGTCGTTATTTATTGATATCTGATTTTCAATTTTAACTATTTCACCATCGAAATTTATTGTATAAAAAATTATTTTAGATGTCAAGACTTTTATATTCCAACTTTCACCAAGATTAACTTTTTTCGAAAAATTGCTGAACTTGCTGTTGGCGCCTACATTCAGGATCTTTTCGAACAATCGACTTTTCCTTTGACATACCTATATTTAGGCAAATTTGGGAAAATAGATGGGATAGCATCCGCTTTTAATTTTGCTTTGCAAGCAATCATTGTTAATGTACCGTCTGGTAAAAGATGTCTGTCTAGTTTAACGACATCATTAGGATCAAAATGTAACTCACAAACAACGGAATATTTTGTAGGTGACCATTCTTTCCTAGGGATACGTTTGAGCCATTTTTGTTTAAATGTGTCGTCCTTAGGGAATCCAAAAACACGTTTTACCCCTTCACTTTTTTCAGAGGAATCGTAATTAGATTTACACCCTGGTACACAGCACCGTGCCGGCATTTTCACTATTCAAGGTTAATTTCACTTCACCCCAACTGATAAATAGAACATGTAAAATCTCGGGAAAATGATATTACATATCAAATTGGTAATACACGGCACTATCTACATAAACGCTATTTAACACAAATATATAGGATGATTTAATACTTCACGCAAGACGCACCATTTACTAAAACAGTATCGCTCGGTCTGATATTAGGACGGGATGCAGTGTTGCAATTTTCTCAGTTCATGGCTAGTACTAAAGAAGGCTGTGGCTGTACCAACGATTAAAAGGGTTCCAGCCACGCGAAACTTTAAATCCGTACGTGTCCGCGAAAAGGTCTTCGGACCATCGAAATGATTAAAAAGGGCTGTCTTTGTTTAGGTTATTGTATGTATAGAAACAGTCGCAATTAAGTATACAGAGGCAACACCGGTTAAATCTCAAATCTAGTATACGGGGTGTTGCAGCTAATGATACCTTTTAGTTACTTTTTTCGTTAGAACCTGCCATAGCAAAAATTAATAGTATTCTTGAAAATATTACTGTTTTTAAATTGCAATAAACTTAAGCTTAATGTTTTTGAAGACCAAATGCATGATTGTTACATCTAAAATTTAAATATAATCAAATCAATTTAGAGACATTAATATTCAAATTTATTAAGAAAGAATTGGAGTTGTTGAGGTAATTAAGTATCTAGGATTTATGGTGGACAATATCTTATCGTTGAAGAGTCATTTCAGCTATATTTATAGAAAGATTAGCAAAAAGTTGTTTTTCACACACGCACACACCCATCTCTTCAAAGCTCTATAAAAGTTTATCAGACTATAATTCAGCCACATTTTGACTACTGCTATACCTTGATGTCACTTTTTTGATAACAGCTGTATTTTTTCATTGCAAAAACTTCAGGGTACGCGTATTGTTCTGAGATGCAATAGGTACACCTGTTCTGATGTTAGGTATGTTGAATTGGCTATCAGTTAAGGACAGGTTTTTCTATTTTTCAATGATATTCATATACAAAATTCTCAGTGGAATGTTTCCAACCTACTTTAATGAGTTTATTACTTTTAACTATCTGATTCACCGGTATCCTACTCGAGCAAACCATGATTTACATGTAACTCGTACTAATTAAAAAAAAACAATGAATTCAATATTTCACAAGGGTTTAATTCAGTATAATCAGTTACCTTCGAAATTGAAACAAAGTACATCTTTCAATTTGTTTAAACACCACCTGCTTCAGTATATTCGCGGGTCCATTCAATTTGAATTGCTGTCTTCGTGTTGGTTGGACAATTATTGCTTTATTTAATATTATTATTATAACTTTCACATGAATTATTACCTACTGTACTGCGGGTACTTGTCTTTTCTTCTATTTCTATTTACTCAAAAGATGACGGGCTGTAAGGGGGTTTAATAATTTTTGTAAACGATGGCGGGAAGTAAATATCAATAATTCGGAGTTTCTACCTATATATAGATTACCTCAACAAATTGCAAATAAATATGTTTGTGTTAACATAAAAATTTCTATGATGTTTCGGCTTTATAATCAACTAGATCAAATAGCGATGAAACCTCGGGTACCCTACAAAGGTGGGATTGTCTTCATACAGATATGTACAATTAAGTATACAGAGACAACAACTCTAAATCTAGTATACAGGGGGAGACAGTTAATGAACTTGTATGGTTGGGAACAGGTTGTAGACCTACGTTGGACCCTTATTATCAGTTCTTCAGTTACCTTTTTAGTTACCGATTCAAAATATGACTAAGACAAGCTATTCTTGAACGGGGTACGGCCTTGAACTACAACGCCGTACATTTGTTGTGATTGCTATGAGAGTAAATAAAAAACGGAAAAGCAAACTATTTTAAAAAAAATTTATCAAGGCCTTTGATTTAAAAAAGAATTTGATAACTGTCGTCATTGCGTCTTATCAACTCAAATGGTTGAACGTAAATGAAAACAACTGACGACGGCGCTACACCTATAAGGTGTGTGAGGGTTGCTCGAGATGATATCTTAATTAACTCGAGAATGTTTTTGTATGTACGGTGTTGGCAGACATGGTTTAAGAAGTGTGCAGTTATTCTATCGCGTTTTTTTTGTAAATTAGCGGTTAATAAAACGGCATCTACACTATACAATCAAGCCCATGTCACGTAAAGTATTTATATATACGGAATAATCCTGTCCTAAACGCACAGATATTTTTATTGCGTCAACTAGGTTGTTAGGATCAGTATTGTTATCCCAGGCAAGTACCGCGACTTTTCTATTATATTGATTCATATTGAGGCTTTTAGGCCGATAAATATATTTTCTGATAGGGTGCTGATATTTATTTACATCGGCAGACGTACTTTCAGACCAATATTTTCTATTGGTTTGTTCGCTGCAGCTGCTGCCATCTTTCTGAGGGCGGTATATTATGACATCGTTAAGGTTTCGTGCCCCATTGGTTTTTGTTTCGTATGGAATTTTATCATCTGGGCGATGAATATTTTTGCTGTGAAAATTTAGGTTGTCTCTTCTCGTAAATTTCCTGCCACACAAATTGCAGGGGAATAAAACAGCTTTGTGTTTGATAGTGTGGCGACTAAGTGTACTTCTATGTGAGAAAGTTTGTGAGCAAATGTTGCATACATACATGTTTACGCTTTCAATAGCAGACGGAACATGGGTGTGTACTTGGGGCGTATACTCTTAAATACTTTTGCTAACCATGGCTCAAAATAAGGCTAACTGCTACGTAAATAAGGTTAACCGTCACGTAATTAAGGCTAACCTTGACGTAAATAAGGCTAACTGTGGCGTAAATAAGGCTAACCGTCATGTAAATAAGGCTAACCGTCACATAAATAAGGCTAACCGTCACGTAAATAAGGCTAACCGTCACGTAAATAAGGCTAATGTGACGTAAATAAGGCTAACCGTGGCGCAAATAAGGCTAACCGTGACGTAAATAAGGCTAACCGTGACGTTAATAAGGCTAACCGCCAAGTAAAAGAAGGCTAACCGTGACGTAAATAAGTGCCACAGCTGGTCTGAAATAACATAAGCCCTTAACTTCGGCTCACAATTGTTCGTCGCACAATCCTAATCGCGGCCGTTTAATTATAATAATTAGTCTCTGTCTACATGTCGCGCGAATTTAGCGTTCATATTTACGTTGACTCCAACATGCTCCATCACCATATGACGCAACGGCGGTGTGCGGGTCTTACTTTATCCTGAAGTTATCCCGAAGTTATCCTGAAGTTATCCTGATTATCCTGAAATTATCCTGACGTTATCCTGAAGTTATCCTCGTCATCCTTGTTAGCCCTAACCTAGCGACACGTTAACGTCGCGATGTGACGTTTATGCGTCGTTTTATTGCACCATCAGCTGTTCCTTACACGTTTTCATAGGTTGCAAGTCGCCCCAGTAATTCTTTTATTTGTCGGCGGCTGCGACATGTTTGAGTATATAGAGAAAAACTATAGCCGTGTAGTGGTACATCTTGTCTCTGCTGCGTCTATCGAATTACTACGCAGAAGCAGGGTATGTTCTATATACAGGGTGTCCACCTTGTGCGCGTAAGTCCAATATCTGGGTTAATAAAAGAGATAACTTAATTTTTTTTCTACAGGGTTGTCTAATATCCCGAGCTGCACAAAATGAAAATATATTTACATATTCAGGGTGTTCAGTTTTTCCTGGACAGGTACCAACTTCGTTTTTCTAAATGGAAATATATATTTTTTATTGCTTTTTCGAACTAAACCCTTGATTTTAGTAGGACTTTCATCAGCCTTCCCTATACCTAACTTAAACTGTTTTTGAAATATTGACGGGTGAATATTGACATTTTTGCAACTTTGACACCCTGTAAAATCTAAACGGTTTGAGATCAAGCAAAACGGTTTGCACATTCCTATCTTAACTTTTCATAAGCTATCGTTTGGTACTAATTTCAGAATTATCCAAAAATTTAAAATTTTCTGAAAATTTAGAAAATTTTTAATTCCTGGATAAATTTGAAATTAGTACCAAACGATAGCTTATGAAAAGTTAAGATAGGAATGTGCAAACCGTTTTGCTTGATCTCAAACCGTTTAGATTTTACAGGGTGTCAAAGTTGCAAAAATGTCAATATTCAGCCGTCAATATTTCAAAAACAGTTTAAGTTAGGTATAGGGAAGGCTGATGAAAGTCTTACTAAAATCAAGGGTTTAGTTCGAAAAAGCAATAAAAAATATATATTTCCATTTAGAAAAACGAAGTTGGTACCTGTCCAGGAAAAACTGAACACCCTGAATATGTAAATATATTTTCATTTTGTGCAGCTCGGGATATTAGACAACCCTGTAGAAAAAAAAATTTAGTTATCTCTTTTATTAACCCAGATATTGGACTTACGCGCACTAGGTGGACACCCTGTATAGTTTGACTGCTATGTGTTACAGCCAACATCACGCCGCTGAAAGGTCGATCTGCCGTCGTCTTACAATTACAAGGGCTGATCGATAGGTCCTGATTTTAACCGGGTTGGTATTCATATATTAGGTGTTACGAAAAATTAACGGAATAATATTCTTTTTGCATATTTATGTATAGATAGCTTTGAATCTCGTTAAAAAAAAAAACCCGCAACTACCAAAATCAAAAACATATCTCGTTGCGCTGTTCAGACCACACCAATCAGCACTCGGCCGTCTTTTTGGCGACGCCTTATTGGCCGCCATCAATAAATTAGGTAATTGGTTGCTATAATTCAAAACCAAAAGCTTTGAAATTAGCCCCTTTTATGCAACGCCACTGTAATAAAATCTGCCGTGGCGCTTCTATATATGGTTATCAGCAACCGTAAGATTATCAATAAAACAACAAGGTCGAGTTCCATATCAACTCGTATTTATAGCAAGTCATAGCACTCATAAATAGGCCAGTAGCAAATTGAAATTCAACATCTTTATTCTTCTAGTGGGGCATTTGTATTTGGAAAATAGTAAACAACATATATAGATATAATATTTTTTATTTTATAAAAGCAAGAATAATAATGTTGAATTTCAATTTGCTAATCAGGAAAACTTCAGTATAACTTCAGGATAACTTCGGGATAACTTCAGGATAACTTCGGCAAAACTTCAGGATAACTTCAGGATAAAGTGAGACCCGCACACCGCCGTTGCGTCATATGGTGATGGCGCATGTTGGAGTCAACGTAAATATGAACGCTAAATTCGCGCGACATGTACACAGAGACTAATTATTTTAATTAAACGGCCGCGATTAGGATTGTGCGACGAACTATTGTGAGCCGAAGTTAAGGGCTTATGTTATTACAGACCAGCTGTGGCACTTATTTACGTCACGGTTAGCCTTCTTTTACTTGGCGGTTAGCCTTATTTTGTGTGGCGGTTACCCTTATTAACGTCACGGTTAGCCTTTTTAACGTCACGGTTAGCCTTATTTACGTCACGGTTAGCCTTATTTCCGCCAAGGTTAGCCTTATTTACGTCACGGTTAGCCTTATTCACGTGACGGTTAGCCTTATTTACGTGACGGTTAGCCTTATTTACTTAACGTTTGCCTTATTTACGCCGCAGTTAGCCTTATTTACGTCACCGTTAGCCTTATTTACGTGACGGTTAGCCTTATTTACGTAGCAGTTAGCCTTATTTTGAGCCATGGTTAGCAAAAGTATTTAAGAGTATACGCCCCAAGTACACACCCATGTACCGTCTGCTATTGAAAGCGTAAACATGTATGTATGCAATATTTGCTCACAAACTTTCTCACATAGAAGTACACTTAGTCGCCACACTATCAAACACCAAGCTGTTTTATTCCCCTGCAATTTGTGTGGCAGGAAATTTACAAGAAGAGATAACCTAAATTTTCACAGCAAAAACATTCATCGCCCAGATGATAAAATTCCATGCGAAACAAAAACCAATGGGGCACGAAACCTTAACGATGTCATAAAATACCGCCCTCAGAAAGATGACAGCAGCTGCAGCGAACAAACCAATAGAAAATATTGGTCTGAAAGTACGTCTGCCGATGTACTATAAATATCAGCAGCCTATCAGAAAATATATTTATCGGCCTGAAAGCCTCAATATGAATCAATATAATAGAAAAGTCGCGGTACTTGCCTGGGATAACAATACTGATCCTAACAACCTAGTTGACGCAATAAAAATATCTGTGCGTTTAGGACAGGATTATTCCGTATATATAAATACTTTACGTGACATGGGCTTGATTGTATAGTGTAGATGCAGTTTTATTAACCGCTAATTTACAAAAAAAAACGCGATAGAATAACTGCACACGTCTTAGACCATGTCTGCCAACACCGTACATACAAAAACATTCTCGAGTTAATTAAGATATCATCTCGAGCAACCCTCACACACCTTATAGGTGTAGCACCGTCGTCAGTTGTTTTCATTTACGTTCAACCACCTGAGGTGATAAGACGCAATGACGACAGTTATCAAATTCTTTTTTAAATCAAAGGCCTTGATAAATTTTCTTTAAAAAAGTTTGCTTTTCCGTTTTTTATTTACTCTCATAGCAGTCACAACAAATGTACGGCGTTGTAGTTCAAGGCCGTACCCCGTTCAAGAATAGCTTGTCTTAGTCATATTTTGAATCGGTAACTAAAAAGGTAACTGAAGAACTGTCTACAACCTGTTCCCAACCATACAAGTACATTAACTGTCTCCCCCTGTATACTAGATTTAGAGTTGTTGTCTCTGTATACTTAATTGTACATATCTGTATGAAGACAATCCTGCCTTTGTCAACAATCCAGTCAGAATCCAGTCTGTGACCACGCTGATTTGTGACGGATACTTCCCGATTTGCACAGGTAGGAAGTGTCACGTTAGTGCCCGAGGTTCGGTTTCTCTTTTACTTTGCCTCGGGCGCCAGTTCCTGGTTATAGTGTAGGAACACCACTACTCAGGTAGCTACAGTGAAGATACGGTACGCCAGGTCGGTCGATAGGGAAAATTAGACTTCACACAACAGATAGTAATAATACATAAATAAACCTTTTATACATATATTGTCTCTAGACCTAACATTTACAAATCTAACTTACTAATCCTGGGCACGTCTGCTGCTTCCGGGTGGTCGATGAAGACTCCTCTCTGTATCTGCTGTTACTTCCTTTTGATGTCTAACTGGGCTTAGACATGCGCAGAACAGTGGTCAGGAACTTAGTAGATATTTCGAAGTAGTAGACAGCAGGTAGTGAAATTCTACTAAGTGCAAACCTTGTGGACTCTGACAGATTTACTCACTTCTTCTCTGGTAGTAGGAGCGGTAGCAGACAGGACTTCCTCGTAGGCTGGACGGCTGCAGACTGAATAACGGAGTCGTTCTCAGCTGGGTAAGGTACCAGAGAGAACTCGGACAGGCGCAGAAGTGAAATTATCGACTTTGAACATTTACCAAATTATTCCACTTGGAAAACTTTAGCTACCTTATTCTAATCGACTTAGAATAATTTTGTATATCTAGACAGCAGGTAATGAATTTTTACCAAGTGTCCAGACCTGCGCGGTACTTCTAGCTGGTGCTGGTAGCGGTGGTGGACAGGACTGCTTCGTGTGCTGGACGGTGGTAGACTGAATGTCTGAGTTGCTGCTAGCTGGATATGGTTCTATGAAAACCTCGGACATGCGCAGAAGTGAAATTTCGGACTTTGGCTATTTTATGCTTGTACACTACTAAATCTGCAATAATCACAAGTCCCCACGGTCTTGTGGACTCTGAAGAAATATTCGGGTTCGTCGACAAAATTTGTTAAAGTATAAAATGATTTTTATACTTAGAAAAATTTCACTTTGTCGAATTTACTGACTTGTAATTGTTTACTCACTTTCTGGTAGCAGCGGTGCAGGCGGACAGGTCTTACTTCGATGCAGCGTGGTCAGTGACCAGTGGCCAGATTTGTGACGGATACTTCCCGATTTGCACTGGTAGGAAGTGTCACGTTAGTGCCCGAGGTTCGGTTTATCTTTTTTACTTTGCCTCGGGCGCCAGTTCCTGGTTACAGTGTAGGAACACCACTACTCAGGTAGCTTCAGTGAAGATACGGTACGCCAGGTCGGTCGATAGGGAAAATTAGACTTCACACAACAGATAATAATAAGACACCAATAAACCTTTTATACATATATTATCTCTAGACCTACTATATACAAATCTATGCAAAATACGGGTTGTCTCTGACTAGGTCAATATCTACGTGCGGGGTAAACAAGCTGGAGGTGAGCACACTGGGGTACAAATTGCAAGCGAGCGGCAACAAGCTACGTGGAGTTATACACAGCGGTTAATAAGCTACTAGGTCAATTACGGCCGGTGGTCGTGCGTGGATACCAGGTGAGGAAGCCAGGTCGTGCGTGGATACCCGAGGTTTTATCGCTATTTTATCTAGTTGATTATAAAGCCGAAACATCATAGAAATTTTTATGTTAACACAAACATATTTATTTGCAATTTGTTGAGGTAATCTATATATAGGTAGAAACTCCGAATTATTGATATTTACTTCCCGCCATCGTTTACAAAAATTATTAAACCCCCTTACAGCCCGTCATCTTTTGAGTAAATAGAAATAGAAGAAAAGACAAGTACCCGCAGTACAGTAGGTAATAATTCATGTGAAAGTTATAATAATAATAAAAGCAATAATTGTCCAACCAACACGAAGACAGCAATTGAAATTGAATGAACCCGCGAATATACTGAAGCAGGTGGTGTTTAAACAAATTGAAAGATGTACTTTGTTTCAATTTCGAAGGTAACTGATTATACTGAATTAAACCCTTGTGAAATATTGAATTCATTGTTTTTTTTTAATTAGTACAAGTTACATGTAAATCATGGTTTGCTCGAGTAGGATACCGGTGAATAAGATAGTTAAAAGTAATAAACTCATTTATGTAAGTTGGAAACATTCCACTAAGAATTTTGTATATGAATATCATTGAAAAATAGAAAAACCTGTCCTTAACTGATAACCAATTCAACATACCTAACATGAGAACAGGTGTACCTATTGCATCTCAGAACAATACGCATACCCTGAAGTTTTTGCAATGAAGAAATACAGCTGTTATCAAAAAAGTTACATCAAGGTATAGCAGTAGTCAAAATGTGGCTGAATTATAGTCTGATAAACTTTTATAAAGCTTTGAAGAGATAGGTGTGTGTGTGTATGTGTGTAGATGTAACAATCATGCATTTGGTCTTCAAAAACATTAGGCTTAAGTTTATTGCAATTTAAAAACAGTAATATTTTCAAGAATACTATTAATTTTTGCTATGGCAGGTTCTAACGAAAAAAGTAACTAAAAGGTATCATTAGCTGCAACACCCCGTATAATAGATTTGAGATTTAACCGGTGTTGCCTCTGCATACTTAATTGCGAGTGTTTCTATACATACAATAACCTAAACAAAGACAGCCCTTTTTAATCATTTCGATGGTCCGAAGACCTTTTCGCAGACACGTACGGATTTAAAGTTTCGCATGGCTGGAACCCTTTTATTCGTTGGTACAGTCTACACCGCTATACTGACCTATGGGTAGGTTCATTTTTTTTATGATTGAAGAACGCCATAACACGTGTTTTTATATGAGTGTGCAATCAGTTGTTGGTGTAACTACAGCGCGTGTATCCTGTTTTGTGGTATCTTCTTCTTCTGCATACGACTTGCTAGTATCAATGGCTTTTTATCGACTTCTTATCTGTAAGAGACCACAATAAGTTAACGAAAATATGTTTGCAATTAGTTTGAGATCAATATATTACAACTACCAGGTTTTCTATTACTGCGGCCCGGTTCGTCATTATGCGACAAAAAAGACAATCTTTATCGGCCTTATCGGCGTCGCGCAATTATTATTATTATTCTATAACGCGGTACCTTTGCAGACTGCCTTCTACCTGTGTTCCTGATAACCCAGATCATATTCGTCAAGGATACATTGCAGAGACGATAGATGTTTGAAATTATATTTATTCGTAGTTTTTATCGGTCGGTCGGAAGTTCTTATCGGCCGCCTGGAAAGAGGCCGCAATAAGTTAACGAAAATATGTTTTTGTTTTTAAATCTACGTATTTGGTTTAAGCTCGTTTGTAAAACATTCCTCTGTGGCGCCGATTTCTTTTTTTTTGCAGAGACACTAGATGATAATATATTACTTATTAGATGTTCATTAATTCACCGCAGTACCTTTTGCAAGCAACCTTCTACGACCACCGCAACTGATAATCCAGATCATAAGATTTTGCCCTGGCAGCTTCGTCGTCGTCGTCGGGGATATATATTTTTGTAGAGAGAGAGAGACACACACTAGATGTTTGAAATTATTAATATTTATTCGTAGTTTTTATCGCCGCGAGTTCGTAACTGCGACCGTGGCTCGATTTGTTGAAAATTCTGCAACAAATCTGGTAGAGATTTCAGCAAGACGTCGTCGGAAAAATACGCTGGCTTGAGACCGCAGATGCTCGCTCTCTCTCTCTCAGGCTGCTCGTTAATTTATGGAGATACACAATCAATAGATATTTATTATTATTATTATACATGCGTGCAGTATACAGCGGTTTGTGCTGGTGCTCGATCTTGTTTGCTCTCGTTAGTATGGAGATATCAATAATTAGATATGTATTATTATTATTACATACATGCAGTCTACCGTGGTCTATCTGTCTTCGTGATCGGTCGTGCTTGTTCCACGAAAAGTTAGGTTAAGTTGTATGAGTTCGTTGTTGTTGTTGGTGGTGGTGGTGGTTCAGTCGTGCTTGCGCCGCTAAAGTTAAGTTTTAAATATTTTGTTGTGGTATACCTGAGGCTCTCTTCAATGGAGCTTTTGTTGTTGTGGTATACCTGAAGCTCTCGTAGAGATACACAATTCTGCATTTAATAATGAGATATCACGCTGGTGTCCAGTGTCAGCTGTGTTGGTGATCAGTCGTGTGGTGTCGTTCCACAACAGAGTAGGTTTTAAATAATAATAATAATAATCTTAAATTCAAATATTGACCCCCCAAATGGCTGTTTTCGCTCTTAGAACGTAAATTTGGTGATCTACACGTTGAGACGAATCATTTGATACCCCACATCACGTGATTCAGGACCGGAAATGGAAACCGGAAGTAGATGGATTCTAGCTTGTTTCGAGCTGTGGAACACGCCTATATACTTTCAATTTAAATATTGAGTCCCAAATGGCTGTTTTCGCTCTTAGAAAGAAAATAGTGTTCTACACGTTGAGACGAACCGTTTGATACCCCACATCATGTGATTTGGGAGACCGGAAATGGAAACCGGAAGTGGCCATTTTATGATGGATTCTAGCTTGTTTCGAGCTGGGCAACACGCCTACATACTTTAAATTCAAATATTGACCCCCAAATGGCTGTTTTCACTCTTAGAACCTCTTGGCTAAATTAGTGTTCTACACGTTGAGACGAATCGTTTGATACCCCACATCATGTGATTTGGGAGACCGGAAATGCAAACCGGAAGTAGATGGATTCTAGCTTGTTTCGAGCTGGGGAACACGCCCATATACTTTAAATTCAAATATTGAGTCCCAAATGCGCCGTGTGCGACCTCCTTTACCTTTCTGCTTTCCTGATACCCACAGACCATAGAACCTTGCCCAAACGGCTCTCCTTCTGTTTTTTGGGGTCTATGGTTTGTTTGGGGCCTTGGTCTAGACAGCTGGCGTTGAGACGAATCGTTTGATACCCCACATGTGATTTTGACAGTTGGGGCCCCATTTTGGGGCCCTAGCGGAGCCCTAAGGGGGCCCCCATCTGTGGAACGGAGCCCGGGCTCAACCCTCGCCATACCTACTCCAAGAGTTCGTATAGAAGAAGTTGTCAATGACGTTTGTCAACGTATGGAACAGGTGCCTGCAAAACCTTTGAAACGTCTTTCTCATGAAATTAAACTTTCTTATGGAACATGTCATAAGATTTTAAAGAAAGACTTGAACATGCATCCATATAAGATGCAAGCACATCAAGCTCTTCTGCCCGTAGACTACCCCAGACGCCTTGCTTACTGCCATTGGTTTGTCAATAATTTAATGAATGACGACGATCTTCTGGACTTAACTTTTTTTTCTGACGAAGCGTGGTTCCACCTTTCGGGATACATCAATTCTCAAAATATGCGAATGTAGAACAATGATAACCCTCATGCTTTTACTGAATCGCCACTACATGCTCAAAAAATTGGTGTTTGGATGGCAGTTTCTCGCAGAAGAATAATTGGGCCAATTTTTTTCGATTTCACCGTCCACGCAGAAAGGTACAGACACAACTTTTTGGCTGAATTTGTGCGACAGTTAAACGATGATGAACTTCGGTACGGTTATTTCCAGCATGACGGTGCAACAGCACATACTACACGAGAAAATATTGCTTTCCTCCGCGAGTTTTTTGATGACCGGCTGATAAGTTTGCATACAGAAGTTGAGTTTCCTCCGAGTTCACCTTGTTTGACAATTATGGAGTATTTTATATTTCCTTACTTAAAAACAAGATTTTCGCAACTCCGGTAAATAATTTGCAAGAACTGCAACAAAGAATTGTTCAGCAATGTGCAACCATAACGCCAGAAATGCTGCAAAACGCTTTTCACAGCATGAGGAGGCGCGTCAACTTGTGCACCGAACAAAACGGGGGACATTTCCAACAATTAAGATTTGGACAAAATTATAAACGAACCATTTGTTACAAAAAATATTTCATGGCTTATTTATCTGACAATTACTGTAATAATTCTTTTAATCATTTTATATAAAATGATAAAAATGTAAATGCAAAAAGTGAAGAAATATAAGAATTGGAAGTACCTCATCCAACGATCAACCACCACGACCACCCAGATCAAGAATTTTGAGATCCTGTATGAATCTTTTACCAAGAAGAAGACCTAGTATCAATGTCCATGATGGCGTAGAAAAAGCAGAAATGGAATTGATGACATCCGGCAACCCCTATAACTTTTTTATAAGAAAAAGAGCTATTATATAGAATTAAGCCCAAGATTATGTAACCTTCATTTAACCTATCTCACACGTGTGCTTATATTATTTGCAACACAATAGCCATTTATTGCTTATTATTGCTGACTCCGCTGTCTCAGCCAAACGTAGAACACCTGCACTTCCACAAGCAAAAGCGTAGTTCTTAGTCAACACTGGTGGCACTGGTATAAAAAGCCAAACCATAGTATTGTTAACAACATTATTGTTCATTAGTTCCTACGAGTAACATTAGTATTAAAGAAACCTTAGTACAGTTTAATAAAGTTAATGAATTCAAAAGTTAAATAAGTAAGCAAGTGTAACAAAGTGTACAATAAAAATAATTGAAATAAAAATTGTTTTTAACAAGTCTATCTCGAAACGAGCAAGATAACATGTATATAATAGAAAGAAGCTTCAATTAAGTAATTTTAAGATGTTTTAAGTTTTTTGCATGTAAAACACAAGACAGATTTAAAAGGTTATTTAAATCTACACAATTTCTAGTACTCCATCGACTATTGGTGTCCAGTCCCATTAAATATTTTTCTTAGAGTTAATAAATGATGAAATATAGATTTTTCTATTTAAAATAAAACAGACCTCATGTTTCGTTCCGTTTAACCTCACCTTCTCAATGCTAAAATATTATCAGTTATTGGTCAAAAAATTTAGCATGTAAATTAAAAAATTTAATAAAAAAATTATATTCGATATGCAAAAAGCTATATCTTATGACTGCATTATGACATGAAAGAGGAATCATATTTTCCAGAGGAGGAAGCGGGGGACGGTCTAATATCGCTACAAATAGATACATTCTATAGCCTTCATATAGCCGTTAATTCTGATGTAAAAAATATGTAAAGAGTTCACGCGAATCATTATTTACAAGGTTGGTAGCGCTAACTCAGACGGAAGCTTGCGTCATCATAAACTCACCTATAAGATGAGCGAAAAAAATCATAATAGTTTACTAAAATAGCCTAAAAATAGCGTTAATTCTCCATGAAGTCCCATCCTAAAATTCGAGTTTTTTGTGACTCGAGAAGCTAGGACCACCTCAAATTCACCCGTTAGGAGGTAAGCTGAAACATTAATTACAGGGTACCAAAATAGTCTAAAAATAGCTGTTAATTCTCCATGAAGTTCCATCTCAAAATTGGGATATTTGTGAAGATCCATAAAATGTTAACCTATGAGGTGGGTTTTATCTCTGGGTAGGGTAGTCCGATTCAGTTGTAATAAGGTACGTCCTAGAGTCTTTAAATATCCGTTAAATTTGATGCATAAAAATATTAAAATAGTTCTGCCATGTTACAAGTGTGGTGGCGCTAAGTTCAGACGGAAGCTAGCGCCACCACAAACTAACCTATTAGTAGGCAAGCGAAAAAGTTTAGTGTCAGGTACCAAAATACCATAAAAATAGCTGTTAATTGTCCAGGAAGTCTTATCTCAAAATTCGAATTTTATGAAACCCTACAAATTGTAATCTATGAGGGGTATCCTAAACTTTCGATGGGGTGGTCCAATTTAGTTGGAATAAGGCACGTTCTAGAGCTTTTAGTTAAATCTGACGCATAAAAATATGTAAAAAGTTTAAACGAACCATGTTTTATAAGTGTGGTGGCGCCTCACTCAGGTGGAAGCTAGCGCCACTACAAACTAACCCATTAGGAGGCCAACGGAAATATGTATAATAGGGTACCAAAATAGCCTAAAAATAGCTGTTAATTCTCCATAATGTTCTATCCCAAAATGCCCTTCGCGGTGGTGCTAGCTCCCGCGACGTGATTTTCTGTGTTACTATGAACCACAGATACAAACAATTTACAGTTTAATGTAAAAAACCAGTAATTTGTAACGCTTATTCATTATATTTTTTTCTATACTATAATACAGAAGTTTCTACATTTAAGATTTGCAATGATACGAACTACATATTCTAAATATATATAGAATTTAATGTTATGCCTCTCTAATTGCATTTGTATAGTAATATGGTATACTCAGTCTATGGACGACAATATTGAATGGGTTACTTCTACAAATATTAGAACTGAAAATAATGTTTGTTATTTTACTTTCTACTAAAGACACTTTCTATTAATAGTATATTCCAAATTTTCGAATATACTACTCGTATTTACTATACATACTAGATTATACTATTTAGAATCTAAACCATCTATAAAAAATCGTATTTATGATGTTATAATGACTGTATGATTCATCGTAATTTCTTTTGGGTTTACACCACCTGTAAAATAACAAAAGCAGAAAACCATAAGTAGGTACCTATTCAAAATAAAGATTCAGAGTGTGGCAAATAAAAAACAATGTTCAGGGTGGTCAATAGAGGACGGGTGGATGATTGGGATCAAACTAAAGAATTTCATGAACTTTTAATACCGGATGTTGTCACGTTCAATTACAGGCACATTTTAAAATTAATTTGACTTATTCAGGGTGGCTCAAAAGAAAATTACGAACATATATTTTTTAAATGCAGCACTCCGAGTATTATGCTTTTAAAAGATTAAGGACAACTAGTTGACATTCCCATATACCTATGTTTTTCAGGTCTGACATTAGCGGTTTTTGAGAAAAAAATATTTTATGAAAAAATGCCCCTATATAGTGCATCTTGTGGAGGCAGCTAAAGCAAATGAAGGAAAAAATGGCACTATAAGATACTTAGGGTAATTTGTAACCAGAAGTCAGTTCGACATTCAAATACCTCAGTATGATCCACGGTGGCCAAAATACGCAAACTATCCTTTTTCGCAAATTTTTTAAATGGAACACCCTGTATATTATAGCGTCTATAAATTCTACATTCAATAAACTTTATAATATAATCTATAATATAATCTTTATTATTATTAAATCATTACATATAACCTTAAAATGTTTACACAAAATCAAATATAATAATAATAATAAACAGGGTGTCAGAGAGTAGTCTCTCAGACTAGAGACATGACCCATTTAGGTTCAATGAAGAACCTGTCTATGGGTATACAACTTTACACCATTTATTTTAAAAATCAGAAATGAGATATATATAGAAATATAGATATTAATCAGAAAAAAAAACAATTATACTATAATAGAATGTATTTTACTTCTTTCTTCAGACATCAGCCATTGTTTCAACTTTTTTTTTAAATAGATTCAAAGAATTCAGTTTTATCAGAAAGTTTGGCAATTTGTTTCGCATTCTAGGCCCTAAATAGGTAAAACATCGTTGACCTATTGATTTATTTGATCTTGGTAAGAAAACCTTAGCATCCAATCTGCTTCTGGTGCCATATTCGTGATTAATTGCTTCTAAGTAGCGTGGGTTAGAGTATAGAAATACAACTGTAATCTTAAAGAAAAGCTGACGCAGATCTAGTAATTTAGATTCCGAGTACAATTGATTTGATGGATATCTTGATGGTTTATTAAGAATTATTTTCAGAAATCTTTTTTGTAGTATCTCCAAAGGCAATAAAAAATTTTCTCTTATGCCTCCCCAGCCAATAATCCCGTACTGTAGTACAGATTCAACAAGAGCATAATAAATTGTTTTAAGCTGACACATGGACAAAAACTTGGAAAATTTATAAAATCTGTATATTAAACCCCTAAGGCGTTTAACCACCGAATTAACGTGAACATCCCATCTCAGGAAGGAGTCTAAATGTATACCGAGGTATTTTACAGTAGACGTAAAGTTTATGATTATATTTTCATCAACCTTAATAAGATTTACATCAGGCTAGTATTTCTTATATGACGTAAAAGGTACTATTTTTGTTTTAGCTACATTAACTGTTAATACATTAACTTTAAAATAGTTAAAAATATTTTTTAGGTCTGTCTTAGCGGTAGTGATAACTTCATTCCAAGATTTAGCCATATATACAACTACGGTATCATCTGCAAACGAGAGAATTTTACCAGATGAATTTAAACTGAGTAGGGAGTTAATATACGTTATAAATAGAACAGGCCCTAAAACTGTACCTTGTGGGACTCCATAAGATATCGGCTCTTCGTTACTCAGCACTCCATCAACTTCTACTCGTTGTTTCCTGTTTTTAAGAAACGATTCTATTAAATTATATACTTTTCCTCGTATACCAAGATGTTCTAATTTATCCATCAAAATCCCATGACACACAGTGTCAAAGGCTTTTGCCAGATCAATAAAAACCCCCAAGCATGGCATTTTTTTATCTATAGCGTCATACACAATGGATGTTAAGTGAGCAATTGCATGTTGTGTCGACATTTTTTCACGGAAACCGAACTGCATTCTATTTATTATTTTATTTCTTTCCAAATATGACAATAGTCGGGTTTTTATTACTTTTTCAAAAATTTTTGATAGAGCAGAAGTAAGAGATATCGGTCGATAATTCGTTATTTGAAATCTATTACCACCCTTGAATATCGGTTTGACAGTAGCACATTTTAACTCATTTGGAAATATACCCTTCTCCATCGCAAGGTTCACTAGATAACTAATAGGCTGTGCTATGTAGTTAACAACTACTTTTAGAGCTTGATTCGTTATTTTGTCTGGGCCAGGAGCCTTTTTATCTTTTAAGTCTGAAATTATTGATATAATTTCGGTAGGGTTAGTAGATTCTAGGAACATTGATTTAGTTTTGCGAGTGTCATTCGTCTTAACATAAATATTACTGCCATCAATTTTCTTAGCCAATTTTGGACCAACAGTACAGAAAAATTTGTTACATTCATTAACTATCATTTCTTTGTCGGTTATCTCGACTCCGTTATCAAGAATTAATTTGTTAATGCATTTATGTTTATTTACATCCTTATTTGTGTATTCCTTAACCACATTCCATAATTTTTTTGAGCAATTTTCATTTTCCCGTATTTTGTTTCTGAAATAATTATATTTAGTTTTCTTTTATAAGTGCGGTTAGCTTATTTCTATAAGCTAAGTATGAATCTTTTATATTTTGATCTGTAGGATGTTTTATATAACGCTGAAATAATGCATCTCTTTTTTTAATAGACGTAATTAAACCACTAGTAATCCACGGAGTCTTTTTTCTTGTGTGCTTGCATTTAATAATTTCAGTTGCCTGATTCATATACTGTCTAAACTTTGATATGAAAGTGGCAAATGCTTTGTTCGCATCTGTGAAAGAATAAATATCATACCAGTTCTCATTATGTACTAAATGTAAAAATTTTGTCTTATTAAATTTTTCATATTGATTTTTAACTTCTGCTTTGTCCGTTTTATATGAAATTACATGTTTATATTGAATACATTGAGAAAAGTGATCAGTCAAATTAGATTTAATAACCGCAGCCACAATATCATCATAACATTCTTTCCTGCTTCTAACAAATACGTGATCAAGACACGTACCAGAGCTTGGCCGCGTTACTTTGTTAATTAAGGATATAAAACCGTTCTCATACATTGTATTTTAGGTACTCTTCGCTATATTCAACATTCACTACATTTATATTTATATTGATATCCCCTACAATAAAAACATGATTAAAACGGTTCAAATCATAAGTATTAAGGAACTCATTTAAATTAATAATAAAATCACTGATATCTGTAGAGGGTGGCCTGTATATAGCTATTATATTAATTTTTACATCATTATTCAAGTTTATTGCCACAGATATGCCATTAACCTGATCTAATTTTATCAGATCATAATCAAAATCTAAATTGTCCTTAATATAAATTAACACTCCATCATTTCGGTTCAACTGTTCTTCAGTACAGATAGTTTTATACCCTTTAATTTGGTGCAAATCTATATCATTTAATTTAAAAGCTTCAGTTAGAATTAAACAAGAAAAGAAATCATTGAACTGCGAGATGTATACTAGAAATTCCTCAAAATTTGTGTTAATACTTCTTATATTATTGTGAAATAATGTAAAGGAGGTGTTTATATTTTCCATACAAAACAAATTATCAAACTGTTCTAAATCAGTAATTTCATGAGTGTTAATAGGTTCCACCATGTAATCTCTAATATACGAATCCATGCTTTTAATTATATAAGCTTTACTATGCTATTATTGGATTTACAATTCAATGCAAAAACAGAACAAAAGAATAAAATTACACTTACCAGTGTTTTTTGACTACTCAAAGATAAAAAGAAATTACTTTTAACGGAAAGAACAACCAAAATTAATCATACAATACATCAGCTATTTCAACAAAAGTACAGTAACAAATAAGTGCTGAGTAAATTTATCTTTTATATTTTTTATAAACCTAACATTTTTATACCACAAAAATATTTGTATGCGTAAAAGTATTCCTATAATAAAGAAAAGCACATTATATTACACACAAGAAAATAACACATATGTTAACAAAAGTGACATATGAAAGCGACAATAAGCAAATACAAAAGCAAAGATAATTATACAATTTTTAAATCATAACCATTTATACACTGAAAAACCGAAAAAATAAGAAGTTTAATGTAGGATTAAACAACTTACTTCTTTGTATTCTTGTTTCTCAATAATCTAGTTTCCTGTATGACATCCTTTCTTCCTCTATCACTTCTGAATAAAACTGCATTTAATGTTGAAGTGCTATCAGTGACTGGACCAGGAACAGGTGACAGTAAAGTGGAGCCTGTTGTTTCAAATATAAACTTGTCCTGAATAAATGGTTGATTTGGAGTAGTTGCCGGTGCACTATTTGATTTCAGTTCAAAATCTTGAAGATCACTAATGACATCATCTGCTTCATTGGTATCTGAATTTTCCTCACTGATTAATTGAGCAACAGTAAAAACCTCGTTATTCACAAAAAGTTTGTTTTGTTTGATATAAGCACGCAAGTTACTACGACGAGCTTCTCTTAATTTTCCATACAAAATCTTGCTGTTATGTTGATCCTCCGGACAAAGGTCATGTGATATTGATATATTTGTGCCTTTTAATTTTTTTATATTCTTAAATAGGGATTGTTTACTTAAATGGGATACAAATTCAACAACTATGGTATCCCTTTTACCAATTTTATAAATATTATTTATATCCGAGTCACTGATATCTGTTTCAAGTAACTGATTCAGCTTGTTAAAAACACAGGCAAACAAATTCTCTTCACTTCCACTTTTTAAACCAAATATGACAATATTATTTTTCCTAGATTTCCTATCCAATCCTATAACCCTTTTTTCTAGATATGTATATTTACTTTCAAGTTTGGCGACGTTATTATTAATTGACTTAATTTCATTTTTTATCTCGTTCACTTTTTCGTTCACCAGTTTCTCCAGTTTTTCATACAATTCATTGTTCGATAGGTTTTTATCGGGCATTATCTTCTTGATTTTTTTTTATTTAGGATAAAGCGAACTTGGATCGTATGTATGGTTAACGTAGAGACCAAATCAGTAATTTCCGTATCAGTGCACAGATTAAAACAAACTTCACTTTATCTAAACAATGCTTGCACTGTACGCTTTAAATTTAACACAAAAAATAATTATATATAGCTATAAACCGATTTATTTACAATTTTATTGGAGCTCGGTAACAACATACCAATCTACAGCTATCTCTTTTAATGCTAATCAAGTGATATATTATTTTATATCCCTGTAATCCATAGTTTTTAGATCCTTTAGATTTTAACATTTCAATCTAAAAAAATATAGTTTAAAAAATGTGTCAAAAAAACATAATCAAACTGTACAATAAATGTAACTAAACGCAAACTTATCTTAATTAAGCTAATTTATTAAATAATACTAACAAAAATTTATGATACGAAATAAATTTTATAAAATTCTAATTTCTCTATATTTCTTTTATAGGACCATTAAAAATCAAGTTTATAATACACCTCTAATAAACAGGGAATATTGTACGGAAAGGGTTCGAAATGCATGTAATAATTTAAATGTAATCTCAGTTAGAAGGACAACCCATGAGAATTTAATCCTGATATGCGAGAAGTGTCACGAAGTACAAGAACGTAATTTGAACACTTATTAAAATAAGTGTATTATTAATATTTTATTATTTAGTTTCCTACTATAGTTTTTGATATCATGCAACAATTGTCTTAATTTTATCAATTTTGCTTTGACGGAATAAAAGTTTTTAAAGTTTTCAATAATTTGTTTCACTGTATTTGGTGTTTTGCGGATATCGAGCAGTCAATGTATAACAAGTTCTTGTTAAAACTTTATTACATTCTCCAAAAATAATAAATAAATTTAAATAATCTTCAATTGAGTAATTTAACGCACCGGAATAATTACAATAGTAATTATATATAACGAGTGTAAATTATACAGACACAACACACAACAATATGTATTTAACAGTCAAACCGATTTTATTTTTTTTTAAATGTTTATGTCCATGGCAAATTTCATAACATTCTAGATATCATGAAAACTGCCAAAATAGTAGAAGTTGGCAAATATCTTGAAAAAGTAGTAATAACAATTTATATAATTTATATTTATATAATAGTTATGCGGCTTTAAGAGTCCATTCACTAGGTCGAAATAAGCCCTAAATCGGCGTTCGGCTCGTGTCTAATTATAAAAAAACTATAAAAGATAGCGACTTTTAGTAAAATAGTATTGAAAGATAAGACTTTAATCTAAGTCCCTATAGTAGTAATATTTGGTATATCTTTTTATTTTTAAAATTCCAGGCAAACAATCTTGTACTAAAACAGCGTATTTTCAAACATTATTTTCTCTAAAATACATGTATTAAACAAAAATTTGCTACTATAGGGATCTAGTTTATCTTTTGATCTTTCCGGTGATATATAATTTATAACACTAAAAAGAAATTTTGTAGCAATTATAAGACAAATCCGGTACCCTTGCAATGAGGGCTAACTTTATTTCCATGTGCCTTTTTACTTCGGCTTTACGTGCACCTCCGAAATCTTAATAATTCGATAGTTGGAATATATAAGTCTCCACCCATCGGCCACCCATCCTCTCAATCCGACCCAACATTCATGACTGTCAAATCTACAGAGAATGGACCCTTAAAAGAGAATTTCAATGTGCACAAGATAGACTGGAACAATACAAGGTGGTCCATTTGAATTTAAAAAGTTACGGCTATTTGAAATTTTCAAAATATAACAGCGAAAATGGAAGACTTGGTATAATATTTTTGAATATATGGAAACATCATAATTTAGCGTCGCTTCAGTTCTCTAAGAATACTTACTCCGTTTAAAAAAATCAACTTAATATCAACTCCCGGAAAAAGTTGCAGACAGTCTTGCGCACCAAATCATACGTCAATTGTTTTCTTTAAATATTAATATCTCAAAATGCGTAACTCATAGCTATATAGAATGCCACATAAATTGATCCTAAAATTTTTCGTAGAATCCAAAAATACAATAATATACAGGGTGTCCCCATTTAAAATAAGAAATTTCATGTCGAATTCCGGTATAACCAGAAGTGCTGGAGAGTTCTAAATATTTTAGTAGCTTTCGCCCTAGAGACTTTACCATATTGCCAAATTTTCAAATATTTATAATAATCACAAACAAAAATTGCTTTCCCTTTATAACAGAATGTGGTCGAGTGGCCACTATCCAGATCAGTGGAGAGAAGCTATTGTGGTGCCGATATTGAAAGAGGGTAAAGACCCTAGGCTAACCACTAGTTACAGGCCTATCAGCTTAACGTGCTGTCTAAGTAAATTGCTCGAGCGCATGATAAACAATCGACTGATATGGTGTCTCGAGACTCGAAATCTCTTGGTCCCCTGTCAAGCTGGATTTCGCAGATTCCACTCAACAACAGACCACCTTATCTACCTAGAAAATGCCATCCAAGAAGTTTTCCGCGTTAAAGAACACATAGTTGCAATGTGTCTCCTTTTTCGATTTAGAGAAAGCATACGATATGACTTGGAAATACGGTGTCCTGCGGAACCTTCATGATTGGGGTTTCCGGGACAAAATGCCATCATTTATCAGGTCTTTTTTACTGGAACGAACAATTCGCGTTCGTGTTCATGATTCTATGTCATCTCTACGTTCCCTTGAGAATGGAGTTCCCCCAGGGGTCGACACTAAGCGTAACACTGTTCGCTATAGCAGTCAACAATATTGCTTCATCACTTGAACCAAATGTGGGTAAATGTCTGTATGTTGATGACCTGGCTGTCTTCTTTTCGGGGAAGAATATCGCATCAGTAAACAGAACACTGCAAGGAGCCATCGATCAAGTAAACAAAAATGCTACTGATATAGGGTTTAAATTCTCCCAGTCTAAAACTTCATGTGTCCATTTTTGGCGACTTCGCAAGCAACATGATGAGCCGCATCTAAGTATAAATGGAACGCCAATTGCATGCAAACCCACTGTCAAATTTTTAGGTCTCATATTTGACAGCAAATTAACATGGAAGCAACACATTGAATACCTTATAAGTAAGTGCAAGATAACATTAAATGTTGTCAAATGTATTGCAAGTACAAAATGGGGAGCTGACGTAGAAGTTATACTTAGAGTATATAAATCCCTAGTACTATCTAAGATCGACTATGGCTGTATGGTACGAGTATACTCGTATACTCATCTACTCGAAAATCACTCCTCAGAAAACTGGATCCCATCCACCATTCAGGAATCAGATACGCAACAGGCGCTTTCCGTACAAGCCCAATAACCAGTATATGCTGTGAGTCCGGGATACCACCCCTAAAGTATCGAAGAAATCATATTCTGCTATCCTATATGATTAACATTAAAGCGCAACGTAATCACTTGACTTTTCTTACGTCCCCTGATATGACAGCATACAATTTACGACCAACAATAACTAGACCAGCTAGCGTACGCATGAGTGAAGCTCTCTCTAAGATTGAGATTTCAATACCTGACCTATTACACTTGGGCTGGTGCGAAGTAGCTCCATGGATCATCCGACGGCCGTCTTACCGAATGGATCTGATGGAAATGAATAAAAAAGATACACCACATGCACTATATAAAACTAGGTTTAGATCAATTTTAACAGAATATAGAAATGCAACTATTATTTATATAGATGGATCTAAGACAGATGTTGGAGTGGGAAGTGCCAGTGTTGTTGAGGGAAGAGCACACTCTTGGAGTCTTCCACATACCGCCTCAATATTTACCGCAGAATTATACGCTATTTGGCAATCAATCTGCTTTTGTCATACGTCAAACTCTACGACTTTTTTAATAATCTGCGACTCACTTAGCGCCATATTAAGTATTCGCCGTGTGTTCTCTGCAGACCCTCTTGTTCAGATGATTCTCTCTGATTTACAAAACCTACAAGCAAATAAAACAGTAACGTTCGTTTGGATTCCTAGCCACATAGGCATTAAAGGAAATGAACTTGCTGATATGGAAGCAAGGCGAGCTGCTGATCTTTTGGAACCTGTCGACTTTGAAATGTCAATGCCCAATGATGTCAAGAAATTCATAAAAGCACGTGTACTGAACATTTGGCAGAGAGATTGGGCTAACAGTCATACTAAGTTGAAACCAATCAAACAAAGTTTATTGCCATGAAAACCATCTAGCTACCTTAACAGAAGGGAGCGGGTCACTCTCACGCGGCTACGAATAGGACACACCTACACTACCTCAGTATATCTGATAAAAGGAGAACGACCGCCACAGCGTGAACAGTGCAATGTCCACTTTACGGTGAAACATATATTAGTAGATTGTCCAAGATATGACGAAGAGATATTAAGGTGTGGTGTTGAAGGAGATATTGCTCAAATACTAGATAACTCTACGGAGAAAATAAATGCAGTCCTAAATTTTATCAAAGCCTTGGGTTTATTGGGTAAATTATGAATTCTATATACTTATTTACAACTTATATGTGTGTATGTCTATTATTATGTGTGATCATGTCTTATACACTATACTGACGTAATACGTAAGGGCTAATGACCCAAGTAGTCGATGCCCATCAAAAAAAAAAATAAAAAAAAATAATAATAATAACAATAATATTTATTGACCATATTAAACCCAAATACAAATTAAAATTTATAAGTATAAATAAGTATGGTCAAAAGGTCCTCTGATCAGCATAAGCTGTTCTTCCTCAAAGGCCTGCAAACACAAACATAAACAAACACATTATCGAATTTTAACATAAATAAAAGAAATAATTTGAGCATTATAACTGAAACATATAAAAAATACTAGAAATATCTAAAACACAGACGAGAGAAATCTTAATTTTAATTTAAATTAGGTGTGTACATAATTTTATGCAATGGTCATCAAAAATAATTTTAAATAATCTTCTTTTAAATGAGATTAGGGATGTATTATACAGGGACGCTGGAATGTTATTATATTCGTTGGATATCCGGTATGCAAAAGACTTTTTAAATAGTTGTGTTTGATGTTTCGGAATATGAATATAATTTTTATGCGTGTGTTTCTACTGTGGATGTTTGTTCGGAAGTTAATTTTTTTTTCGAAGGTATTAGGGACTTTTCTTTATTATAATTTTCTGAAATAGAGTCAACCTGTGGAGTTTCCTGCGATTTGACATATTTAGCCAATCCGAATCTTTCAAAGTATGAGAAATTCTGTCAAATTTTCTTATCCCATATATAAAACGTAGACACGAGTTTTACAGTTTTTGTAATCTGTTGGAATCATAAACTGAGAGACAGGGACCATACACAAAATCACAATAATTTGCATTACTTAAAACAAGAGTCACAGAGTTGTATTTTTAATTTTTTGTCAAATATGTCTGCTGTTGTACAAAGTTTTTAACGTTAAAAATTATTTTTGTAATATAAATGAAACGTGATCGGTGAATTTTAATTTGTTGTCAAATACTATACCCACATTTTCGCCTTTTGCGTCGGTGTTAAAGACACGTTATTAATTTTTATGGAAAAGTTATTAGTTGCGAACCAAAAAAACAAAACAGATGACTTATCCGAGTTCCTAATTATGGTCTGTTGAGACTTGTAGCATGGCATCTAGATCACTGTTAATATCCTGAATAGAATTGAATTCATCTTTTTTATGAAAGAACTTATATAATTGCGTATCGTCAGCATACATATGGACCTTATAAAATTTTAATACTGATGCAAAGTTACTTGTGTAAATAGTATAGAACAGAGGACCAAGAATTGAGCCCTGTGCTACTCCTCGTTTTATATATTCTATATTCGACAATGCGCCCCTATATATTACTGTTTGTGTTCTTCCTGTTAAGTAATTCCTAAAGAAAGTTATTGAGTGTGGTCCAAGCCCAATAAAGTGTAATATGGACAAAAACAAATCATGATTAATCATATCGAATGCCTTGCTGTAGTCTAATAGATTTAACAGACCAACCTTTCTATCGTCCAATTCCTTCAGAAAGTCATCCGCTATGTTTAAGAGAGCAGTTCCACAGCTATAACCTGGTCGAAAGACTGATGGAATGCTTTATACTTTTAAGGATGGAAGGTGTGGATGGAAGAATTTTATACTTTTCAATATGTTCCCGTAATTGTTTTTCTACAACTCTTTCTAAAACTTTAGAAAGAGTAGGGAGAATAGTTATAGACCGAAGTTCATTCAAATTACTAGGAGAGGAAACTTTTGGTATAGGAATAACATGCCCTTCCTTCCATACACTTGGGAAAACGCACTTTTTTAAACAAAAATTTACAAGATATGTTATATATGGAATCAAATAAGGACAAAGAAATCTAATTAACCTAATATTAATTCCATCGGCTCCACAGGCTAAAGTTTTAATATTAAGAAGTGTTTGTGTTATCCTATATTCTTCTACTGTTTCGAATTCAAATGGTCTTTCAAAGTTTTCTTTAAGATTGTTTTGTAGAAATTGAGGATTTCAGAATTTGGAGTCATATCAACCCCATTTATTTTTAACAAATTTTTATTTATATCATTTGCATCTATATTAGAGTTAAATTCAAAATTTTTGTTATTTTTAAAACCAGTTATATTATTTATGATTTTCCATTTTTGTTTATTATTAGCATTAGAAAGTTTTTGTTGGAAATAAAATTTTTGTTCTGTACGTGTAGCTTGGGTAACATAGTTTCTCAGGTTTTTATAATAGTCCCAGTGACATTTCTTTTCTGTTCCTTTGTATCTATTATATGCTTTATTTCTTAAACCAATCATGAATTTGAGGTTGTCAGTTATCCAGGGCTTAGGGCTTCTCACTTTAAAAGTCGTAGTTTTGAGTGGTGCATATAAATCGAATAATTGGGTAGTAAGTTGATTAAATATTTAAATTTTTTCATTAATAGTAGTAGTAATAGTATTAATTCATATATTAAATTCCAGGGCTGTAATTTGAGGTCATTATTAAATCTTTCTAAATAGAATTTCGAAAAATCTCGGTATGTCCTTGTATTACCATTACTATTTATAACATTGAAATTTACAGTACATTCTGTGAGAAAGTGATCTGATAAATTCACATCTATGACATTTAGTTCAGAATATACCAAAGAGTCATTAATGATTATGTAATCCAACAGACTATGTCTACGTGTTGGCTCATTAACCACTTGCGTAAGCCCAGTACCCACTAATAAAGAGTTAAATGTATCTGTTATTTTACTCTGCTTTAGTAGGTCTATATTAAAATCGCCAACATAAATAAGATTACTAAACTCAACAGACAATATTGATAGGTCATTTTCCAATGTACCCATAAAATTATTGACATTAGTATCAGGAGGGCGATATATAACTCCAATACATATTTGTGTATTGTGTGCCAGATTTTAGACTTACCCATAGTTGTTCATAAAACTCATTACTACGAAAGTACTTAATTATTTTAATTTTTAAACAGTCCCTACTATAAATACACACCCCTCCTCCAGGTTTATTACATCTATCATTTCGGTAACAATTGTAACCAGCTACTTTGATAGAATCATCAGAGATACTGTTTTTCTACCAGGATTCAGAAATACAGAATAAATCATATTTTTTATTTATAAGTGTGTTCCTGATAAAATTAATTTTTGGAAACGTGAACTGCGAGTTCCAATGACCAATGCACAAATTTTTAAATGCCATGTTTATCAAATCTAAAACAAAAAAGTTAAAACATAAAGTAAAGAAAATAACTATTTCCACCAAGGTTAGAAAACGTGAATTAAATACTAAATATTAAATTGCTGACTTGCTAGCACTTCTAGCACCTGTTTCTCTTCTGAGTGGCTGCTTTGGGCCAAGTTTTCAGTGCAGGAGTGATTTGTGTATCGCCGTTCTCACTATCCCCTTCTTCACTTACATTAGATGATGCTGCGGTTTCTTCCAATGTTTTTAATTCTTTTACTGTGTACAATTTGTTATCTATTTCCAACGAAAAACCTTTAATTAGATTAGGATTGGGTTATTTCGGATTAATACTTTCCCAGATATCTATCTACGCAGTTCCGGGTGGGACACCGTGTATATAATAATAATAATAATAATAAATGGACTTTATTGAAAGAAATTAATAATACAATTACAATTCAAACGAGTAATCTAATAACATGTTGCTGGAACTTGGCGAAGTCTAGCTAACCAGCTACTCTCCTCAACCAAGTAACAGCATCAGAGATTCGGGCAATAGACATCAGTGGTGATAATTAATATAAAAAAAAAAATAGGTACATAAATACTAATAATCCAAACTTGCCACTAACAACTACAATAGTTATTTTCCTAACAAGTGTGGAAGGTGATACTTTTCCGCACGCGACAAGCAGTGAGTGCGGAAAAGACACCTTCCACATGTGTTAGGAACAACGTTTTTTCTACGGGTGTGAAGAAAATTGACATAAGAAAAATAAATATTTTAATTGAACAGCACACAATGCTGTCTAATAATTAGAAGTGTCAAGCATTCATTTTTCTTTATGTCAAAATCTGAACAGTGACAACATGATTTTTTGGAATTAAGATAATATTATGATCACATTGCAAGTAATACATAGGTATTTATTTTCCGCACTAGTGCGGAAAAGTGCAATTTTCTACACTCAAATGCGTGCAGAAAATTGTAACTTTCCACACGCCCGTAGAAAAAGTGTATATTACAATAAATCGATTTCCCTGTTTAGCAGGTATCTTATGAATTTTTTTTTGAATGTGCATGACATAATTCCCAAAAGGTTATGAGGTAAACTGTTGTAAAGTTTAACGGCATTATAATGAAAACTTCTCTTAAAAAGCGCTGTACGATACTGAGGCATGGTTATTCCGGAAACGTTACGTAAGTCAATCGTGTGGACTTCAGATCTAAACGAAAAAATATTTAAGATGGGTTGGGACTGTGAATTTTGAATTAATTTAATAAGAAACACACCAAGATGGTGTAACCTACGACTATCCATACTCAACCAGTTAAGACTAATACGGCTAGGGGTTACATGATCGTATTTTCTCAAATGACATACTAATCTTACACAAGAGTTTTGAACTTTCTGAATGCGATTTCTAGTTACCAAATCCAGACAAGGACCGTATATAAAATCACAATAATTAAAGTTTGAAAGCACAAGTGTCTCACACAGATTCTTTTTTAATTTAAAATTTAAAATTTGACGATTAGAATAAATAAGTTTAAGTGATGTAAACGACTTGAATAGCAACTTCTTTACATGGTTCTTAAAACGAAAATCTTTGTCAATACTCAAACCCAATTTTTTTGCGGAGTCTACCAATGGTAAAGGGATACCATCAATATGTATCAATAAATTCTCTTTAAGCAAGACCACATTTTTTTCATCCCAAACAGCAGAACTAATGATTTGGAGGAGTTCAATTTTAAATTATGTTCTTCAGAATTTTGTTTTATAATCTCTAAATCCGCATTAATAAGGTCAGTCGCACGACGATGATCTTCATGATTAAAATGATAATATACAGGGTGTAACTTTAAGTGGGGGCCATATTTGTAGTGGTGGTAGCTTTCGATTGTAGGAACACATATCTAAAGTTTTTTTTTCGAAATTCCGCCATGAAAAATAATTATTTATTAAAATGGTTTTCTATTAAATTGGGTACCCCGCCACTGGAAGGCGCTACTCCGTACCGCAAGGATCGCGCGCGCCACGGACGGTGAAATACATAGTTGCCAAATGTCGTAATTCAACTGAAACATGAGGAATTTTATTCAACAAAGCAAATTTCCACACCACCCGTGAGGTATTGCTATTGGAACGTTACTTTTTTTAGTGGGTGTTCGCCAGTAACCATATTTTCCCACATAAACACAAAATAAATTTTAAATTTTTTTTTATTTTCCAAAACAACATAAAATATCCAACTATAACAAAATGTAACATTCAATAATAACAAATAAAAATATATTTTCTTTAACTATAACAGACAATAAAATATTTGCTCTAATAATAAAAATTAATAAAATAATCTCTAATTCTTACTTACCTAAACTTCTTTCTTCCTTCATAGCAGGTGCTGGAAATGTCCTCCATGATTATCTAAACATGCGTCAACTCGTCGCATCATAGACTGTCTTACTTTTTCTAGATCCATATTATCCCTTATGTAGTTGGCCGCGTTTTCCACTCTTGCACGTAATTCTTCAACATTATTAATAGGAGATGTGTACACCAAACTTTTCATGTGGCCCCACAGATAAAAATCGCATGGATTTAAATCTGGGGATCTCGGCGGCCAAGCTACTGGCCCGAAACGACCTATCCATTTGTCTTCTTGATGTTCATTGAGCCATTCTGTAACAATCCGTGCACTGTGGGGTGGTGCCCCGTCATGCTGGTACCATAAATTTCTTCTTACATTCAAAGGTACATCTTCAAGTAGGTCATCCAGTGTGTTCCTTAAAAAATCTAAGTACCTTTCGCCATTTAATCTTTCAGGCATTCTGTAAGGTCCAACCAATGTATTATTTACAATACCAGCCCAAATATTAATCGAAAATTTTTCTTGAAAATTGTTTTCTTTCGTTGCGTGCGGGTTTTCATCACACCAAACATGACTATTATGCATATTGAATATGTCCTCTCTGGTAAATCCCGCCTCATCAGTCCATAAAACGCATCTTGAAAAATTTTCTTCTTCATTACATTTTGTCCTATACCACTGGCAGAACTCGACACGTCTCAGAAAATCTTCTGGATTCAACGACTGTACCTTTTGAACGTGATAGGGATGCAATCCATGTTCCTTTAATATTCGTTGCACAGTCATGTGTGATACTTCATGTGCTAAAGCTAACCTTCGTGAGCTAGTTCCAGGATTTTCTTCTACGGCATCAAGAATTTGTGGCTCTAAATCCCTTACTCTTCTTGTTTGTTCTCGTCCGACATTATTATAGTGAGGTTCGAAGCTTCCATAATCTCTCAAATGTTGAACTAATTTAACAAATGTTTTTCTGTTTGGCGTTCGTCGGTTAGGATATTCTTCTTCATACTGTCTTCTTGCAGCCCTTGCGCTTTCTCCTGACAAAAAATAAGCTCGAAGCATATCCACTTTTTCTTGATTGGTATACATACTTTTAATATCACACACAGACACTGCAACTATAATATAAACACTTACCTTGAACACTAAACACCACCAAACACTATTTCAAACACAGAACACACCTAACCGAACGTATCATTAAAAATTACACAAAATACCTAAAGCTTTTTAGATTTCACTGAAAAGTAAAATTATTAATCGAACACAACCGCAAAACTACCGTCCCGCACGTAGGTATCTTTCGTTTTCACTAAAAATGACACCAAACCGAACGTATCACTAAATTACACAAAATAAAGCTTTTTAAATTTCACTGAAAAGTAAAACTATTAATCGAACACAATCGCAAAGCTACCGTCTCGCACGTATCTTCGCAGTCACTAAAAAATGACACCAGCACCAGATCCCGTTATTTCATATTAAATTTTCATTTTCAATTCAAATACTTCTTCGCATATTCGCGTTATAGCAATCGTTATACGGAGCAGGCGCATTGCGCATGCTTAGAATAACGATTACGATATGACATACTATAATTTTGTTTAAAATCTGGACCTACCTTAATCCCTGACCTATGTCAACAAATAAAGAACACGGGGAACGCTATAAAGATGCGACTATGCAACCTGTAACGCAACAGTCTTGCCACAGTTTATGCTGTGACTTTGCAACATCTAATTTAATTCATTCAGATTCAAATTAATGCCCAAACAGTGACAGTGACTTTGTCGTGTGTCCTTCGTGAATAAGAGACTAGGTCAATGGTAAATATTAGTGCCACTCAAAATGCAGAGTTATAAAAAGTGAGTTAGTAGCTACCTCATGTGTTTAAAGTTTTATTTAGTGTGTGTGCTTAAAAAACGCGTTGTTAGAAGGTTAACCTATCTCCCTTGTTCATCACGGTAGGTAGGTAGGTACCTACCTGTCTCTAAACACAGAAACAGTAAGTCATTCATTAATTCATTACATTTAATTGTTGCCTGTAGAACTGAATAAAAGAAAAAACGAGAAAGCCTACTTTTAGTACTTTTAAATGTAAAGTAGCGTGCTTTTCGGTGCAAAGCTTCTTTTGGTTTGTATTACCCCGCACATTGTAAGGCGTAAGGCGGCCTCCAGATCAAATGTTTTGCGGTAAAGCTACGTTATAGTATTCTATTAATTAACGGTCTAATGCAGAAAATAGTTATTTATGTATCTAGGGTCGTAAGTACAATTTTATGGTCGAAAATACAGTTTGCAAGCATTTGTGATCAGATATGTGCCACTTACATTTCAAAAAACCATGTTACAACGGTCTACTTGCAAGGAAGGTATGACGAAAAGATAATTTTGCGTAAAAAAGAGCAATAAAATACTAAAAATAATTTGAGAAAGTGGGCTGCTCTTTATTTATAACTAGGTGTACATTATAACATAACCTCATTACTTTTATACATTGCCAATTAATTATTAAAAATGGGTTTTTTATTTATTGTGATTATACAATTTATTGTACATTTAACCTCAGTGCTACCTCTCAATTAATAAATTAATTATTATCACGACTCCATTTTCTCAGTCGTTGTCGATGCGATAAAAGGCAACACTGCTCAGCGCATCGACACAACTAACCGACTCAAGGTTGAAGTCGAATGTTGGTTTCGGCCAGCGGCGCCGAAATAAGATTTTACCTGCAAAATTTTACAACATTTATAACTCGGCCATTTTCCGCAAAATCAAAAAAATAAATTCATATTAGCATTCTTGGCGACTAAGACTATTACCCCTGTAAATATGGCCTCCACTTAAAGTTACACCTTGTATTTGAGTATCGTCGGCATATGCTTGAACAGAACAATTTTTTAAGCTTGTTAAAATGTCAGTAGTGTAGATAGTAAACAAAAGTGGTCCCAATATGGAACCTTGAGGAACTCCACATGATATGTCTACAGAAGAAGAATAACAATTATTAGAATATACTTTTTGAGTACGGCCACTCAAATAGTTACCAATTAAAGATAATGCTGATGTGTTAAACCCATAATATTTTAATTTCGCGCAAAGAAGTTCATGGCTTATGGTGTCAAAGGCTTTTGAAAATCTAACACATCTAGTATTCCAAGTTCCATGAGTTATCAAGATCGCCCCCTTAATGACCCACAGGATATAGTCGATGGTTTTGCCCATTTCTTTCAGGCAGCATTTATTCAGTCGTCAGTTTATGATTTTTTGACCGCAGATTTAACGCCCAACGTACCTCAGCTTAATATACCCACGGTGTCTGAACATGACGTATATAACGCACTAAAAAAATGTAAAAATAAATTAACATCTGGCCCCGATGGAATTCCAGCTTTTCTACTGAAGGACTGTGCGCCTGTATTTGCTTCACCTCTTTCCATCATCTTTAATTTATCTCTTAAATCTGCAACATTTCCTGAGGTTTGGAGGAAATCAAAAATATGTCCTATCTTCAAAAAAGGAAGTAAAGCCACTATCGAAAATTATAGGCCTATAGTTATACTTTGCAATTTTAGTAAATTATTTGAGGTAGTTTTATACAATATACTGTGTTTTCATACAAAGTCACTGATTTCTTACTCTCAACATGGATTTATTTCTGGAAGATCTACAACTACTAATCCCGCGAGTATTACACATTTTCTTGCTACTACAGTGGATAAGGGCGGCCAGGCTGACGTTATATACACAGACCTATCGAAAGCCTTTGATAAATTAGATCATGGTCTTTTATTATATAAATTATCAAATTTTGGTCTGACACTCGACTTCATCAAGTTTTTTAGTTCTTATTTGAGTAATCGTGTCTTAAGCGTTCAATACCGCGGTTATAAATCGGTTGACGTGAATGCAACATCAGGTGTTCCACAAGGCTCGGTACTCGGGCCTCTTCTATTTGTCTTGTTTATTAACGACATATGTAGCAACCTTGAAACAAATGTCCTCCTCTATGCTGACGACTTAAAGCTATTCGCATCTATTGACACTGTTATGGACTGTCATCGTTAACAACGTGATCTCACAAAAATTTATGTATGGTGCCAAAATAACAGTTTGCCATTAAATATTGCAAAATGTAACACAATTAGTTTTACCAGGAGGAGTGTTCCGATACATTTTTTTTATAGTATAGAAGATACTCACTTAAATAGATCGACAGAATTTAAGGACTTGGGCGTTATTTTTGATAGCAGGCTGAGTTTTGTTGCTCACATTAATTATATTATATCAAACGCTTACAAGAGTTTGGGTTTTATTATGAGAAATGCAAGTCATTTTGCAGATGTGTCTACGCTCATTTTATTGTTCAATGCACTTGTCAGGCCAAAATTGGAATACTCAATTATAGTTTGGGATCCTCAACATGATATTCACATTCTCAAATTGGAGAGAGTGCACAGAAAATTCGTCAAATATATTTGCTTTAGAATTGACGGCATTTATCCCGTGCAGGGTACGCCACAGGTTGATCTGTTGAATAGATTTGGTTTAAGGGACCTAGCTTTGCGACGTGTATATTTTTCCATCCTTTTTTTATTCAAACTACTGTGTAATTTAATTGATTGTCCAGGCATCTTACAACATATTTATTTCAATGTCCCCAATGTATATACTCGCACATATGCATTATTTTATTTAGCAACTACAAGAACAAATGTACTGAAATATTCCCCAATATATAGAATGTGTTCTAATTATATGAATTTTCATTTAAATTTAGACATTTTTAATTGTTCAGTACATAACATCAGGCAATGTATTTTAAGTTAGGCACAAAACTTGTTTTAAATTGTTATCACATTTGTATGTTTAGTTGTATTTTTTGATAATTTCATGCTCTTTGCTATTTGTTACCTATTTTTTTATCTGATCTTTTGATTTATTTGTAAATGTTTTATTTATTAATATTTTTTATATATAGTGTTTTTATATTTGTGTTTGCTAATTTATTGTATATGTATATTGTTGTATTCTTACTTTTTTGCATATTTTCCTGCCCTGTAATTGGATTTTGATCTGTCTGGGCAGCTGTACTCTAAATAAATAAATAAATAAATAAATAAATAAATAAAAGTCCAATAAAACCAGTGCAGAATCTAATTTTTTGTCAGAAGCAGATAAAATGTCATTCGTGACTTTGGATAAGGCTGTGGCATTATTAAAATTTTTTCTAAATCCATTCTGACAGTTAGGAAGAATATTACAAGATACTGTATACATATAGAGTTGACTATGTAAAATTTTTTCAAAAATTTTTGAAATAGTAGGCAACAAGCTAACGATTCTTAGGTCAGAAAATGAATTCGGATTCGGTTTTTTGCAAGGGGCTTACCTATCGAATTCTTCCATAATTTAGGGAAATAATGCTCTTCAATGCAACAGTTAATTATGTGTAATAAATATTTATCAATAAAAGGGCTGCAATACTTAAGCATTGTCAATGATATTCTATCCACACCATAAGCATTGGATTTAAGACCATGTAGAATTTTATTGACTTCAGCAATGGTTGTTAAATTAAAATTGAAAGAACGTGTATCATGAAATATATTATTATTATAAAAAATTTTGTATGAATGAAGACAAATAGTTATTAATGTCAGTAGGATCAGATAACTCAACCGGAACATTGTACAAATTGTTAGTCGAACGAACATTCAACTCACTTAAAGATGTCCACAATTTACGAGGATTATTTTCATTACAAAGATTATCCAAGTAGTTTTTCCTTTCCCGACGTATAACTGATACAGTAAAATTACGGAGCCGTTTATATTGTTCCCAGTCACCAACTAATCGGGTTTGTTTAAACTTTTGTAGCGCCAACTTTCTTTGCTTGATAAATATTTTAATATCCGGAGTTAGCCATGGGGCCTTACGTTTGGTTACTCTTGCTTTTTTAACGGGGCATGTTCATCAAACACAGCCAAAATCAAATCATTAAAAAT
This sequence comes from Pogonocherus hispidulus, assembly GCA_963924545.1. Classification (NCBI taxonomy): domain Eukaryota; kingdom Metazoa; phylum Arthropoda; class Insecta; order Coleoptera; family Cerambycidae; genus Pogonocherus; species Pogonocherus hispidulus. The sequence goes on from OZ004694.1 coordinate 42,798,952, forward strand.
GGCAATTTTGTTGTCTATGTTATTTTCTCTAATAATATTGAGCCAAGGCAAATTATGTACATCAGTAAGAAAATTATTTACATTAAAATTATTAAAACAGCGGTATTCTACATATTTAGGAGTTATTTTAGTTTGTATCTTTATATCACAAAATACCATACTATGGTCCGATATACCATGCGTTGCTATCGTACCAAACGCACTTACAAGATTAACATCGGTAACCAAAATAGGATCAAGAAGTGTACTCGTAGTTCGCGATATTCTGGTAGGTTCATTTAATAATTGAGAAAAATTATACGATTGAAAGCATTCATTTACAGGATTATGATTGTCCATAAAATCTACATTGAAATCACCCAAACAAATAACCTCGTCGACTGTTGGGCATAAGAATGACAATATATTATCAAAGTCATCTAAAAACTGGTTAAGTATAGTCTTAGGTGGTCTGTAAAAAACACCCAAAGCAATATTAAGTGACCTTACCTTCAGTGTAATGAATAAATATTCGAGTTTAGAATTAATATTAAAATCAAAGTTTTTTATTTCAAAGGCAATACCTAATTTTATATACACAGCCACACCGCTTCCTCTACTATTTCTATCTCTTCGAATAAAACGATATCCAGGAATATCAAAAGCTCCAGATTCAGTGTCCTCCGTCAATCATGTCTCAGATAGCATCATTATATCAAAATCCCTAGTTAGCATTATATTTTTAAATTCATTGAAACCTGTAAACATAGATCTAATATTCAAGTGTCCAATTTTCATTGTCAATGACAAGTTAAACTACTTATGTCCTAAAAAATTACAAATCTATAAATACAAACAGAAAGCAAAAAATTATACATATATATAATGACGCGGTCCGCTATTAGTGTGGGGATGGAGCATAGCTTTTATTATTGAAGAGATATTGAAATGAAACTTTGCACAGTGGGTCCCGAAGAGGGGCATATTTTAAAATTATTTTCGCTTTCTAACGATAACCATACAGGGTGGGGAAATAAACTTAAATTTTTTAAATGGGACACCCCTATTTTCTTTGCATATTTGGATAGCCCTATCGAAATGCAAGTAAATGATAAAACGTTTAGGGAGGTTCTCACTAGTAGTGTCAACTGTACAGGCTCTAATGTTCAAAAATATGCTTTAATTTGAAGTTTGTAGACCCTGTAAATTCAAATCGTAACTATTTTTCTACAATAACTAAAAATGATTGTCCTCTAGTTTCCAAAACAAATATTATATTTGCCAAATTTCCATTCGCTGTACAGGGTGATAGTGGAGCATATCTAAAGTTTACTCGATAATATTTAATAAAACGCCCCATTTTCGATAGCGGGTATGAAAAGTAGGTTAAATATGATTTAATATACAGCGGTGAGAGCTTTAACCAAAATGATGGTGTAGTATTGTATATAAAAAGTTCATTTGATTCTACTTATGAGATTATAGATCTAGATGGTATAAAATTAGTAAATATAAAATTTTGCAGGTGTAATAAAATATATATCATAAGGGCTGTTTACAGACCTCCACCATCATGTCCGTTGCCTTTTGTTAAGAATTTATATAATTTTTTGGTAGCGACTAGCCGTGAATGTGATATAGAAATTTTTATTGACGATATGAATATACACATTCTAAGCACTAAACAAGATGAATGCAAAGAGGAATATTTGAACATTTTGCATGAGTTAGGATTTATTTCCATAATAAACAAACCCACTAGGGTATATGGTGGGAGTGCAACATGTATTGACCATATGTTTTTAAGAACAAAACTGAACTACGAGTCATTTCTTCCAGTTGTTTTAAAAAGCACAATAACTGACCATTATTCTACTGTTCTTCAAGTGTTTGGATTTCCTGTAATAAAAAATGAAAAAAAAAACCGGAAGATAAAATATCAATTTTACTTGAATTATAAAAAATTAAAGCAAATTCTTGTAAATGAAACACTTGATAATCTATACTTACAAGATGATGTGGACAAGGCAACACAGTATTTTGTAAACTTTTTAAAAGAAAAAAATTTATAAAAGTACAAACAAAAAATTAATAAAGAGGAATGTAATAAAAAGGACGCACTGGGTTACTGATGGGTTAGTAAAGGCGATAAACAAAAAACATGCAATGTACAAGAAGTTACAAAAAATCCAGATAGTATAGAAATAAAAAAAGAATATAACAATTATAGAAATTTACTTACCAGCCTAATAAAGAAATCTAAAATTAGTTACTATCAGTCGTTGATAGAAAATAATACAAAATGTAATAAAAAATTGTGGGAGAGTCTAAAAAGTATAAGCGGGAATAAAATTGACACTAATGACGTTAAGCAAATAAAAACTGCTGAGGGCAATATAACCGATAATCCAGTTGAAATCGCGGAAACTATTAATGCATTCTATAGTCAAGTAGGGACTTCACTGGCAAGTAAAATAAAGAAAGACACAGACTATAAATGTAATCAGATAAGAACTTCAAAATCAATTTTCCTTCGGCAAACTAATGAGAATGAAAATTAACCCATTATGACCTGAATTATTTTATTTTTAAATTTTTTGTTACAAATCGGTTTAAATGGTTTGTTGGGGTATTATTAATGATAAAATAAAGTAATTTTGTAATATTTATTAGAAAAATACAAGAAAATGCGTGTTACATATAAGTAACACTAGGTCATTTGGTTACTGTTTTAATGAAATAAATTACATAACTAATAAATCTAATAGCTACTTAGTTTCTGTGTGAAAAATAATATTACATTCGATACAAAGACCTAAATCGCACTTTTTGCATATAGTTCTAGCACTAGTAGAGCATCCTTCTCCAGCACATCTTCGCCGTTTCTTGTTAGGAATTGACATCAGAAGGTGATTTTGACCATCATACCTTATTTCATCAGGTATTCTATTTAGTGAGAGGCTAAATTTGGATATAGAAGGCCTTCCAACACTTTTTGGGGCATTTCCGTATCTATTAAGATAATTTTGAACCAAGGCTCTACGAAAATCTAGTTGACTTATTTGGTTATTTTTTTTATAAATAACCCAAGAGTTAAAAATGGCTGCATCTAATAGCCAAGTAAAGATACTCCACCACCATTTTTTTGAACGTATAGCGATTCGATAACTTGATATGCCTTCGTCCATAAGATCCGTTCCACCCATATTGCTGTTATACTGGCCAATAAGAAATGGACGAGGAACCGATACATATTTTTTTTCGGTTTTGGAATATCGTTTTACATGTCCAATTGGATGAATACCATAACAGTTAGATCCAGCTGTCACAATATTATTATCAGCCCATTTCACTACAATTACTGCATGATCCTTATCGAGAGAGGAAACATAGGTACCACGATCTTTTTTCTGTAATGTTTTTTTACTGGCCAATGGACAAGTTTTTGGGACTCGATTTTCTCTAAAAGTACCACTTCCTCCGTAACCCTTCAGGCGTAAAAAATTTAGCAGATCAACGCTCATAAACAAATTATCCAAGTAAAATTTATAAGGATATTCTGGATGGGGCAAATCTGCAAGCATCGCTTACAGATGGCGCAGTACATTTTCCAAAAAGACGTTCGTATTCTTCAACTCCATTCGGGTTTTTTCCTTGATACATGTCGAAATCGACTAGATATCCATTATTCGCATTTAGTGACCACATTTTGTATCCAAAGCGAATAGGTTTTCCCCTATAAATTGCTTGCAATTGTGACGCCCATAATATTTTATCATCGACTCGTCAAAGTCTAAATGTTCTTCTGGTACAAAATACTGCAGGCATTTTTCCTTCAGTGCATTCATCAGGGACCGTAATTTATACATTTTATCGGTGGTATCTATGGAGGTGTTGTCAGCCAAATGAACAAACCTCATTATCTGTGTAAATCGGTCGCGTCTCATAGAGTTGCTCACCATTACGTTTTTTATGTCCACTGTCCCAAAAATTTCGTTTACTTGGTTTTGGATCATACCCCCTCAATATCAATATTGCAATAAATACTTTCATTTCTTCTGCAGTTATTTGAGGATCTGGGCAGTTATTGAAAAGTGAATATTTTTGTGTTTCTCTTACGAGTAATTCTATAGTGTTATCATCAATAAACATTTCAAAGATTTCGACAGGGGACTTTTCAAGAAACTGATCAAAAGTTTGCTCAGGAAATATTCGGCTGCTCGAGACTTCTAGATCGCCAACTTCATCCCACACAATTATTTCTTGAAGACTGATCTTTTCGGGCAATGTGGTTCTATCGTCAATTATTTTATTATTGTTAGACGTATCCTCATGATTTTCAGAAGTTATTCTCTCTGTAGAGTCTGCAAATTTTATTTCAACTTTACTCTTTAGCTGACGGCCACTAAGATTATCCAATGTATCCCCATCATCCTCATCGGCTGAGTCTTCATCTGTAAGTGGATTAGGATCTGGAGGCTCAATGAAAATTTCGTCGACATGATCTATGTAGGCCATTTCTAATGCTTCTTGTAATGTAAAACCCGTTCTGAAAGCAAAATATAATATTAGCCAAAAAATTCCACCAGCAAAGACCTAAAAGCCTAGTGTTACTTATATGTAACATCAACAAATATGGCCCTCCTAAGGAACCCGTTTCTGTTAAACACTAGATATAATATATATATATATATATATATATCGCAAAATATACTTATTTTTGTACCCTTACATTCGGTTATTATAAAAAACAACTAAAAAAAATGATTACTTCTTAGTAATTACTCAAAGCGGATCCCCGTTTCGTCGTCCCTGTTCATGTCTGGCTTAAAAAATCGTCCGATATAACAGTTTACAGTAACAATGGCACCACGCGACTGAGCATTAAAGAAATTTAACCTTTAAAGATAGTGTATCCAGTGCCATCTAGTCGAAAAGTCCCCAAACTGGGCAATTGTGGCACTTGGTAGAGACCTATATTACATATAAGTAACGCCAGGTCATAATGGGTTAAACAGGTTATCATGCAGTTGAAAGTTGCAACCTCTCCAGGTATTGACGGTATACAATCTGAGACATTAAAAAAAATTGTTCCTTTTATCTGTAAGCCGTTAAGTTTTTTAATAAAATTATCAATAGCTAAGGGAGTGTTCCCAAAAGTATTTAAACAAGCATTAATAAAACCTATATTTAAATCCGGCGATAAATTAAACGTCTCAAATTACAGACCAATTTCATTGTTGAGTAATCTGTCAAAAATATATGAAAAAAAGTGCTAAAAAAGAGAATAACTGAATATCTGTCTAAAAACAAAATTCTATTCTATTCAAAACAACAATATGGTTTTCAAGAAGGCAGGTCAACGGAGGATGTAATGGCGGATTTGACTGCTGAAATTTATAAATCTTTAGATGAAAACAATGAGTCGCTTTGTATCTTTGTTGACTTGGCCAAAGCGTTTGACATTGTCTCGCATGTAGAATTACTAAAAACACTAGAAAATATTGGATTTAGAAGTGTCTTCCTGGACTTGACTTGATGTCAAGTTATTTAGCAGATAGAGTGCAAAGGGTTAAAATTAGCGGGCATGAAAGTTCCGAGAGAGTGGTAGAATGCGGGATACCTCAAGGAACTGTTCTGGGACCGATACTTTTTAACATTTATATTAATGACCTGTTTAATCAGTCCTCCGTAGGTAAAATAGTTAGTTTTGCTGATGATACAGCAGTGTTTTACAAAGCAGATAATTGGTGGAACTTGAAGAGTATTGCTGATAGGGATTTCTCTGGAATAATGCGGTTCTTTAATCTTAAATTACTAACCATTAATGCTGAAAAAACATTTTTCGTACCTTTTGCTTGTTATAACGATGTACTACCAAGTTACAAAACGCTTAACTTTGACTCAGTTAAATACTTAGGAGTATATATTGATAAAAACCTTCGGTGGAATCACCATATTGACTACGTAGTAAAAAAGTTGAGAAGTCTGGTAAGTAGATTTAAATTTTATGGAATAATAATATGGGGTGGAGTTACGAAGTGAAAACTACTTAAAAAAGCTTATGTGCATACAGAAGTGGATACTAAAGATTATATACGGAAAAAGTTACTCGTACCCAACAGATGCACTTTTTGAAGAAGCAAAGCTGTTGGATATCAGACAACTATTTTTTCAAAATCTAGTTATTAGGCATTACAAGGATAAATTCAGTGCTAAAGAGATAACGCATTCTTATAATACCAGAATAAAGAGTGCATCTGTTGTGATTCCTAAATGTCAGAAAACTATTGGTCAGAGATGTTTCACTTACCTGATTCCTGCTGTAGTGTCTAGAGTTCCTCTGCATATAAGGAGAATGAATTTAATTGCACTTATAGAAAAGAAATTACAGAAATGGTTACTAACAACATCCCGTGAAAAAATACATAACATAATTGATAGAAGAAATATTTACTGATTACAGCATTAAATTGTACACGCATTGTGGTTCCTTTCCTTGTCTTCTGTACTTTCCACCCGATATGGTTTTGTTGGGAGTTTACTGTGTTTTTCTTTTCTTTTGGTGACGCTCGGTTCGTATTGAGACAAATTTTCACAAAAGTTTACTTTTGTGGGCTTCTTTATATTTATTCTGTATGTCTTAATTCTGTACTTGTAATTTGGCGTTGGCCATTTAATTTGTTATATATAAAATTTGTTATATACATGTAAGAAAAAAAAATGAGGAATAAATATTATTATTATTATTATTTCCAACAGTCTTCCTATTATAAATTTCTCAAATGCAAATTTGCAAATTTTACCTGTTTCACATACGATTAATTACATCCTTTCAATTCTCATATTTCAGTAAACGTACTAATTCCAAATATTACTTCAAATTTCATAAAAAGGATTTTAAAAATATTTATTACTATGAGATAAATTATAAATTATATCTAAGTTATAAAACATTACATGCGTACCTGCTACAATGTCTATCTCAATGCCCGCTACACTACATAAAAATATTTGGTGGCTATGAGAAAAAAAAAGGAATGTCATACGTCACTGGCAGTAAATGTCAAATTTTGAAACGCATGTATTAACAAGCAACTTTTTTCTCATTCTTCAAGGATCAAAATTGTATCCGTCAACTTATTTTTAAGGAAATTACTCATTTTTAAAGCAAATTTAAGGGTCCGAGAAGTTAGCTTCTAACTCCTGGAGTTGAACGTCTCTAATCCACAGTCGGTTAGTAAATTATTAATAAGTGTTTGTAAGCTCATTGATAACATTTGTAAGTAAACGGTAACGGTTTTATTTGTTAATAATTTTCAGCAACCCCCAAGATTTTTATATGTGCAGTTTTTATGTTATCAGCTATTAGTAAGTAATTTGTAAGTATTTGTAAGTTGACTGTCTACATTTGTAAGTATCTAATCAAAAAGTTATAACCAATTAATAAACTTCATAACAGCCCTAAGTTCTTTCAGAATGTTTTGTTTACCTTAACAGTTGTCAGTAAATCGTTTGTAAGCATTTGTAAGCTGTCTTGCAACATTTATAAGTCGCTAATAAAAAGTTATAACCAATTAATACATGGGGGCTAACTTCTTAGCAGCCCCCAAGTTCTTTCAGAATTTATTTGAAAGAGATACCGAAAACAACTATTCCACGGTCAATGTGCCCCGACTGGCATTGCATTACTTAGGCATCTCTCTAAGAGTCGTCACGTCTGTCATCGAGACCAACGACCAGACACTGACTTCGCGAGGACATCTCACCTCGGTAAATAGGTAGTATAGTTTTGAAAGCATCTAGGTATATTTAGTTAATGGTGTTGGTTCTTCCATTGGCCAGTTACCCTTAATTACAAAAGTTAATTAAAGTAAAGCTACTTAAAGTTAAAGTAGCTGCTAAACTCGACCAGATCGTTGATTGTGATCAAGCGATCATAATCAGTCAGCGCTAATGCCTGCCCTTTGTTCTCGCGCCTAATGGCCCCGTCACGCCTGCCGAAATCACGACTTTTCGTGGAATCCCCTCGACCCCTTTTCTAATTTTTACGGCTTCGAGAACAGCTTCACACGAAACTTTCGTCCTTTCTTTAATCCTTTGAGATTTTTTTCGAGCCCGTACGTTTAGTCCTTCTACGTCTATTTCGTCTTTGAAAATCTCATGTCGCGTCCGTCTCAACTTCTTTCTCATTTTATGTACCGATGTGAAATTGAACTAACAAGCACCTACTACGAAAACTGTCAAATTAACGGAATCAATAGCCAAACACTTCTGATTACCAAAATACTGAAGCGAAATGCTTTTCCAATTTTAGAATAGCGGTAAAAATAAATTTTTCAGGTTAACACATAGAGTTTACATACTTAACTGTCTCAGCGTGTTATGCGATGGCGTAATGGTATAAGTCGTAGCATTTCAAACATTGCAATGCCGAATTTCGCAAGTGTGATTCACGCCGGAGGCAACTTTTTTTTATTCTACTTTTTAATTCCAATTATTTATTAGTATTATTAGTTTTTAGTTATTCTGTTTCATTGTCCATAGTTTTTATTCCTTCTGCAGGTAAAGTTCGGAATTAATTCGTTTATTTTGGCAGTCAGTAAATTTCATCATTTTAGCTTACAAAAGTAAATACAATATTAATTTATTGCGACAATTATGACAGCAATATATTTTTCAACGCCGCCGCCGTTACACCTTTTAGAAGAGCGGGCGAGGCTCCGAACCGTAGCGCAGGGCCCCATTGATAAAATTGATAAAAATGTTTACTAAGAAATGAATTGTACTTTCATTACTTAAAAATGATGATGTTTCACCATCAAGAATAGAGTATAGTTACATCATCGTTCCAGATACAAAATTTCAGCTTTTTGTCTGTTTTGGCTAATTATGCGGACTGTATTTTCTGGTGGTTATTTAAATTAGACACAGTTGAAAAATGGGTATATTACTATAAAAAAGTCTTACCTCTATCCTGCTCAATTTTCTTAAGTCCTGGAACCTAGTAAGGGATGGGAAAAAAGAATCTGGGTTCCAGAATATTGAAATACTGGATAGGCACTTCACCCACTTTTCTATATTTAACAAGATGGTGTCTAATTCGAATAATGGTATTCACGTGCTTGTGACTAACTAACTAATCTGACTGCAAAATCGTTGTCTTTTTTGGTGTGCTACCTATTCAGTCCTTATCAGAACCAAAAAACCTTTAACGATTTAAGGGAACTATAGGTAGGCAACTCTTGATACTTATTACCCTTTAAATTTAAATTAAGAGCGCGTAAACATCCTGGGGGGCGGGGATTGAATTTTAAATTCAATATTTTATATATACCTAAGCTAAATATAATCTACGTAAATAACTTTAAACTAAAAAATGGTTAAATTAATACTATACTAAATAGGTTACATAAATGCTAAGTACTATTGAGTAGGTAAGGGACACAGTTTTACCATAGGCCGAAGAAATGTGCCATTCTTGGTTTTTATTGAGGCAACACGAGCAATACCGTCATTGCCGGGATGCAATTTGTCAATAATAGCTATTGGCCATTTTAAGGGTGGGATATTATCTTGAATTACGACTACTAGAGTACCTACTTCTACAGGGTTAGAATTAGTATTCCATTTTAAGCACGTCTGAAGAGTATGTAAGTACTCTACATGCCACCTTTTCCAATAATGCTGCACAATAGTATCTAAAAGTTTATATCTATCTAAATAGTTATGTGGTTCTACAGAATGAATTTCAGAGGGGAATGACTTTAAGGGAGATCCATAAATAAAATGTGCAGGGGTGAGTACTGATGGATCATTAGGATCGCTACTGAGAACACATAAAGGTCGTGAATTCAGAAGGGCTTCGATTTGAGCGAGTACGGTACTAAACTCCTCGTATGTTAAAATTTGTGTATTGATAACTCGTTTCAAATGAGTCTTTACACCTTTTACGTTCGCTTCCCAAATACCACCGAAATGAGGAGAAGACGGTGGGTTGAATTTCCATTCAATTTTATTATTAATTAATTCACGCAGAAGTATATCCTTATATATATTCACGAGAACTAGTTAAGGCATATATTTCATCGAATTTTCTTTTGACCCCGATAAAGTTTGTGCCATTGTCGGAGAACAAGGTAGCGCAATTACCACGCCTGGAGATAAATCGCTTAAAAGCAGCTACAAACGCATCCGAGGAAAGGTCAGAAGCAAGACAGTTTTGGTTGTAAGACAAATAAACAAGCAAACATAGGCTTGTAATCAACACCGGTGGATAAAAAGGCTTTGGCTTGACTTACTCTTTCGGGGGGCAAATTTGACATTATTGGGTAAATCGGTTTGGGATTTATGCGAAAACAATAATTGCATTTCCAAATGCGTTGACGAATTACATTTCTTGCAGATAAGATCCAGTAATTTTGTCTTAGTAGCGAATGCAATAAGTATGCCCCTGTATGGGCGTATAACTTATGGTTATAGTCAATCAGTAGAATGACGAAAGGATCAGATTTGGGTAACAATATGGGGTGTTTTTTTATCAAAACAAAGAGTACTATTATCCAGTCTACCTCCTACCCTAATTATGCCTTCGTGGATAAATGGATTTAGTTTACGTAGATGAGGCGGTAAAGGTTTATTTTCTAATATTTTTTTATAATAGCTTCTAAAGTGTAATTAAAATTAATTGTGCTTTTTCAAAGTCGGAGTTTTTTGGTTGTCTATGAGGTAAAATTTTAAGAAATTGCAAAACATACATTGGTGGAGCGAAGTAGTTTAGTCCATGATGAAAAATATTCTATTAGAGTATACAGAGGTGAAATCTCTGAGTTTACAACGGATAATACCACTGATTCGTTGGTTAATATATCTTTTTCATCCATATTTTGACAATCATTCAAAGCTTTAATAGGCCAATGGGAGGAGGGTAATTTTAACCACGTAGGGCAGGATAGCCAAGTCGAGGTATTTATTAGACCTAGGGGTGTGAGGCCTCTAGATGCACAATCGGAACTATTTTCTTGGGTAGGTACAAAAAACCAATGGGACGAGGGTATAGAATTTTTTATTTTAGATACTCGATTGGATATAAATGGTTTCCACTTTCGGGTAGTGGAATGAATCCAATGCAGGGTTATCATCGAATCAGAAAATGCGAATATTTCATGTAACGGTTTACGAGGATTATAGGTTTGTTGAACATGGGCTAAAAGTTGAGCTAATAATGTAGCAGCACACAATTCTAAACGAGGTAGTGAAATTTTGGTATTAGGACAAACCTTTGCTTGAGAGCAAAGCAGGTTTACATTTTTACATTTACATTTGCTAATTCGTCTACTGTACGAACATAAACGACAGCTGCGTAGGCAGTCATACTAGCGTCGGAAAATCCGATCAGACTTACTGATACATTTTCAAATACAAATATATGGCGTGGGATTTTTAATTCATTCAAGCAATATAATTCAGTTTGAAATTTAGACCAAGCTTTAGTTATTTCTAGAGGAGCCGTTTGGTCCCAGTCGCAATTCATTATCCATAACTTTTTTATCAGTAGTTTTATAAAAATGGTGAGAGGCGATAGAAACCCCAAGGGATCAAAAATTCGAGCAACACATGATAATAGACTTCTTTTAGTACAAACGGTTATTTGGAAGTTTAGTTTGAAAATAAATATATCAAGGTAAGGATTCCACTGCAGGCCCAGTATTTTTAAATTAGTTTTATCGAATTCAATAATCTTGGTTAGTTTTAAATCATTTGGAATTTTAGACATTAGTTCTTGTGAATTTGAAACCCATTTGAGTAATTGAAACCCACCTGACTGAAATAGATTGACTAATTGCATATGTGTTTCATAGGCGCTTTTAACGTCTGGAGCACTTGAAATGACATCATCCATATACATATCACTTTCAATACATTCAGCAGCCTTTGGGTAAATCTCTTGTTGAGATTCTGATAAAAACTTTACTGTTCTTAAACTTAAATAAGGACTAGAACGAACACCAAATGTTACCGTATTCAAATCGTAAACAGAAATCGGATCATCTGTTTTAAATCTCCATAATATTCTTTGGTATGGTCGGTGAGATTCAATGACATTAATTTGTCTTTAACATTGTTTAATATCTGCGTTTATAGCTAGAGGGTGCAAACGGAAATTTAACATATTGTTCTGCAATTTTGGACCGGTATAAAGTATATCATTTAAAGACAAGCCGTTTGAGGTTTTCATACTTGCATCGAATACTATAAGACATGGGGTAGAAGTGCTATCTGGTTTATAGACACAATGGTGTGGGATAAAGTATGAGGATTGGCAATTAACCTTTTCTTTAGGTATTAACGACATATTATTATGTCCTTGGTCTAAATAATCTCTAAATATGGAAGTATAAGTTTCTCTACGGACAGGAAATTTTTGTAATTGGTTTTCTAAAGCTAATAGTCTTTTTTCTGCCAACGAGAATGAATCACCTAAATGACATGGATCTATTTTAAAAGGTAAAGAAACGGTAAATCTTCCCTGGCTATCGCAGCTAATAGTTTCAAGGAATAATTGTTCACAAATGTTATCTTCATTTTTTGCAATTGGTGGGGTATAATCTTCAATTTCAAACATCTTTTCCACTAACGAATCTAATGTTGATAGCGCGCAAAAGGGTTGGTTATTTAATTTAATTGTATTGCAACAACCTACAGGACCTAGAACTAAATATCCGAGAGTGGTTTGAATAGCGGTTGGAGTATCTTTCGGTCCAGTCACTTTGTGAGTACCTAGGATGTCAGCGAACAGTGAAGCTCCAAGAAGACCATCAATGTCGCTAGGAATATTAAAAGTAGGATCTGCCAAAGGCAGGTATATGACTGAATATACCTTATATGACTGAAGGAATCAATGTCTATGCTACAATGGGGTAATTTTCCACAAATTTTATCAATAATTAAAGTTTCGATTGAATATTTGAAATTTTTATTTAAATTGGAGTAAATAGTTGTAGTAGTACGACCTTTTATTGGTTTTTCTAGTTCACCTATTGCAACAGAGTGGGTATTTATTTTGGTGTAAGCCAAACCTAATCTCTTACAACAATCAACTGTTAAAAAGTTTGACATTGATCCATTATCTATAATGACTCGGATGTTTTGCTCTCGATTCCATTTGTCAACTACTTTGACGAGGGCAGTACTCAATAAAACAGTCTTTGAATTATTATGAGATATCAAAACATTAGAGGGTGGTTCGGAAATACATTCAGATGAACTGCTACTGGTACTAGGCTGTACTATTTGAACATCGGGGGGTTGGATTATTTTATTACATGAATTACTAGGCCGATGTAGTAATGAATGGTGCTTTAGTTTGCAAATTGTACAACTAAATTTAGACGGGCAACTCGAAACCATATGTTTAGACGAAAAACAATTAATACATAAATGATTCGTCTTAATTTTCCTAAACCGTTCTTCCACGGGATCGTTTTTAAATATATTACAATCCTTTAATAAATGGACACCTTCATCGCAAGCAATGCAATTTTTTCTATATGAATAATTTGTCTTATTTACCAAAAAGGTTTTATTATTTTTGAAATTAGTATTATTATTAAAACTTGTGCTCTGATTTGGGTGATTATAACGACACTTTTCATTTTTCGAAATTATTTTGCTTTGCTGACGAATAAAATTGATCAAATCTTGATAAGTAGGTATGTCAGTGTTTTGATTACGAATTAATTCAAAGGAATTTATGGTCTCTTGAGACAACTTGGAAAATGCAATGTGGTATAATATGAAGTCAGCTAGATTTGGGATATTTAAATTTATCAAAGCTTTAGCATTGGTATCAAATTTTTCTACGAAAGCTTGTAAACTACTAAGGTTATGATTCGGTACATTACGACAATTTAATAGTATATCTAGATATACATTTGACAAAAATTTCTTATCCTGATAAATTTCTTCTAAATTATTCCAAATAATTGGATAGTTACTTGGAATGGCTTCAATGTTACTACAAACCTTTAGTGCTTTCCCATAAATACTTCCTAACAATTATTGCAGTTTTTGTGCATTAGAAAAATCAGTTCGTGTATGTACTAACTGTTTAAAATTTTCGTAAAATAATGGCCACAACATCATATCTGACCCGTCAAATTTTACTAGTTCAATTTTGGGCATTCTGGGCCGGTGGTCATCTCTTTGAGTATTATCAATTAGTTTCGGTGGTAGGACAGGAGTTTTAATAAATTGAGCTGCCATGTACTCAACGGGGTCTGTTAAATCCTCAAACGCCTCAAGAACAGCGTATGAGGGACTATCTTCCGGTTTTATTTTTTGTTTTAGAATAATTATATCATCAATTAATGTTTTGTATTCTAAAACGGTGCTAGAAAAAGTGTTGTAACGAATTTTAAAACTTTCTAATTTGGTTATATTCTCTGGATCAGCTTTTAATGCATCGCCAGCATCATAACACAGCTGGACCCGCCTGAACAGCTTTTCTCGTTTAGAACGCAACCGATCTAACTTCAGTTCGTCAGGAGATTTGTTCATTTTGGTATTTTATTAGGTATATATAATTTACGACTACGTTTACAAAAATGTGATTTATAAACTGATAATTTATAAAGATATTTATTTTGTGGCGTACTATAGGTAGGTATTTAAATCAGGATAGAACTCACTCAATATAAGAAATCGTTTACAAATGTATGATACTGGGTTTGGAGAATATTTTACTATGGGAATAAATCACACATTAATATTTGTTTCACTAAATTAGCAAGGATAGCGATTTAATAAATTTTAATGTTTTCACTATATAAAGACGGTGAACAAAGGAACAAAAAAATTAAGTGAAGTCACCAGCAAAAAACAACGGCGGTTTTAACGAAATATATGTTAGTAGCAGTATTGGAAAATAATATTACATTGGATGTGGCATAAATTTGATAATTAATTTTCGAAGAAATAGGTACTCTTTCTAGTTGTAGGTAAAGTGAAATAAAAAAACTGGCAAATTATAAAATATTAGAATCTACTCGATTAGAGATCTATATTTATATGTATAAAATGATACAAAATTTATAGTAGGTAATAATAACTGAATAGGTAAACACCAAACTACTATTATTATTTAGCTTATTATATAATTTTATATATATAGCTGGCTTTTTAAAGGTATTACAATTACTTAACAAAGTAATCCAGGCTAGAAGGATCAAATGTTTTGGCTAATTATGCGGACTGTATTTTCTGGTGGTTATTTAAATTAGACACAGTTGAAGAATGGGTATATTACTATAAAAAAGTCTTACCTCTATCCTGCTCAATTTTCTTAAGTCCTGGAACCTAGTAAGGGATGGGAAAAAAGGATCTGGGTTCCAGAATATTGAAATAAGTGCTGGATAGGCACTTCACCCACTTTTCTATATTTAATAATATGGTGTCTAATTCGAATAATGGTATTCACGTGCTTGTGACTAACTAACTAATCTGACTGCAAAATCGTTGTCTTTTTTGGTGTGCTACCTATTCAGTCCTTATCAGAACCAAAAAACCTTTAACCATTTAAGGGAACTATAGGTAGGCAACTCTTGATACTTATTACCCTTTAAATTTAAATTAAGAGCGCGTAAACATTGTCTCTAAATTTATTATTTCATATACAAGGGATCATCTCAAATTTGTTTAATAAGAATTTTCTTAAAAATAATATTATTCTAGATGCTTTTGTCACCCGAAGGGTGACCCCTGGCCGCAGGTCTGAACCCCAGATAGAGCTAGAAATGGGAACGAAATTTTTCTCCCACTTCTAGTTATTTAATTAAAATGGGTTATACAAAAGCTCAAATTAAAATATTATAGGAACTTGCAGGGCATCGCCAAATGACCTCAATGTTATAGAAGCTGATTTAAATGTAGTTGAGTTCTACTATCTCCAAAAGAATCATTTCAAGGCAGTTGGAGATATCCCAAATCAAGGTCTGGAGAATATTACGGGAAAACTCACTTCATCCGTATAATTTTCAAAAAAGGCAAACTTTATAACCAGCTGATTTTTCCACTCGTCTTGAATTTTGCAATTGGCTTCAAAATCAAAGTGAAGCTGATCCCAACTTTATGAACAAAGTTTTACCCGTGGTGGCATTTTAAACAGGTAACATTCCAATTCTTGAAAATGATTACGCACCTACCTAGGTATACGGCATACGGTATTACAACCTGAATAAATAATTAGAGGTAATATAATTAAATATGATTCTAAAAGTACATATTTTTTATCGGTTAACAAATTATAAAACATAATATGAAATAATCGAACATTCGTAAAACATATTATCGTTATAAATTTGTTATTAATAAGAAATAAATAATAACTTTAAATGTTAAAACTATCTTTTATTTTTATTATTCGTAAATTTTATATTAATTAATGCAAATTTTTTGTTGTGGTGCACATAAAAAACGCAGTAACAACCAACTTGGAAACTAAGTGGCCCGACAGTAGGATAGGTCAAGTTCGTACGTAGGGATATTCTTTATTTTGTTTACAAACAATAGATTTTTTCATGTTACATAATAGTACCTAAGTGGTTTTTAAATTGATTGTTTACATCGGATATCAACAATATAAAAATACAAAATTAAGTAGGTACCAAGAGTAAGTATTTAAATAAGGAAAACTTTTCAGCCTCTCTTAATAATCCAATTATTGAGAGTTGATTTTTTATCTGCACTATTTTTTTAACGAAATGTAAACGGCTTATTGTTTGATCCGTTGGAGTATTATTTCAACATTAAATTATATTTTTTCAACTGTGAAACAGGAGAAAATTTTTTTGAAAGAAGGTACTTGGAAAATCAACTTAATATTCATTGTAGGCAGTGCGATGCTTATTGTGAAATACAGCGGTTTATAGGAAGTAAAATCCAATAATGTAAATTAATAAGTATAAATTGTGTATGTCGTATCGTAGGTATAAAATAGTTTCTTCCGTATCAACCAATTTCAGAAGAACTTTAGTAAGTAATCACATTTTTGGCAAGGCATTCTCAAACCTCCTTGCGGTCCTTGCTGAGCAGCAATAGCAATTTAATTAATATGTTAATTGCATAACTTTTAAAAATTTTTTATTATTTTCTTACATATCTTGTAGAATATTCAGTATTCTTACATATTTTAACATTTTTTATTATTACTCGCTGAAGAGACAAGAAAAACATAAGACTTTCTAAATTAGTCAATAAAATCGTTTGTATTATGAGAACGAACACATTAACGAAAGTATTTTAACTTGGCAACGTTGCGCCTAG
The DNA here is from genome assembly GCA_963924545.1 of Pogonocherus hispidulus. Lineage (NCBI taxonomy): Eukaryota > Metazoa > Arthropoda > Insecta > Coleoptera > Cerambycidae > Pogonocherus > Pogonocherus hispidulus. The sequence continues at coordinate 42,816,253 of OZ004694.1, forward strand.
ACCTGTTATCGAGTTCGATCAGCTGTGTATTAATCGAGGCCGTCAGCGATCAACGACAGTCTAAATAAGGGGTTTAAATAAATAATGATTTAAAAATTCGGCGTAAATATATACTTAAACATTTTCTAAATCGCATATTCGTATTATGTTCATTTTTCAATATCTTCTCTTAAAATGAATGACTGAAATGAATTCTCAAATCAGTGTATAATAGCATTTCGGTCTGCAGATAGTATTGCTATCACTAATATTCTAATATTTTATCAGTATCTTGTTTGCTTTTTTGTATTTTTTTACTTAATTACCTATAAAAATTCTCTGCAGGAAAGTTGTAAATACATTAGATATAGATATTTATAAAGTTTTTTTAAATATGTTACGCATCTTTCGAAGTAGATAATTGAATGTACTCCAAGAAATAAAATACCAGTCCCAAATATTACAAAAATTTAGTACCGACAGTTAATGGAATCAAAAGCACAGAATAAGCAAGAATTGATTCAGAAACAAAAAAATTAATAAATAAATTTAAAACGTTCAGCTAAAACCAGCTATAATGAAAAATTCTAATTTTAATCTTCTGTCTGACAACTATCTCTAATATCTGTAAGTATATGTATATGCAAATTTTTTTATTTAAATACCGTTTCCCAAATAAAAATATATTCAATTTGGAAACAATGACACAAGATATTAGTACATGATAGTTAAATGAAGACAAATAACCTAAAACTGGAAACATACTTCTAATTCGCTATTTATTTAGTGGTGGAACACAGTTGAGAGGTACACCCGCAGGTTAACTAGTTTTTTCGGTTTTTTATTACAGAACCTTTCTGTATATACCTATCTTAATATACTCTATGCGAGTGCTAACCAGTGCTCTAGAGAGTTAGAACTCCCTAGAGGACTGGTTAGCACCAAGAGGCAAACTTCTCTGTGTCTCTGTAGCTGCTAAACTCGAGCAGGTCGCTGATTATGATCAAACGATCATAATCAGTCCGCCCTATGGAATCCCTCCAAGCCTTTCTCCTATGCCTAGGCGGATTTTCGTCCCGTTTCCTACACGTTTTCCTAATTTAAAAGCGTTTTCAAAAAACCTCTGCAAAATTTTCGTCGATCGTCGTTCGGCGAGAGAGATGCGCCTAGCACCGGCGTTTGTTCTCGCACATTATGGCCCCGTCACGCCTGCCGAAATTCCGACTTTTTGCGGGACCCTCTCGACCCCTTTTCTAATTTTTACGGCTTCGAGAACCGCTTCACGCGAAACTTCCGTCCTTTCTCTAATCTTTTGAGATATTTTTTTTTCGAGACCGTACCACCACTCCTTTTACGTCCATTTCGTCTCCGAAAATCTCGAGTCGCGTCCATCTCAACTTCTCATTTTATCTGCCCATGTGAGATTGGACTAACGAGAAACTCCTCCTACGAAAACTGTCAAACGAATTAAACTTCCCTTAATCGGGCCGGTGGCGCAGGGCTTAGCGTCTCGATCGCTCAACCCAGAGGTCGTGGGTTCTAATTCCCACTCCGCCAACAATTTTTAATTAAATTGTTTGTCCGTAGATCAAGGCTTATTCGCAGGGATGGCTTGGCAACTATCCTGGCGATGATCTAGGATGGGAAGAATGTCAACTTGGTGTTAATGTGAGAGATTAAAATCAGTTGATGTTTGACTTGTCCCCCTAACTAATGAGGTTTTCCAGGTTTCCCTCATTCCAGCACTGAATGGTGGTTAGGGCCTACCAACGTAAGTCGTTCCTGAGGCGCAAATGCGGCCCGCGAAATAATAATATGCCGCCCCCTCTCCCACCCAAGTCTCAGACTTTCGGGTTAATCCTTGTGATTAGAATGAGGGGTAGAGATATTATTATTATTATTATTATTATTATTATTCAGAGAAGTTATTATTTTTCGATGAGAAATATTGCTAAAGGAATCGACATTACTGACTGGTAAACACTTCTGATTACCAAAATTCTGAAAGTTAATGTTTTTCAAATTAGAATATCAGTATAAATTAATTCGTTCATTTTGGCAGTCTGTAAAATTCAGCTGAAGTCTGTAAAATCATTTTAGCTTACATAAGTAAATATTTACAATATTAATTTGCTGCAACAATTATAACAGTAATATATTTTTTAAGCCGCAATTACACGTTTTCGAAGGGCGGGCAGGGCTCCGAACCATAGCCGATAGGCCCCTAAAACGACTTTTTAAACGGCCCCGCCCCTATTCTCTAATTAAATTTGCCATAAAACCTTTTATTTCAAATTACAAATGTAACTGATAATAAAGGGCACTGCATTAACCACCCCTATGCCCATAGTACGGTCATTTGTACCAAAGACAATATACTAATAAGACTTTTCACTTAGGGCCGGTTCTACAAAGCAGGTATATACCACGGATAAAGTTATACTTAGAATATCGTTGAAAGGACCGTTCTACAATCGCCGTATAACTTTTTTCGCCCGCATTTTTATACTCCGAATAATTCGAGGGATAAGATATACCGAGAATTACTATTCCACACTTTATACCGGGATTGTAGAACCGGCCCTTAATGTAATTTCCTATCTACCAAGTTTCGTTTTTTTTCGGTGATTTCTGATGCATCCGGAGCATACGTAAATCTACACCATTCATTCATAAAATAAACATTTGACATTGCCTTTCGGATAGGACGAGAGCACAGGACCGGCTACGCCATGTCTAGCACTGATACAATATTTTTATAAATTTTACAACACAATGATAACTGTTATAATATAATTAACACAAGCACTAGAACACCGAGGCACTCGAAGCTTCCAAATGATTCAATCAAACAGATAAAACAACAAAAACCAGATGGAAGTAACGAAATATCACGAAAGACGAAACCCTGACCTGGCAGGCACACCTCCAACAAGTGCAGATGTTCTCTCATTTTTTATTTCACTTATTTGTGTGCACTGACAAAGATAACTAGATGTGCGATATGATGATGATTAAACCAGTCTCATAAATTTACTATAATTTACTATAACCTGCGCCGAGTGTCTTATTTTTCACTCAAATAAGCATCTGGCGCATAGTGATAAAAAAGGAAGTTTGGTTGACAGCATGAATGAATGTGAAAATTCTTATTAGTCATTATTCTTTGTCGTTACTTAACCTAAACTGTCAGCCGACAGTACGGAGAAAATCTAATCAAAAATCAAAATTCCACGGCCGATCCACCAATTTGCAGTTGTTACGTGTTGCTATTTCCTTTAAATGGTGTAAATTTGAAAGAGGAAATCTATATGCACGGATAATAATGAAAACCGATAGATCTGGACATTAGACAGAGCCCAGTGATATGTGAATACACACTTTTGCATTGTCCAGCAAGTTGTCTCCGCAGAGTGTCAAAAAGGTTTGTATTATTACTTATAAAATTGAAATACTTATACGTTGTTTATTATAGGCTATGTCAGAGAGCAAACGACAGTTAAAAGTACCTAGCGTGACAATGGCTTTTTTAGTATTGAAAATACTTCTGGGCGCGTGTATATGAGAGCTGCCTCTTAAAATATTAACGCTTAGCGGCATGTAAAAGCGAGCGATCTCGACATGGTCACGTCTTAATATGGAGACGATCTAGCATATCTGTGTTGTTATAATAAGCAGTCTATGTTTATTGTTTATGCTTGGGTTACATGGTTCCTTGACTTACAGAGATTGCTTGGTTGTATCCCGGTAGTGGGCCCTTATAATTCGAGCACGTTAAATAAAAAACTTTCCAATACATGTTACAGTGATTTATGAACTGATGTTGAATGTAAAATAAACGTTTGGTATTTACTGATCGTTGTAATAGGATGAACAGGTTTATTATTTTATTAATTTAGACTAACATATATACAGGGTGGACTAATATATATATATATATATACAGGGTGATTCATTAAGAATAAGTAATCTCTAAACTGGAAGATTTAGTTTTCTAGATACATCAAATGAAAAGTTTTGGTATCACATTTTGTATAAATTATAAATATAATAGACTATGAAATGTATAAAGTGCGTAACAAAAATAGTTGTGTCTGGTATTTATTTTCAATACGCCTACGATATTTGCGTAAGATGCAAGATCTGTGAATTTTTTAACTGGAAAGTATTTGTTTCGCATCTCAGCATGAATGCATTGTACAAAGTTTCTTCATCGAGATTCACCCATGTATTTACTTTATACTTGAAATTTATACAGTGCATAGTGTACCTAGATTTTATATCCCTTTTTTTAAATAAAAGTTCCAGTAGGTATTTCATTTTCTACTTATAGGTAGAGGTATAGCAGGTAGGTAATTTAGGAAATACATTATTCTCAATTTTTGCTATTTATTCAAAATTATAGTTTTCTATAATTTGAAGGAGCTTCACAGTTTTTTTGTCTTCAAATTTTCACTGGTACTTAGCCTATTCTCGATTTCAAATTTTTATACCTCCTTTTATTTTTACCAAATTTTGGCCATTGGTAGGTAGATAGGTAGGTACATGCTAATCATATTATACTTATGATTTTCTAATAAAAGTCGTTATAAGCATTATAATTACACGATAAGATAATGTTATATACCTAAGTATATGAAAAAAATTATTTCAATTATTTCAATTTTGCACATTATTCTCATTAATAATTTACACAATCTACTCATTTGAGTTCTATGTATCCATAATACATGTAAATCCATATATATTAAAAAGCGTCGATTCTGTCTCCCTCTAAATTACGTCGCCGAATCCGCAAAGTTTCAAAGCTATCTCCTTCGTGGGGTGATCTCGGAACGATCTCCGCGGACCACCGGAGGACGCCCCCGGCCTTTCTCCAATGCGTAGGGGTATTTTCGTCCCGTTTCCTACGCGTTTTCGCAATTTAAACGCCTTTTCAAAAAACCTCTGCAAAATTTTCGACGATCGCCGTTCGGCGAGAGAGATGCGGCTAGCACCGGCGTTTGTCCTCGCGCCTAATGGTCCCGTCACGCCCGCCGAAATACCGACTTTTCGCGGGACTCCTTTTTCTAATTTTACGGCCTCGAGACCTAGTTCACGCGAAAGTTCCGTCCTTTCTCTAATCCTTTGAGATTTTTTTTTCGAGACCGTACGTCCACTCCTTCTACGTCTATTTCGTCTTCGAAAATCTCGAGTCGCATCCGTCTCAACTTCTATCTCATTTTATATGCCCATGTGAGATCGCACTAACCAGACAAGCACCTCCCACGAAAACTGTCAAATTAATTAAACTTCAGATATGTTATTTTCCTACGAGAAATATTGCTAACGGAATTGATAGCACTGACTGCTAAACACTTCTGATTACCAAAATACTGAAGCGAAATGCTTTTCCAATTAGAAAATCGGTAAAAATTATTTTTCAGCTTGACACGTACAGTTTACATACTTAAACGTCTCAAGGTAAACATTTGACAACAGGCGTGGTAGCGCAACGGGAAAGTGGTAGGATTGAAAACTTGATAATGCTGATTTCGCGAGTTCGAGTCACGGTGGAGGCAATTTTTTTTTTTTAATTTTTGATTCCAATTATTTATTAGTATAGTATTTAGTTATTCTGTTTCATTATCCGTAGCTTTTATTCTTTCTGCACGTAAAGTTTCGAATTAATTCGTTCATTAAGGCAGTCTGTTAAATTCATCATTTTAGCTTAAAAAAGTAAATATCTATAATATTTTTGGTCCCATTGATAAAATTGATAATAATGTTTACTTAAAAATAAATTTTACTTTCAGTACTTAAAAATTATGATGTTTTACCATCAAGAATAGAGTACCCTTACAATTCATCAAAATATTAAGAAAAATCGTTTAGTATAATTATTACATCATCATTCCAGACACAAAATTTCTTTAATATGTATTTTCTTAAAAATAATATTATTTTAGAAAATAATATTCTAGAGGCATTTGTCACCCGAAGGGTGACCCCAGGGCACAGGCCTGGACCCCCAGTAGGGCTAGAAATGGGAACGAAAATCGCGACAGCGATTTTCTCCCATTTCTGGTATGTATATTATACATAGACGTAGTAACTAATTTTACACAACCTCAATTGAATATTTGTATCATATTTTCAAGTAGGCATGAAACAATTCAAAAATACATCACGCATCATTTAATAACTAAAAAGTCCATTTCATTTTTTTTTAATACGGTGTGCTTTACTGCTATATCATATTCAATTTTGTGATTCGTGCAATATTCCTCTCTTTTTAATGATTTCTATTTTCTACTTCATATACATACCTCTATCTAAAAGGTATCCAAGTTTTACATGATTTTTTATTAGCATTTTAAATACCTACTTATGCATTTATGCTTTTGTATTGGGATGGGGTGGATATCCGTGTAATGTCACAAATACAAATCACAGATAACATATTATATAAAAGTGACTGTTTAATTTAATTAACTAGGGTAATTGTTTACTTAGCGAAAATGGGGATAGTAGCCCGATTTTCGGATATATTGAACACGAATCTGAAATTATTTTTTTGCGGTCGAACGTATTTTTCGAGAAAAAATAATTAAAAGGTATGACCCTTATACTTTCACAAATTAATTTTAACACTAATTTGATCACTTTGTACCCAACATAATGTGTCCACAATGCTTATAATTAAATATATAATTGTTAAAAATACACAAATTTAAGTAGTAAATTTATGTAAAAATTGTTTTAATTATTTGTATTTATTTGGTACCTTTTGTGTCGCCATGTGATGTCACGATTACAAATGGCCGATTTAATTAGATCATATTAATTACTTTCCATAATGTAAATATGTAAATGTTTTTTTCTTAATATACAGCAAATCTATATATTTTTAACAGTTAGAATATGTTATTTATTTAATTATAAGCATTATGGATACTGTACGTTTCACGAAGTTGTATCCCGGATTGGAATGTTAGTATATATCTCCAACGTATGGAGCGTCGTCATGTTATTAGTTAAATTCAATGCATTGGCACATCTCGGTTACGGACCGCTACAAATTGAGGTGGTGTGATTTAAGCGCGCGTGCCAGTCTCGCACAGGATTGGCCAGCAAATCCTGACAATCCGAACATTCCAATCCGGGATACAACTTCGTGAAACGTACAGTACATATTGGGTGCAAACTGACCAAGTTAGTGTTAAATGTTAAAATTAATTTGTAAAGTGTACTTACAGGGTATTACTTTTAATTACTTTTTTTCTACAAGAAACCATACCTAGCTACCTAAAAACATACATACCGACTGCAAAAAAAAATCAGATTAGTGTTCCAAAATTTCAGAAAAATTCGAGTTTTACGCTTAACTAAATAATTTCTTTATTAGTTCATAGGTAAATATATTGTAAAAAAAATGTTCCCTCAATATACACCAAATCTGTGTAACTTGTTTCAATTATAAGCATTGATAAGCATTGTGGACACATCTATTGGGTATAAAGTGATCAAGTTAGCGTTATAATAAATTATGGAAGAATACAAATTACGAATTTTTATTTTTTTTTCTTGAAAAAGTAGTTTCAAAAAATGTTTACTAAAAAATGAATATACTTTCACCACTTAAAAAATTATAATGTTCTACCGTCAAGGATAGAGTAAGTAGATACACTGTAGGGGTATGGAGCCAAGGGGGGTAAATTTGGGTCATTTTTGTTCCCTCGCACAGCGCAGATGCTCTTTAGCACCCTCACAGTAATCGTCCAGGAGGCCACGCCCCTAACCCCGATCTAGCAACCCTTACGCTTGCGCAGACGCTCTTCAGCATCCTCACAGTCATCATAGCTTCTGCAACCGTCCTCCAGGTACCTACTACGTTCTCCACGGACCTGCGGGGAAATTTGACCGCCGGAGATCATCGCGCTTATGCAGGTCCATCACTTAATAACGGAGGAAAATGTCCTATATAAAACACAGATTTAATATGCTTCGGATATATAAAACATAGCACTTTATTGAGAAGTAATTTTTAAATTAGTAAATTGCTTTATTGTAGCATTTTGAGAAGGCATATGTATATTCAAATTAGAATTATCAATTATCCGCATCGAGACAGCAGAGGTTGCGCGTTTACTTTCCTTAATCTAGCCCATATATGTATTTAATTTTTAATAGACAAAATATTTTAGAGAAAAACCGATACGATTAATTAATTCGCGCTAGTTTTTTACTATAAAGAAACTCGTAGACACATTTTTAATATGGGATGGTATTATTGGTATAATATATTTATTAGTAAAATAAACAGATCGAGATAAAATATTTTCCACGTCATCACACCAGAGTGGGATAAAAAAACGCTAAACAAGCATTTTACGCAGCCGTTGGTATTGGATATTTTATTTTTAGATTTAATATATTCAGGGTGTACCATAATTAAAGTACGTAATAAATTGAATTAGATTCAATATATACAGGGTGTTCCATAATTAAAGTACGTAGTAAATTGAATTAGATATATTAGTTTGAGTATCTGTAAGCAGCTAGATGTAAATTATAGTTTTCTAACAAATATGAACCTTCCAATTTTAGAGCATTTTTAACCAAGTTGATGTAAGGCAATATACGGAATATCTCATAATTTTCATGCTATTATTATTACAAGTTATTCAAAATAGATCTCTGTTTAAGGAATTTTAAGAATCTATACGATTGGAAGAAACCATAAAACACTTCAATACTATGGGAAGCGTATATAGATTTCATTAATGTTCTTAATGGCCATTTGTACCGACTGTCACTTAAGTAAGGCTTAGCTAAACGGAGCTTAAATTTTAAGAAACTCTTAAATTACTTTAGCTTGCACCACGCAATCATATGTTTGGCTTTGTTAAGCCAAAGGGCCCTTGTACAGAGGCTACTTTATTTAGGAAATTTTAACTTTTAAGGTTATTGTACCTAGTGTCTTTTACTTTTATTAACCACCAACTTTCTTACCGACGTAACGTAACCTATATTTTTTTTTTATTTTCTACATCTAATTCGCTTTTGTGTTTTTGTTTTTCAAAGAAATATTTTTGTTTGAACTAGGACTTCGTACTTGGGAATTATTGGGAAAAAAAACGATGTAGGATAATAAAAAAGCAAAACGAGTAAGATCCGCCAATTTTTCTGAAGAAGAAAAAGCTTTTCGTAAAAATACTTTTAAGGCACCACAATAGAACTTAATTTATAAATACTGTAGATATTTTGGCATTAACAATTTATATTTTGTGTAAGTATAGGTACTTGTCAGTAGCATACTCCAAATCTTCTTCAATTAGGTCCAATAACCGAATAACAGTTTGTTTAAACAGTCGGAACCTACTGAAAAACGTTAAATGGTCTAAATAAATCTTCAAAAGGACATGCCCGTACATATACTTCTCTAGATAAACCATAATCTATTATTTCTAATACGAGTATATCCATATCATTTTCAAAAATTTCCATGTCCATGTTTCAGTTTACCAATTTATTGAAAATTTTTGAATATATTCATAGAATTTATAGGTTAGGTTACATTACTTAAATTTAAGTTTAATTTAAGGAACCGATAAGCCTTGCTTAAATATTGGTGCAAAAGAAATTTCATTTTTAAGTAGACCTTAGACCTAACCTCTCCATAAAATCGTCGGTGCAAACGGGCATAAGAGATGCAATACCCTAGAGATGCAATAATAAAGACAAACACAAAAAATGATTTTAATTGGCTCAAAGCATGAATAATATTACATAGAATCAAATTTACGATAAATAAACAATTCGAATCAAATAAACGATGATCTAAAAATAAAATAATTTTCTAGACTCTTGTTCGAGTTGATCAATAGTAATATATACTAAATTTTAACTAAGTTCTCATGATACAGCGTGGTAATATAAAAACAGGTGTTAAACAGAAAACAGGTATTTGCATACAGGTATGAAACAGAAAACAGGTATTTATATACAGGTGTAAAACAGGTTGGGTATTTTATATTACAGATGTTATACAGATTGGGTATTTTATATTACAGATGATATACAGATTGGGTATTTTATATTACAGATGTTATACAGATTAGATATTTTATCTTAGAGTTTCACAAGATTGAGGTAATATGAAGATTGTATCATAGTTCTTAATCAATATAGGTTCCATAGGTACCTTGCAACTTTCTAGCTAAATCCTTATATGTTTGAAATATAGAGTATAACAAAAGATAAGTAAGCAATATACAGGGTGTAATAAAAGATGAATAAGGCTTGACAAACTAATACTCCTTATAGTATGTATTCCAATGGGTTGAAATGTAATAGTAAATGAGGCATCTCTATAGAACAAAATAAGTAAATTAGGTGAAAATATAACAGGCAAGAGGTGATAAACTAACAAATTTATGATCCTAAAATCTACGAGAAAATATGGTACAATAGAAAAATCGTCAAATAAAAATTAGTAGATACACAAACCCCTGTACAATGTTCTTTTATGACATACTAATAAACTAATAATAACTGAATTAAATTTAATAACAACTAAATGAAAACATGGGTTTGTGTATCTACTAATTTTTATTTGACGATCTTTCTATTGTACCATATTTTCTCGTAGATTTTAGGTTCATAAATTTGTTAGTTTATCATGTCTTGCCTGTTATATTTTCAGCTAATTTACTTATTTTGTTCTATAGAGATGCCTCATTTACTATTACATTTCAACCAATTGGAATACATACTATACGGAGTATTAGTTTATCAAGCCTTATTCATCTTTTATTGCACCCTGTATATTGCTTACTCATCTTTTGTTATACTCTATATTTCAAACATATAAGGATGTAAAAGGAAACTTACAAGATAATTATTAGTAAAATAAAATCTGTTTCTGTTTACCACCCTGTATCATGAGAACACAACACTTCCAATCGGTATACTACATTGAGCCTTTTGACTTTGGAAATATTTTCAGGTTAATGTTGAAACGCCCTGTATAATGTACTAGCTTGCTGTATAATGTACTAAGCTTGATGTATTCTTTGTTACGTAAAATTATATTGTATGTAGGAAAATTTAAAACTTAATTTTAATAGCAATAACCGAATGCCACCTTCAAAACAAATATTACCATTGCGATATCAAATAACCTCGAAAGCCAACAGTCTTACCTACTTGTCTCAACTTGTTATTTCCTAAGTCATACGCCAGTGTTCATTTCCTGGAATTTCGCCTACAAACCGCTATCAATAAATCACATTTGTTTACATTAAAGTCGCTTCTGATAAAAGATTTATGCATTCTTCAGTTAACATTTAATTCTATGTAATATTATTCATGCTTTGAGCCCATTAAAATCATATTTTGTGTTTGTCTTTATTATTGCATCTCTAGGGCATTGCATCTCTTAAGAACATTAATGAAATCTAGATATCTGCTTCCCATAGTATTGAAGTGTTTTATGGTTTCTTCGAATCATATAGATTCTTAAAATTCCTTAAACATAGATCTATTTTGAATAACATGTAATAATAATGGCAAGATAATTATGAGATATCCCGTATATTGCCTTACATAAACTTGGTTAAAAAGGCTCTAAAATTGGAAGGTTCATATTTGTTAGAAAACTATAATTTACATCTAACTGCTTACAGATACTCAAACTAATATATCTAATTCAATTTACTACGTACTTTAATTATGGAACACCCTGTATATATTGAATCTAATTCAATTTACTACGTACTTTAATTATGGTACACCCTGTATATATTAAATCTAAAAATAAAATATCCAATACGAACGGCTGCGTAAAATGCTTGTTCGGCATTTTTTATCCCACTGTGCTGTGATGACGTGGAAAATATTTTATCTCGATCTGTTTATTTTACTCATAAATATATTATACCAGTAATATCATCCCATGTTAAAAATGTGTCTACGAGTTTCTCTATAGTAAAAAATTAGCGCGAATTAAAAATTAAATATATGGGCTAGATTAAGGAACGTAAACGCGCTAGGTAGGGATGGCGAAGCGCGCAACCTCTGCTGTCTCGATGCAGATAATTGATAAAGGCTCCCCCAAACCAACGCGAATTATTCGTAACGGATTCGTGGCGGAAAGTTCGCAGCGAAATTCGTGGCGGAATCCGCAGAGAACCCCACACCAAAGCGAATATAATCGCATCATATGCGTCATATTTTCAGTATCGAAAAGGTTGATTGCTATTGCTGAAAACGAAAAATAAACAATTTGTACTTGTACTTACATACTTACCTATCATACAAAAATATGTCTACATCATCGGATGAAGAAGAAGCATTTGTGTTGCTTGCATTGGAAGAAGACAATTTAAGGTAAAATTATTATTATTCTTTAAAAAGAAATGTGTTGATCATATTATGTTCTAACCTTAAGAAAAAAAGAAAATGGGTTCACGATATTAATAAAAAAAGACGACAATATAGGGAATTCCATACATTAATGCCGCAATTACGAAAAGACGAGAATCTATGTTATATTTTTGTTACTTTTTTCGAATATTTTTGTAATCGTCATCAGAAAGGTCGTATAATATAGGATACTTTCGCACTAATTCAATGATTTTTTCCATTTTATTAATTACTTTCTTAGTTAAGAGACTGCGAAACTACTACGGATCCGAGAAAAAACGCAGCCGATTGCGAACAAAAACTCCGTACGAAATAAACGCAGACAATTCGCAGTCTAAACGAAAAAAATCGTGTTGGTGTGAACGTACATATTTAACGCAATGGAAACAATATGATGCGAATCGCAGGCGGTGCGAACTTCCGCAGTTGGTTTGGGGGACCCTTAAAATTCTAATTTGAATATACATATGCCTACTCAAAACGCTATAATGAAACAATTTAAAAATTACTTCTCAATAAAGTGCTATGTTTTATATGTCCCAAAAGATATTAAATCTGTGTTTTATATAATACATTTTCCTCCGTTATTAAGTGATGGGCCCGCAGGAGCGCGATGATCTCCGGTGGTCGAATTTCCCCGCAGATCCGTGGAGAACGTGGTAGGTACCTGGAGGACGGTTGCAGGAGCTGTGATGACTGCGAGGGTGCCGAAGAGCGTCTGCGCATGCGTAAGGGTTGCTAGATCGGAGTTGGGGGCGTGGCCTATCTCCAAAAGGAAAGTGGAAGGGTTAAAAATGGTCAAAAATTACTAAAATTTAGGCCCCTTTTAAAAATACATGGGTTTTTGGCCCGTTCCCTTACAGTGTATCTACTCCTGGATCCCCGGTAAGGCTAGAAATTAGCGATTTTCTCCCATATTTAGTTATTAATTTAAACCACAAAATAATATATAACTTAATTAATTATAATAATATCCACCAAGCTAGATAAAATCAAAACCAATGGAGTTAATTTTTGAAATATTGTAAAAACGGTGTGCTATAAACAGAAACGATGCATGCATGCATTTAGTTTTATGTCAAGAATCCACTGGATAACTTAGGTAGGTATACCGAATTTTTTAGAAAACATTACACACGTTAGAAAACAAATAACACACTTAACCATAGGTACTATAGGATCCAAATCCATTGTCTTCACTTTTTTTAATTAATAGTGGATTCATGGTTCATTTATTACATTTCTATTTTTAACCGCAGCAGTGCAGTTGAGTAACCTTTGTCAAATAGTTTCAAAAATATATTAAATTATACTTGAAAAGTATAATTTAATATACTTGATATATATATATACTTAATATACTTAGGATACTTAGTATACTGATATATACTTAATATACTTGAAAAGTATAATTTAATATATTTTTGAAAAGCTACATACTAAACTGGATACTTTTCAGCGATATTTTGATTTTGCCATAATTTATTCTGTTAGGTATATCTCGGAAGATATGTAGGTATCCTACGTTAGTAAAATTTTTTGCTTTCAAAATAAAACAATTTTTTGAATAAAACATTTTTTTTATTTTTGACAAGAACAAACAGGACAAACAAATTTGTCCCGACATAATTAATTATTGATAAGTAACTGTTGTATTAGGGGTTTGCAAAAGATGAGTTGTGAGATAAACAAAACATTCAGGGAAAACTTGGGAGCTGCTAAGAAGTTATCCACCGTTTAATTAATTATTATACTTTCTTTGTTAGTTTTTACAAATATTGAAAGTCACCTTACAAATATTTACAAACGACTTACTAACAACTGCAAAGTAAATAAGATATTCTAAAAGACCTTGAGGCTGCTAAGAAGTGAGCCCTCATTTATTAATTGGTTTTAACTTTTTTATTAGAGACTTACAAATGTAGACAGTCAACTTACAATTGACTTACTAATACCTAATAACATAAAAATTGCATTTATACAAATCTTGGGACTCGCTAAAAAGTTAGCCCCTAAAAACTAATAACAAATAAAACGGTCACCGTTTACTTACAAAAGTTACCATAGCGCTTACAAACACTTACTAACAACTTACTAACTGACTGTCAATTAGTGCAGCCGAAATCCAAGAGTTAGGGACTAATTTCCCAGATCCCAAATGGATCTCAAAATTTTGTAAATATATGTGTCTCAAAATTTGACATTTACTGCCAGTGACGCATAACATTCGTTTTTTTTTCTCATAGCCAGAAATTATTTTTATGTAGTGTAACAATCATTGATATAGACATTGTATCAGGGACGCATGTGACGTTTTATAACTTAGCTATAATTTATTTCTCATAGTAATAAATATTTTTAAAATACTTTTTATGAAATTTGATGTAATATTTTGAATTAGTAGGTTTACTGTAATATGAAAGAATTGAAGGGATGTGGATCAATCGTATGTGAAACAGGTAAAATTTGTAAATTTGCGTTTTAGAAATTTATTACAGGAAAACTGTTGGAAATAACCTCATACAATATAACACTGTTGGAAAGCTCTTTTAACCTACGTTTCATACATGCTATCAAAAATGGGGCGGTTTCAATATACAGAGTGTCTACAGGCTCTCAACGTAAAGCATATTTTTGAACGTTAGAGCCTCTACAGCGAAAACTACTGGTGAAAACCTCCCTAAACCTTATTTCATTTTCTTGCAATTCGATAGGGCTATCCAAATATCGAAAGAAAATTCCAATTCCATGGCGTGTTCCATTTAAAAAAATATAAGTTTATTTCACCACCCTGTACATGGCTTTCATCAGAAAGCGAAAATAATTTTAGAATATACCCCTTTCGGTACCCCGCACTGTACCAAATTTCATTTCGATATCTCTTAAAATGTAGAATAACCGCCACAATAATGGCGGACCCTGTATACAGTGTGGGTGAGTTTGCATTACACACTCAGTAACTTCGTAAATTTCAAGATATTAAATTTTTGAAAAAGTACCTACTTCTAAGTGATTTTTTGAGCTCTTTTCAACCCTCTGATTAAAAACAGTGTCATATTCAGAATTTGATAGGATTTCAAATTATGAAATAAAATACAGGGTGTTCCATTTAAAAAAATTACTGTACAAGTCGCTGTTCTTTTGTTTTTTTAATGAGTGCGTTTTTAATCAGAGGGTTGAAAAGACCTCAAAAAATCACTTAGAAGTACATTTTGAAAAATTTTAATATCTTGACATTTACGAAGTTACTGAGTGTGTAATGCAAACTCACCCACACTGGAGATACAGGGTCTGTAACTACGAGATAACAGTAAACGTGTGTTTGAAATTATTCGAGATACGAAAATTAAGTTTTGATTCGGGCCATGTGACTTTAGGTTCTATCGCTTGAAAACAACGGCTATATTGCATTACTTCCGGTCCTACCGGAAGTAGACTTCAACTTCCTTGTTTTAAATAGAACACCCTGTATATTTTGGATTGTTGGATTCCCCTTATAATTTTGAGTCAAAATGACCCCCATACCGCAAACTTAAAATGTATAATTTCAGAGATATTTTTCTTAGTTTTAAATAATGACAGGTGCATTGTGTCACTACAAAATAAAGTTACATTATCAGTAATAGAAAAACCAATTTTTGGAAAACCACATTGAGTAACCCATGATCTACCTACGGGTATTGCTTTTAGTTAGAAAGCATATAGAGGGTATCTGTTATTACATAGCCAATATAGGAATCTTTGAACATCTGAAAATCATTTTTTTCAAATGAGACCACTATGATTTTTCAGTCCAATGAATTTGTATCTAAAAATGCTTTAATTTGATATAGGGTTACGTTATCCTATACCTAAAATCATTATTTACCCATGTAATTGGATTTACTACAAAATTTCATGTTTTAGAGAAAAACAGCTTTATACATAATCTAGATTAGTTGTATTTGGAACAAAACGTACGTAATTTTTACATCTCCAAATCCAACATTAATGTTGTTTTTTAAATTGTATTTTCTAGAATTTTCCATTCTTATACTTTATAAAATAATTAGAGACATTTTATAGGAATTCGCCAGGTATTTATTATTTCAAGTGACCTATTAAATAAACAATACTTATTTTTTCAAAAAGTGATTCAATACAAAACATTTTCATTCATATATATTCGACTCTGTATCTAACTAATGGATTTTATAATTATATCTAAACAGTGCGAACGTTTAGAATGGAAACCGTAAATGAAATGCGCCCTGTAGAGTTTTCGCAAAAAGGCTCGGAGACGTCAATTCTTAAATTCAATTGCGCTTCTTTTGATACCATTGTTTTGGATATGACGTCATTAGGTAATCTCTGTGACGTCATCATGATATTTTTCCAAATGGGAATGTCTAGTTCTTTTATTAAATTTAAATAGAGAAAATATTCCTGAAAATGGCAATATACGACACTATGGCCTTAAAATAAAGGGCTTTGAATTTTGAAAAAAGAAAAAGTAAAAAAAAAATTTCAATTATTTGATCCTGATAGTGACAGTTCCGCAAATTATTTAAAACTAATTGTCACAGTCGGTTATTCTTTAATATTTTTTTGTGATAATTAAAAATGGTATGAACTTTAACAGAAACAAAGAATTGAGATCTTGATTTTGAGAGGTTGTGACGAAATGAAAAGATCAACAAAGAGCATTTCAAATTTTTCCATCAAATAGTTTTTCATAGAAATGACCTTCAAGTGGAAGCTCAATACGTTTAGATCTTATTCTAAAGATATAATTTAATCAAAAACATATACAGGGTGTAAAAAAATAGTGTATCTGACTTCAAGGGGTCATATTACATCTAGAAATAAAAATAAAAGTTCCTATGAACATATGCCCTAAAATGGTACCTTAGGGAGTTACAACCCTTGGAAATGGAATGGAATTAAAGTTGAATTCGCATAAAAACAATTGCCTGAAACTGTATACATCCTGTATACGACATTCATATGAAACTAAAATAATTATGTCACTGGATATTTTAAAAAAAGCAAACAGATCATAGTGTCAAACTCAGTAAGCGACAAATTCATTGATTTGACTCATCTTATTTATTCAATATGTTCACAATAACACGTGAATTTTGTAAAACGATAACACATGGTTAATTTAAACATTCAAGAAACCAATTATAAAAATAAACTACTTTATTTATGTACACTTTATTGCAATAACGAGAATAAGATGTTTTGAAGTTTATACTTGTATCAGTCCCTATGCAATAGAGAAATTCCAGAGATTCTAGTAATGCCTCTAGTATTTCTATAATTAAGATAAGAAGGAAATTATTATTTTATAATTTGTTTTCATATAATAGCCAGAACCATCCTAAGTATGCAGATAGAGCAAATGTACGTCTTTATAGAAATTCACAACATTTCACAGTTTAGTGAAAATTCAGTGAACGATTTAACTCAATTAATAAGTGTATTAACGAGTTTATCTCTAAACAAAATATTAATAAATTCAAATATATACATAATAGATCAATGAAGTATGCAACATTTTCAGTAATAAATATCCGGATGAACCACGCATTAGAAAATCAACAGTGAGTAAGATTGTAAGTAAATTTATGGAGATGCTCAAGAAAATCCACATGTTACTTCGCGACAAATCGCATCCAATCATGAAATTAGCTAAAGTTCTGTGATAAAATACATGAAAAAAAAATGGCATCCCTATAAGATTCAGCTAGTACAAGAATTAAATGATGATGATCCTGACCGCAGAATAGAATTTTGCTAAGAAATGATGAACCTCTGTAACATAAATCTGCGTTTCATTAGCAATATAGTTTTTTCTGATGAAGCTACATCTTGTTTGAATGGCAATGTTAACAAACAGAACTATCGCTATTGGGCCCCTAATAATCCTTACTGGACGATGGAAGCGCGTACCCAGTTCCCTCAGAAAATAAATGTATGGGCAGCAATTGTAGAAAACCATATTAGTGGCCCTATTTTCATTGATGGTAGTCAAATATTTAGAAATGTTACAACAACAAATTATTCCGGAGTTAGCAGCACTATTTCCAGATGACAATAATCCGAACATTCCCAATGACTTTGTGTGGTATCAACAAGATGGGGTACCTCCACATTATGCCGTAAATGTTCGTAACTACTTAAATGAAGTATTTCCTAATCGGTGAATAGGCAGAAGAGGTTTTATTGAATGACCAGCTCGGTCCCCTGACGTCACACCCCTTGATTTCTTTTTGTGGGGTTATCTTAAGTGTAAAGTGTATAATAATAAACCACGGGATATTAACGAATTAAAAAAAAAATTCGAGATGAAATTAGAGCTATACAGCCACACACAATCAGTAAAGTATTACAAGAATTCCAACAGAGGCTTGCCTATTGTCAAGAAGCACAAGGATTACAGTTCGAGCCCCTTATTTAACTAGTTTTCATTGCGTTTATTATCCATTTGTTAGTTATGTTGTGATAAAATTTTTTTTTTGACTAGCCTACTTATGATTTTTTCAAACTTCAAAGCCCTTTATCTCAAAAACTATCCACTTTAAGGCCATAGTGTCGTATATTGCCATTTTCAGAAATATTTTCTCTATTTAAATTTAATGAAAGAACTGGACATTCCCATTTGAAAAAATATTATGATGACGTCACAGAGATTACCTAATGACGTCATATCCAAAGAATGGTATCAAAAGAAGCGCATTGAATTTAAGAATTGACATGTTTGAGCGTTTTTGCGAAAAATCTACAGGGCGCATTTCATTTACGGTTTCCATTTTAAATGTTCGCACTGTATAATTTTAAAGATTTAGAATAATTTCTATTAATCGCGTAGGCATTGACGTTGTTCTGCGATTATTTGACGGTAATTATTTACAGTTTAGCATTTTGGTGTCATTGTTTAACTCAAAGTGCTTTATATGCCAAAGTTGTTCAAATATGTAGTATATGTTCAAATAGATTGGGGTAAATAAACGAAATTTTTTTAAAATGGAGAATAACAAAAATATTACAAGGAGTTGTAATGTATTTGCTGAGAAATACCCAGAAAAGCAGCTACCAAGCAGGGACCCAAAAAAAAGTCTCTTAGAAAATGTTTTGCTATGCTTTAAACCGAAGATCACAAAGAACAACCTAGTTTGAGATAAATAGACAGGCACCACTAACGAAGGTAGAGCAAGTACGGGTGATTCTTTTAAAACAATCTATAATATTTTACAAAAGCATAAGGGTGTAATGAAGCATATTTTATTTCGCCCTTAAAAGTAATATTCTGCACCTGTGAATAAGTTTTTAATATACCGCCGTAAATAAATAAATATATAAGACCAGAATGTCTATCATTCAGCACCTAAATGACCCGAATGCGCGCGCATCCCTGTTTTACTATTCACGTCGACATAGGGAAATATGCCGCGTTGAGATTCACACTGGTATTCATAGTCGTTCGCCAGCGGCTCGCCAAGCGGCGGTACGCCGAAATTTTGAATATCTGTTTCAAAGTGGAAACCCGCCGTATGCGTACCACTTCCACGCCAGATTATCATCCTGGAACATCCTGGTTTCCGCGATACTTAATTTTGGGTTTCATAATCGATCTCCCGCCAAAGAACACACGCGTAGTACTACGATTTTCTATATATTCCTAGTTGGCTATGGGAGAACAGCTGATGGTTTTCCGGGGGCCAGCAGGCTCGCCAGCGACTCTCCATCGCTTGACTTATGAAACACACATTTCGGCGATTCGCCAACCCTCCATAAAAAACCGGTGGGAGGTTGTCCCGGCGCCGCGCTCGGCAATCGACTATGATTACCAGTGTTAGTCTCCTGCTACCGGCCGTCGAGTCCGCCTGCACCCGAGAGAACCTTTCGCCGCCGGAACACGTCGCCATTCCAGAAGTAAGTAAGAAATATTTTACAAGTACGAAAATCGGTATAGTGACATTTTTCTAAGTATCAAAACATATTGGGACTTGTGTATTTTTCGCCGTCTGTCTACTTGACGAAATATTCTTCAGAGTCCACAAGAACGTGGGGGACTTATAACTGTTACCGATTTGGTGGTGTACAAGTAGAAAATATCCAAAGTCCGAGATTTCACCTCTGCGCATGCCCGAGGTTTTCATAGAACCATATACAGCTGGCAGCGACACAGACCTTCAGTCTGTGGCCGCATCGCATCGAAGCAAGACCTGTCCGTCTACACCGCTGCTACCAGGACCTAGAGAGAAAGTGAGTAAACTATTACAAGTCCGAAGAATTAACAGAGTGAAATTTTTCTAAGGATAAAAATAAATTGGTACTGAAACATTTTTGTCGACTTGACCAAATATTTTCAGAGTCCGTAAAATAGGCAGAGTGAAACTTTTCTAAGTATAAAAATAAATTGATATTTAAACATTTTGTCGACTAAACCGAATATTCTTGAACCGAGTCCACAAGAACGTGGGGACTTATAAATCTTCCGATTTTGGTGTGTACAAGTATAAAATATACAAAGTCCGAGATTCCACTTCTGCGCATGTTCAAAGTTTTCATAGAACCATATACAGTTGCGAACGACTCAGACATTCAGTCTGTGATCACACCGCATCGAAGCAAGACCTGTCCGTCTACACCGCTGCTACCAGGACCTAGAGAAGAATAAGTTAAAATTTGGCAAAGTCCACAAACCCGTGTGGACTTGTAAATTTCACCGATTGTTGGCATACGAGCATAAAATATACTAAGTCAGGTATTGCACTTCTGCGCATGTCCGAGGACTTCATCAAACCTCTTATACTACTGGCACCGACTCAGACATTCATTCTGGGACCGCACCACATACGAGCAAGACCTGTCCATCTTGACCGCTGCCTACCAGAGTACAGAGACCAGTAAGTAAACTAGTACAAGTCCCCAAACGCCTTGGGACTTGGTATAATTTCATCGACTTGTGTGGACTACGCCGAGAATATTACAAGTCGAAATAGGGAGCTACTGCGCAGGTATCAAAAGCTTTCCCACCAGCCATTCCAGTACCTGGTACTAGCTGGTGCCAAACGTGACGTGATGATTACGGGTAGGTTTTATGATATCTAGAATCAATATATGTATAAAAGGTTTATTGGTGTATTATTACTATCTGTTGTGTGAAGTCTAATTTTCCCTATCGACCGACCTGGCGTACCGTATCTTCACTGAAGCTACCTGAGTAGTGGTGTTTCTGCACTGTAAATAGGAACTGGCGCCCGAGGCAAAAGAGAAACCGATCCTCGGGCACTAACGTGACACTTCCTACCTGTGCAAATCGGGAAGTTTCCGTCACAAGTGGCACCCATATAAATTCAGTTTGGTACAATATATTGAAGAAACCGATTAGCAGAATCTTATTTTGTTATATTAAATGAGCATTATGTACCTATACTAATTACTATTTTTTGTTTAAAAAAATTTTTACCTTAAATAAATTTTTAATTTTCACAAATATATTACAACTTCATTTTAATTAATTATATGTGATAGTCTTTTATTCCAAAGTCAACTAATAAAATTATGTATTTCTCTAAAATATGAAATTTTGTAGTAATTCTCTTTACACAGGTAAATAATGATTTTAGGTATAGGGTATGCCTATATCAACTTAAAGCATTTTTAAATACAAATTCATTGAACTAAAAAAATCATAGTGATTTCATTTGAAAAAAGTGATTTTCAGATTCTGCATCTGTCAATTATTTTAAAAAATCAAAATAGGTATCTCTGAAAGTATAAATTTTAAGTATAGGACATGGGCTTCATTTTGACTCAAAATTATAAGGGGAATACAATAACGCAAAAATATACAGGGTGTTCTATTTAAAATAAAGAAGTTGGCGTCTACTCCCGGTAGAACAGGAAGTAATAAAATATGGCCGGTAAAACTGAACGTTCAGGCACCAAACTGACATATATCGTCCTAATGGCGTCTATATTTACATTTTGGGAGCATTTTGAGGTGCCAGAACGTTTTATCCCATATTTGAATGTTAAAAAATCTCAATATCCTCCCCATCAAATTTCCTGAAGGCGGTACTTAACCGATTTTTCTATAAAAACTTGATTTTAGTTGAACTATATAATCTGCAGAGGACGCGCACCAACCAGTTAAGTAAGACAATACTTAGTAACACCAAGTATTTGGGCACTTTCATAATATTTTAAATTACGTTCGGGCACCACCGGTTTTTTACGCTAGTGATCGTTAAAGCGCATTGAATGAACGTTAAATTGATACATATCTACAAAAATGGTACAAAAAACCAGTACGTTTTTCGAGTAATTTAATTAATTTTGATAAAATTTAATTTTTAAATAATTCAGTGCTCAATCAATTTAAGAAACTATGTGACGTGAACATTTGATACCTAAAATTATTTCATTATTACATTAAAATATTATTTTCTGTTATTTACTTTTTAACGCAAGTTAGTATTTAATGCCTATTTGTATTTATTGTTTCATAATAATTGAAGACAAGATAGCTGCAGCTCTAATTTTAATTCGTCAACGGAGTCTGAAATACTTTTAGGGAAAAGATTTGATGTGAACTCTATAAATCTTTTTTAACTTATATTTGTTTGATTCAACCTTATCTCGATAGTGTGAAGCACATAAGGATTTTAAAACAGTAGGTACATTTCAATAAGAGTGACGGAGATAAGAGATACGAGATAAGAAATTGTCGTGCGTGCCGCCGCTGGCGTTCTCCCGCCTGTAGCATACTGAGTTTGCTGAGTTAGCTAATTTTGCTGATTTGGTCACTTGTAGAAGTGTTGTGTTAAAAGGGGAGTGTACGGATGTATAGTAACGAAAGTAAAGTAAAATAAACCCTTAAATTACATAAGTGTCGTTAATCATTTCAAACCCAATAACCCTTCAAAGAGAATTACATTTTTCGATTTCCTATAAAACTTAACTGGCAATGTATTTTTTTTTAATTTACTAGCACTAACAAAATTTTAAAATGTCTTATGTTCAGCATGATTTGTAAAAATATCAAAATTATTATACAGTGTCTTAATTTACTCACTTCAAATATTTACATAATTCTTAAAAAATTTTCGAAACGTTGATTAATTAAGATAATTAGAGAAGGGCGTCTTCTCTCCTTTTGACGGCTAAGTTTATATGACAAAATCAGTGTAATTCGCCGTCCCTATTTTATTAAATGATTTCTACAAGTTAACAAGTGAAATTTATTATATTAATTTATTTTTAACTATTTATACATTTAATATATTATTTCTATAAGAATATATTATTTTACTATTACTTTATCTACTATCTTTGAATTACCAGCGTGTAGCAAATGCCTCCGACCGGCAATTTTACAGCTTGCCCAGTACAATAGAACAGACGAATTCTCTAATCGCTGTGGCGATATTGTTTACCTAATTGTTTAACTAATCCGCATTAGAGTTGGGATTTGAGGCCAGAAGCCTGCCCAGACCATGCCCGACCCGAAATCGGGCCTGGCCTGGTCGGGAAAATGTACATATTTTACTGGCCGATCTGGACCTGGCCGGATGCTTTGTAATATCTGACTGAGCCGGGCTGAAATTGAATTAGCCAGGTCCGACTGGCCGAGTCGGGCCTGGCTTGGACTGTTTGGACCTGCCTTGGCCGGTCCAAGCCTAGCCTGGTCGGTTCGGGCCGGTTAGGACCGGTTCAGACCTGACTTGGGCTAACCGGTTTGCCGTATAACTTAACAATTTTAAAATACTATATCTTGTGCTTCGTATGAGGAATTTGATTTCATAATAACGTGAGATGTTTCACTCATTTATCTGACCATTTACAGCTAATATCACTGATACTACTTAAAATTTAAGATGCCCTTAAATGGAAAAATTGTACTTAACAATAACTATTATATGTATTACTCTGCTATTTAAGCACATCTAAAATTTTTATTAATGTAGGTGGGATAGGCCATTAGATATGTATCTTTTCTAATATAGGTACCTAAGCATAAATATTTACTATTAAAAAATTAAGCCGCAGAATTTTTCATATAATCAACATAATTCATTTATTTTAACTTTACTACTAAAAATGATTATTTGTAACGTTAACAGAAGTGCAGTATCGCCTTACGAAATATTTTATTATGAATATTATAAAAGTCACTAGTGGCAATATTATGACATTATTTTTCATTTCTGTGCGTTATCCCGGATACGGCTCCCTTATTTTGTCATCTACTACTCAAATCCCATCTCTAATGGAAAGTGATCTGTAATCTAATAAAATGTTTTAGTAATGTTCTTGTTGTTGTATCGATTTCAATCTGGCTTGGTCGGTTCTGGCCTAGTCTGCCCGGGCCTGGCCTGTTCTGGCCGGGCCTGCTCTGCCGGTCCTGCCCTGGTCTGGCCGGGCCGTGCAGGGCTTAGTCTGTCCTGGCTGGGCCGAATTCAATCTAGCTTGGCGGGCTGGGCTCAATCTGGCCTGGCCGGGCCATTACTGTCAAGAGGTCTAACTTTAATTGTGCCAACCGTTCGATGAGCGTAGGCCGAGCCTGGCCTGGCGTATACTCTGTCGGGACGGTACTCATCTCGCCTTACCACCATTGTAGTGCCAGGCCTGGCACTGCAATTTTACTCTGCTTACTGCATCGGTCCTAGTACTTGCAGTTAATTTGCCTATAATAATAAAAGTATGTTTTTGTGTGTGAGTTATGGTTCCTCGAACCGTAACAATATTTTTAAAAAATTTGAATTTGATTTTAAAAAATACAACTTATTAATCAAAAATAAATACAGTATTAAAAATGAAGTGTCTCTTCTATGCTGGTTTGCCCTTTATAAGCTTGGGCTTATCTCCTGCAATTCAGCAGCTTTCCTAGGGTTGGTGCCATAACTCCCCCGTTGCTAAAGGGAACTTTAGGGTTGAAGTTCGATAGGTCCCTCTTTTGGTTGATTGGAATTGGTTATTTCTTGAAGTCGAAGTTTAATTTTATAAGCAATCTAAATACTGAAACATACGAGGATTATGTAAAATACAGTTGTCCAAATACTAGGGATATAAATGTGATTCATTTTATTATTAGATTCTGGTACATTTTCTTGTTTTTCCAGCTTGTATGTCGCTTGTTTTCCTTTCAAATCGTCTAAATTTATGGGTAATAAATCAATTGGTTCAATAGAATAATTTGTATTAATAGTGAAATTATTACTTAAATAGGGTATATACAGTTATCCATTATTTTCGACTATAGTAAATTGAATGACTTTATTATTAATTTTTTATTTACATTTTTCAAATTTAGTTAACAAGTATGTACCACTTGGTAAGACTTGGTTTTGTGAATTCTTTTCGCAATTATAAGTAACGGTAATTTCAGAAGATACAAGTAATATATGATTATTATTTTCAAGGAATTGTATTTTTTCTTGCGATAATTGAAAAAGGTGTGTATTACACATAGGGTAGGGTTTTTGAGCTCAGAGTAATTGGCTTTCACATAGGGCTATTATCTGCATTAACCAAGTATAGATTGTTACAATAATATGAACTTCCAACTAGAGTACAAACATCATCGAAAGCATGTACTACTGATTTCTCAGGGCTAGGAATTTATTATTAGGTCTGATTGTTTGGAAAGTATTAGGCAGTTTCAAGACAGGGCAGGAGTAAATGTAGTATAATCTTGTATAATCGATATTGTCAATTATTGTAATTTCAAGTAAGAAGGTTAATTTGTATTGGATCTGGTATGCTTTAATTTTAATGAGATTTTTGAAATTTAGCAATTGGTCAGGTATTACTGGAAATGGTAGTGATATAGACTTGTCTATTTTCTTGAGATTTTGCAGGAGGTTGAATTATCGATGGAAGCATCACCTGTAGTTTTGCAAAGGTAATTGAATCCTCAATGGTTATATTGCTGATATAATTAACATTATTTTTTAAATTGTTATATTCCATTAATAATGGTTCTACGTTTATTGTTTATTATAGTCCAATATCAAATAATATTTTTGCATGGGCCTAAAAGGACTGGTAATATACAGGGATTGTCGGAGATACTTTCTATTCGTTATCCTCCACAGCCTGCGATGTAGAGCTGCAACAGAAGTTTTTTGGAAATATCTTGTGTGTTCTTTTTTTTTATTAGACTTATTTGTTATTTCACAAGTGTTATCGGTGTTACTTTTTATTATTTGATATGGACAATCAAATCGGTTTTTTGTTTATGTCTTCCAGATGTAAATGCCTTCTCGTATACTGTATCTCCTAACATGAATTTATCTTGGGGTAGTGTGACTTCTTCGTTCACTTTTTGAGAAACTTTTTCCTTTTCGGCAGATGATTTTTTATGTATAAGCTGATATATAAGTGCTATTTTATCATTGTGATTGGATCCTAAATGCGGGTTGATCATAGAGCAAATCGAATATATTTTTCCTGTCTGAGTGGCCGAATATTAATTCATTTGGTGTATATCCGGTGGCATTATGTACAGTGCTGTTATAGGCGATCACAGCATAGTTTACTAGTTTTGAAGTTTGTTCATTAGTTTATTCCTTAAATAATCGGATATGTTTGAGTAAAGTAAGGTGACACCTTTCTATTGGGTCATTACTGTTGGGTTGTGAGGAGTCCCGAAGTGAATTTTTATTTTGTGGAGCTGTAGTAGTTGTTGTATGACGTTATTCTTGAGTTATGCACCATTATCTGTTATTATTGATTCTGGTGTACCATAAGAGCAAAAATAATCAATGACGGTGTCTGCAATAGTAAGTGCAGCTTTGTCGGTTATCTGAATAACTTGTACTAGTTTTGTAAACGTGTCAATGATTGTTTTGTTGTTTTTGTTTTCAATACTCATTGAATCAACGTGAAAAATTTTAAAAGGTCTTACTGGTGTTTCATTGACTATAAGTGGAATTTCTGATGGGTGATGATTATACTTGGCTCTTTTGCAAACTTCACAGTTTCTTATATATTCTTCTATCATATGTCTCATATTCGTCCAGAAGTAGGAGAATCTTTTGCGAGAATTTGTTTCATTAACTCCTCGCTGGTTGGTTTTCGATTCATGGTAATTTTTTATTATTTCCAGTTGATCTTCCTGGTTTAAATGGCTGGTAATAATTTGGTACATCATATAATCGTTACTCTTTGGTGGAAGTGGGATATATATACATTGCATAACGCTCTGTATGTTGAATCTATTTCCGTATGCACACAGAATACTTGTTTGTCGTTGGTATATTTTTTAAGTAGATTTAGTAGCTCTTTTTCCTAGTTATTAATTATCACTTCCAGATGGATTATAGTTCTTCCATTTGATTTCCGGATTTCAGTTCCCTTCGGATTCAGGGGGTCTTTATGTGAATTTGTGTTTTCTTAGGATTTATTGCGGAATTTAAAATCAGAATGCTGTCAGTTACATCATCATTATTTATAGATCGAACATTCTGATCATCTTCGTCTGGATTTTCTCTTAGTGGTAGGTTTAACTGTGACAGTGTTGGGGTGTTAAGAGATCTACTTTCTATATTTTCTAGGTCTTGAAGTAATGATTCGAACATGGGGTCAATTTAACTTTCATCGAGATTAACAATCATTGACTCAGATTCTAGAGGATGTATTTCTATTCTAGAAAGGGCGTCAGCATTAGTATTGGCTTTCCCCTTTTTGTATTCAATAGTGAAATCGTACTCTGATAGTTTAATTTTTCACCTGGTTAGTCTGGAGTTTACGTTGTCTTTTAGGTTAAATAGCCACTTGAGAGGTTGATGGTCAGTCCTTATAATAAATTTGTGTCCATAAAGATAAGGTCTGAAGTAGCCATCCGTTGTACCGTTCTTAAAGCCAAAAAAGGTGATGACCTCATTCCAAATGAAACAGTGTTAGTTCATAAGTGGATAGAGGTTCGTTTGGAGAAAATCCCCAAAGAACCCGTTGAAAACAACGAAATTTTTTTCTACTAAAATTTGTCTATACATTTGGCGAAGGTCAGCGATAAACGCCACAGAATAAAGTCTTAAATTGAGAAACATTGTAACAACATCTGTTTGAAGCTTTGGACCTGCATACAACACATCATTAAGATAATAACAAGAATCCGTTTTTTGCACTGGCATCAAATACGATCCTAATAGGAGTACTGCTGGAATCTAGCTTATATACCGCATGATGAGGAATATAGTATGATGGCGAGGAACTTCTATCTTCCGCCACCCTAGTCATATGACCTTGAATTATATAATCATTAATAATATCTGTGTATTAGGTTTTGAACTTAGAATTACTCCGAAATTTCTTCTCTAAAGCCAAAAACCTGCGTTCGGCCATTTTATACAAATCACCTAGCATTGAAGGACTATGCTGAAATGGAAGAGCAACTGTGTACCGACCTAACATTTCTCGGGTAAATGTCACTTGGAAAAGATTTTCACATACAATGTCTTCCGTCTTAGCTACTGAGGTAGAGTGAACGTCCTCTATTTTCCAGAAGCTTCACTAAGGTTTCAAGAGAAGGATCCACCAATACTACAAGAACTATGAGAGGTTTGGGAAACAACCGGAAGAGACACTGCTCCCATCACAACATATTCTAAGTCGTTTCTAAAGCAATGGGAATTTTAAGTGGTTCAACAATACGACTTTAACCTACTATAGGTATATGGATAAAGTTCAGCGCCGATAATACCATGTTGTTTTCCAACACTATCGAAAATACCTTTGTCATTACCTTTGCCGTAGATAACAATACGATTTTCCTAGCATTATTTTCCTCATTATCATTGGCGATAGAGCAATAATTTACTGACCTAGTATCAGTCCGTGAACTGCAAGCTATTGCTTGAAAACTACCAGTATCCTGCGATTCATTACTATCAGCCATCCCAGGTAATTCTGGCAATGCCAAGACTGCTTGAGATATCTGATCACTACTATCGGAAACTGTATTTTCGTCTTTCTTGGAATTTTTATTTGAATTAAAATGTAGTAATGTATGATGACGTAACTTACACGATCTGCAATTAAAGCTACTTTTACAATTAATAACCTTAGGAGTTCCTAAATAATTTAAGCATAAATTATTTTTTCTAATAAAGGTGAGGTTTTCTCTGTGGGCAACATGCTAATAAATTTTGGACACCCGGTAATACGATCAACCTTATTTTTATAAACTCTACATTTATTTTGAATTTTATTATTATTTTGTACAAGAAAGGAGTGAGTTTCCTTTGATTTGCTATCATTTCTAGTCTCTGAAAAACTACGATAAGTAATCAGATATCGAGTGTATTTCATATACAGGGTTATTCGGAACTTATCTCTAACACTTTGAGGATATGTGCATCCTTAAATAAGAAATCGATATCACCACAAAAATTTATAATAAAAGTCTTAACATTTCCCGTAAACAATGTTTAAAGTTATACCATTATAAAGGACTACGTATATGGGCAACTGTACTTCAACGACATCTGATATACCACATTCCTACAAAAAACAGTAAACAAGTTTTTGTACCTGGAACGCCTGGTCAAGACCGAGCGAATAGATTTGGAGTGGGGATAATATCTTTATTGTCTATCAGTCATCAGTCTATCTGTGTCGCTCTCTCAGTGCCGATGTTTTATTTATCGTAGGAGTGTTAAACTGTAAAATTTTCAAAATGGCTCATGTGTACAGTAATGCTGAGTTAATGGACATAATTCTTATTTATGGCGAAGTTGGACAAAATTCATTGGCAGCTTCGCGCTTGTATTATTTGCACACACCAAATTATGCAACTTTTACGGCAGTGGTACAACGTGGCCGTGATACTGGTAATTTATGTGCAAATCGTGGATGAGATGGTGGCCCGGGACGACCACAACGTATTTTAACAGCTGAAGTGTTGAATCTGGTCCGTGAAAATCCGCGAATAAGTACAAGTCAGATCGCTAGGCAGGTGCCTGGGGTATCCCAATCAACGGTGTACGCTTACTACACGAAGCTCAGTTTTATCCGTATCATATCCAGCGTGTTCAAGCACTGTTACCAGTGGATTATCAATTACGAGTTATGTTTTGTGAGTGGTTGTTGCAGCAAAATGCTGAAAATCTCCAATTTACTTAATAATTTGCGTTTACAAGATCAGCAACCAGGAGGAACATTCGGTTTAGTGCGGCAAAATTGGATAAGGGCGTGCCCAAAAGTTTGTAGAAGTCGAGGGGCAAAATTTCGAACAGCTTTTGTAACAAGGTACGTGCAAATTTTTTATAAATTTCATGTTTCTAATACCTAGTAATCAAGTAGCGCAATTCTTCAAAATTAGTGTAACAAAATTTTATTCATTTTAGAGACACGTCACTTTGGTCACATCTATCTATCTTTCAGTTTATTTTAAAGTAAAAACGCTGCAAATCTTTTTTGCGCCGGGTGTCGGTATACTCTCAGAACGTCCCAAGTTTTTTCCGTGACATCGCCAGTTTGCATTTGCATCAGTCCCAAGGTCACTCCATTACAGTGGACTAGTATACAGCGGCGTACAATTAAAAATCGTTCGGCGTACAGTTATGTTCGACGAAGGCGAATGGAAAATCTTTTTAAACTATCAGGGAATAATAACAAATTATCTATATTCCTTTGAAAAAACCGATAATATTGATACCAGTCAATTTTCTATACACTTCGAGCAGTTTTCTTATTCAAGAGTGGTGAAGATAATAAAAAATGATTCTTATATTTATTTGGGATTCGAATCAGTATGCAAGCTCTGGGAGCTATTACCGTTGATCAACTTCAGACTGGATATATTAAAAAGCCACTAATTTAAGAATTACTTCAAGATATTAAAAAAAGGACTACAGCAGGGAGATGGTAATGATTTTCTAAATGCCTTAAACATACTTCATCCGGAGGATAATCCACACTCTGAAAACGTCGGCACATGTTTGGAGCTTATTTATTTGTATCCAGAAGTATTTGAAAATCACTATAACAACATACATGGAGACAGAGAAGAAGAAAGTTGCATTCAACGAGAAGCAGAACCAAGTTCATCATATAATAACTTGGAGTTTTACTTAGAACGCCGCTAGGAGGATATATTGGGAAATTGTTCCTCTCGACCGACACCGACTCCATCAGAGGATTGAAAGGACTTCAAAACTTCTTAATCCTATATTAGAAAAAGAATATAGATGTGTAGTATACAATATGAGGTTTATATATAATTTAGTGAAATAAAAATGCATAACAATAATAAAGTGTTTTATTTAAAAAACAAGTATCTATATTATATTATTTTGACTAATCCATGATTTATGAGATTTCTCGACACCGAGTCATTTAAAGTTGTAATATATACAGTGTTCATAAACAGTAGGTACCTATATAGTTTTAATCCCCATTATTCACAGAGGAGTGATATACTGGTGATATACGGTACTTAAAAGAATACGCGGTATACCATAAATAAATAGACAGACAGAGAGCTATATCTAGTAGGGGTTTATGGAAGGGTTCTACCAAAAAACAATAATATTTTAACTTATAACTAGAGTGGCTAGAAGTAATACTGCTGTAGTAATATACAGCTCCTTCATCCACATAGACCATCCTAGTCAGCAATGCAATAAAAACACTTATTACATGCTAAAATGCGATAAATATACTTATATAAATGCTTCACTTTAAATAATGCCTAATCCTCTTATTCTCGCACCAATGGCTAGAAGTAATAATGCTGTAGTAATATACCGCCCCATCCTCCACACAGACCTCCCACATCAGTAATGCAAGAAAAACACTTTAATCTTCTCATCAATAGCAATATATCGTCCCATCCTCCACACAGACCTCCCACATCAGTAATCCAAGAAAAAAACACTTATTACATAGTAAAGACAATACAAACGTGTAAAATGATTGTTCTTTTACATAATTGCATAATAATAATAAACAGCTACTTCCTCCACATAGACCATCCGAGTCAGCAATACAATAAATACACTTATTACGTGCTAAAAGTGATAAATATACTTATGTAAATGTAGTAATATACCGCCCTTCCTCCATATAGACCTACCACGTCAGTAATACAACAAAAAACCTCCATATTAGGTGCTAAAGGCGATAAATATACTTATATAAATGCTTCTCTTTAAATAATGCCTTATTCGCACACTAAGAAGTAATACTGCTGGTAATAATATACCGCCCCTTCCTCCACACAGACCTCTTACATCAGCAATGCAAGAAAAACACTTTAATCTCCTCGTCAATAGTAATATACCGTCCTTTCTTCCACACAGGTCTCCCGAGTTAGTAATATAACAAACACTTAATATGTATTAAGAGGCTATAAATACATGTAAATGATACGCAACTCTTTAAATAATACCTAAATCCCTTATTCTCCCATCAAAGCGATAGGGATAGAAGGAATATTGCTGTAACAATATAATAATACATAACCCACATAACATTCTCACACATGTACTGTACACAATGACAATAGTCAAGGAGTAATATGTATAGTAATAATATACCACCCCATCCTACATACAAGGCATCTAAGAGATTATAAATCTAATTTTTTATCCACATGAGAAATCGTTGCATTAAAAAGCCCAGGGCAATATAAAAAATCATAGGTCTAGATGTCAGGGCATGTTTCACACTATCTATTTACTTAAAATATCTACACGTGTATTTAGGAGATAACCCTCGGTATATACATAATAGACTCAACTACAGCAGACACGGAGAAATATAATACTAGTTCTCAAGGCTTTGTGAACAAGATGCTATTTCAGCGAAAATTACGAGTTAAAACAAATTTTAGAGGAATGTTTAGGTATAACGTCGTTTCAGAATTTCTAAAATATCAGTGCACTTGCTTATATGTATATCTAAACTAGTAATTTAAACTATAACTCACAAAATATCAGAACTACAGAACTACAGAACCTACAGACACTACAGTCTGACTACACTGTGTCTCACTACAGAACCGCACGTCGCGAGATTCGATCACCCCGGAACAGCCATACGGCCTCGACCAGCTGTAAATGTTATTATTATCTGAAAAATCAAAGCCCATTCAAGAACTATATGAATAAATATGGTTTTATATCACCCAGTATATATACAAAATATAAAACGCAAGTAACATTAAGAAAAAATGAGAGCATACCCCACATATCGCAAAAATAAAACATACCAAGTGTTATTAAAATCTGGCACAACTAAATATTAAATCCGCAGATCTCCGACATGTAAAAATTTCGTGTCTTATCTGTTTATAAGAAGCCCCACTATATTTCCATCAAGTAAGGATTTTCCAGTGTATCTTGCAAAAAGCAAAGGGATATTTGGTTAGGTTATCAGTGCATCTATTATTGAATCAGATCTGAACAAATTATTGACATTGCATGAATTTCACCAATGATATTTCACGTATATATCATTAAGAACATACTAAGGAATTTACAGGATTTTATCAAAATAAAAAAATAGCTGTCAGCAAATATTATAAAAAAATGTCGTCAAGATTAACCAAACAGTAAACCGATCTGAATTGTGTGAACATCCGGTTTCGCAGTGTCACAAGGGTATTTATTACTGCAGGTCAACACCCTGTATAGCGATTGTCTATAGAAAACAGATATGTATTATAATACAAAGCAAATAGGTATTATAACGCAAACAGCTACCAGTGCAGATTCTGACCAACACCCAGTACAGCTCGTTTAAGATTAAATAAACAAGTCAAAATATTATCACAATCTGCTCGTATAAGGAAGTATTAGGTAATTATAACTGACTCGGTAAATATGTCATTCTAATACGAAAAAAAAAAATAACCTGGTAGATCCCAAGTACATTTACAAATTCAGATTATGTAAAAACATGTAATATACAGGGTTTTATAAATATAGCTATATAGAAATTATACCAACCGAATTTAACAATTTACCGAGTTTATCTACATTAATCCAAAATATAAAAGTGTAGTATAAAGGCCTTGAAAGTGTCTGATCTTCATGAGATTTCGTAGTATAAAAACATGTGTATAATGTCTAACCTACAAAATACTCATTGATTTGTAATCATTATACATAGGATTCTAGGGTATTCTTTAAATAATCGTCACCACTTAGATGAACCGACTAGGTACCAGTAGATGTGCCCCCCATCTTGCTGTAATTGACCGCATTTAATTGCATTCACGACTCACCAAAGCCATACCACTTGGATTTTATCATGAATTCCTGTCCCTACCCTAGAGAATTGGATAATTTTCTTCATCAACGTCATCGCACTCACAATATCATCGTAACATGTAGAAACTAAAAATTCGTTTACATTTTCTTGCCCAAATTTTGATAAATCGATAATGTCTCTGGTACCTGCACCGGTACCGGTACCGGTATACCGGTATACCGGTCATACCGATACTTATAACTTTCTACATCCCTTCTCCCAATAACCTCGGTGTTTTGATAAAAAAAAAAACTTTAACAGTATATAACAAGAATAACCCATTACTGTTTGCTTTTAGTAGTAGTTCTAGCTGCAATTTCAATATGTCGATGTCATTACATGTAAAGTATTCAATAGTCATTGGAGTTCGTTCAAGAGTTTATCTTCCTTATTAATTAAGGGTAATAATGGTAATAAGGGTAACATTAAGGGTAATAAGGGTAACAAGGGTAACAATAAGGGTAATAAGGGTACCATTAAGGGTAATAAGGGTAACAATAAGGGTAATAAGGGTAACATTAAGGGTAATAAGGGTAACAATATGGGTAATAAGGGTAACATTAAGGGAAATAAGGGTAACAATAAGGGTAATACGGGTAACGATAAGGGTAACAATGAGGGTAACGATAAGGGTAATAAGGGTAACAATAAGGGTAATGCAGGTAACACTAAGGATAACAACAATGGTAATAATAAGGGTAACAGGGGTATTTTTGGGGTATTCCAACGGTATATAATATGATAACTTACTTATTCAACATTGCGGTTCAAAACAGTATACATGTATGCTTGCAACACCTGTGACAGAAAATTTGCCTGGTCCAGTGCTCTAAGTCGTCACCGAAACAAGCACAAGACTGTATTCTTTGTTTGCAACACATGCAACCAGAAATTTACGCGTAAGTATAACTTGGATGTTCACATAGAAAATAACCACCCAAATGAACATAGCCATCACAATATGAAAGACCAGGCTCTGACAGATAGTGCCAACAACCATCCACTACCAACCAGGGCAAAAGGAACCAAAAGTATGGCTCAGGACAATGAGGATCCATTCGAACATGACGAACCTATCAGAAAATACATTTATAATCCAAAAAACTCTGAGAAGGAGGAACCCCTGAACGACCCCAATAAACTTGTGAATAAATTAAGGGATTATCTTATCAATAAGAAATTGAATATGCAGCATCCTCTATGCAAAAACATAATCGATGAGCTACGCAAAATGAATATAATTTATTAATTCTAAAAAAAAAATTCTATAATATCCACCCCTTTACATTAGACAATAAGAAAATAAAGACGATATTGCCAAACTTGTCTTTGTAGTCGTAAAATAATAATATCACAGTATGATTATGTATATAAAGTTTTTGTTCTGACACACTCCCTTAAGAAAAACTACTAGAATACAAATTCTAATTACACAGTGACAAGAAAGGACTTGAATATACTAGAACAACAAACCTGTATGGTTAGGTTAGAACTTTCCGCAAGTACCGGTATACCAGATACACCAGTACAGGTACCTATAAGTATCGGTACCTATAGGTACCGGTGTATCAATAGCAGGATAGGCCATACAAGTTTAGCCATCATATTATGTCATAAAATAAATAACGGACCCGGTTAGGTCAGGTTAGGTCTTTCCCGGGAAAGACCTAACCTGACCTAATTTCTAACTGACCTATTTTCTGATAGGTTCGTCATGTTCGAATTGATCCTCATTGTCCTGAGCCATACTTTTGGTTCCTTTTGCCCTGGTTGGTAGTGGATGGTTGTTGGCACTATCTGTCAGAGCCTGGTCTTTCATATTGTGATGGCTATGTTCATTTGGGTGGTTATTTTCTATGTGAACATCCAAGTTATCCTTACGCGTAAATTTCTGTTTGCATGTGTTGCAAACAAAGAATACAGTCTTGTGCTTGTTTCGGTAACGGCTTAGAGCACTGGACCAGGCAAATTTTCTGTCACAGGTGTTGCAAGCATACATGTATACTGTTTTGAACCGCAATGTTGAATAAGTAAGTTATCATATTATATACTCTTATATACCGTTGGAATACCCCAAAAATACTCTTATTACTACCCTTGTTACCCTTATTATTACCATTGTTGTTATTCTTAGTGTTACCTGCATTACCCTTATTGTTACCCTTATTACCCTTATCGTTACCCTCATTGTTACCCTTATTGTTACCCTTATCGTTACCCGTATTACCCTTATTGTTACCCTTATTACCCTTATCGTTACCCTTATTACCCTTATTGTTACCCTTATTTCCCTTAATGTTACCCTTATTACCCTTATTGTTACCCTTATTTCCCTTAATGTTACCCTTATTGCCCTTATTGTTACCCTTATTACCCTTAATGTTACCCTTATTACCCTTATTGTTACCCTTATTACCGTTAATGGTACCCTTGTTACCCTTATTGTTACCCTTGTTACCCTTATTACCCTTAATGTTACCCTTATTACCATTATTACCCTTAATTAATAAGGAAGATAAACTCTTGAACGAACTCCAATGACTATTGAATACTTTACATGTAATGACATCGACATATTGAAATTGTAGCTAGAACTACTACTAAAAGCAAACAGTAATGGGTTATTCTTGTTATATACTGTTAAAGTTTTTTTTTTATCAAAACACCGAGGTTATTGGGAGAAGGGATATAGAAAGTTATAAGTATCGGTATGACCGGTATACCGTTATACCGGTACCGGTACCGGTGCAGGTACCAGAGACATTATCGATTTATCAAAATTTGGGCAAGAAAATGTAAACAAATTTTTAGTTTCTACATGTTACGATGATATTGTGTGTGCGATGACGTTGATGAAGAAAATTATCCAATTCTCTAGGGTAGGGACAGGAATTCATGATAAAATCCAAGTGGTATGGATTTGGTGAGTCGTGAATGCAATTAAATGCGGTCAATTACAGCAAGATGGGGGGCACATCTACTGGTACCTAGTCGGTTCATCTAAGTGGTGACGATTATTTAAAGAATACCCTAGAATCCTATGTATAATGATTACAAATCAATGAGTATTTTGTAGGTTAGACATTATACACATGTTTTTATACTACGAAATCTCATGAAGATCAGACACTTTCAAGGCCTTTATACTACACTTTTATATTTTGGATTAATGTAGATAAACTCGGTAAATTGTTAAATTCGGTTGGTATAATTTCTATATAGCTATATTTATAAAACCCTGTATATTACATGTTTTTACATAATCTGAATTTGTAAATGTACTTGGGATCTACCAGGTTATTTTTTTTTTCGTATTGGAATGACATATTTACCGAGTCAGTTATAATTACCTAATACTTCCTTATACGAGCAGATTGTGATAATATTTTGACTTGTTTATTTAATCTTAAACGAGCTGTACTGGGTGTTGGTCAGAATCTGCACTGGTAGCTGTATACTGGGTGATATAAAACCATATTTATTCATATAGTTCTTGAATGGGCTTTGATTTTTCAGATAATAATAACATTTACAGCTGGTCGAGGCCGTATGGCTGTTCCGGGGTGATCGAATCTCGCGACGTGCGGTTCTGTAGTCATTTTGTGAGTTATAGTTTAAATTACTAGTTTAGATACACATATAAGCAAGTGCACTGATATTTTAGAAATTCTGAAACGACGTTATACCTAAACATTCCTCTAAAATTTGTTTTAACTCGTAATTTTCGCTGAAATAGCATCTTGTTCACAAAGCCTTGAGAACTAGTATTATATTTCTCCGTGTCTGCTGTAGTTGAGTCTATTATGTATATACCGAGGGTTATCTCCTAAATACACGTGTAGATATTTTAAGTAAATAGATAGTGTGAAACATGCCCTGGAATTAGTTCTTGAACTGCCGTTGGGTATACACGCGCGTAGTTTATTTATAATCTCGTCTATCTCATCGCTATTATTTTACCATTATTTTTATTATATTCTACCATCTTTTTGTATGTTCGGTATACTCAACAAAGAGCCTGAAAGAGTGTTAAACTGATTTAAAGCTTGTGAATCAAGCTAAACTAATCCCTACTTTGATACCCACCTTCTCCGCCCTATCCTGTAAAAAAAAACCAACTCACCATAGTCAACCCCAAACGTCCTCTCCCAAAACTATCCCTACAAATACATAAATTGCCCATAAGGGCCAGAATGTCTGAACCAATTCCTGCGCAAAAGCGCAAAAAGAAACGCAAATCTGATAAACATCGACAACATGAAGACAACAACCCACCGGTAAGTAGCAGCAGTGCAACTTCCCCTACTGTATCCCACACTCCTAGTATATTTACTCCTACAGATTCCCCACAACCTGAATCATCGTATATGTCGGAATACGCTACCCCCCGGACAATTACCGGGGGCACACCGACGTTCATTTCAATTTCTAGCATCATTCCGACACTGCAATCTTCCCATACCAGTACTACAATGACTTACACCACTGTGAACACGACCACGACAACAGCTCTCATCCACTCCACGCCACGCACTTCACCTACCCCTACAACGACTGTACAGACAACTAAATCCCTAATAGACACCACAATCCATAGCATATTCCCAGATAATCCGTATCAGCATAATGATATGGACCAACTAACATCATCATCCCCTGAAATAGTAAAACCCACGTAAAAAATCCAAAAAGACAGTACAAGACACAGACATGGACGCCATAGAAGTCATCCCTGCCACCCCCGTACAACCCCCCGTCCCAACACACACTACACAGACACCTAGATCACCAGCCACACAACACGCAACACAACCCAAAAAGTCCAATCTACCCCCAATCTACATCTATACACAGAAACATACTAACACCATCAACCTTATCAGCAAACACATTAAACCGTCGCCGATATTTAAATTCAATAACTCTGCCCTCGTGTGCCACGCCACTGACGCGAAGACGCATAGAGAAATGGTTAACCTGCTCAAAGCCCACGAAGTCGAGTACTTCACCTATAACTTGGCCAACTTCAGGCCGGTTAAGGTGGTAGTCAAATATGTACCGACAGACACCCCAACATCTGAGATCGAGGCCGACCTCAGAATAAATAACCTACCCTTCCACTCCGTTGCTAGGGTAATGCTATCCCGTGGGGGCAAAAAAGTCCCTTCAAATATCCTTTTATTAACCATTCCCAAAGAATCCACCCAGGCATACTACGAGATGACAGAATTATGTCATCTCAAAGTTTCTGTCACCGATTACGTACGCCTGGATATCCCACAGTGTCACCGCTGTCAAAAATTCGGGCACTCCAGCCAGCTTTGCAACCGCGCACATAAGTGCGTGAGATGCGGCGGCAGCCATTTAGGCCAACCCTGTGCCGCACCCGCCTGCAAATGTGCGAACTGCGGCGGTGAACATCCGGCTAGCTACCGGGGGTGCCCTGCATACCTGGCAGCGAAGGCACGAACAAACCCCACTACAGTTCCTAAACCCACCTCTGCCCCCACGAAACGTCCGGCAACAACCCTAGTTCCTCCCCCAGCATCCGCATTCCCTAATTTACCCGCCCCAAACAAAGCCACAGCCAAACCAATACCAATTCCCGCAGAAACAGCGGACAGTAACCAACAGGCTGCTCAGGCTTGGAAGAATTTCCGAGCTAAAGAGCAGCCCAGACAACAGCCACGACCAACGCCACAGACGAACACGTCAGACAACCCCCTCAGGGAAATACTAGACTTTTTTAAATCTATAAATATATCCAATATTTGGAATAAAATCATAAACATTATACAACGACTAAAAAACGCGACTGACGCCACCGAGAAGCTTCTCATTATTGTAGAAGCTCTCTCAGACCTTTTTTAAATACCTACAATGACGAGACAACACCGACTCAGACTGCTGCAGCACAACAGCAATGGTGTGCTGCGGCAAAAAGCTGA
Source organism: Pogonocherus hispidulus (assembly GCA_963924545.1). NCBI lineage: Eukaryota > Metazoa > Arthropoda > Insecta > Coleoptera > Cerambycidae > Pogonocherus > Pogonocherus hispidulus. The sequence goes on from OZ004694.1 coordinate 42,856,845, forward strand.
AATCACGACAATACTCAGAGACGAACACATTGACATAGGTTGTTTCTGCGAAACTCGCCTCAAACCTTCCCAAGCCTTCAGCATCCCTGGCTATCAAGTGTACCGTGCCGACAAGGCCGACGGCACTGTAGGTAGTACAGCACTGATAGTCAAATCCCACCTAAGTCACTATCTAACCCCATTACCCACCCTTACATCCTTTGAGGCTGTGGCAATCACTTTAAAAACTGCCACAAACGACCTACTTATTATTTCAGCCTACAAACAGACATCGCGTAGACTCGACACCACGGACCTAGACCAAATAGGGCTCGTAAACAGGAGATACCTGCTGCTCGGCGATATCAATTCCAAACACCCCTCCTGGGATACATACCACAGGGCCGATCGCTCCGGCAACGCCCTGTATGAATATTCCATCCTTAACCCGCATATCCGCATACACACCCCTGACGAACCTACCAGACCAGTATCACAGGCCACTATAGACTTCGTGATCAGCTCCCATTACACAAGGGATGTAGAACTTAACGTTCTACAACTACTTAGTAGTGATCACTGGCCAGTGGTCTCGATTTTCGAGACCGCTGCCGTCCCGAAGGTAGTTAAAAGCTACCCTAGGGAGAAGGATTATAACTGGCCTGAGTTCTCCCGAATTCTTAAATCCCAATTACCAAACAACCCCCCTTGTACCAACCCTGCCCTGATAGACCGAGCTGTGCACACAATCACTACGGTGATCCAACGAGCCCTCAGACAGACTAGCCAACGTACAAATACGACACGTCCACTTAAGCCGTTACCACAATATATACTGACTACAATAAAAGCGAAAAATCGACTTAGAAAATTATTCCTACGAACGCACAATCCCGATACGCTACGAGAGCTGAACAGGCTAAAGCGACTCATAGCGCAACAAGTGACAAATTTCAGAGACGAAGGCATAGCGCAAACTATCCTCGACCACCCCGACGATCCGTATTATCTACCTCGCATATTTCTGAAAAAGAGAAGTCAAATTCCACCTCTGCTGGTCCGTGATGTTCACTATGTCACAGATTCTGAGAAATCCATGGTCCTATCCTCTCAGTTCCAAAGTCAATTCACCCCCAACGTCATCCCTCAGCATACCAAAGCCCTAGTCGACCACCAAGCCGCTGATATACCGGCAGGTCGGCTACCAACCACTTTAGACCCTGTATATTTCCCTCCGTCCAAAGTCCTGCTACAAATTAAATCCATGAATCCTAAGAAGGCTCCCGGGCTTGATAATATCCCTCCTTTCGCCCTTAAATACCTTCCCTTGAACGCAATCCTTTTCCTTACCAAAATCTATAATACAAGTCTTCGAGAAACCCACTATCCCGTCCTATGGAAATCCGCTAAAATCACCCCTATTAAAAAACCCAACAAGCCCGGAAATCAGCCTGCAAGTTACAGGCCTATAAGCCTTCTTTCATCCCTAGCCAAAGTTTTTGATTTCTTGATCCTGGAAACTATGCTGGAGGTGATAGACGACGGCAACGTCGTCAGTGACTTTCAGTATGGTTTCCGAAAAGACCATTCCACTACCCAGCAACTTCTCAGAGTCTGCGAAAAGATCACGACCAATAACAATCGAGGTCAGTTCACGGGGGTTGTCTCCCTTGACCTCGAAAAAGCCTTTGACAAAGTCTGGCACCCTGGACTACTATTTAAACTCCAGTCAGCGGGTTATTCTGCGCGTATCGTTAAAATGATACAAGCCTACCTATCTAACCGCACTTTCCGAGTAGTAGTCGAAGGGGAGTGCTCACCTCCAGCCCCTATCCTATCCGGAGTCCCGCAGGGGTCCTCCTTAGGTCCTGTATTATTCACCCTTTACACCGCGGATATCCCAGATCCCGACGACAGACGAACCACCCTTGCGTTATATGCCGATGACACGGCTATCATAACGACTTCAGTTAACAATAACCTGCTTCACAGATTAATACAGCATCAGACGGACGCCACAGTTGACTACTACAGAGACTGGGGACTCCTAACCAATCCCCAAAAGACACAATACTCCATCTTTACCAAAAGATTATCCAACACCCGACATATTCTGAGGGTCGATAATAACCCGATCTCGACTACCACCACCCTGAAGTACCTAGGCCTTGTACTCGACAAGGGCTTAACCTTCTCTAAGCAAGTCTCCGCGACGCGGGCAAAGGCACTCTCGAGGCTGCACCAGATCGGCGGCGTGTTAAACCACGGGCCTCCTGCACAAAGTACACTACTATACAAAGCATACATCCGTCCTATCCTCACCTACGCATCTCCAGTCTACTACCCCATCCTTAGTAACACACACAAAAAAGCCCTTCAAATCATCCAGAACAAATCCCTCCGTTTAGCCAACAACCTACCCCGAGCCACACCTATCCCAGTACTTCACAACATTACAGGCACCCCGACACTAGAGGAATTTATACACCTCCGACTAATACCAAACTTTAAGACCACCCTACAACAACACACAAACCCAACGTTACACGACCCCTTGACACATAAATTCGACGAAAGACCTACCCACCCATCCCTTAATTACTTTTACAACCCCTAAAAATTCCAAAGTCAACCCCTAAAATTTTCCTACCTAAACAATAAAAAAGTCCAAAAAACCACCCCTAAAACCTACCCCTAAATAAAAATTTCCCAAATCAACCCCAAAAACTTCCTACCCATAAACAATAAAAAATCCGAAAAACCACCCCTAAAAACCCACCCTTAAAAATAATCTTTCCCGCAACTCACCCAATCCTTCGCCAACATCCCTTACATTAAATAATAAAAAATCCAAGAACCCACCACCCCTAACCCATCCTACCCTGCACTGCTACTACATTTGCTCTTAATGCCCGCCTAAATAAACAATCTCTCCAACCTGATGCAAGCACCGAAAGGTGGAGAGCATCGAGACGACGGCTTCGGCCGGACTCATTCCCGTCAGTTGTTGTTGAAACATGCCCTGACATCTAGACCTATGATTTTTTATATTGCCCTGGGCTTTTTAATGCAACGATTTCTCATGTGGATAAAAAATTAGATTTATAATCTCTTAGATGCCTTGTATGTAGGATGGGGTGGTATATTATTACTATACATATTACTCCTTGACTATTGTCATTGTGTACAGTACATTGTGAGAATGTTATGTGGGTTATGTATTATAATATTGTTACAGCAATATTCCTTCTATCCCTATCGCTTTGATGGGAGAATAAGGGATTTAGGTATTATTTAAAGAGTTGCGTATCATTTACATGTATTTATAGCCTCATAATACATATTAAGTGTTTGTTATATTACTAACTCGGGAGACCTATGTGGAAGAAGGGACGGTATATTACTATTGACGAGGAGATTAAAGTGTTTTTCTTGTATTGCTGATGTAAGAGGTCTGTGTGGAGGAAGGGGCGGTATATTATTACTAGCAGTATTACCTTTTAGTGTGCGAATAAGGCATTATTTAAAGAGAAGCATTTATATAAATATATTTATCGCCTTCAGCACCTAATATGGAGGTTTTTTGTTGTATTACTGACGTGGTAGGTCTATATGGAGGAAGGGCGGTATATTACTACAGCAGTATTACTTCTAGCCATTGGTACGAGAATAAGAGGATTAGGTATTATTTAAAGTGAGGCATTTACATAAGTATATTTATCGCTTTTAGCACGTAATAAGTGTATTTATTGTATTGCTGACTCGGATGGTCTATGTGGAGGAAGGAGCTGTTTATTATTATTATGCAATTATGTAAAAGAACAATCATTACACGTATGTATTGTCTTTAGTATGTAATAAGTGTTTTTTTCTTGGATTACTGATGTGGGAGGTCTGTGTGGAGGATGGGACGATATATTGCTATTGATGAAAAGATTAAAGTGTTTTTCTTGCATTACTGATGTGGGAGGTCTGTGTGGAGGATGGGGCGGTATATTACTAAAGCATTATTACTTCTAGCCATTGGTGCGAGAATAAGAGGATTAGGCATTATTTAAAGTGAAGCATTTATATAAGTATATTTATCGCCTTTAGCACCTAATATGGAGGTTTTTTGTTGTATTACTGACGTGGTAGGTCTATATGGAGGAAGGGCGGTATATTACTACAGCAGTATTACTTCTAGCCATTGGTGCGAGAATAAGAGGATTAGGTATTATTTAAAGTGAGGCATTTACATAAGTATATTTATCGCTTTTAGCACGTAATAAGTGTATTTATTGTATTGCTGACTCGGATGGTCTATGTGGAGGAAGGAGCTGTTTATTATTATTATGCAATTATGTAAAAGAACAATCATTTTACACGTATGTATTGTCTTTAGTATGTAATAAGTGTTTTTTTCTTGGATTACTGATGTGGGAGGTCTGTGTGGAGGATGGGACGATATATTGCTATTGATGAGAAGATTAAAGTGTTTTTCTTGCATTACTGATGTGGGAGGTCTGTGTGGAGGATGGGGCGGTATATTACTAAAGCATTATTACTTCTAGCCATTGGTGCGAGAATAAGAGGATTAGGCATTATTTAAAGTGAAGCATTTATATAAGTATATTTATCGCCTTTAGCACCTAATATGGAGGTTTTTTGTTGTATTACTGACGTGGTAGGTCTATATGGAGGAAGGGCGGTATATTACTACAGCAGTATTACTTCTAGCCATTGGTGCGATAATAAGAGGATTAGGTATTATTTAAAGTGAGGCATTTACATAAGTATATTTATCGCTTTTAGCACGTAATAAGTGTATTTATTGTATTGCTGACTCGGATGGTCTATGTGGAGGAAGGAGCTGTTTATTATTATTATGCAATTATGTAAAAGAACAATCATTTTACACGTATGTATTGTCTTTAGTATGTAATAAGTGTTTTTTTCTTGGATTACTGATGTGGGAGGTCTGTGTGGAGGATGGGACGATATATTGCTATTGATGAGAAGATTAAAGTGTTTTTCTTGCATTACTGATGTGGGAGGTCTGTGTGGAGGATGGGGCGATATATTACTACAGCATTATTACTTCTAGCCATTGGTGCGAGAATAATAGGATTAGGCATTATTTAAAGTGAAGCATTTATATAAGTATATTTATCGCTTTTAGCATGTAATAAGTGTTTTATTGCATTGCTGACTAGGATGGTCTATGTGAATGAAGGAGCTGTATATTACTACAGCAGTATTACTTCTAGCCACTCTAGTTATAAGTATATTTATCGCTTTTATCACGTAATAAGTGTTTTTATTGTATTGCTGACTCGGATGGTCTATGTGGAGGAAGGAGCTGTATATTATTATTATGCAATTATGTAAGAGAACAATCGTTTTACACGTATGTATTGTCTTTAGTATGTAATAAGTTCTTTTTTTTCTTGGATTACTGATGTGGGAGGTATATGTGGTCGAAGGGGCGATATATTGCTATTTACGAGAAGATTCAGCGTAGAATCCCTGTATAATAAAAATATTGTACTAGTTACAGCATCTGCACTATGGCTTCTGTACACGGTGTATCGATTTAATAGCCCTACTTGGGTAAATATGTTTTAGGGAAATACGTTAGTCTTGATTGCTGCATAATTAAAGCTATGCTCGGAGCTCGGAGACCACGTATCAATTTGGCGGTTCTGGTGACAATTTTTTGGTAGCGTTTTTCATTTGCTTGGGAATTTATTGAAGACCTTTTAGTACGTTTTCGGTAATATTAATTTGTATTATACTGCGTGTTAGTTAGATATTAACCATATTCTCCATAATTTAATATTAACAAGAGAAGACATGATAATTTTCTTAACCTTTCACTGTTGGTGCTGTTTTATGATAGTATTTATTGAAGGCTTGTCGAAAATATTAACGATAGATGGCGCTGATAATTTTTAGCTTTACCTCTCACCGATAGAGTTGAAGTACCTTCTAGTTTGCTTTTATTGAGGAAATTATTAGCTATTCAATTAATCAGGTGCTATATTTAGATATTACCTCATTAAGCTCACCTCTACAGCTGAATTCTGTTGGGTTAAAATATTATTGTTTTTTGGTAGAACCCTTCCATAAACCCCTACTAGATATAGCTCTCTGTCTGTCTATTTATTTATGGTATACCGCGTATTCTTTTAAGTACCGTATATCACCAGTATATATCACTCCTCTGTGAATAACGAGTATTAAAACTATATAGGTACCTAGTGCTTAAAAACACTGTATATATTACAACTTTAAATGACTCGGTGTCGATAAATCACATAAATCATGGATTAATCAAAATAATATAATATAGATACTTGTTTTTTTTTAAATAAAACACTTTATCATTGTTATGCATTTTTATTTCAGTAGAGCATCTGCACTATGGCTTCTGTAAACGGTGTATCGATTTAATAGCCCGACTTGGGTAAATATGTTTTAAGGAAATACGTTAGTCTTGATTGCTGCATAATTAAAGCTATGCTCGGAGCTCGGAGACCACGTAACAATGTGGCGGTTCTGGTGACAATTTTTTGGTAGCGTTTTTCATTTGCTTGGGAATTTATTGAAGACCTTTTAGTACGTTTTCGGTAATATTAATTTTTATTATACTGCGTGTTAGTTAGATATTAACCATATTCTCCGTAATTTAATATTAACAAGAGAAGACATGATAATTTTCTTAACCTTTCACTGTTGGTGCTGTTTTATGATAGTATTTATTGAAGGCTTGTCGAAAATATTAACGATAGATGGCGCTGATAATTTTTGGCTTTACCTCTCACCGACAGAGTTGAAGTACCTTCTAGTTTGGTTTTATTGAGGAAATTATTAGCTATTCAATTAATCAGGTGCTATATTTAGATATTACCTCATTAAGCTCACCTCTACAGCTGAATTCTGTTGGGTTAAAATATTATTGTTTTTTGGTAGAACCCTTTCATAAACCCCTACTAGATATAGCTCCCTGTCTGTCTATTTATTTATGGTATACCGTGTATTCTTTTAAGTACCGTATATCACCAGTATATCACTCCTCTGTGAATAATGAGGATTAAAACTATATAGGTACCTACTGTTTAGGAACACTGTATATATTACAACTTTAAATGACTCGGTGTCGAGAAATCTCATAAATCATGGAATAGTCAAAATAATATAATATAGATACTTGTTTTTTAAATAAAACACTTTATTATTGTTATGCATTTTTATTTCACTAAATTATATATAAACCTCATATTGTATACTACACATCTATATTCTTTTTCTAATATAGGATTAAGAAGTTTTGAAGTCCTTTCAATCCTCTGATGGAGCCGGTGTCGGTCGAGAGGAACAAATTCCCAATATATCCTCCTAGCGGCGTTCTAAGTAAAACTCCAAGTTTTTATATGATGAACTTGGTTCTGCTTCTCGTTGAATGCAACTTTCTTCTTCTCTGCCTCCATGTATGTTGTTATAGTGATTTTCAAATACTTCTTGATACAAATAAGTAAGCTCCAAACATGTGCCGACGTTTTCAGAGTGTGGATTATCCTCTGGATGAAGTATGTTTAAGGCATTTAGAAAAACATTACCATCTCCCTGCTGTAGTCCTTTTTTTAATATCTTGAAGTAATTCTTAAATTGGTGGCTTTTTAATATCTTTAGTCTGAACTTGATCAACGGTAATAGCTCCCAGAGCTTGCATACTGATTCAAATCCCAAATAAATATAAGAATCATTTTTTATTATCTTAACCACTCTTGTATAAGAAAACTGCTCGAAGTGTATAGAAAATTGACTGGTATCAATATTATCGGTTTTTTCAAAGGAATATAGATAATTTGTTATTATTCCCTGATAGTTTAAAAAGATTTTCCATTCGCCTTCGTCGAACATAACTGCATCGCTTTTATTTCCTGATAGGCTTACACAGGGTTCCAAACCAGAATGGAATGCCAGGCCTACACTAACAAACTTACACTTTGATTTATTTAGCTCATACTTTCCTGCACTAACAATTACTTCTTCACTTTTAACATCGGTTGACAAATCAGCTTGAGGCTGATATTGTGTAAAGCAAAACTTTGAAGACATGTTGAATACTAACACTCTCCGAGAAATTTTGTGGGTTATATACTGTATCCTATACCAATCTGGTCACGTGATATGTTTCTCCATTAGTCATGCGCGATATGATGTCACCCCCGCAGGTGTTCGATAAATCATTCGCTGTATCAACTTGTCTCGACAAGTTGTTGAAACCGGATAATGTCTAGACACCAGGTGTTCATACGCTATACCAACTTGTCTCGACCAGTCAGCTACTTTTTAAATATTGCATCATACTCTGATGCAATACCGGATGCTGCTTAGACGTCAGGTGTTTCATTTGCAATCATGAGAACTACTTGTAACGGCTATTCCCACAATTTTTATCGCCGTCAGCTTTTTTAAAAATACCGTAGTCAGATATTTTATTTTTAGATATTACATCATGTCTACGAGTTTTGTGAGGAACGGCTATATATTAGTAGTGTTCATATTATGATGTATTTGATTATAGATGACTTGTGTGGGGAATGAGTGGTATATTATTACTATGTATATTACTTGTTATATGATTAAATTTAAAACAGGAGCATATCATTCATATGTATTATCTCTTAATACCTAATGTTTTATTATTGACTCGGTTGGTTGGGTAAAAATAAACATGTGAAATATATTAATCTTGATTTCAATATGTGTTGTATCGATAATCAATAATCAATAAAATCAATAACCAATAATTAATAATCATAGAAATCTATAATGAGCCAAGCATTCAAGATTATTCAAACAATGTCCTGTCTGCAGTGTTCGTTAACCTCTTGTGTTTCAACTCCTGGGAACTACTTCTAACGGTTATTCCCACATTTTTTATCGCCGTCAGATTTTTCAAAATACCGTCGTCAGATATTTTTAAATATTACATAATACTCTCAAACCGGATACTGTCTAGACGCCAGGTGTTTTATTTGCAGATTGTGAGAACTACATGTAACGGCTATTCCCACAATTTTTATCGCCGTCAGCTTTTTCAAAATACCATCGTCAGATATTTTTAAATATTGCATCATACTATGAAACCGGATGCTGTCTAGACGCCAGGTGTTCGATTAGTCATACTTTACATGGTATAGCATAGCATAGCATACATCCCATCTTTCTGATCCATTTGCTAGCTCATTTCCCCACTACTTGTCTACAATTTACCAAGCAACCCGGATCACTACAGCCGGGTTCGACTGGACCAAAAATATGTTCAGTTTTCCGCGAAAATAACTACTTGTAATATTCTAAGCATCTACTAGTATTAAGATGGACTGTTTTAAATAAACTTACCAATAACGATGTTTCTCTCGAGTATTTCAGTTGGCGTTAAAAAGGGAAAGTGGAAAAGAAAGGAAAGGAATTTGGGGAAATCATTAACGCTCCTTCACTAATATAAAGGTTTAATTTTTCAATCTATTAGTATTTTAAAAACCCGATTGACACTTGTTCTCTCGGCGATAATAAATAACGAATTAATTTGCATATTAAAAACATGAAATAAAGACGAATCAAAAACCAACTAAATTGAAAATTCGCAAATAGTTACCGCGGACGCCTTCTATCCAGCAACCGCTGAACTCATAGGTAAAAAATAAATAAATTCCCAGATTCTCTTGTTACTTAATGATAAGATATATTTAATGTAGCCTATGGCGCAAACATATTAAGTAACATATTCTAATAATAATATTTTTGCCCTCTTTGCCGATGTCTAAAATTTAAGCGTTGAGTGATACTATTTATCACTCAACGCTTAAACTGTACTTCTTTTAAAATTTCGGCAGCCTTATGAAAGATTTGATATTCCGAGATCATAAAATTATTTTCATTTAGACCATGCGTCCTGTAAGTTGCAAAATTATATTTTTTTAAGAATTACGATTAAGTGCATACCTATTATGAAAGTTGTATACATATTAACATATAAACTAGATTTTAAATTATTGAATTCTATTACCAACCTGTTACTATAACTTGAAACTTCCAAGTGAATCATTACTGTTATTGTCGTCAGCGTTGTATATATTGTTAAAACCACTTTTCAAAATTGACAGTTTTATTAAAAAAAAATATATAAGGTACATGAAGAGATAATTTTACAAGTGCTCGGGACGGAGGTCGAACGCTATGTCTCCCGTCTTTACTACGTGACCGGCAGTATCAGCCGTCCTAAACTATTTATTGTTATTATGACAGGATTATAAACATTGCTGTGGATGGCAAAACTCGGAAACTTAGCATTGAGATATCCTTGACCTCTAACATTCGGCCATTCTGACCAGGGCACCTGAACAGAAAGAAAACGGCGGCAACAACTTGTTCTATCGCAAACAATAATTAAAAAATAATGGTTTCAACAAGGATTATCTGGAGGCCTCAACAGGGGTTAATCTGGAGCAGATTCTCAACAGGGATTAATCTGGAGCAGCTTCTCAACAGGGATTAATCTGGAGTGGCTATACGTCAACAGAAATCCGGAGTACTCAAGCATAATTTAATTATCAACATAAATCTCAGAGTAGTGAATTCCACAGGGCTTGGATCTGGAGTGAGAGCTGTGGACTCGACAGGCATCAGCTTTGGAGTCAACAGGGGCTCAACAGGAGTTACTCTGGAGCAGAAACTGATCTCAACAAGGACGCTCTGAAGTCACAACTAATGCTCATCTCTCAACAGTATGACCCTGGAGTTCTCCATTATCCATAAATAAAACCATAAAGCTATTTCAGACTTCAAATAACAATCACCAATCACTGCACAGTTCAGAGGCCGTATTAAAATCAATATAAGTGTTGGGATCCCATAAACATAAAATAATCATAAACAAATCATCAACCATCTGGTTGCATAATCATAAAACAATAATGGAATGACTGCAACAGTGGCAAAATATATGCATAAAAATATACAATAAAACAAAAAGAACTCATCTATTTGTTTTATTGTATAGAATATTGTCTATTGTTAACAGCAAAACATCTTCTGTATTTTTGTAACCGATTATCTAAACGCGAATTCTCGTCTTTAGTTAAGAACGAAGGTTGTTCAGGTACTTCAGTCATATCAGAATCAACAGATTCAGTAGATTGCCTCGAAGGGATTCCCCGTGCCAAACAACGTCCCTCTTTCAAGACTATATTCGCACGACTAATGAAATATTGTTAATATTCCCAGATTGTTACAAAATTGTACTGTTCATTAATTACGTATGCTTGGACAATAATTTAGTTGACACCAGGTTGGATTGTCGTAGTTTGATCGGAATAAATTTTTCTTTTAGCACTTTCATTATCTACTTTTACATGTACATGGAATTTAGCGTTATCTTCAGTGACTAATTTTATTTTAGCTGCAGAGGTAGTATCGTCCTTTGATTTTAATTTGCCGAAAAGCAATTAATCGCCTGATGTCCCGGTTTACCACATATAAAACAATTATTATTTCTTTGCCGATGCCTGCTATCATGTTTCATAACATGTTGTTCACTACTTGTGCTTGAGCTTGAGATGACGCAATTCGTTTCAGTTAAAAACCGTAACAAACTTTTCGTAGTTTTGCAGTCTGCTGCGTGCGGACTCGCTCCCCATAAATAAAAATCCAGAGGATTCAGATCGGGGGAACGAGGTGGCCATGATATTGGAACTCTACCAGCTCAGGAGGGTGTTCTACCAGCTCTATGACAAAATTTGACAGATGATAGCTGGGTTAATTCTAAACATTTATTATTAATGAACATGGGTCCGATTCGTTTTTGTTTAAGAGTTACAAGCATTTAAAGAATCATATTTTCATACTTCAATCAAAAGTAGGCTAATAAATAAAAATGCCGGTTGATATGACAATAATTATTGTTTCTGTGATTTTAATTATTTATTTGACACTTCGTGTAAAAGCTATAATAAAAAATGCATTCATTTACAACTGAGGTATTCCAATTTCAACACCATACAAGCAGCTTGAGAATATCGACATAGGTATCTAAATAGACATCAACCTACCCACAAGGTGTTTAGTGCATCATTTCGTAGACTTCGAAAAGCAAGTAACACAAGGACGGCATAAATAATAACCATAATGAACATATTATATGGGCGTTACAAAATCCACATGCAATTAGACCAAGACGATTTCAGCAACGATTCAGTGTCAACGTTTGGGGTGGCATTTTTAACAATATTTTATGATCTGTGCATGTTATAAATGATCGTTTAAATGCAGATCTGTATAGACATTTCTTAAAACACGACTTTTTTGAGTTCATTGATGACGTAGAGCTTAATATTATTCAGAATATGTGGTATCAACACGACGGTGCACCACCACATAGAGGAAGACAAGTTACTGCTTGGATAAGTGAACATTTCTCGAATAAATGGGGAGGTCAAGGAGTTCCAATATCATGGCCACCTCGTTCCCCCGATCTGAATCCTCTGGATTTTTATTTATGGGGACACATAATGATAATGATCCAAATCTCATCGGTCGAGTGACCGAATCTTTAGTTCGTCGATGTGAGGCTTGCATTCAAGCCGAGGGTGGACATTTTTCACAATTTTTATAGTCATAAGTTTTGCTATTTTTATTTATTTTAATTTTGATTGATAATTGTTGGTTTTAGTTATAGGGGTGAGCTACATTTGAGAATTACCTGGTATGCTTGTAACTTCTAAACAAGAACGAATCGGATCCATAGAGCTTGTAGGACACTCTATATATATATATATATATACAACGCTGACGACGATAACAGTAATGATTCACTTGGAAGTTTCAAGTTATAGTAAAATGTTAGAGGTCAAGGATATCTCAATGCTAAGTTTCCGAGTTTTACCATCCACAGCAATGTTTATAATCCTGTCATAATAACAATAAATAGTTTAGGACGGCTGATACTGCCGGTCACGTAGTAAAGACGGGAGACATAGCGTTCGACCTCCGTCCCGAGCACTTGTAAAATTATCTCTTCATGTACCTTATATATATATTTTTTTTAATAAAACTGTGAATTTTGAAGTGGTTTTAACATTTCAGAAGTGGGATGCATTAGTGCCCTTTTGGACGTGTTTTGGTGTGATTAGTGCAATTGAGTGCCTTGTGTAACATTAACTGCATTAGCACGGTGGTGAGTACCTGAACCTTTATCTGGCTCGTCTGTCTGTCTTTTATTTGTTGTACCTCGTTGTTATTATAACATTGAGACAATGAGTGAACGAAGGAATCATAGTACACGGCGTTCTCGATCTAGTTTTCGTAGCCGTCGCGAGAAAGATTACCAGAGTTTGCGGAAAAGACTGGACTATTTAGAAACATTGTTCCGTGAATCATCTGCGAGTACCGCAGATTCAGGCTCTCGCGGGTTAGCTATTGCGATTCCCGAAATATCCGCGGCAGCGGTGCCGAGCACGTTGCGCTCGTACACGCCGCTGCCGCCGCCTATCAATGTCACTGTCGGGCAACCTGGACTTTCTTTGTTGGCCCAAACATCCTTATCACAACAAACAACAACCGCAGAACCTAATAATTTACAAGGACGTGGTTTACACACATCGCAGTATGTAGGTCGCTTGGAGCTGATACCATTATTTGACGGTTCGATTGAAGGAATGACTGTAGACAAATGGATTGATAACATTAATTCCATGGACAAGTTGTATAATTGGGATGATAATGCAAAAATATTCTGTACTATTGCACGTCTTTCGGGCCACGCTAAATCATGGTACGAATGCCAAACTCAAACGTTTTCTACTTGGCTAGAATGGGAAAATGAGTTAAAAGCGGCTTTTCCAGTTGACGAGGGGATTGCATTAAAACTAAAAGATTTTGTTACCGTTGAGCGAAGACCGAATCAAGCTTTAGTTTCGTTCTATTATGAAAAACTGCGAGTGGGAAAACATTGTAATCTTCCAGACCAAGTTATTGCTGACGTAATTGTTTCTACTATAAACAATAATCTGATTAAAGCGAGTGCGCAAGCAGCAGACTGCAAAACTACGAAAAGTTTGTTACGGTTTTTAACTGAAACGAATTGCGTCATCTCAAGCTCAAGCACAAGTAGTGAACAACAGGTTATGAAACATGATAGCAGGCATTGGTGTCAACCAAATTATTGTCCAAGCAGACGTAATTAATGAACAGTACAATTTTGTACAACAACCTTCGTTCTTAACTAAAGACGAGAATATACATATATATATATATATATATATAAAAAAAACATAAAACACACCACAGAAATGGACAACCTCCCTACTGAAAGCCTAAGGCTTGTGTAGAGGGAGGGTACACATGAAAAAAACGCAGACACACAACCATTCCCTGGGAGAGGTGCCATTTCTCCCCTGGCGAGATTCGAACTCGCGCCGCAATATACCCATTCTGTTAGTCACAGGCTATCACCCAGCACCTAACAGACTGAGCTATCGCCGTATATATATACAGGGTGGGTTTTTTTCGATGTTTAGTGTAGGGTTTTGGGAAAGTATAAGAGATACAAAAAAGCTTAAATGAGGAAAGATGTGCAGTTTTATGATCCTTATTAAATGTTACTTTTATTTTTTGAAAAAACGTCATGGCTGACTAGATATTTGGAAAAATCCGAATTCGCCCAATTCCTTCAGATGCGTGTAGCTCCGTTGCTATTTATTTTACAAAAAAAATTTAAATTACAAAGTTTCATGTTTTTGCAGTTTTAATAAGACAGTGTGATCAAATTATTCGTGAACACTTTTGTTTTCAAGTTATAACACAAACTTCAAGTTTTTTAAATGTAAACCATAGTTTGCCATGAGCTAGAAAAAAATGTCTTTTTTTATGCTTTCCAACAATATAATATTTGGTATTCTTATTTTGAAAAATGGGTGAACTGCAGCCGTTTTTAACTTTTCAATTGTTCGTTAACGTAGATGGCTGTGAAAACAATCGAAATGTTTACTGACAACGCATTTAGTTACTGTAGCATTATTTGACAGTTATTTTTCTTTCTTAAAAGTCATTTCAATTGCCAAAGACAATTAATTTTTCAAACGAGGAAAAGCGTGATATTATTGAGTGTTATATTCGTTGTGATAAAAACTGCGTTCGAGCTGCACAGCAATACTTCAAACAATATTTCGATCGTCGACAGCCTAGTCTACCTACATTCAGAAGACTGTATGACAATTTGGGACAATATGGTTCTTTCTGTAAACCCAAAAATAGAGAAAACATAATCGAAGCTGCGGAAATAAATGTACTAGCTTGTATTACACAAAATCCCTCAATTTGAACAGGGCAAGTTGCATTAGAGGTAGGTACGTCGTAGAAAACTGTCGTAAGAGTACTAAGGAAACATAAATTTCACCCATACAAACTATCAGTATCACAGACGTTGCACGATGGTGACTCTGAAAGGCGTCTAGAATTTTGTACATGGTTTAAAAATATGTGTAGGGTTGATCAACAATTTAAATTTAAAGTACTGTGGACTGACGAAACCCGTTTCACAAATTGTGGAATGTTCAACCGATACAATGAGCACCTTTGGACGCAAGAAAATCCAAATCATGTTGTACAAAGGAGGCCGCAAATTAAGTTCGGATTTAATGTTTGGTGTGGTGTTATTGGTTCAAGAATACTCGGACCGTATTTTTACCAAGCTACTTTAACTGGTGCAGTTTCATAACTTACACTTTCTGCAAAACGAGTTTGAGAATATGTTAAGATGAATTAAACCTAGAGCATCGTGCTATGCTTCAATGGTTTCAGCACGATGGTTCACCCCCACATAATCATCTCCCTGTGCGAACTTATTTAAATGAAGTTTTTCCCAATTCATGGATTGGAAGAAATGGACCAGTCGAATGGGCTCCTCGGTCCCATGATCTTTCAGTTTTAGATTATTTCTTGTGGGGGACAATAAAAGATAACGTTTATCGGACAACCTATGCGACAATAGAGGATCTTATGGAAGCTGTTCAGGAAGCTTTTGACAATATTGATAGGCGTTCTGTGAGAAAAGCCTCAAATTCTGTTTCAAAAAGATGTATCTTGTGCATTAATAATAACGGTGGGCTTTTTGAACAATTTCGTTAATATCCTTAAAATAAATTGGTAATGATTTGTTCATAAAATTTTTGCATCTTTGTTAAGTATTTCATTCACTTACCACAAATGATTTCCATCCATATAATTTTAAATTCTTTCTGAAAATAAATCCGGTTGTTACTTATTATTATTGTTTTACTTAAAATATGCCAGTCGCATACTTCTCCGGTGCTCTGACACATATAGAGGTGCTCACGCGATGCCGACTTCGATCGTTTTGATTTAATCCGTTGGATTGCGTATAATTTTCACAGCCATCTACTTTAACGAACAATTGAAAAGTTAAAAACGGCTGGAGTTGACCCATTTTTCAAAATAACAATATCAAATATTATATCGTTGGAAAGCATAAAAAAAGACATTTTTTTCTAGCTCATAGCAAACTATGGTTTACATTTAAAAAACTTGAAGTTTGTGTTATAACTTGAAAACAAAAGTGTTCACGAACAATTTGATCACACTGTCTTATTAACACTGCGAAAACATGAAACTTTGTAATTTAAATTTTTTTTGTAAAATAAATAGCAACGGAGCTACACCCATCTGAAGGAATTGGGCGAATTCGGATTTTTCCAAATATCTAGTCAGCCATGACGTTTTTTCAAAAAATAAAAGTAACATTTAATAAGGATCATAAAACTGCACATCTTTCCTCATTTAAGCTTTTTTGTATCTCTTATACTTTCCCAGATCCTTACACTAAACATCGAAAAAAACTCACCCTGTATATTATTTTCATTTCTTTTATAGAATATTTTGTGTTTCTCTGAGGGATGTATTGGTTATAAAAATCTTCATAACTTGATAGTTTTGAAACCATTTCCTCATCACCGCGTTCTTTTATAGCCACCATTATTTTTTTATACG
Organism: Pogonocherus hispidulus; assembly: GCA_963924545.1. Classification (NCBI taxonomy): domain Eukaryota; kingdom Metazoa; phylum Arthropoda; class Insecta; order Coleoptera; family Cerambycidae; genus Pogonocherus; species Pogonocherus hispidulus. Next base: position 42,873,879 of record OZ004694.1, read on the forward strand.
TAGATCCTCGAGTCCCTATAAATTTAAATAATATTTTTGCTACCTACTTTTAACAGAGTGACAAAACGGAACGTTCCTTTTAATTTAAAAATTATATACTTATCCAACAACAAACCTTTTTGTATAGATATCATTTTTTTTTGTTTCTTTTCCCACTCTTATTACAAATTAAACACTTATATTTGTATTCCGATTATCAAAGACATTCACACTATGAAATTTTGCTGAAGAGTTAGGTTTAATATTTTGTTTACCGGAACTAACTATTTTCGTGTTTTGGATACTTGTACAGTTTTTTCTGCAAGATGTATGGAAAACGATTTTTATTTTGTCAGATAAAATCGCTTCTTTATGCTGCAATATTCTTTCACCGCATTTATCTAGTCTTTTTTCAGCCGCTGCAATAAGTGTTAATAATCCTTGTGTTCTAGGATTGTGAACAGTAATATTATTCTCGTACGTAGTAATACTATTTCCATAGATGAAACACGGCATGTTCCACGCCATGTAGCCGAGGCAATAGCTCAGTCTGTTAGGTGCTGGGTGATAGCCTGTGACTAACAGAATGGGTATATTGCGGCGCGAGTTCAAATCTTGCCAGGGGAGAAATGGCACCTCTCCCAGGGAATGGTTGTGTGTCTGCGTTTTTTTCATGTGTACCCTCCTTCTACACAAGCCTTAGGCTTTCAGGAGGGAGGTTGTCCATTTCTGTGGTGTGTTTTATATTTATTAGGTAGGTATATAATGGATTATAAAAAAACTATTTCTAATGTTGCACTAAAACAAAATTGACACATACAATACATGCACGATTACACCCGTCTAACAGAAGTAATGGAAAACGTGTTGCGCATGAGTGCAATCGACGACCTTAAGAATTGTCAGTAAAAAGAATCTCACACAGAATAGTATACTTAATTACATTTGAAATTTTATCTCATCTGAAATATTTTCTTGCTGAAAGCCATAACATTTTTAATTTTGATTTTCTTAAAATCGTGTCCCATCCACTTCTTTTAATTTTGTCACAGTTAAATTTGACAAACCGCGTGGCGCTTAGATTTAAAAATTATTGGTTTGGAAATCAGGGTTCATACATTTTCTTTTTTGTTTGAAAAACTTTTTTAATATCTTACCTTAATTTCAATCGCTGCATGTATAGAAAAATTTTTTAGAATAAAAAAAGTTCCTCGCTTTGTCAAAATTAAGCTGCATAATAGATTTATAGATTTCTATAGATCAATAGATTTCTTATATTAATAGCATTTTTACGAAAAAACTAATGTATTTTTGGAAACGCGTATTACATAATAATAATCGCTCATATTTCTGCTTTAAAATAAAAAAAAAACATGTCGATACATCAATTGGCTAACGATTTATTGATATATAAAAAAATACAGTGAAAGAAAATGCATCAGTTAGGACTATTTTTCTTAATAAAAAAAAAAGGTGTTCAATAAAAAAATATAGTAATTGGCCATTCCGTATAGTCAATAACTTGTAGAATAAGACTATGTTGGTCTCATTTGGTTATACTCCAAAAATTTTTTTTTTCGAGAGTGGGAGTGGGAAAACATTGTAATCTTCCAGACCAAGTTATTGCTGACGTAATTGTTTCTACTATAAACAATAATCTGATTAAAGCGAGTGCGCAAGCAGCAGACTGCAAAACTACGAAAAGTTTGTTACGGTTTTTAACTGAAACGAATTGCGTCATCTCAAGCTCAAGCACAAGTAGTGAACAACAGGTTATGAAACATGATAGCAGGCATTGGTGTCAACCAAATTATTGTCCAAGCAGACGTAATTAATGAACAGTACAATTTTGTACAACAACCTTCGTTCTTAACTAAAGACGAGAATATACATATATATATATATATATATAAAAAAAACATAAAACACACCACAGAAATGGACAACCTCCCTACTGAAAGCCTAAGGCTTGTGTAGAGGGAGGGTACACATGAAAAAAACGCAGACACACAACCATTCCCTGGGAGAGGTGCCATTTCTCCCCTGGCGAGATTCGAACTCGCGCCGCAATATACCCATTCTGTTAGTCACAGGCTATCACCCAGCACCTAACAGACTGAGCTATCGCCGTATATATATACAGGGTGGGTTTTTTTCGATGTTTAGTGTAGGGTTTTGGGAAAGTATAAGAGATACAAAAAAGCTTAAATGAGGAAAGATGTGCAGTTTTATGATCCTTATTAAATGTTACTTTTATTTTTTGAAAAAACGTCTTTTTCAAACGAGGAAAAGCGTGATATTATTGAGTGTTATATTCGTTGTGATAAAAACTGCGTTCGAGCTGCACAGCAATACTTCAAACAATATTTTTTCAAAAAATAAAAGTAACATTTAATAAGGATCATAAAACTGCACATCTTTCCTCATTTAAGCTTTTTTGTATCTCTTATACTTTCCCAGATCCTTACACTAAACATCGAAAAAAACTCACCCTGTATATTATTTTCATTTCTTTTATAGAATATTTTGTGTTTCTCTGAGGGATGTATTGGTTATAAAAATCTTCATAACTTGATAGTTTTGAAACCATTTCCTCATCACCGCGTTCTTTTATAGCCACCATTATTTTTTTATACGTAGATCCTCGAGTCCCTATAAATTTAAATAATATTTTTGCTACCTACTTTTAACAGAGTGACAAAACGGAACGTTCCTTTTAATTTAAAAATTATATACTTATCCAACAACAAACCTTTTTGTATAGATATCATTTTTTTTTGTTTCTTTTCCCACTCTTATTACAAATTAAACACTTATATTTGTATTCCGATTATCAAAGACATTCACACTATGAAATTTTGCTGAAGAGTTAGGTTTAATATTTTGTTTACCGGAACTAACTATTTTCGTGTTTTGGATACTTGTACAGTTTTTTCTGCAAGATGTATGGAAAACGATTTTTATTTTGTCAGATAAAATCGCTTCTTTATGCTGCAATATTCTTTCACCGCATTTATCTAGTCTTTTTTCAGCCGCTGCAATAAGTGTTAATAATCCTTGTGTTCTAGGATTGTGAACAGTAATATTATTCTCGTACGTAGTAATACTATTTCCATAGATGAAACACGGCATGTTCCACGCCATGTAGCCGAGGCAATAGCTCAGTCTGTTAGGTGCTGGGTGATAGCCTGTGACTAACAGAATGGGTATATTGCGGCGCGAGTTCAAATCTTGCCAGGGGAGAAATGGCACCTCTCCCAGGGAATGGTTGTGTGTCTGCGTTTTTTTCATGTGTACCCTCCTTCTACACAAGCCTTAGGCTTTCAGGAGGGAGGTTGTCCATTTCTGTGGTGTGTTTTATATTTATTAGGTAGGTATATAATGGATTATAAAAAAACTATTTCTAATGTTGCACTAAAACAAAATTGACACATACAATACATGCACGATTACACCCGTCTAACAGAAGTAATGGAAAACGTGTTGCGCATGAGTGCAATCGACGACCTTAAGAATTGTCAGTAAAAAGAATCTCACACAGAATAGTATACTTAATTACATTTGAAATTTTATCTCATCTGAAATATTTTCTTGCTGAAAGCCATAACATTTTTAATTTTGATTTTCTTAAAATCGTGTCCCATCCACTTCTTTTAATTTTGTCACAGTTAAATTTGACAAACCGCGTGGCGCTTAGATTTAAAAATTATTGGTTTGGAAATCAGGGTTCATACATTTTCTTTTTTGTTTGAAAAACTTTTTTAATATCTTACCTTAATTTCAATCGCTGCATGTATAGAAAAATTTTTTAGAATAAAAAAAGTTCCTCGCTTTGTCAAAATTAAGCTGCATAATAGATTTATAGATTTCTATAGATCAATAGATTTCTTATATTAATAGCATTTTTACGAAAAAACTAATGTATTTTTGGAAACGCGTATTACATAATAATAATCGCTCATATTTCTGCTTTAAAATAAAAAAAAAACATGTCGATACATCAATTGGCTAACGATTTATTGATATATAAAAAAATACAGTGAAAGAAAATGCATCAGTTAGGACTATTTTTCTTAATAAAAAAAAAAGGTGTTCAATAAAAAAATATAGTAATTGGCCATTCCGTATAGTCAATAACTTGTAGAATAAGACTATGTTGGTCTCATTTGGTTATACTCCAAAAATTTTTTTTTTCGAGAGTGGTGCGTCTTTTCCTAAGTTTGTTGCTGTAGGCCAATATGTTTATTCATAAAATATCACAAAATAATTATGAGCACAATATTTCCATTCGCCCTGTACATTTAGATTGCTTTAGTTGGCATTGATCTGATCGGGTTTATTCAGGTGTTTTCAACATTTCCCACATGTTGGAATGGAAAATGTGACTTTTTTTTAAGTTTCTACAGTCTCCACCAGCAAAGCACATTACCTAACATTTAGTCATCTTCAAAGCATAAATGAAAGATAGTCCCAAATTTATATAGATTTTACTAAAAAATTAAAACACTGTTAATATTTAAAAAAGCACTTACTGTTTTTACGGTAAGGTTGTACTGGATAAATAAAATACATTCATTTTAACACTTGGCGAGCATTAAACTAGCCCAAAATATCTTCAAAAATTCTATTCCCGTCTAGGGTTTGTGTAATTTTAAAAAAAATATATATCATGGTTTCTCTCTAATTACGGCAGATATCCTGAGAAAGTATTTAGAGTACTACCACTTACAAAAGTTTCGGCAGTATGACTCCCCGAGCTATCATATTGTATTGTCCACTAAAATATAATTATCAATTTATCGTTAATAAATAAATGTTTCTAAACGATGAATTTTGCAACTAGTCGCCACTTAGAAAATTTAAACACAAAGAAAACATGACATGTTTGAGTGAATTTAACGCAGCTCTCTATAATGCTGACTAGATTCTGGTCTCTAGTCTGTCCTCGCCCATATTCTGTACTAAATATGGTAATGATATATTACTTGTTATTATAAATTTTGTTATTAAACAATAACAAAATCATACTGTGTATTTTTAATATAGTTCTTAACAATGTAACATTCGCAATAAACTAAATATTATCACAATATATGAATGGGTACATTATAATTATTATTACTGCTGCTTATTTAACACAAAGAAGACTATGTGGTATAAGTCTGAACCGACATATTTTAGTATTGGTCATGCTTCAAGCATTTGTAGGAAACGCTTCCTACATAAATGAGAATGTTCGTAGGTGACTTGTGTGGGATACGTTTCAATATTCTTCTGATCATATACGGCAATGGTACTTAAGCTAAATGCAAAATTAGCAGAGAATTGTAATACTAACATCTATGCAATACATTTAAGCTTATACTGTCCTGATATGTATATGTTTGTATACCTATATACAGAATGTTTCGAATTTTAATCGTGGAATATAGTCAATAAAAAAGAAGAAATAATGGGAAATTATTTCGAAAAGGCAAACATTTTCGAGGTGAAAGGTGTATACAAACTAGCTTAAAAATAATAATGATCGAGAGAAGGTGGCGTACGAAGTATTGGCCAGTCGATGTCTCGAAAATTATTTGAACTTTAATTTTGAAATTTGTTAATTTTAAACAGTCAAAAGTGTTAGTCATTTCTGGTTTAAAAGGATTTTAGTTATATTTTACCTTTAAATAGGACACCATTTAAATTTTAAATAGGACACCCTGCTAATTACTAAAATTTTGAGAGGGTCAATATAATTGCAATAATTCAAACAATAAATTTATATTCGCTATAAAGGTAGCATTTCAATAAAAAATAAATAGTTACACTAGGATATATAAATGGAATTATATATTATGAGTATACATATAAGGATAATATGCTATACAAAATAAATAGAAATTTTTATTTGAATACTTGTGGTTTCATGTTTTTTATTATTTTACAGGTGGTGTAATCCCAAAAGAAAATACAATAAATAAATCATTGTAGTTTCTTTTGGGATTACACCAAAAGAGACTACAATGAATTATGAAAACGCACCACTGATAAGTTACAGATATTACACTAAATAAAGAGAAAGTTTTGTATAAAAAAGGAAAGTATTCAAATTCTGAATTATTAACCAATAAGCCGCATCACTAGCTCAGAATGTAACTTTTCGGAATAAAAAAAAATATTTTAAACGGAAAGGTCAAGGTGCTCTAACATGAATATAATCCTCAAAACATTACACAAAGCAACGTTTTATGCTAGTTTTCTAACATTCTTTCGATTTAACAATTTCCATATCCGTAATCTGGAAATGATAAAACCTGAATAAAGGTTATAAAGTATGAGGTTATGTAAAATACGGCAATTATTTAACAAATTTTTTAAAGATAGAAATCCAAGCAAAGATATACGCATATTTGTGGTCCACAAAATAAGGCTCAGAAAATCAAATACTGTTAAAAAGTGATTAAGGAAAATTACATCACATAATTTTTTTTATTATTAAAGAACATGCATGCGTGTGTGCGTGCGTAATATTCATAATTATTGTTGTATATTTCTAATATTTTTTTATATATCTATTTACACGTATATAACTGAGATAAAAAAATTAAAACCAATTTTGCTTAACTCTTGGCTTTAGCGCCAAACAAACTGAATTACAAATTAGCTCGGATAGCTCAATCGTTAAGTTAAAGGTTCGGAGGGGCACTGTGTTTACTATCACCCTATAGGTGGCGCCAGAGATTTTTTTAGGACAAAAATTCAAAACTATTTTATTTACTTTCCTAAATACAGGTGAGGTCAGAAATAAAGGAATTAAAAAGGTTGATCCATAAACAGATTGAAAAGTGAATTTGTTTTTACAAAATAGAAAAAAAGTTTGATTTAAAATTACAAAACTGGACCTTTTACAATAATTTAGACCAAATATTGAACCCTATTGGTTTAGTGGCTACCTCGAGTCGCGTTGCCAACGTTATGTGGAGTCCAGAGATCCTGAGAATATTCCTCCAGGAAGGGTGGTTTAGTTGTTATAACCGTCTAGCTAGAGGTCAGGAATACTGGACGGAAACTCTGGATCTCAAGAACTGGTAACGAGACTTCAGTGTGGATGTTTGGAACACTAGGTAGTTGCAGCTTCAAGGTAGTAGATTCATGTGGCTTGTCTTCAACGGTTGTACAATACTCTGAACAATGTAGGCAGTCTGGCTGTGCGGTATAAAACGAGTATATTGTATTAATATTATTATTCTCAACAGCAGTTTTATTAAAGGAATTCCTTTAAGGTATATTAACTATTTTACCTGGGTGAGTGTTTACGTACCCCCGCTCATGACTATTGTTTATATATAGGTATATATACCACTGTAAAGTTCAATTAGGACCTCAGTATCATCTAAGTATAATTTTGTTAATAGAAACTTTCATAACTTAGAGAGCATTCAGTAGTCAGTAAGAATTCATAACTCAATTCAATACAACACAAGCATTGTATGTAATCAAATCTCTGTCAGATTTATGTATTCATTAGAATAAATTGTTACGTATTTAAATAGTCTTTATTCGAACATTCAACCTACGGGTTAAAACAACGGTTATACATAAAAAAGGTAACAAAAGGCCAGTAATTATGATAACAAAAAAATTACAAGTGACTAGAAAAAATAACTATATGAACAAAAAGTACCTCGTTGAATCCAAGTTATGAACTAGTTCTATTAAAACAAAAATGAGGAAGATACAAAACTCCTTTGAATAATTGATTACTAAAGGAACTAAAATTTACTGAAAGTATGTAGTGGCGAGATACAGTGAAATACACCGTAGTGCCCTCTTTCGGTCTTTGCTACTACCTGTCTGACAATTATTGTCTAATTGACAGACAGATAACGATCCGCTTTTCTGCAGATGCCATTACAGCGACCTCTATTGTCTTTGAGGAAGACAATCCTATTTATTTATTTGGAGATGTCGAAAACAACAACTCCACGGTCAATATGCCCGTGGCGTTGTATTACATCGACATCTCCATTAGGGTGGAGTGAAATATTAAAAATTAAAAAAAAAATATTTCTTTAAATACATACTGGAGATGGAGGCCATTTAGGTTCAAAATATTGGGAAAAAATTTCAGCTCGATAAAAAAGTTTCTCGATGGTTCACAAGTGAAACAACTAAAATAAAAAAAAAATTATATATTTTTTCTAGTACATATTGGATATAGATGCCATCTGAGTTCAAGTTAATGGAAAATAAGTTTCAACTCGATAAGAAAACGTCTTGAGGGTTCACAACGATTATTATTTTGTGCGGAACTGTTTTTTTGTATTAAACTTGGGCATTATTTTTCTAGATACAATTCTCGACCGGATAAGTCCATCTCTGCATTGCATTCCAAAAACTTCACTTGACGCCTCAGTTACCAACTTGATACAACGTTCTACGCTTTGCGTATGGCATGGGAACCGAGGAAAATTGATGTTGCTGTAATCACCACTTGTAATTACCTCCAAAATTACCTCGTCTGATATAAATTTTATTACAGGAGGTTCTGTTACATTAATACCTTGCCAGTCAATTATATCAATATAATCCTTTGCTTCATAGTTCAATGTTGGTACAACAAACTTCCGAATAGTCGCTTGCATTCCTCTGGATCGCACTTTCATCACTCGTCGGAGAGCTAATTCGCGAATGGATTTTCTTGAATCGGTCATCATAGACAGAAGCATATTTTCTGGGTGGGCGTAAAAGGAATTTCTTTCAATGACAGGATCAATAACTTTTTTTATATCCGAGTCAAGGTATCTGGAGAGAGAAATCATTTTCCACAAATAACGTGCCCCATGTGTACTGGAAGGGTGGCATTTAATTGAGAACCACATCGGAGCATAAACACGACCGACAAAATTCGCTAGAGTAACCAAATTATGAGATGGATTTTCCGTTCCAATACATAGTCTCATAATTCTATTTGCCGCAGTCAACCACCGAGCATGTGATAATTTTCCTGGGCTTCTTGATAATTGTGATTCTGAACAATTCCCACTGGCTACTGCCTGGCATATATCATATAAATATTTTTGATCGCAACTAAGGTCCTCAATTTTTGATATATCTGGAAAAAACTGTGAGTATTTCCGTAATTGGTTTGAATATCGCCATAGCTGTGTTCTCACAACTTTCCATTTTTTTGCCAATCGGCCCAGAGCAACCAGATGGTCCTGCTGTGGGGCCATCTAAGTTCTGTAAAAGATGTCTTAGCGGCAGCTCGTTACAATGTAATAAGCAAATACACCATTGCAAAGGTCTACCCAAAGCTTCTTCTATCAACCTTACAACACCGCCTTTTATACCAGTATTGCCAACGGTTCCATCACATCCAATGGCCATTAACTGAGATAAAGAAATTTTATTTTTATGTAGAAAATTCATTATTGAGTCTTTAATGCTTCTTGATTTTCCATCGCAAGGAGAAACATGTCCTACATAATGTGATCACGGTTCTTGAATAAGAGAAATATGTTCTTTCACAACAATTTTGTGGTATGTTTTTCCTCCGCGTTTGATTAACATTTTAGTCCGATCTTTTCGGCCATCAAAAAAAAGACTTCTAAAGAAATATTTTTCTGTAATTTTTGTCTGACACCAGTTCTTAGTCGCCGTATTTTGGATCTGTCAATAACTTTCGATTGATCCTCGGGGGATATAATACCAATGTCTTTCAACACACAACTTGCAATTATAGATTTCTATCAGATACCCCCGTTCTATCACATGCGAGGCCTAGGCTAGGTAATTTTAATCGCGTCTGTTTTGTAGCCTCATGAATCGGATTTTTCTTTTTCACAGGTGAGTCACTAATAAAGTCGCTATCACTGTCAGTTGCTTCAGATAAATCCGATTTATCAGATAGGTTTACTACAAGATTGGCGTTCATTGAAGCCTTGGTTTCATTCAATTGTCTTTTTCGTTGTATACTTTCAGCTCGGTCTATCTTTCTTTTTGTATGTCGCTCAATTTTACGACTTGCATTTAAGTCAATATTTCCAATATACATTTTCCTTAAATTCCTTTGATCTTTTAGAAATTTTCGCTCTTGTAGTGAAACTTTTTTATCTGAATCACATGAACACAACTCAAAGCTTTTACATTGGCAGGTACATATGTCAAACAGCGTCTCGGATTTTTCCAAAAATGGTTGCAGCTTCACTTTATATTCTTCGAGCTTGTGTCTGCTTTGGTTTATTTTGTAATTCTTCAAAATTTTTTTATATTTATCATGGTATTGGCGAATCTTTCTGACAATGGAAGAGTGACAAGTGGTAGGAAGGGATGCTTTACCCCATATTTGATACACATTCCGTGCCACTTCTTCTGATATCTGAAGTACAGTGGGTTCTTTTTTACTCGATTTTTTAAGAGTAAACATAACATTTAAGTAATCTTTCATCACCTCCTTAAATGTTGGCAAAACGCACCCTTGAAGTCGTTCTGGTTTACCAAATATAACGTCCTCTGCTTTTTGTCTAGTGAAAGACATTGTTGCATGTTTTAAAATGAAAAACTTAGAACTATAATAATAATTAAAAGAATGAATTAACACTATAATTATAACATAACTGTCGATGGGAAACAACAAATCATTACGTGCGTATACGAAATGAGATTATGAACGACTGACTTGTTTGTTCATGTGTCAGAATTAGTGGATGAAGGTGGGGGCACGGGGGTATTGGAAGGGATAGTTTGTATGTGGACTATACGGACTGATTGCTGAAAGCGGCTGCATTCTTAAATAACTTACGTTGCAAATTTTGAAGATCGTTGTGAACCCTCTAAATATTTTTTGATCAAGCTGAAATTTTTTTCTCATCATTCTGAATACAAATGTCTTCCGTTTACCTTATGTATACGAAAAAATTAAAAAAAAATTTTTTCATATTTTCAAGGTCGTTGTGAACCCTCTAAAAATTTTTTTTTCATACTAATTTTTTTCCCCCATCATTCTGAATACAAATGGCCTCCATTCCCTCTATGTATAAGGAACAATTTTTTTTTAATTCGCTCCACCCTAATCTCCATGGATGTCGCCACATCCTTCATCAAGACCAAATACCAGACAATGACCGGTTTCGATCCTGTCATGATCTCATCAGACTGCCATAGGTATCAGAATCGATGAATGATCTGGCGACATGATTGCCTAAGGGGCATAGTGAATGTTTGTAGGGCGAGATACAGTGAAATACACCGTAGTGCCCTCTTTCGGTCTTTGCTACTACCTGTCTGACAATTATTGTCTAATTGACAGACAAATAACGATCTGCTTTTCTGCAGATGCCATTACAGTGACCTCTATTGTCTTTGAGAAAGACAATCCTATTTATTTATTTGGAGATGCCGAAAACAACAACTCCACGGGCAATATACCCCGACTGGCGTTGCATTACATCAACATCTCCATGGATGTCGCCATATCCTTCATCAAATAAATCTCCAAATAAATAAATTATTGAAAGTACTTAAGGTACGGAAAGTAAAAAATTAAATAAGGTAATCTCAAATTAACAAAAGTCACTTTATTAAATAAATTAAATGATTAAATAAATAATTAAATAAATTAAAATATTAAAAATACTCCCTTGATTGATGCAGCAAGATATATGATAGAACCTATTATGTAAAGAAAAAAATAAAGCAACTAGAAACGTAGTGGAATTGTTAGATTGACACAGCTAGTAAATCTGGACAAGTAAACCTTTCCGCAAATTCGTATTAAAACAATGAAAAGGCCACTTACCCAATTCAAAATGAGGAATATATCCTACTAGATGTGTTCATGTACGATTTTGAATCTTTTCCCCAAATTAGTATGTATCATATGGTTCTTTTAGGAATATTGTAAAGCTCCAAACCCTTATTCAATTCTCACTTATATTGTATCCTTATTTCCTTTTGGGACACCCTGTATAGCTCTGAAAAATCGACACACAGCAAAATTCTTGCTCAAAAGATATAAAGATAATTAAATACAATCATTAATACTTGTTACAAAAGGTATCTGCCATCCGATAATTAAAATCAAAGCATATATTAAAAAAAAAAGAAAATAGAAATTACCCTGTATTTTTGTGAGAGAAACACGTGGCTGTAAATAGGTTAAAATAATACAATAAATGACTTTGTAGATGTATATTTCTCTGCTTATACTGAAAAATATTGGTACATAAATCAAGCTAAATAAACAATAAACATCAATAAAAGGTAAAAAGCATAAATTATTCAATGATTTATAAAATATATCGCTAGTTACGTACCTTTACTCTGTTCGAGAAAACAAGCTTAAGCCACGATAGTAGATAAGCAAAGCCGCTATCAGCTCACTTCAAGGTCAACAAGCTCCGGATGACATGTTTCCATCAGCAACGACCATCAGCAGCTAACTTCAGGATATAGTCTCAGGTTGGCGAGGTCTTCGGCTAAAGGGGATGATCTTTAGCATGGGGGACAATGACCAGACGCTGTAGTTCGGAGTTCTGCCACCAGGATATTCTAGGGGGCGCTGTTTAGGGGGAGGTGGGGTGCAAGGGGTTGTGGTACGTGGCGATGATCTTCAGCGTGGTCGACAGTGACCAGAAGGTGTAGTTCGGAGTTCTGCCACCCGGAAATTATAGGCGGCGCTGGTGTGCGGATGATTTATTACCTTATCCGAGAGAAGTAATTTCAATGTAAACAAAGTTCTTCGTCGGTGGAATTCCAGGAAATGAATCTAATAAATCTGTCAATTAAATGTTAACAACGTGCAATTTACTGATGTCGGCTTCTTTGTCGGTGAAATTCTTAGAACCCTGGTAGTAATTAATAATTAAGAATTATAGTTATGTACATGCTTCTCGAGGGGGCTGTTGGTTTCGGAATGTGATTTATGATATGACATTAATATACCTGAATTAATATGATTGGTAATCTAATATTAAAAGGATGTAAAAAATAAAGCTGAACGCTGATTGGTGGAATTGATAAAAAAATAAAATGGCGGTCTTAAGGAGCGGAAGGGAGATGGTGCACTCTGACTTATGGTAAAAAATTGCTCACTTGCTATATTTTGTGTGCGAGGCAATAAATGTTTAGCATAGGCACCTATCGACTTGTTCTAACAAGCGGGCATGAATTTATTGAATTTAACTTGGGTATAATATCGGTTTGCATCAGATTCCAAAATTAATACATAAATATTGGCATATTAACTTACATATTGAAGTCGGAAATGATAAAATACCATGTTTGTTTTATAAATAAATATACTAATTTCTGCCGATTATGCACTATTAATCAGTAGGTAATGGGATACTTGAGCCAGACAGTGTGACGTCATCACTGGCGCCAACTTCAGGGTGGTCGGTAAGTATACGATCTGCATTACCGGCCGGACACAAGTGCCAACTTCAGACCATTGAACCACAGAACAGAATGAGATCCCACGACGACACCCCCGAAATTTAGAAAAGGACCATCCCAAATTTAGAAAAGGACCACCCAAATTTTAGAAGATGACCCAGAAATTTAGAAAAGGACCCCCGAAATTCAAATTATTAGTATACAGGGTGCCCCAAAAAAGAAGTTAGTTATAGGGTGAGCCAAAATAAGAAGTAACCTGCCTATTTAAAGAAAAATCATGCGCAGTAAATCCTCTAATATAACAGAAAAACATGCGCAGTAAATTCTAACAAAAAAAACATGGCGGACAGTAAAATAAAAGAGGGAAATTCAATTGGTGTGATTTACGACGTAGAATAATAATGATAAGATATTAAAAAAGAACTTACAGCTATTTGAGGTTATGTAACTGAGGTGGAGCACACATGTTTTGACCACTATTGCACCATCACTATACTGATACTACTAAATCATATACCTAGTAAGTAACACGTAATTTTATCATAAAGCTCTGACATATGTTTTTCTAGTTCATTGACTTATTGTGATCATCGTTTATGGCTATTCAGCGATTATATATAGTAACACCTGCTAGCTACTTGATAAAATACCGAGGTTTATGCATACGTAGATAATAGACAGGAAGTTACCAAGGTCGCGACATTTTACTTTTACAGAAATTCAAATATGTAGCATACAGAGTGTCTCAAAAATTAATGATATAGGGTGAGGCAAATAAGAAAGTGGTCTAAAAAATCATGCGCGGTAGGTAACCCTTTGTTTATAGAAAAGATGAATGATGTAATAAGAGGAAAAATCATGCGCGTATGACTATCACTACTACTACTGGACAATAAAATACTAAGAGCTAAGTAGTATTGAATAATATTAATAATAATAATAAAACTAGGATGGAAATTTAATATTGTATTTATTAATCTGCTTCTACAAGATTGAATTTATTGATATATTCTACAGGCAGAAACATTTTAATAGTTTTATTTTGAAATCATTTCTTTTTAAAATAAGAGCTTGGGATATGCTTAGATTTATCCATATCTACAAAAAAGTCTTCACTTTCACATGGAATACATTTGCTGTTAGGAAGTTCGGGGTCTCCGCCGCATTTGATGCATTTATATTTCACTGGAACAGGCATATTCTGCAGAATCTTCAGTGCTACAAACCCTTGACTGCAATAGTTGATCTTTGACCTTCTACAGTTCAATAACTTTTGTTCGAATCGCAACTAAGCTTTAAACGCAACAATAAATATTTCTGTACTAAAAACTAAAAGAAAAAATAAAGATAAATTGATAATAAAGGCAAATTGAAGAAAATACTTTAATTCTGTGATAGCATAAATCTCAGAAACTATGAAGAAATAAAAACTGTACGTTAGGTATACCTAGATGCTAGTAAAGTTGAAGTACTAAACTAATTATTCTTCAATACACTTGATGTATTTATACAAAATCAGTTTCCACATTTTTAATACTTGGTGGTCTTTCAAATAAGAAAAGCGTAATATGTTGAAACCAGGAATCGAACCTGGGACCTATAGATTTTCAGTCTACCGCTCTCCCATCTGAGCTATTTCAACCGTAGATAATAATAAAAATAGTAGTAAATAAAACTAGAGTGGAAATTTAATCTCCTTCTACAATATTGAATTTATTAATATATTCAGGAGGTACAAACATTTTAATATCAACATTTTTTCTATAAACAAGTTTTAGAACAATACTCGTTAACATATTTATGTATATTATGCGTTTGTTCACACATTCTTATGTATACAAATAAAAAAAAATGTTATATATTTTATGTATCTTTTATTATCCTTTCAATAATAATAAACATGCTTAGAAATTTATTGATGACGTAAACCACGTTCACAAAAACTGCAATCTTGTTGTGATGAAACTGGACCATCCCATTGGGTTTTCCAGTCTGGCCTATTGTAGTGCACAAAGCAGGGCAGCTTAATTTTTAAATTAAAGTCACTTTGATAACTTGATGGTAATTTTGACCAAATATCCAATAATTCAGCGGGCCGTATGTATTTAACAATATATTACAGTGGAACATGGTGCAGCTCATCTTTAGTAAAATCACTAAATGACTTTATTTTCTCATGATGAAGTGACGTCATAATTTTACTTTTGCAACAGAAACAACTAACAGGTTGAGACATTGTGAAAGACTGATTAAAATAAAAGAAGCAGTCTACTTAAAAGAGTTTTATTTATTATTTAAATCAGATAGTACATTATCTTTATAATAATAGAAATATTCACGTAGAGCATTACTCAACAAGCTATCATTGGATATATCACAAAACGCCAATAATATTTCCTCTACATTTAACGTTACTCTATTGGACTTAAGCCACAAATTAATTAGTTCCAAAATATTATGATAATATGAACAAAAATTTAATGAATCTAACATAGTAATACGAGATGATAATACACATGAGTCCATTAGTAGGATTTCCTTTATATCTTGATCAAACAGTTCAAAGCTGATGTCAAACTTTTTTATATTCACTACTTTGACATCTTCGTAGAGGAGATGGGATATGTAAATATAATCTCCACACATGTCGGTTACTGTTTCGGGTTCATCGGGATGGCCTTCGATTTGGGTTTGGGAGAAGAAATTAGCTTGTAATTGTCGTAAAATGTCCGTGAATGTACACCACTCATATGTGCTGAAGGATATTTTCATTGGTCTATAATTGTGTTGTATAATAACAGCAGGACAAAAGCTTCGTGCCGGACTCAAGCCACATTTGATTTGAATGGAGTTAGTGATCAAAGGAAAAATTGTGTGTAACAAATACACATTTTCCTTATTTGCTGCATGCTCGTATCTTGCCAATATTTCATCGAGCTCCTTACTGTAATCAATAATAGAATCCATGGAATTCTCATCCATTATAGTAGATTTGTGAATTTCATCACCACTTGTATCACTAATACTGTTAGCACTAATAAATGACATTTCAGACACTCTCGCAGCACCAGTAGATGACTGATAAATTGTTAAATTTGTTTTTCTTATATATTTTCTCCAGATAATGTGATCCCCGGAATTCCAGGGATCACTCTACTGCCCTCTATCAGACTATGTTGAAATTATCAATCCAACTGTTATGGCTTTTATGTAAGCCCAACCACTTGACAAATACCTTCTTTCCCTTTTTTCTTAGTACCTTTTCCACAAGATGTCGGGATTGGCAATTTTTTGTAGTTCTTCGGCGTAAAAGGTGCCTTTGATGGGTCGCCCCTGCATATCGTCCAAAAGATATGTGCTAGGATTTGTTGTTTTACCCGATGCAATTTTAAAGAGTTCAGTTGTCCAGTTGGGGGTGTAGCCTTTATCAAATACATGTTTATTTTTACTTATGCGAACAACATCACCTACTTTAAATTTTTGCGCGCCGCTAATCTTGATGTGACTATAGGTGGATTTTAGTATAGCTTTTTCATTAGATCTGTTGACCTGAACAGGTTTAGTACTATGTTTTGTTTCGTTGTAATT
Source organism: Pogonocherus hispidulus (assembly GCA_963924545.1). Lineage (NCBI taxonomy): Eukaryota > Metazoa > Arthropoda > Insecta > Coleoptera > Cerambycidae > Pogonocherus > Pogonocherus hispidulus. The sequence goes on from OZ004694.1 coordinate 42,890,829, forward strand.
TTTCGTGATTTGAGGTAAAACATATATCCATTTATAGGTACCATTTAAGCTAAAGTATTTATACAGTTTAGCCTTTATAGTACGTATTGCGCGCTCGGCAATGGCGGCTTTCTTGATGCTGTAGGTGCTGTAATGATTTATATGGAATTTTTTCATTAAGTTTTGAAATATTTTATTGTAGTATTCGGTTCCCTGATCGGTTTGCAGATTTTTAGGCACTCTATTTTTATCATGTAATAGAATATCTTCAAAAGCAGCAGTTATTTCTTTACCGGTCTTAGTTTTCAGCGGTCGAGTCCAAACAAATTTCGAGAAACAATCTATGATCACTAGTATCATGGTAAAATTTCAGTTGTAGCGAGCATACTGGCGCATATCAGCCAGATCTGATTGCCAGGATTCATCTAAACCTTTTATAATAGTACATAGTACGCCTGCGTATATAGTTCTTTCTTGCGGGCTTATGCAGTTCATTCACTAATTGAATTTTTTCCTTTGCACGTTTCAGCGACGACAATATTTCAGTTTTGTGTGTGTACAATGTTTGATGCGTTACTGCTACTGACTGGCGTTGTAATTTTAGATATATCATGATATATTTGCGTCTTTTGCTTTTCAACTCTATCTTTAAACTGTATAAATTCACGCTCGATATTTTATGTGGTATTTTTCAAGTCTTTTAGCTCTTGTGCTACATTTTGCAGCAAATTGTCAACCACACTTGGAACAGTAGCAACTTTTTTATTTAGCCTCTCAAATGCCAGCGCTAAATCGCTAATGAATTTATTTCTCTCGTCTACAGCCTGCTTAATCTTATTATTCGTATAATCACTATTAGATCGACCCAAATCTTGCAGAAAGGTTTTTAATTGATCAAAAAGGCGAGACATATTATAATCCACATATTTTTTGTTAGCAGCATCATTATCGTTAGTAGGTAGGTTTGAGGTTGCTGAGTTTAAAATGATCCACATCGATATTTCCGTCACTTGTAAAGGTAAACCCATGACGCTGTTGTTGTAACATAAAACCAACATCCCCGCTAGAGTGTGGCACTAGAGATCTACCAAACTTGTCGAGGCTCATCGTGAAAGTGTTGCTTCAATCATTTTTGTACAACTATATATAAGAGGATCATCATCATCATCACCATAGTCATCGACTTAATAAATTAAATTGGCTTCTCTCAATTCATTAATAATGGCAATTATTTCATTGTCGTGGGATGTAGTATTTCCGGCATTTTTCGAAGCTACCAAAAGTTTTAAGCGATCGACAAGTTCATTAGGGTCGTCCCAGTAAACATATTCTATAGGTTTTTTATTATAAATCATATTGTTCTCGTATGAGAGGCCTGATCCAGCTGTTGATTTTGTACGTTGGCTTGGCTTAGGAAATAACGGTTTAATAATATCATGATATTTATTCAAACTGGTACCTTTTATATAGCCTCGGGTGTTTTGATGGACACCACTTAGCTCCAGAATCTGCCTATATGAATGCTCATCCTGCCTATTGAAAGATGGATCGTTATAGAAAATTAGTTGATATAAGCCAGGGGTACCTTTGAATTGTTGCCCCTCTATTATTATGTTTCCAGTACGTCTATCGAAATCTATTCTTTTACGTCCCAATAACCACGTAGATGTTGAATCATCATATACCGGACCATAAATCCTATCTATTGATTCACTCTTTTCCCTATGTTCACTTACATATTTTTGCGCCATCTCGGGATATTGATCTAAATATTCATCTAGTACAGATGAACTAGTAGATGTCTCCTCTATACGTTGTTGCTCCTCCCCTATTGAATCCTCAAATTCATCGTCCTCTATCTTTGATGTTGACGTCGATGCCACATGTTCAGTGGGAAGAAACCTTGTTTGGTTTAAAGTACTCGTCACATCTTCTTCTTCCTCTTCTTTCTTCATCTCCATCTTGATACGTTTATTGTCATGTATCTTTTCATTCAAATTAAGTGTGGTGACGGCTATTTGTTTTAATGGGGCGGAAATGGGATTAAACATTTTTTGTATAGCGTCATCCTCCTCTGATTTACCCAACTTCAAAGCCAGATACTTTTTCCTGATTACCCTTGCCAACTCCTTTATTTTTTTCTTGCGCTTGGTAGCATTTATTATATCATTAAGTGATGAACTCATGTTGATTAATGATGCATGTTAGCAGAGCTAAACCATTATATACTTGTCGAATCCTTTTCTATATCGACCATTATGTAGATCGAAATCCTTTACAATAACCAGAGTACCATAATTATCGGTCCAGCATTCGCTACACATTTGTTTGAAATAGTCAAAGGAAACATCTGGTGATACATGTTCATCGTAGATATGTTTGAGATTAAGGTCGTCTTGTCTAAAGAGAACAATGATATTACAATTGTCCCTAATCAACTGTTTCGGTATTTTCGAATAAGTTTGACAGACATAGGTAGCATCGATGTTTTTATGCCTGCAGATGGAATAATATTCGCGTATCTTATCCTGTTTGTCGCATGCAACATCATCAAATATGAATATGAAGTTTGGTTTGGCTTCCATTGTACTAATAATTTCATCGCTGTCTTTATATGGGAAATAGCCGACACCTTTCACTCGGTTTAAAATTTCACCGAGTAACTGATATTTGGGCTGATATAACGATTTCGAGTATACGTAAACATTTTCAAATTTTATCCCATTATGATGGTATAAGAGTGATAACATGACGTTGGTCTTGCCACAGCCACTCGGTCCACATACTATAGCTCTAAAAGAGTTTGGCAATAGTTTACTATGTTTCACCGCCGCGTCGCTGTTTTCAATATATTCAATTAAATCTAAATTTTCAATCGGTAACGTCTGTTCTTGTTGAAAGATCTTCATCTTTTGGCTACATCACTAACAAACTAGTGTATAAACATATGAGATTCAATAAGACTATAATCATTCTTCATGCCGCTTTACTACGGTGAGGGTGTACTAAATTCTCTAATTGATAAACTACCGTTCGAATTACACATTCCTGGTGACTATCAATTTTGCGGACCTGGTATGTCATACTTCTATAATCTATTTTATTATTACTATGTTCTGGTGCTTACGCAATGTTTACATGACGTTTTAGGTCACGTTAACATGACGTTTCTATGTCGTTTTTTTTACCTTTTTACGTGTCAAAAACGTCACGTTTTACGTCACGTTTTTGTGCCGTTTTTTATGACCTTTTTACGTGCTAAAAACGTAACGTTTTTGCGACGTTTTACACCACGTCTTTACATGACGTTTTATGGGAAATACAAAATATTTTTCGTGGCCTTTTTACGTGTCAAAAACGTGACGTTTTACGTCACGTTTTTGTGTCGTTTTTTTATGACTTTTTTACGCGTCAAAAACGTCGCGTTTTACGTCACGTTTACGTCACGTTTTTGTGACATTTTAACATTAACTCTGTATTATATCCAACATCTAAATATCAATATTCCTTTGACAGGTACCAAACTTAAAGATCGCTTAGCCCAGGCCAAAGGGGCATTAATCCTTTGGATTCAGCCTGTCGTAAACACGACATTTCCTATTCACAAAACAAGTCCTTGGAAGATAGACATAAAGCTGACTACGAGCTTGAACAGCGAGCTTGGGAACGTGTTAAATCTAAAGACGCTAAACTAGGTGAAAAAGCAGCCGCTTGGCTAGTAACTACGACGATGAAAGCGAAACGTAATCTTGGCATGGGGTTGAAACAACGAAAACAACCACCACCTCAATCGAGTTCCTTTAGAAGAGCCATAGTGAAGAGGGTTACTAACGTTCTCAAAAAATCGCCACCGCAAACTACGTTAAAAAAATCTGCATTAATTGCTTTGAAGGCAGCTCGACTGGCAGTTAAAAAGGCTGGAGGTAAAAAGAAAATCCGTGTCCCCAGAATAATACCATTTGAACATTCCGGTGGATTTTTACCATTTTTAATACCGCTATTTGCTGGATTGAGCGCTTTAGGATCGCTCGCGGGTGGAGCAAGCGCAATAGCGAAAACAGTCATTGATGCTAAAAATGCCAAAAAGAAACTTGACGAAGACCAAAGACATAACCAAGCAATGGAACCAATTGGATCGGGCTTATATTTGAGAAAAAATCGTCGTGGCGGCTATGGTTTGTTCCTGAAGAAGAAACAGCCAAAAAACTACCAATGAAGCTACCCAATAGACCTTTATCTGATGCTGACCTAAGAAAGTTTGTTAAGTAATTAAAAATTCCCAATTTTCAAGGCGTTTTCATGCGAGACACTCTGCCAGCAGGTCCATGGCGTAGAGAAAACGCCATCCTAAATCTGGATTTATATAAAAATAAAGGTACACATTGGGTAGCATATAAGAAAGATGGCAATGTAGTTAGATATTTCGATAGTTTTGGCAGCTTAAAACCGCCAAAGGAACTAGTGCAGTATTTGGGCGGTTCGGCGGTGAAAATTGTCTATAATAATGAGCAATACCAAGATTATAATCAGATGAACTGTGGACATCTGTGTTTGCAGTTTCTTTATAAAAAGACCGGTAGTGAGTGAATTGTATCAGTCATGTCTACGATATTGACGCTTAAAAGTCGCGCCTCTACATTATCTATTGATTTTGCGCCACCAATTCATTTAGATCCCAAGTCGGAGTACGGCCTAGCTCTTCTCAGTTTTCACTCGTACAACAGCATTCCCAACATCGAGACTGGTCAGAAGATTTACCTTTACGAGAATAACGATAGAACGAAGGAAAAGGTTATTGAATTTCACGCCGGCGCCTATGAAATTCGCGACATTGAAGCGTACATCAGAACTAATTTGGATATATCGAAGACGACGCCCCAACACCTCGCAGATGGAATATTTTCCTTGAAGCCAAATAATAATACCATCAAGTGCGAAATATTTAGTAGTAAATACGCCATCAACTTTGCACCAAAAGATAGTATTGGTAAGATATTGGGATTCTCTGGCAAGCAGTTGCTGGAGACGAACAAAGTGCACAGCTCGGATCTTCCAGTCAATATTATAAAAGTAAGAACTATTCACTTGGATTGTAGTATTACTTCTGGAGCCTTCTACAACGATAGACCCTCCCACACCATATACGAATTTGCAATTTCCTCCGATCCTGGTTTTGCAATCGACGAAACACCCAACCATCTTATTTACCTACCGATAATAAACGAGCGAGAAATATATAATATTTGTATAGCTGTGCTGGATCAGAACTTTGAACTTGTCAACTTTAAAGGCGAAGAAATAATAGTTCGATTGGAGATAAAGAAGCTTACGTAATAACATGGTGCTGATTTTCGATCGGCAGCGCGCGTCATCATCACATACATACAACATACATACATATTTTCAACCTCTTTAATGATTATCGAGCCGTAATATGTGGCATGCAGACGTTTACATTTACAAGAGCCAATAATGACGATAATTGCTTTATGATCACAGACAAAGCCACTAGCCTAGTTGCTACCAAGGTACAATTAGATATTCAAAATGTGGAACTTAAAATCAAGAGAATATACCCGGAAAGCAGTATAAAAGAAAGATTGTTACAAGGTATTGCGACAAATAATCCGATCGTAATGCCATATAGGCTGTGGGATGTACAAGTAAAAGCCCTACCCGAGGGGTCTACTATAGATGCATGGGCTGTAAAAACTACATCTCACGTTGAAAGCCCAAGATATGTCATTGTCTGCTTCCAGACGGAGAAAATAGACACTACCAGAAAGGATCCAACGAAATTTGATCATATAAATATCACCAATATTAAACTGGCATTGAATGCCGAAAGTTTCCCCGCAGAAAGAATGCGCTTAAATTTTGCAAAAAAATGATTACAATGAAGCATATTACAGATACACCGAATTCTATACCAGCTATATGAATTGCTTCGAGAAGCATCCATTACTAGATTTTGATAAATTCAAGGAACGAGCGTTATTTGTCTTTGATTGCTCGAGGCGAGACGAAAATGAAAGGCCATCTACTGTGGACGTGAGGCTCGAAATAGAGGCATCCGAAGGTTTTCCCGTAAATACCCGAGCATGCTGCATAATTATACATGATTGTATTATGGAATACCTCCCACTCGATAATATTGTAAATAATCTTAAAGCTTGAGTTTACTCCAGCCTTCAGCTCAGTTTCAATCAAGACCTCGATCAAGATGCAGTGCCTGGCCGTAGACATGCAGGGTTTCAATCTACCCGATTTTCATCCAAAAGAGATATCTTTTATCTGCGGTCAGCGTTCGGCGCATTACCTATTGAAACCGCCAATGCCATTCAACGCCTTAGACGCTGCTGCCAAGAGACAGGTTAAATATTTGGAACAATCTCATCATGGACTGAAATACACGAGTGGATACATCGATTATGCTATGCTAAATGGCCTATTAAAGACTCACCTGATGGATGGAAATACCAGTATGGTATACGTAAAGGGACACCAAAAAGAGGAATTTCTCAGACGAAGGTTATGTGAATTGTATCCCACATCATCAGTGCCGACTATAATTAACGTTGAGAATGTAAACTGTGGTGGTGGAACCTTTGGTCCGCCACCTGTTTTTAGTAAAAATAGTTCATATTGCTTTTATCATTGTACATCTACAAGTATGTGTAGCTTAAGGAATTGTACGGGTCTTTATAACTGGTTGTTTGCTGGTTTACCTAAATAAAATAATTTTTGACAAATATTTATATTATTCTATCCCCTTCCCTTTCTTGCTATCCCTAATTAAAATATATATATATTATAATAATTGTAATATAATTCAGTATTACATCTGCAACCCCAACATATATGATATGACGTGGGTGATGACCCTTACTTTATCCTGAAATTATCCTGATTACCCTGCAGTTATCCTCGCTATCCCGGTGTGTTATCCTGAAATTATCCTGATTATCCTGAAGTTATCCTCGTTATCCTTGTTATCCTGAAGTTAGCGCCACGTTGTGATGTTGTCGTGACGTGGCGTACAACGCTGCTTTGTTGTACTATATAACTGTTTGCTCGTTTCTACTGCTAATAAAAGGGATCGTTAGACTTGTTCATAGAAAAATTTAGCTCTTAGTATTTTATTGTCCAGTAGTAGTAGTAGTGTTAGTCATACGCGCATGATTTTTCCTCTTATTACATCATTCATCTATTCTATAAACAAAGGGTTACCTACCGCGCATGATTTTTTAGACCACTTTCTTATTTGCCTCACCCTATATCATTAATTTTTGAGACACTCTGTATGCTAAATATTTGAATTTCTGTAAAAGTAAAATGTCGCGACCTTGGTAACTTCCTGTCTATTATCTACGTATGCATAAACCTCGGTATTTTATCAAGTAGCTAGCAGGTGTTACTATATATAATCGCTGAATAGCCATAAACGATGATCACAATAAGTCAATGAACTAGAAAAACATATGTCAGAGCTTTATGATAAAATTACGTGTTACTTACTAGGTATATGATTTAGTAGTATCAGTATAGTGATGGTGCAATAGTGGTCAAAACATGTGTGCTCCACCTCAGTTACATAACCTCAAATAGCTGTAAGTTCTTTTTTAATATCTTATCATTATTATTCTACGTCGTAAATCACACCAATTGAATTTCCCTCTTTTATTTTACTGTCCGCCATGTTTTTTTTTGTTAGAATTTACTGCGCATGTTTTTCTGTTATATTAGAGGATTTACTGCGCATGATTTTTCTTTAAATAGGCAGGTTACTTCTTATTTTGGCTCACCCTATAATTAACTTCTTTTTTGGGGCACCCTGTATACTAATAATTTGAATTTCGGGGGTCCTTTTCTAAATTTCCGGGTCAAGTGGCCGGGTCAAGTGGCTCAAGTGTCCCATTACCTACTTTAATCTCATTCAATGCTGAAATCCGCAGAGATAAACGCACGTTTTGTTTTAACAAGATCACGTATCAATATAGTGAATTAAAAATAACTTATTATATACAGAGCGCTATAATTTTTGCGTGGATAGTATTTCATAAGAGGTAGGTATTATTATTATTTGTTTCGTTTTGTATGGGAAAATGTAGCCGCCTAGCAAAGAAATTAACAATTTACATTGATTTAAATGGGAGATACGGACACTTCAAGAGGGGACATGATAAATTATTGTTTACATTTCTCGGTTCCTCATAGATGTCTACATTTTCGGTATCATAATTTCTTAATTAATTCGTTTCCAGGAATTTTATATGAGGCGGCATGGTGCAAAGGAAATATTGTTTACATTATAAAATATTGTTTGTCATTAATTTAAAAACTGTGATGCACCGCTTAGTTTCTCACGGATGTCCACAGATAAGTCTAGACTTGTTTCAAGGCTATATTTTGCAAATACCCATAGAAATAAAAGAACAAACTAGATTATATTAATACTTTATTTAAGTAATTGTTCCAAATATATTTTTATCCAAGTAATTTACAACCTTAATTTATGAAAAAATAAACATACATTTAAAACTTACTTCTATTGATAAAGTACCATTTATATATAGCATAAACAATTTGCTTAGTGCAACGTAAGTTATTATACATATGTTTCCCAAAGTGGAATTCATTATTAGCTAACATTAAATCTTTAACACTACAACTTATATGAATATGCAAATCTATAATATTATTATTATTTGGTAAATATTATTGGAGCCATTGTTGCTTCGCCACACCCTTGACGAGCACATCTTCATCCTCATATGTCACGTGATCTCGTATAAACTGACACAGATCCTGTATGAAAGGGAGGCATCATAGGCTGTGTCCCATAGCAGACCATGCAAATTTTTAGCAGTCGAACTGATTTGTCGCTTAATATTTTTATTAAATAGCTTGTACACGTACGTTGTAGGAGAATTGACAATCTTGTGTGCACAAGATTTCTTATCAATATTGAAAATAGAATTGTCTTTACATATGAAATTTAGTTCTTTTTTGTACTGGAAACCCTGAATGTGTATTATGTACATGATGATTATTGAAATTAAAATGGTCGAACAATGCTCGTTAGAGCATTATAGTAAATGATGTGGTCGTGAATTATAGGGCAATAGGCTGCAGTATCTTTTGGAATAGTTTTATTAGTACTAAATTCCAACCTAATGTCAACTGCTCCGGATTTCACAACCTCATTTTGAAAAGAGCAGTCGACTACTACGAGAGGCACGTTTGTTTTGAAATTCTAATGGGAGTAAGTAAGGGTTCACCGAATCTCTTATAATAAGATTTTTGAAATTGAACATACATATCATACAGGTTGGCACAAAAATTCTTATCAAAATTAACATTCAGGTTATCGTAGGGATACGTTTCGGAATTCAGAAAAAGTCTGAAAATAGTCAGATTACAGTGATCGAATTCGCTCATGTGTTTGGATGCTTTATTTTTACGGTCCACGTGAAATCCGAAAATAATAAATGGCGGTTTCTCCAGTTGTGACGAGGTGTTAATAGTCCACGCATGCGTCTGAGTTTCGGGAAACTCGTGTAGTTCCCAGCTCCTAAACGGTACGGGTAATTCGATATTTTGCTCCAAGTATTTCATTAATTTTAGACGCTCGACATCGGATACAGTCACATGCGGTACCCTCCATTGTACCAACTCCAATTCTACTTTAACTACTTCATTATCAGCTGTGTTATTTACAATAGCGTTTAAATCAGTACTACTTCTTGACGCAAATTTACTACTATTTTTTGAAAGTCCTCAGCGAACCCCAATCAAATTTTCAAAGGTATGCACACGTCAAAGTAACCGTTTTGATTAACCATGTGTTCATCAGTCCAACCTGCATTCTCTAAGCGGGTGACCTCGTTTTGATTAAAGGATACGTATCCCTTCATAAGAGTAGTGAGACTCAGATTTCTAGATCTGTCCACTGTTGTACCATTCATTTCGTATCGTATCTCGTCGAACAAAAGCAAAAGATCCATTTTATCGAGGACAGCCGTCTCAGATACTGTACCATCAGCTTTACATAATCGACCTCGAATATATAACGTACTGAAATAAGGCGCCGTATACGCGTTCTGTTGTTAAATAGGTATGCATACCTATTCCATTATTTCCTAAATTAGATGATGCATACGGGTTGTGAGTATGTTTGTCGAAATTAACTATAGAGATATCTGACAGCGGTTTCTCCGACACTTTCAAAATATCATTAAAATTCATTACTACTACGAAGTTGACTGCTATGCAATTTATAACCGAGATCCAAGAGAAATTTACGATTTTCCACTGTTAACGGTTTGAAGGTTACAGATGAACTGAAGTGTGGCGGGCTCCTGCCCTCTTTATCTACTTTTTGTTAAATCTAAGACCCATTTCTCTTCAGGTGTAGTCTTATCGTCACGAGTTCTCCACGGAAATTGACCAGATCACCGTCCTGATCCACTATTTTAACTGTTAGACTGTCTATGCTACGCTTGTTGACAGGCAAATAAATTGCGTTAGCAGGATATTCCACTATTTTATAGCCTGGAGGCACAGTCAGAAAAATCCATGAATTATGTGAACCTGTCTATGGTTCATGTACAGGGTGGCCCACATAAGATGACCCTATACCTTATCTCGGAAACTGTTAGAGATAGAAAAAAAGTTTTATACAAAACTTGTTTGCAGTAAAGTAAATTTTTTATTTTTCATACTTTTACATATACAGAGTGATTCAAAAGTAGTGATTCAAACCTAACTTATGGTTTTTTTAATGGAACGCCCTATATTTCTTAGGCCATTATATGTGTCTCTAGGAGAGCGGTCAAGTGGTTTTTTGTTTATGAAAATCCGTTGCGGCGTTGCCAAGTTATCGTAATTAAAGTGAAAATGCAGATGTTGGAAGAACCATTTGTTTTTCTATAGCCGATTAAACTTTTCGAAAATGTTTATTATGTGACTATTACTAATGGTCCCTCATGTAATACTGACCACATAAAATTAACTTAACTTATATAGGGTGTTCAAATTTGACCTTTGAATTTTTGGATTTTGAAAACGCTCTATCTCAATTTTTTTAAACGGAATGCATATATTTTTTTCCAAAAATCAATTAAGTGTTTCAATATCTACAATTCAGAGAATCAATATCCTATATAAAAATTTTCCCATTTTCGAGATATTAGTCAATCACTATTTTTTGATCGTCGTCAATTATTTACGGTCTGTTTCCTAGGCAGCTGGGCATAGTATTACTACTAATGCACGTATTTGAAAAACTAGTTAATATCTGGGAAAGTGTAGAATGAATGTAGTTTGTATTAACTATGTAAAACATTTAATTGTAGGTGAAGAATTCGAGTGGTAATATTGTGTGAGTAATTTAATTGTCATTCTGCAATTCTGCATACTAGTTAAAAAATTGACTTCGGGAAACTTGTTTTTAAAAATTAATTTAATTAACTACCCAAAATACAATTAGACTATAGCCTTCGGCCACAAAACTATAATGAATAATATGTTTACAAAAAATGGCTTATATACTAACTTTAGACGTCAACAGGACGTCGATATCAATAATGTCTTTGTTTTTCAATAGAAATAAATGGTGTCAACACTGATATTTCATGAGGTTAACCAACTGTGTGGTCCTATAACTCCTCCCATCTTAGATTTTGACGTCCTCGTCAAATTTGGTGTATGATTCGTTTTCGGACTTCATTTCTAGGACTTTGAACTCTTGTGGGTCCAACTTGATCACATGCCTCTTGGTACATAACAGTTGTTTTAACCTTTGCCTAAAGAGACATATACAAGTAAATATAATTAAACAAATAATAAGCAGGATAATTGTCGTTGAGATGTGTGCGATAGCTATCGCTGGGGTTTCTAATAGGTTTTCCTCTTCTAGGGGGTGAAGATCGTTTTTTAGTTTGGAGATGTCATACAGGTGGGTTGATTGAAGGGTCACCTTTGTATTGGGTGATGGTAACGTGACGTTACTAATGGTATTTTGAGTTATGTTCAGTCATAGTGTATTTACAATTAGATTATTATCGATTATAATTGAACATGATGATAATAGTATATTGTTTCGTTGAATAATATGGCGTGTTATCGCATTTTGACATTTTTCGATTACTTCTTTTGGTTTTGAGAAGCTTGTTAGGAGTCCGCTGGATATTGGTTTGTAAGCACTCGCTTCTGTAGTTTTGGTTAATTCGCAATCACTTATGTGATTCAAATTGTAGCTCTCTTCTCGTGATGTTTGGCATATAAACATATTAGTGGTGGATTCGCAGTCATCTGTCCATCTGTGTTCGATATTGTTGCTCAAGTAGTGACGAGTTGGTGGAATCAATGCTATGGATTGATTGTTAGGGATAGGGTAAATTCTTGAAATGTTGTAAGATATAGGATTCAGGATAGGAATCTTTAGAGCCATGACCAATATATTATTAAGTAAAGCTATACCGAATTTGGTATTTTGCAATATTTCAAATGGATGAAGTGAGTCATATAACATTAAAGTGTTTTTATCATAGTGTGAAAGTAAATCTGAGAAAATCTCCTTTATTTCTTCTAAAGTTATTATTTCTAAGTTAGGAATATTATTGTTGGATAATGTGATTGTTCTAGTAAGAATGTCCACCTGATTTTCGAATTTTTCTAAATTTTCTTTTTGCACGTGAGCAACGTAAAGCAATTCGTTTTGAGTTGTATAGTTTGTAAAAAGTGACAAAGTATAATTTTGATTAAATTCTAGTGTTCTTAATTCTCTGTACAATTTGTCAGTTATTTTTGAGAATAGAGTAGCACTTTGAGATATTTTCTTATTTAGATTTACTTGATTGTTAGAGATTTATTTGAGATTATTGTTTATTAAATCTAGGTCGTCTTGGTCAAAATTTCCGGTTATAAATTTGACAATATTTCCAAGCCCGTAAACTAGTCCTCTTTTAAATCTTGTTTGTTCTGTTGGACTAATTAATTTATCTATTTTATTTTGAAGTTCACTTAGTTTTTCTTGAACATTCATGAAAGCTAATTGGTTTGACCAATTTATTGGGTTGTTATTTCTAAGGAAGCTGTATACATTTGACTGTAGTTTACTATGGCGTTTCTTAAGTGTACTTAGATTATAAGAAAAATATATTATATGGTAAAAATTTGCCATATAATATATATGGTAAATATATATTATGGTTTTTGCTAATCCTAAGGTTTCTTGATAATATCCGTTAGTTTGTATGGGAACTACACGAAGGCCCTGTGTCGTCAGGAAGGTGCACCTGTGGATAAGGATCTTTTCTTAGTCTTTTTAGTTTTCTAATATTCATTTTGCTGGTTTTATTTTTCTTAGATACTGTAACAGTATTTTTGGTATGATTTGAGATTTGTTGTTTTTTATAAAGAGGGGTCTTTTGATAATTTTCGTCGAACATTGGTCCTTATATAAACGCTACCTTCTTTAGGGTAGCTCTTTCTCATTTGTTCATCATTTTTGTTTATATTAATTTTATCTAAAGCTTGTGCTTCTTTAGATTTCGCTTTTTCGAATATTTGAGCTATAAAAGGTGTTAATTAATTTTTCCGTTTCTGATTGTAATCTTCGTATATATTTTGACTTAAAGTTAAGCTTACTTCGTGTTGATAAGGTCCATACAGTATTGACAATGGTGAATGACCTGTGTTAGAATGAATAGATTGATTATAAATCCACGTGGCAGTGATCATTTGATTATCTAGGGGATTCTCTAGGATTTTTAAGATTAATTATTCTTAATTTTTCCAGTAAAGTAGAATGTAATCTTTCTATAAAGGCGTTAGAGTTAGGATTGTAAATTGTAGTATGATGCAGTTCTACGATTATGATGTGATATAAAGTTTCTGAGTTTATTAAATACTTCAGATGCGGTGGTAGTTTTTATATGATATGCTTGGGAATACTTGGAAAATGCATCGATTAGTGTTAAAAATTTTGTATTTTGATAAGAAAAGATGTCAATGTAAATTGTATCAAAAGGTTTCTCAGGTATCATTGGTCCGTTTAGTTTTGGATTATAGGGGTTGCGTTTATATTTAGCTTGAAGACATAATTCGCACTTATTTATGTATGATGTTATAAGATCTTTCATTTTCGGAAAATAATATTTTAATTTTAATTGATTATAAGTTTCATTGATTCCAGTATGTGTCTCATTATGATAGCTAGAAATGATTTCTTTTTGTTCATTTAATGTAGGAATATCTTTAAGGTATGTAGGTGAAATAGTAAGCTTTACAGAATTATTTAAATTTTGTTTAAATATGTTAAGGCACTTGCTTTTCAGATCTTCATTGGGTATATAGAGACAGTAAGATGTGTTTGGACATATATAATTTTTGCAGATATCAGAAATACTATAGTCTTTGATACTGAAAAAGCCCTTTGTGAGTCGATATTGTAACCAACTCTTTAGATTTTTTATCTAAACATATCTGTGCATATACTTGCGATAAATTTTTTTTTTTAAAAATTCTACCATCCTGCAATTGAGAAAACAAATCGTTGATCCGCGGTAACGGAAACTGATCTATTTCGAACGCAGGGTTTATTGTGATTTTAAAACGTCACAAATCCTAACAGCGTTGGATTTTTTTATAACAGGCACTATAGGCGTTGTCCAAGGAGAATAATCTACTACTTTGAGTATATTTAATTTTACTAATCTCTCTAATTCTTCCTCTACTTTATCCCTAATACCAAAAGGCAATGGTCTTGCTCTAACAAATTTAGGTGTAACAGTATTATCCCTTAATTTTAAAGATACCGTACCTTTATTAAATGTACCTAGACCTGGCGAAAAAACAGTGCTGTACTTTCGAATGAAATGATCAAGAACATCAGTTACTGATGAAAAATTAACCTGACTTAATTTTGAACATCTCGGTGTTTAGAATAATTACCACCTATTTTGATATCTTCTATCTTCTTTGGACACACAGATGCTAAATGCCCTTTAACTTTGCATAGGTTACACACACAATCACGGAACCGACACTTTTTTGTAGGTGGTTATTTCGATCACAACAAGCACATTTTTTAGACGTCTTCTGCGCAGACGAAGTTGCTCTCTGACGTAGACCTCTGGAAGGGACGTTTTTGAAACTGACGTGATGCACTGCTGGCTCCATCTTCACCATGACGTCGTACCGACCGGAAGTCTCGCTGGCCGCCATTTCTGTAACTGCTACTTCCATGACGTCAGCAAATTTGCACGTGATTTTTTCTTTAAATAGTTTGGCCTGAATTTGTACCTTGTCAAAACCAATGATAAATCGGTCAAGTAACATCATATCAATTACCTCCTCCTGGAAATCCCAAATTAGGGCTAAACCTCTTAGGCTGACGGCCCATTCATTTGCACTTTATAATAATAATAATAGTATTTATTGACCATATAAAACCCAGAATACAAATTAAAATTAATAAACATAAATAAGTATGGTCAAAAGGTCCTCTGATCAACATAAGCTGTTCTTCCTCAAAGTCCTGCAAACACAAACATAAACAAACACATTATCGAATACAAAAAAAAATTTGACCATTATAACTAAAACATAAAAAATACTAGAAATATCTAATATAGAGGCGAGAAAAATCTTAATTTTAATTTAAATTAGGTGTGTAATACTTAATTTTATGCACTGGTCATCAAAAATAATTTTAAATAATTTTCTTTTAAATGAGATTAGGGACGTATTATACAGGGACGCTGGAATGTTATTATATTCGTTGGATGGATATCCGGTATGCAAAAGACTTTTTAAATATTTGTGTTTGATGTTTCGGAATATCAATATAATTTAGTGATGGGTTGCTAAATAGCAGTCTGCTATTTTTTAACTGCTAAATGATAATAGCAGTAACAACTGCTATCAGCTTAAGAAAAATAGCTGCTAATTATTTAGCAGGTTGTGGTTGTATGTTATTCACTTTGCTGCTGCTAAATGCCCACGCGCTACACCTGGTCGCCAACCGAAGACTGCGAACTGCGATTGCAAAGCAAGTAAGGTAAATTAGCAGTGTAGCAGTGTAGCGTGAAGCAGTTTAGCTTAGCAGTTAGCAGTAGCTGTTAGGTCTGGCGGCCGGCTCACAGACCGGCCGGCCTCGGTAAGGCAGCAGCATTTAATTTAACAATCGACATAGAAGCGGCAGATGAAGTTAAATTTAGGGAGGGAATATGTACCTAATTCCTAAAACATTATTTTTTAACCATATTTTTTGTTTGTTCTGCTCGCTTATTTCAGCGGCATAATTTAAGAGACTATACAAAGATTTGTACCTATCACACAACTTAATAAATGGTTATACATACAAATTATTTATTATATTTATAAATTATTATAAAAGTTATTTATATAAATAACGTACACAAAAATATTTTTAATAATAATAATAATTAATATTTAATAGCAGGAATTTACTATTACAACTGAACCTGTCAATAAACAGTAAACTGAGACCGTCCTACTGTCTTATGAAATTGGGAGGGGGTGTTTGTTTATATTGGTGTTCAATAAATATCTAAAAAAATACTTGGAATTATCACAGTATTTAGCATTATACTGTGGTATTATAGAAAAGTGTTTTTATTACCTTCAGCAAGACATTTTCGGGGTGATCGGAGTACCTACTGAATAATAAATAGAACGTAAAAATTATTTTATACATGTCATTTGAGAGGAAGGACATACTTATTTTTCATACACGAATTAATATTGTTGTTATAATTTATAATTCAAAAACCTTCTCTGAACTTGAAATGTAAAAAGAACACCGAGAAATTAAGACTTAGTAGTTTCAATTCTTAAGAAGTATTGCTCAACTTGCCCCTGTAAACTTATGTGCACGTGGCCGTACAATACAGGCACGCTGTTTTTGTTTTATTTTTTTGTCAATTAACCCGCTCCGTAATCGGAATACCAAATACTACCTCCATTGATTGGGAAACGGGCCTTACAAAAAAGGAGTCATAAATCACATTTATTTTCTTCCAAAACATGAAATATAAATATCAAATTATATTTATGGCTGCTATCAGCCACAGTGAATATGTTTATGTATTTGAGCTAAGGTAAAATGTCAATTGTTAGCTGCTAATACAGCTCCGTTTAACCAAATAGACAACTACGCAAACGTACTAAAAAGTAAATAGCTGCTAATAAAATAGCAGCTATTTTTAACTGCTATATAAGATTAGCAGTAGCAGGAGTAGCTGCTATTTAAAAATAGCGGGTTCGACACATCACTAATATAATTTTTTATGCGAGTGTGTCTACTGTGGATGTTTGTTCGGAAGTTAAGTTTTTTCCAAAGGTATGAGGCACTTTTCTTTATTATAATTTTGTGAAATAGAGTCAACCATTAGAGTCTCCTGCGATTTGACATATTTAGCCATTCCAAATCTTTCAAAGTATGAAAAATTCTGTCAAATTTTCATATCCCATAAAAAAAACGTAGACACGAGTTTTACAGTTTTTGTATTCTGTTGGAATCATAAACTGAGAGACAGGGGCCATACACGAAATCACAATAATTTGCATTACTTAAAACAAGATAGGCACAGAGTTGTATTTTTAATTTTTTATCAAATATATGTCTTCTGTTGTACAAAGTTTTTAATTTTAAAAATGATTTTGTAATATAAATGAAACGTGATCGGTGAATTTTAATTTGTAGTACCCAGATTTTTCGCCTTCTGCGTCGATGTTAAAGACCCGTTATTAATTTTTATGGAAAAGTTATTGGGTGACGAACCGAAAAACAAAATAGATTACTTATCCGAGTTTATTTCCAAATTATGGTCTGTTGAGACTTTTAGCATGGCATCTAGATCACTGTTAATATCCTGAATAGAATTTAATTCATCTTTTTTATGAAAGAACTTATATAATTGCGTATCGTCGGCATACATATGAGTCTTACAGAATTTTCTTACTGATGCAAAGTTACTTGTATAAATAGTATAGAACAGAGGACCAAGAATTGTGCCCTGTGCTACTCCTTGTTTTATATATTCTATATTCGGCAATGCGCCCCTATACAGGGTGCACCATTTAAGTTGGCAAACTTGAATATCTTGAAAATTAAACATTTGAGAGAAAAATGTTTCAGACAAAAGTATCATCATTTTACAAGCGGGGTTTAATGGTTATATATTTGGTTCGTTTGGTTTAGAGTTTCAAGGTTATTTGAAGGGTAACTTTGATTTTTTAAATAGGAACCCTTATTTTTTTTTTAATGATTCGTATTCTTCGTAGAAAACTTAACAACTTTTTGTTTTTTGACTTTTCGAGTTTACTTTCAATGTTTACGAGTAATTAAGCATTGAACGTAGCAGAGCACTACCGTTGGCTATTAGTTTGGCTACTGATTCATCAGATATTACAAAAAGTGGGAAGAGGCTACAAAAAATGTACTATCACTATCACGAGCGAATTTTTTGCCGTATGTTTGTTGCTGATATAGACTCAATATAAAGCAAATTTGTAATTTGAAGACTTAAAGAGTTAAGTTGAGTCCGAGCTACACGTGAGATCGCATCAATTCAAATTTCACGAAGTTATTATTTAGCTGTGTGTTACTAATAAAGCGTTGTATGTTAACGAGTATGTTACCGATGGAAACCTTAACAGTCGAAGAAAAAATTGAAATGATTTTCATTTATGGAGAAGCCGGTCGCAACATTTAGAACGCGCGCGAATTGTATGCACAGCGTTTTCCCCATAGAAGACATCCATCCAGTAGGTCGTGTTGTCCATCAGTTTTCTGAAGATGGCAGTATTCAACCAAAGAAAAGACAACGTCGACGAACAGTAACTGGAGAAGAAAATGAAATTGCAGTATTAGCTACGGTTAATATGACTCCACACACAAGTTTTCGTGCAATTTCTCATGATCTTGGCATCTCACAAACAAGCATTCTTAGAATATTGAAACGTCATAAATTTCATCCCTACCACGTATCTCTCCATCAGGAACTTCATGGCGATGACTTTCACAATCGAGTCACATTTTGTCAATGGGCACATGCACAATTACAAGCTGATGGATACTTTTTTCACACAGTACTATTTTCTGATGAGTCAAATTTTACGAGTTATGGAGAAGTGAACAGGCACAACATGCATTATTGGTCTTCAGAAAATCCAAGATGGTTGCGTGAAGTACAAATGCAGAGACGATGGACGGTAAATGTTTGGTGTGGCATAGTTGGCTTACTTAAAAGTGTTTTTTATGTATTATTTAAATTATAATATAGTACATTATCTTTATAATAATATAGATATTCACGCAAGGTATTACTTAACAAACTATCATTGGATACATCACAAAACGCTAATAATATTTCCTCTACATTTAACGCTACTATATTGGATTTAAGCCACAAATTTATTAATTCTAAAATAGTAGGATAATATGAACAAAAATTTAACGAATCTAACAAACCAATACGAGATGATAATAATACACATGAGTCCATTATTAAGATTTCCTTTATATCTTGATCAAATTTTACGAGTTATGGAGAAGTGAACAGGCACAACATGCATTATTGGTCTTCAGAAAATCCAAGATGGTTGCGTGAAGTACAAATGCAGAGACGATGGACGGTAAATGTTTGGTGTGGCATAGTTGGCGATAAATTAATAGGGCTTGTCTTTATTGATGGTGTTTTGACGGGGGCAATGTACACTGAGTTTTTGGACCATCAATTACCACAGCTTCTTGAAGACATACCACTACAACTCAGGAGGAACATGTGGTACCAGTACGATGGTTGTCCACCACATTATGCACGGACGTCACGTGCAATATTGGACCGGGATTATCTTGGGCGATGGATTGGACGAGGTGGTCCAGTACATTGGACCGGCCGATCCCCTGATTTGACTTCCCTAGACTTTTTTTTGTGGGGATATCTTAAACAACAAGTTTACCAAGATGTACCAACCACACCGGAAAATATGCAAGAACGCATTAGAAATGCTTGCCGCGACATTGACAGAGGCATGTTAGTAGATAGATAGATAGATAGATATTTATTAATCCAAAAG
Organism: Pogonocherus hispidulus; assembly: GCA_963924545.1. Lineage (NCBI taxonomy): Eukaryota > Metazoa > Arthropoda > Insecta > Coleoptera > Cerambycidae > Pogonocherus > Pogonocherus hispidulus. Next base: position 42,910,920 of record OZ004694.1, read on the forward strand.
ATCACAAAACAATGATATAGGACAAGTCAAGACATACGACATAATATATAAAAACTCGTTAAAATAAGTTATCCCTAATAAATTAGTCTAGACATATAAAAATACATATAAAGAAATAAACAAACAAACAAGAAAAAAAACAGTAACACATTAATCAATAATTCAAGTATTCCTCCAAAGAATAAAAACCATTAAAAATAAGAAATTCCTTTACTGCCGCAGAAAATGATTTAATGCATCTAATATTTTTCATATTTATATTAAGTTTATTGTAAATGACAGTACCCATGTAATAAGGATTTGATTTGTATAATTCAAGTCTATGCATTGGGTGTTGTAAATTCTGTCCATGTCGTGTTGGATATTCATGGTAGGAATTTTGAAACACAAACTTGGACAAATTTCTTTTCACAAATATTTACATTTCAAAAATATATAAGCAAGGAAGAGTTAATATTTTATTATTAATAAATGTTGACTTACAGGATTCTCTATATTTTAATCCAAAAGTAAATCTAATGGCACGTTTTTGTATTAAAAAGACACGATTAGCAAACGAGGAATTACCCCAGAATATCAAGCCATACCTAAGGTGACACTCAAAATTAGAAAAGTAAAATGTTTTTACAACATCAATACTAGATATCTGTCTCAATCGATTCAAGGCATAACTGCTAGAGGCACACCTACGACAAACATAATCTGTATGAGATCTCCAATTTGAAATCAGTTACTTGCTGAACAGACTTGTTATTTAATGGTATAAGTGGACTAGCTATATAATTACTACCAACTGGATGAAACTGCATAGAGAACGTTTTGTTCGCATTCATAACTAGGCCATTATTACTAAAGTATTTTTTTATAGAAAATAAATTGCAATTCAAATTACTTATCGCATCATCCAAATTATCTGCACTTGAAACAATAGTGATATCATCAGCAAAAGAACAGTGAAAAATTGAAAGTGAATTCTTTATATCATTGAGATATAATAAAAACAATAACGGGCCTAAAACGCTCCCTTGGGGAACGCCTATATCAATTTCAAGTTGTTCAGATTTTTCATCATAGAAATCAACATACCTACTGCTTTCTGGCAAGCAGATACGATCTAAGTAAGTCACTTTCCCCGCAAACCATAACATTCAAGTTTCCTTAGTAGTAACTCTTGATCCACACAATCAAATGCTTTTGAAAGATCCACAAATAAGGAAATTACTTTATGACCTTTATCTAACTGTTTATAAACATAATCTAGAAAACTTAATAATGCAGTAATGGTTGAATGTTTTTTTCTAAAACCATGCTGGTCAGGAGACAACAATTTATTACTATCCAAAAAATCCACTATTCTACCAAACAACAATCTCTCAATTATCTTAGAAAAAACAGATAACAAAGATATCGGTCTATAGTTAGAAAGTTGCTGAGGATCATCTTTTTTGAACAAGCATATTATCTTTGAAATTTTTAACATATCCGGGAAAATTCCGTCCTTAAAGCAAGCATTAACAATATCACATAATGGTATAGCAATCAAATGTACATGTTCCTTTACTATTTTCATAGAAATATTGTCATGTCCTGTTGAATTGGAATTATTTAAACTTTTAATAAGCCCTATTATTTCAGCTGTAGTAACTTTTCTCAAAAATATTGTTTTATTAACAATAGGTATATTAACATCTGACGTTATAATATTTGTGTGTCTTTCAATTATCGTTTTTGGTAAGTTGACAAAAAATGAATTAAAACAATTTGCTATCTCAGACTTATCTGTAACTATATTATTGTCGATTAGGAATTGATTATTGACAATGTGAGTCCTATTTCTTAAAGTTTCATTAATAATCCTCCACACTGTTCTCGATGTGTTTGCAGAGTTCCTAATAATATTATCAAAATATAAAGATTTGGCCTTCCTAATAAGTTTGCGATATATTCTTTTATAATTTTTGTAATATTCCCCACATATTAAACCATCCTGTTTCATGCAAAATAAGTCTTTTAATTTATTGGACGATACCTTTAATCCCGTTGTTAACCATTCCTTGTTATTTGATTTGTTTACATTCCTTGAAATATATGGACGGTGTAGTAGTAAGGACGGTGGACAATTTTGCAGTACGCATTGAACGATGTATTGCAGTCGAAGGCCATCACTTTGAACATCTGTTAAATTGATTAACTTTAAATTTCCGGATGGAATAACTCGCAAATCAATGATACTTTCTTTTTGCAATAACTTAGTAGGTACGCAATAAAAATTCTGTTACTCTCATAAATAACATTAGTTTTCCAGGGGTTTTCCGGGGGGGTTCAACTTACCTTTAGTATCCAGTCAAATATTTATCCATTTTTCAGAAGTGTTCTGTACTTCTACATTAAATGCGTAATTACTCGTAAACGCTGAGGTTAAACACGGAATGCCACAGAACCAAAGTTGTTAGGTTTTTTACGAAGAATACGAATCATTAAAAAAAATAGGGGTTCCTATTTAAAAAATCAAAGTTACCCTTCAAATAACCTTGAAATTCTAAACCAAACAAACCTAACATATAACCATTAAATTCCGCTTGTAAAACGATGATACTTTTATCTGAAACATTTTTCTCTCAAATGTCTCATTTTCAAGATATTCAAGTTTGCCAACTTAAATGGTGCACCCTGTATATTACTCTTTGCGTTCTACCTGTTAAGTAATTTCTAAAGAAAGTTATCGAGTGTGGTCCAAGCCCAATAAAGTATAATGTGGACAAAAACAAATCATGATTAATTATATCGAATGACTTGCTGTAGTCTAATAGAATTTACAGACCAACCCTTCTCTCGTCCAATTCCTTCAGAAAGTCATCCGCTATGTTTAAGAGAGCAGTTTCACAGCTATAACCTGGTCTAAACACTGATTGTGTGGATGGAAGAATTTTATACTTTTCAATATGTTCTCCTAATTGTTTTTCTATAACTCTTTCTAAAACTTTAGAAAGAGTAGGGACAATAGTTATAGGCCGAAGTTCATTCAAATTACTAGGAGAGGAAACTTTTGGAATAGGAATAACAATAAACCTTTCCTTCCATACACTTGGGAAGACGCAATTTTTTAAACACAAATTTACAAGATAAGTTATATATGGAATCAAATAAGGACAAAGAAATCTAATTAACGTAATATTAATTCCATAGGCTTCACAAGCTAAAGTTTTAATATTTCATGAGAGTTTTTCTAAGCTGTGAAAAACTTTGCACGTGCTACAAATGGATATTCAGCAACCTTAAAATATTTATTGAATAACTCGGTTAGTTCATTGAATGATTTATCTTCTGGAATTCTTGGAAGACACAAGTTGTACATTAAGTTATAAGCTTCTTCATCTAGGGAGTTGAGTAATATAGCCCGTTTTTTGCCAATATCTTGAATAGCATTTACTAGGAAATAATTGTCCAATATCCGTCTATAAATCACCTAGTCAATATTTTGAGCGCTAAATTTCCGCACTTTTCCATAATATGATGAATTATCTGCCATTTCACTACCCGCAACTTTAATGCTAAACTTTGCTCTACTTTTATATTTTAAACTCGTCGGCACTACAAGGTATCCGGTGAATAAATGGGAAAACGAGAATCCTGGTAATACTTTTATTTCATTATAAATAGTGTCCTATCCTATTAGGATAAAGATAAGGCCAAATTAATACTGACTCCAGTAAGTTCACACATGTTAAATATATATAAAAATTTAAAGTAAAAAAACAATACAAAAATATCGTCGCTCCTCTGCGATTTTCAGTACATTCGAATAGATATACTTATTTAATATATGTACAATATATAACATTTATGATTTTATGAGATCGATATTTACCCTGAAACTGTAATAAGATGTTTTGTGTAAAATCAAAGAAAATCAGTTTTAGAATTAAGGATAAGGTTTACTTAGAACGTCTATTAATGTACTATTTATCTGCTTTGTAAATATTATTAAAGCATTTGTGTTTATTTTAATAATTCTTAATATTTTTTTTAGGTGTCATGTTCAGTATCTGCTTTAACCGATAATCAATACAACCAATACCATATCCAAACTGATGAAGGTCCCGAAAGATATTTTCGATATCAGACCGACAGTGGTCAGTATAGAAAAGAAAAGCGATTAGAAGATGGAACCGTAGTTGGTACCTATGCTTGGATAGATGATAATGGTTTGCTTCGACAGCGAGACTACATAGCCGATAATGCTGGCTATAGAATATTGAAAACAGAAAATGTGTTTGTAGGACGCAATACACCTATTGGCAAAGCTGTGAAATTCATTAAGAAGTATTCCTCTTCAGTCGGTAGTTTTGTAAACTCTAAGCAGGGGTCAGTTTTAACTATTCCGTATAGTACTGTTCCGCCATATGTGTTCAATTCTCCTGATCCTACAACCCCTACATCTATTACTAGTACTTTGACCAGTTCCTATGGCAAAAAAGTACCAAGTGGTGTAGAGTCAATATCTCTTGATGTAACAACATCAACAGAAGCACCGGTGGTGGAAATTACACCAAATTCAGTATATTCAACATCAATATATCCTTTATTGATATCACCAAGTAACTCTACATATACATATAACGATAATTATATCACATCGACTAGTTTTCCGGCAAAATATCCATCGCAATCCCAGTCTTATTATCACTCAACTTCAATAGGGCATCATACAACACTTCCTACAATTAAATTTATACCTTCAACTAGAACCTCTTCGTATATTGACTACAATGAAATACCAAAAGTAGTAAAGCACAATTCTTTGGAATATAATTCTGACGCCAGTCAATTTGATAGTTCACATAGACTCCACAATGGGCCAACATATCCTATAGATAAAAATGGAAAACTTTACTTCGGTAACAATTTAAGAAATAAGTATGATTCTCAATACTCAAACTACGATGGCGTTTCAGTAACTAACGATGGTTTCCGATACTATATCCCAAGAGCTTATCATGAAGAGGAAACCCTTTCTGATAATGAAAGGTCTGGCAGTTTTGGCTACATTGATCCATTTGGAATACGTAGGGTTATATATTATAATACTGCTTCAGGGACAGGCTTTCAACATAGAAAAAATAACAGATATGTTGGTTTCCATCAAACTCCTTATGATGCTAGACCGTACTGATTGTAAAAAATATCAAAATGTAGGATATGTCACAAAATTCCAAATCACTGTCAAAATAAAACCTATAACCTTATTTTGATATTGATTTACTATATTTTTTTAAAGAATAGAAATTATACATATTTTCGGAAAATATTGAATACATTACAGCAGTTTTCGGATATCTTTTTTCTATCTAGGTAGTTATAAATTTAATTTAAACGGGTTTCACACGTACACTTAGAATAATTATTTTATTATTTAATAGTTCATGCCCAAGTAATAATAACCCTTCAAATAATTTTCGCAGTTATACAGGGTATCCTGAAATGTATACACACTAGGTAGCTATGAGTTTTTGGAGGTAACCTATGTGCAAAATGCTATTTCTTGTCAAGTGGAAACCCCTCTGAATATATTACATGTAATCAGTCAAAGTACCTATAGAATAAAATATATACATTTTATTTTTTCCTTTTAAAAACAAAATGTATGTGTAAACAATGTCTGTAACTTATTTGTGGTGCGTTTTCATGATCCATTGTAGTTTCTTTTGGGATGACACCACCTGTAAAATAACAAAAAACAGGAAACCAGAACATACAAATTAAATATTCAAAGTGCAGTATGAAGGCTGTTTGACAGTTTTTCGGAAGGCTTCTGAGGCTCTTCATTATTCGGGCTTCACAAATAGCGTTATCGTCAATGGAGTATGCAAATAAATTTGAACAAATTCTTGTGTTGAGGTAAAGTGGTTTAAATCCATTGAGATCTGACATTGGAATGTACATCAGAGAATCGTCATCACGCGCAATGTATTTTTGATTTGATGATAGAATATAATATAAACCAGTCCTATTTAGGATAGGTATAGGGAATAATTGGAAAAGGATGTATCTTTGTTGATCAATTAAAGTTAAACTCAATGACGTATCTTTGTTGATCAACTTAAACTTTTTACACAAATACAAATCTGAATTTGTCTGGAATGGTTCTAATTCTATTATATTTAAGTCTCTAACTACATTTGACAATCGAATGGGATGTGGGGTTTCGGGGTTAATTATTGATGTATGAATGATTATTTCCGCCAAAATATCCATCGCAATCCCATTCTTATTATCACTCAATGAATTGTGAATATCGTCTAATTGATTCTCGATATACAAATAACTTTCCATGAAATGTTCACATTTTTCTAAAAATTTTAATTAACGTATTTAGGTTTTCGAATTCTCTACCACAATCACAATGTATGTGTAGAGGTGTACCAAAATGATGAAAATATAAAAGCAAGGTATTTACTACCGATTTAGCTGATTTGTTTGAGAGGGGGTACGCTTGCGTAAATTTGGTTAATTCGGTTCTACTAGTTAAGACGTAATTTTGAGTTGGAATTTATAAAATATCAATGGTAAAATATCAATATATGTATAATTCTTTCAAATGGTGTTTTTGGTGTTTCTGTAATAACTAGTGGGTTACTTAAATTTTTTCGTAATATTTAATTTTTTGACATATTTCGCAATTGCTCATATATTTCTTAACGTCTGTCGTTAAGTTGGGCCAGTTATATTTATCTTTTATTCTCCTAATCGTTTCATTTATTACACGATGGAGGTTTGTTTTCCTGTATGGTTCTGATCTAAAATAATAGGAATTTTGTCAATGTCGGGTGTTTGAATAAAATTTTGACAAATAATTAATTTTACTTCTGTATCAGTCAGTATGAAGGATAGCATTTCGAAAATTTGGAGATCTAAATTGTTTTCAACATAACATGTTTTTCAAACATCAAAAATATCTTTGTATTTGTAGAGGGTAATAAATAGTGTCTCTATTACTTCTTCGAGTTGTAAGGGCAAGGGAACTATATGATATTTGCGGTTTTTTACAGTTTTAGTTATGACAGTATTTACTTTGTGAGCTTGAATATCGGGATTTTCATCAAATATTCTATCTATTAGTAATGTAGGTCTTCAAGTTTGTTTTTTTGAAAGAATGTTAATGTCTTTATATTTATAGGGCGATCAATGATTTGGTTTTATATAATTCGATATATGTTTCAAATTCATGAATAATTGTTTCGGGTGCAATTCCGGTGGTCTCAAAATTTATTGATTCGTTATCACTAGTTGATGGTAACATTTTTGTTTGAAGTTTTTTGAATTTTTGAAAATGATAAATTTTTATTCTAGAGAGAGTTTTGTTAATTTTGCCGGGTTTATATTCGATTTTGTACTCATATTCCTGTTCAATTGTAGAGCTACTTGGTTTCAGCAGAGCATACAGTTCTTGAGGTGTATGCTATGGGAAGATCTTTTCCTATTGCACCTTGTGAAAGAACTGCACCTCTTACAAATACGCTAGCATCTGTAGTAAGCACAAAAGGTTAATCGAAATTAGGGTAGATTAAGATTGGTGTGGATGTTAATGATTCTTTAAGTGACTTTAAGTGAAGTTAAAAATTAGAGGTGTGTCTTTTTGTAATAATTTTGTTAAGGGTTTTGAAAGTTTAGCGAACTGTGGAATAAAGCGACGATAGTAACCAGCAAGTCTTAAAAATTACTTGATGTCTGTTTGATTTTTTGGTTGAGGGAAATTAACTACACATTTAATTTTTTCGGGATTTGGTTATACTCCGTCAGGTGTAATAAGAGGACCAAGATAAGCGACTTCTTTTCTGATGAATTCGCATTTATCGGGTAGAATTTAGAGGTTAGCATTTCTTAGTCTTTTAAAAACTTCAGTTAGACGTGTTCATGTATTGTCGAGGAATAAATAATGATATCGTCCATATGGACAAGACAACGTTCATTTTGTATACCTAAAAAGATATTGTCCATCACATGCTGATATGTTGACGGCGCGTTCTTTAATCCTACCGACTGCGCAAATTTGTTATAACATAAATTTAATAATTGATTTTTTAAAACTTTTATTTTTATTAAAAGACTCTTCGAAGAGTCTTGTATAATATTTAAAATATTACGAGCGAGTTAACTGCAACAGTTGATAATTCACTCGGAGTGGTTATGAAACTATACTAACTACACTGGCTGTTGGAAGGTACCTTACCATCTTTTATAACTTCTAACTTGCATAAATCTGGCTTATAGCACCCAGCTAATATTAAGTTACGCTGAGAATGGAGAGATAACATTTGGATAATAAGATTAAGATTTCAAGTTGCGTCACATTGTGTAAAGCTGAATGAATTACTCTATGAAAAGTCGATAAAGTAAATAGGTAATATTTTATATAACATATATAACTTATTATTTACCTACTTCATTACGTCTACATTTTCGCATTTCGATTTATTTTATTTGTTTATTTATTTTCCTTTTGGAAAAAATATAATGTATGGGAATAGTCAATTTAGGCAGGTTTCCAACGGATAAATATACATAACCAAAACACAATATGAAAATCACAGTAAAACATATATGTACACAAAGAATATAATGGCGCGGTAAAGGTAGCTCTAAATGGCGTAGCATAGCCAAATCGGGGCAGCTTTAGAAAATATATAATTGACCATGTCATAATAGTCATTTTCATTAATAATTTTTTTAGTTAATAGCTTCCGAGAAAATAACAGTAACTTTATTTTTTCTTATGGGCGCCATATTGGATTTTATCATTTTCGAACTCAAGTGATTTTTTCTTATTAATTTGATGTATAATATGCCATATTTAAAAAATGCGAAATATGCTTGTAACCCAAAATATCTGTTTTTGAATATTTAATTCCTTAGCAGGCCATGAAAATGGGATTATATGATACAAAAAATATTTTGAAATAACTTTTAACTTGTCCATTGGAAAACAAAAAATAACTGTTAGTGTAGTATCATAAAAACAATATTTAAAAATTAACGTTTCTAGTTATTTGTAGAATTATTTCAAATCCAAACTTATGAAGTTAACGTCATTAACAAAAGGCATTCGTGTCAACATGACGTTTACTGTTTTATTTTTTAACAAACGACCCTCAGATGATTAAGAAGATTCCCTGGGTCTAAGCTAAGTCAGCATTGGAGCAATAGCTGTTTCTAGCCCATCAGAGCATATTTATTTCGCTTTTTTCAAAATAGCAGTTTTAATAAGCGGCTGAAAAAAGCGCTTCCGTCTAATACAACATTTACGCACTAACTTGAAATGAGTTAGACACATTATTAACTTCATAAAACAATAATAACCGAAGTTAATTTTTTAATATATTTTTAAATTGTACTGCACAAGTAGTTATTTTTTGTTTTTCAATGTAAAGTTCATTGAAAATATTTTTTGTATCATATAATCCCATTTTCATGGCTTACTAAGAAATTTAATATTCATAAAAAATATTTTGCACCACAAACCTACTTCGCACTTTTAGAAAATGGCATATTATACATCAAATTAATAAAAAAATATCAGTGAGTTAATAAATGATAAAATCTAATAGAGCGCCCATAAGGATCAATATATTTACTGTTATATTCTCCGAAACTATCAACTAAAAAAAAAACTAACTACGCCATCAAAACCCTTTGGAAAATCAAAACCAACGATTGAAGATTTTTCGATCGGACCACAAATAAAAAAGTTACAGCTGTATTTAAAAAGTCGCGATTTTCACTTTTTTCTAAACCAAAACGAAACGAAACGAAATTCAATTGGTTTCTCAGCGGAATGTTGATCAACATTAAATTCTGCACTGGTTTCTCCCATTCCCTTCTTGTATCTCTAATAGTTTCCGAGATCTCTGTAGTGATAATCAAATTTGGTTCAACCTGTATAATTTGAAGATAACTATATGATATGATATGATATGAAGATATATATATATAAAATAAACATATACTTAAAACAATAAAATATACAGTGCGGTCGTAAATAGACCCCCCCCCAGCTAAGTTTCGAACCAGATAAGATAGAGACACCGGACTAAAACTGAATTAAATGGCATGAAGTATGCTACTTCTTAGTTCAAAATTAAAACTGCAGTTTTTAAAGATGGCGCTAGTGGCGCCATCAACTTTAAAACTTTAAATAGCAAGGGTGGTCATGTGATACCTCATTTGAAAGGTTTTTTAATTCTCTATAAAATAGTGGCTTGATTTTTAAATTTCATTGACTATTTCCGGAGTTATTAGCGTTTGAAAGTTATTTGGTAAATATGGCAAATAAATGATTTTATCTCATTTTCATTTAATTTTCGCACAAGAATGTCATTAGTAAAGATTTTTAAATGGATAAATTTTTTATTAATAAGCCAACCACAAATAATACGTGAAAAAATAAAGGAAATAATCAAACAAGGAAATAAATAAATAAAAGTAATAACAAAGAAATTGGTATAACTCTGATCACGTTAATAAATGTTCAAATTGTTCTCCCAACACTTCTTGGCAATAAAATAGTCTATTCCCAAATTCCCTACGTACATTCCCAAATGTTTCTGGAGAAATGGCCGCGCACACCTGTATAATTCTATTCCTCAAATCCTCTAGTGAATCAGGTTGGGTAATGTAAACCTGCGACTTCAAGTATCCCCATAAAAAAAATCCAGAGGATTAAGGTCTGGTGAACGAGCCGGCCATTCGATAGTTCCTCGTCTTCCTATCCACCTATTTGAATAGCAATGCTCCTAGATTTTTATATCATAATTCGCCATATTTATCAAATAACTTTCAAATGCTAATAACTCCGGAACTAGTCAATGAAATTTAAAAATCAAGCCACCATTTTATAGAGAATTAAAAAACCTTTCGAATGAGGTAACACATGACCACCCTTGCTATTTAAAGTTTTAAAGTTGATGGCGCCACTAGCGCCATCTTTAAAAACTGCAGTTTTAATTTTGAACTAAGAAGTAGCATACTTCACGCCATTTAATTCAGTTTTAGTCCGGCGTCTCTATCTTATCTGGTCCGAAACTTAGCTGGGGGGGGGACTATTTACGACCGCACTGTATACTTAAAATGTAAACAACTAATGTTTGCTCCATTAGCATGTCAAACCATATTGGCTGAATGTTAAAAATTACGTATCTATATATACTCAATTAACAACATAACGTTCATTTTTAACACTTCTGCAACTGATTAGATTGAAATTATATCAAAGTTTAATTTCATAACTTATTGCTTTTTAAGCACACATTTTTAACTATCTATTGTTTCACAAAGATGAATAAGTCTATTTTTTTTTTATTAAGATTCTTTGTTGGAGAATCTTATTTCTATTAAAACTGGTCTGATGATCAACCATTAATTTTGTACTAATAATCTTACAAACTAAACATTTATTAACTAAAGTTCATCCAACGACGTCCTTTAGATTATTTTCTTTTAACAATTTCACTGGCGCACTATGTCCTGCTTTTATACAGCACACTACACCAGCTCAAATGGTTTGGGTCTCTTCAATCTTCGAACAAGATGTTGGTTGTACAGCAGCTGAAGAGCTTCTGCATTGATGTGGAGGTAAGTCTGGCCTCATGTCTGCCAGCAAACCTTTTGATCTCATCTTTAACCATTGGGATGTTAAGGTCTCGATGCAAGTAGGAGTTGCGTATGTATCATGGAGAGTCTACTATGTTACGCAGCACTTTGTTCTGGAAAGTCTGAATGGTTTTAATGTTTTAAGATCTGATTGTAAATTAGTATCTTATTATGTATTTTCAACTTAGAATTTCTTCCAAGCATCCAATAATGCTGTCTATATTTCAAACCAAGTTCGATTCTTTTCTTCTTCATATGTTCTTTCCACCGGGGCTTGGCATCCAGGGTCATGCCTAGGTATTTGACGTTATTCTCATTGGGTACAATAGTACCATTAATATCCACGGACGGAGGGTTAACTAGTCTTTTGTTGGTAAAGTTAACATGAGTTGATTTGAGCTCGTTTAGCTTGATCTTCCATTGTTTGGTCCAATCAAGTATTGTGTTGCTAGCTACTTGCAGTCTTCTAGTGGATATTCCTTGATTTTTACCGACCGCAAGAAGTGCAGTGTCGTCAGCAAATGTAGCTACAGTGGTCTCTTCTAGTACTGGCATATCACTAGTATATAGCAGGTAAAGGATAGGGCCAAGAACGCTTCCCTGTGGCACTCCTGCTCTTATATCTTTCATGTCAGAATATTGATCTTCCTGTTTTATTCTGAAAAGTCTGCCTAAGATATACGATGACAGAATCTCTACATATTGTGTCTGAAGTAGTTTGTTCAATTTGTGTATCAATCCTTCGTGCCATACCTTGTCAAAGGTTTGAGCAACATCTAAGAAAACTACAGAGCAGACTTCGTTTTCCTCGAGTGTACGCTCTATTATGTTAGTAATACGATGTACCTGATCAATGATTGAGTGCTTTTGTCTAAAGCCAAATTGGTAAATTGGTAATCCGGGATAAGATTACCATTTTCAATTAGTGGTCTTAATCTCTTGAGAAGTAGTTTTTCAAACAACTTTAAAATGGTTGGCAGCAGGGAGATAGGTCTGTAAGACTTGACATCATTTTGTGGCTTGCCTGGTATAGGCAACATGATCACTTCCGCTACCTTCCAGCTGGCAGGAACGTGTTTCAGTCTAAAGGCTGCATTGAAGAGGTAGGTCAGCTTGACTATGCACTTTGTCGGTAACTGCTTTAAGATTTCAGTGGTAATCAAGTCATAACCTGGTGCTTCTTTTAGTCTTAGATTGGTTTTTATTTCCTCAGCTACTTCTTTTGGGGTAACAGGGGTAATATTTTCTGTCCTTAGATTGTCAATATCAAACAAATTGTTTACAAGAATTTGATTAGGTGTGAATACGTCAGCCAAATGTTCAGCAATTAAGTCAGCTTTTTGTTTATTATCTCTGACCCATGAGCTATCGTCCTTCCTGATTGGAGGGGTTGAAGTAATAGGCTTCTTGATTTTCTTAGTTTCTTTCCAGAGGGAGTAATCTGTCTCTTCATCTGCAGTTAAATTTTTTAGATAGTAATTGATTGACTCTTCCTTATGTTTTTGTATTTCCCTTTCGAGCATTTGTGTTTTACTATTTAAGGTGGTTTTATCAGAAGGATCTATCGATTGCTGCCACCTTCTCCTGGCTTTTCTTTTAACCAGCTCTCTTATTTCTACTGGGTAATTGATACCTTTGGTTATATGACTAATTTATTTTGTGTTGTGGTATGCTGCCGTCTGGATAAGTGTGGTGAAGTTTTCAGCTTCTACTTCAAGCTGCTCAGTTGTTCTCAAATTAACATGTAGGTTAATGCTCTCCTGAAGTTCCAGCCTAAAACTTTCCCAGTCAGTGGTTTTGTTTACCAATACAGGCCGAGCCTCTTTTTTAATTATCTTGTCACTTAGGGTCAAAATGACAGCTGAGTGATCAGAATCCAGGTCAAAGTTTTCTTCAGCCTCAGTAAAGTTGGGTGATACTTTTCTTGAGATGAAGAAGTCTAACAAATCGGGAATTTTATTGATGTCAGTAGGCCAGTAAGTAGCCTTACCCATGGAATGATAGCTGCAACCAGTTTCACGAACCGCTTTTCTCAGTTCACTCCCCTTGGTCGTGGTTGATCTTGATCCCCAGTCAACATGCTTGGCGTTAAAATCGCCTCCCATAATGAATCTCTCACCAGGATGCTGAAGGAGGATCTTGTAGTCTTCTTTCTTAAGACTATATCTGGGTGGAAAATAAACTTCCCCAACCATTAGATTTTGTTTGGTGGACTTAACCCCCACCATAGCAAGTTGTATATCTACACGTTGTAAGTGACATTCCTCAAAATGATTGATACTTTCCTTGATTAATATTGGACTACCACCCTTTGCTTGATTGGCAGGGTGAATGTCATGATAAATTTTATAGCCTCTTATCCTGAGACAAGATTGAGTTGTCATATGTGTCTCTGAGATGAGACATATATCTATATGTTGGGAGTTAAGGAACACTTCTAAATCATACTTTTTGTTAAGGACGCCGTTGGCATTCCCTGTAGCAATTCGCAAGTCTCGTTGGTCCATAAATTTATTTCTTCTTTGGGATAGTACCAGTGTTTCTGGATTCTATTTTATCAAGTCTATCATTGACTTGGTCAAGCCTTTTCATCATATTCTGCAGCGTCTGCAACATAGATGATTCTGACTTGGATGTAAAGGGGACATGTTCCACTGGCTTATTTTGAGTTATTTGTGCAAAGGAAACACCAGTTTTAACTTTATTGGAGGTAAGTATTTTTGGTTGAGAGGCTGCCCTCTTTGTTTTTATAGCATAGTGTCGTCTCTTCTGCAGTTCCTTGGCTACAAGACATATGAATAAGTCTATAAAACAACTTTTCCCACCTACACTTTAAAAAATAAAAGGTAATATTTTGTATCATTTATTATTACTTACATAAAATTGGGCATACCAATAAAATTTTTAATATATAAAGATTTTAAGAAGGTTCGGGAAGATTTGATTTATCAAGATTTACTTTCTTTTATTAACTGGAATTACATATTATTTCAATTAGAAACTGTGAATTATATGGTTGACTACTTAGTTCAGTTATTTGATCCACATGCTTCTGTTCGTATAGTTAGACTGACGAAGAAACGTTCCCCATGGCTCACAGATATTATTAGGGAAATGATGCATAAGAAATAAAGCATTTTTTAAATATAAGTAAACACGGACGTACAATGATTGCGAGTATTACTAACAAAAACAAATCAGAAGCAATATTCCTAGCAAAAAAAAAAGTCTACCTAAGCTACACTTCAAACAATTAAAACTCGAACTCCGTTTGGAATTCATTGAGATCACTAGATTTTGTTAGTAACAGTAATTCTTAAGACTTACTAGACCTCAAAGATGTGAATGCAATAAATATACATATTAATAATATAACTCTATGAGCCCCCTCCGTTGATTAAACCAAGTTAAATGATAAATAGGTATACTAATTTTAAGTTTACCTCAAAATGCATTTTCTTTTACCACCGTGCCTAATCAGTTTTAAAACATTGAAATGTACTTAAGTGCCAGTCCACCGGCACCTATATGATTTTCCTTATATATTTAAACTAATTTGGGATTTTAAATCACATATAATCATTATATAATTAATACTAAAATTCTATTTTCCTCAAATCTGGAAGTGTGCTAAAATAATTCCTCGTGCTGATAACTATAATCCATCAGAATTAATCCATCTACATCCAATTAGTATCTCCCTACCATATCGAAAGTCCTGGAGTCCGTATTGAAAGAATAACTTTTAGACTATGTATTCAGCAAAAATATTATGTCCGTCTTTCAATCTGAGTTTAGAACACAACATAGTAACACTACCGCTTTGTTACATATATATGTCGAACTGTTCACAGCCCCCAATAAAAACAAAATTGCAGGTCTCGAAACAGCTTTCGAAACATTGGATCATGTCATAAAATATATAACTAAATATAACTAAAGAATATAACTTTCCTGTTATGGGTTCGATGACTTTTCCACATCACTAATAGGTAATTACTTATCGAATGGTGCATAAGAAGTAGTCGTTCAATATAAGGCAACTAATTCCCTTCCAGTAAAACATAGTATATCACAAAGTTCGATACTTAGTCCGTTGTTATGTTCTAAATACATCTCTGATTTCATTGAATTTCTGTCGACATGTAATATTTATCACAATGCAGATGATTCTCAAGTTTATTATAGTTTTCCTATAGAAGATCTAAACTGTTCCATTAATGTACTTAAGAGTCCATTCACTAGGTCGAAATAAGCCCTAAATCGGCGTTCGTCTCGTGTCTACTTATAAAAAAACTATAAAATATAGCTACTTTTAGTAAAAAAAGTATTGAAAGATAAGACTTTAATCTAAGTCCCTATAGTAGTAATTTTTGTTATTTCTTTTTATTTTTAAAATTCCAGGCAAACAATCTTGTACTAAAATAGCGTATTTTAAAAAATTATTTTCTCTAAAATACATGTATTAAACAAAAATTTGCTACTATAGGGATCTAGTTTATCTTTTGATCTTTCCGGTGATATATAATTTATAACACTAAAAAGAAATTTTGTAGCAATTATAAGACAAATCCGGTACCCTTGCAATGAGAGCTAACTTATTTCCATGTGCCTTTTTACTTCGGTTTTACGTGCACCTCCGAAATCTTAATAATTCGATAGTTGGAATATATAAGTCTCCACCCATCGGCCACCCATCCTCTCAATCCGACCCAACATTCATGCCTGTCAAATCTACAGAGAATGGACCCTTAATAACCATCTGAACGCATCTTGAGATATTTCTCCAAGAGTTTTTCGTATTATGCCCCAAAGCACTACAATAATATACCTGTAGAATATAAAAACTTCTCCTTCATTTCAAAAAGAAATTAAAGCATTTGCATCGTACTTAATCGAATCTGCACTGCGTTTCTTGTATTCACGTTAAAATTCACAGCTATTGTTTTGTCTTAGTATGCCAGATGGTTTTTATAACTTAGTTTATCGTAGTTATATAACTAACTTACCTTATGCTTCTTTTTATTTATTCTCATTTCTTAATGTTAGTATTTATGTAGTTTACTATTCTCTTTGATATAGAATCTTTGCTAAGTTAAAACTTCATCCTATGCAATCGTATAATTTTGTATATTTTTGCTACATTATTAATAAAGACAATTTATTATTATTAAATTCTCTGGATAAGTAAATATCAGGTAAACAAACAAAATTATAAAGAACATGTTAAATATACATATTATATACAATATCAATATCATATACATATACAATATCAACAACAGGTTAAACATACATTATACCACCTGTAAAATAACAACAAATTAAATATTCAAAGTGCAGTATCAAGGCCAATTTTTCTAAAGTGCCCCGAAAAACCATTGTGTAATATGCATTAAAAGAAATATTTGATAAATTAACAAAAATTCTATCAGTGGTTAACTTCTCTCTGATTTTTTTTGGTGCGTCCCTGCAAAATGCGTTTTTTGAAGATAACTTGGCAACATCGCATCCAAATTGAATTTTTTTGCTTCAAAGGGCATTAAAAACTACTCTACTACCGCTTTTAAGACGAATATGCAGGGCCTGCTGCGATTTATTTTATACCACCGAAATTCAATATAACGATTTAGGATGTTTTTATTTAAAATCTGACGCGATAGCGTTAATCAGGACCCCCTAAAAACTCCCATATGCGAAATTTTAACAAAAAAAATATACACGGCCTTTCTTTCTGCACGATATCAAATTTAAGCAAAATATCGAATTTGAAAGGGTGTCAAATGAGTCAAGTGTGCCACGGAATTATGTCAAAATAGTTGAATGTTATAATGGAATCACTTAAATTAAATTTTCTACCTAATATTTTTCTTATAATTTTTAGTCTTATCCATTGATAAGATGGTTCACATTAATATTTTTCTATCTACTAAAGGTAGGCCAAAAAATGTAAATGATTCCGTATAACATTCAGTTGTTTTGACATAATTCCGCGGCACACTTGACTCGTCTAGTGCCTTTTAAATTCGATATTTTGCTTAGCTTTGATATGCAGAAAGAAACCCCCTGTATATTTTTTTTTCAAATTTCGGAAATGGGGGTTTTTAGGGGTCCTGATTAACGCTATCGTGTTAGATTTTAAATAAAAAAAATGCCTAAATGGTTATTTTGAATTCGGTTGCACTATTTGATAAATAATTTATAGGACTATTCAGCGATGTAATAAAATACAGAATGTTTCATTTAAAATAAATTAGTTTTTATCATTTGTATTATGCATTAATTTGAATTTATTTTATAAACACCCTGTATATCGTACGTTCAATTTCTGTTAATTATATGATGCCGGATAACTTTCACATAATTGCACCATAATTTCAGACGTGTAAGTTCAAGGTGAAATAAGTAGTTACGCGATATATCTATTGCCAAAGTGCCAAACAGCAATTTTTTGATGAAATAAGCGATATCTGGAAAAACGTTTAAGAAATGTATATACTATTCTTAATTAATTTTCTCCAGAAATAGATGGAAAATCCGAAAATGCAATAATATATAGGGTGTCCCATTTAAAATAACGAAGTTAATGTCGATTTCCGGTATAACCGAAAGTGCTAGAAACTTTAAAATATTTTCATCAAGTAGATCATGGCCCTCTTTGACTACACCTAATATTTCAAATTAATAGCTTTATTGGTTCTCCATATACTTCTAATAGGCCGTCATCAGGGGACACCCTGTATATATACAGGGTGCCCATTATCTATTTCCTTACATGGCTAACTTTGTTAATAGTGGAGATAAAGAATTGATTAAATTAGCAAAATTGGGCAGAATTACAAGAGGGGGTGCCCCTCAATCAGTGCCTCCTTCAAATTTAATTTTAATTTTCAACTTTTCGAGATATTTTGAAAAAACTGAAAATCGGTAAAATTTTTAAACTGGAATATCTCGAAAACTATAAAAGATACAAATAAAATAAATATACTGTGTGATAGTGTTTTTTACGTGGCATTAAGCGGTGATATTGATTTCACCGGCATCTTAGTTTTTCAGAAAAAAAAAAAATAATGTTATGTTTTTTTTAAATGGCAACCATAGTTGGCTATGGTATCAATAAATGCTTATTTTTTTCTGATTTCAAAAATATAATATTTAATAAATCTTATTTCTCTTCGTTTGTGTACATTTCACAATAACTATTTTAAGATGAACGTTGAATTTTGACGTTTATAATGTGACTTTCGTGTGATTTGACATTTATATTTTATTGTTGTTTACTGATCTACGTTTGTTTTTCATAGCTTACTATGTTAATAAATTATTTGTTCATTATAGTAAACAAAATAAAAGAGAAAGGTATATTAAATATTATATTTTTGAAATCAGAAAAAAATAAGCTTTTTATTGATACCATAGCCAAGTATGGTTGCCATTTAAAAAATATAACTTTATTTTTTTTCTCAAAAACTAAGATGCCCGTGAAATTTTCAATATTACCGCTGAATTCCACGTAAAAAACACTATCACACAGCATTCTTATATTATTGGTATCTTTTATAGTTTTCGAGATATTCGAGTTTAAAAATTTTGGCTATTTTCAGTTTTTCCAAAATATCTCGAAAAGTTGAAAATTAAAATTAAATTTGAAGGAGGCACTGAATTCCTCTTGTAATTCTGTCCAATTTTGCTAATTTAAACAATTCTCTATCTCCACTATCAACAAAGCTAACCATGTAAAAGGATAGATAATGGGCACCTTGTGTATATATATATAATAATATATACTGGGTCACAGACTAATAGTTTCAAATTTCAAGGCCCATTTCGAAGCATTATTTTCTAGGATGCCTTCAAATGGCTGTTACCGAAATTTGAAAAAGATGTATTAGTTTCTAACACAAATACATCAACGTCGTGATTTATATGACCATGACTTTTCGATTGATAATATGATGTAAATTTTAATTATACTCTTATATTTCTATTAGAAATCAATATATATTTTTTAATTTCGGTCACACCCATTTCAGAAGATCCTAAATATAGTGGCGTAGTAAGATTAGAAATAAAAAAATTCTTAATTTTTTTTATTTATTTAGGCCTTGAAAGGCCTATTTATGCTATATCTCTGTTAGAAATCAATATGTATTTTTAAAATTTCGCTCACACCCATTTTACAGTATCCTAAATCCAGTGGCTCCGCAACTACAATAATAATTGTGAATGATTAGTAACAATTAACAAAAATGTCAAGATTGTCAAATTTATTATAGTCTCTTTTGAGATTACACCACCTGCAAAATAGCAAAAAGCAGGAAACCAGAAGCATTCAAATTAAATATTCAAGAGTTAGCAAGAGTGTCAAGACGACTAGGAAAATATTGTACTGTAGTTAACCATTACATTAAATAAATATTCAAAATTGCTTTCTATTGCCATAGGTTGCCTATTTTCACCATATTTTTCCATCCTCGCCCTGAAATTATGTCTGGGTGTGCCAGTGTAAACAAAAGTGATGCTCATTGCTCTCATTTGATGCTCCTCGTGAATTCACCATATTAGTTCATTGTGGTTTTAATTTGATGTAATTAACATTTAATTTATATAATATGTAATAATTTATAATTTATTCTATAGGAGCCGTTACGTTGTCTGGTCCTGTGAATCATAGTTTATATTGTATATATATATATATATATATATATATATATATATATATATATAGGAATGTCCATTATAAGCTCTAGTACCAGGACCTACAACAGAACGGCGCAATTTTGTTACTTATAATTTATTTATTGTTCATCTTTTAATAATACTAATGAATCTTTTAATTCTTGCCATTTAATGGAAGGAAATACAATTACTAAAAGATTTATTATTTTCTGTTCTATACAAATATATTTTCTTAGTTGTTATAAATAATCAACTAGTTCTATATCTTCAATTCAGTTCAATTTTTAAAGTTTGTCTTAAAACACCATTGTACAGAATGTTATGAAAACACTTATTCATTCAGTGAATCCAATGAGATCTTTATTATAGTGTATACAGTGTTTTCGTAAATTAGTGTTTTTTTTGGTTTGTCAAAAGTTAATTTTTATATAATACATTTAGCAGTGTCCTTAATTAAAAAAAATGTAACAAAATTAAAATGAATAAAAATATTTAACTACCTCTTCTTGTTCTTTCTCTGGATGTTCCCAGTCAATGCTCAGCTTTTCGACATTTATTGAATTTTAGCTGTTATGAATTTGATATTATGTTTAATAAGCCGACTAGAAATGGGAGAAAATTGCTATCGCGATTTTCGTTCCCATTTCTAGCCCTACCCGGGGTCCAGGCCTGCGACCTGGTGTCACCCTTCGGGTGACAAAAGCCTCTAGAATATTATTTTTAAGAAAATACATACGTATTAAAGAAATTTGAGATAATCCCTTGTATAATAATAAATTTAGAGAGAGAAAGCTGAAATTTTTTATCTGGAATGATGATGTAATTATACCAAATGATTTTTTTAAATAATATTTTGATGAATTGTAGGAGTACTCTATTCTTGATGGCAAAACATTCTTTTTTAAGTGCTGAAAGTATAGTTCATTTTTTAGTAAACATTTTGTGAAACTGTTTTCTCAAGAAAAAAAAAATAAATTCATAACTTGTATTCTTCCATAATTTATTATAACGGTAACTTGATCACTTTATACCCAATATATGTCTACGATGCTTATAATTAAATACCTATGTAACTGTTAAAGATACACAGATTTGGTGTATATTGTAGGAAAAAAATTTATGAACTAATAAAGGTAATTATTTAATTAAGCATAAAACTCAAATTTTTCTAAAATTTTGGCTACCCCCCCAATTTTGGGGTATGCTGAACGCGAATCTGATTTTATTTTGCAGTCTTAGGTATGTAGTTTTGTAGTTAAAAAATAATTAAAAGTCATACTCTGTAAGTACTCTTTAGAAATTAACATTTTAACATTTAACACTAACTTGATCACTCCACAATGATTATCATTAAATATATAATATATAACTGTTAAAAATTGCAATGAACCTAATGGAAATTAATTGGCTTTAATCCACCAGGAACTACTGACATTAGCTCCGGCTTAGCTTGTCGGTTAGGTGTCGGTTCGTAGGAAGAAAAAATGTTATTTTTAAGTTATCCTGTTGGAGCGCCAGGATAATTTTAAATAGATGATAATAAATAATATGAGTTAATATAAAATAATGAATGTTTGATGAAATTAAACGAGTCGATTAAAATAATTGTATATTACAGTTAAAAAAATAATGATGCAGGATATGTACAATTAATGTGATGAATGTTTAAAGAATAATGATCATGTATTAAATATTGATTAAACTACTATATTTGTGGTTGTTACCACGCAACAATGACTTTACAAAAACTTGCTAGTAACAGATATTGATTTGGTTTACACAAGAACAGATATATTCCTCTGGCCTCGAAGAAATCAGATTAACTCTCACCAAAATATATCCTTAACAATGGTAGATCAGGACTCTCCAAAGTGCAACAGTTATGCACCTACTGCAGTCTGCAACCAAAATAAATGCGCTAGCTAGCGTTTGGTTGGTAGGTTCTGAGACGTTGGATGTCAGCAACTTTGTCCTTTCCAGTTCCTAGTGGTGGAGTTAAAATTTCTGAAGATTCCTCTCTTCCAGTAAGCCAAGATGTTCTCATGAAATACAGTAAATGTGTTAAACCAAAATCATAGGATAAATACAAACTCTACTTTAACAAAGTAGAATCTCAGTAGACAATCTTGCTGTGATAACAAACACAACTGTGGTATTAAAATTTAAATTAGGTAATGAAAACAATTAAATGAAATAAAAGACAAACAGGAATCACCCTGTATAATTAGCAATAAAATTATCCAAAATTTGCAAATGAAATAATATTAGTTTAATAATAGTAAATAGTTAATTAAATACAGGAACTGTTAATCAGTTCCTAATAGAATTTATGAGAAATTATTTCTTTTACTTATGAAAAAAATTACAAAGTGAACAAAAACCTATTAGTGACCTTGCTGGTTGAAAAGGAAATATATAAACATTCACTAACTGCTGGGTTATAAATTAAATATTGTAAATGATTGAATATTAACAGATTGTTAAATATTAACAAAAATCTATATTAAAATTGCCTAAACTTTAAACAAATGTATTTTACATCTATGCAATTTCAATTAATAGAAATACAAATCAAATTAATGGCTTTGTGCAACTTGATCAGGAGAGATACTTGTTAATAAGAAAATATTAAACATGAAATTTTTTGGGGTTTATTACCTTAGACTATACTCAGTAAAAAAAAATAACCTATCTCCAATCAGAGATATAACTAAATGACTTTGAATCCCTTTAATATCACAGATTGACTAACAATTGCCCCGAGTTATAGATTTTCCTGCAAAGCTGGTTAAATAACCTTAATAAAAAATCGAACTTAAAGGTCAACTGCCTTGTAGTCTTAAACTTGATTTGAACTCCAAAATTAACACAAAATGGTAGCCATAAAGACATGAATTCAAAACGAAATTACAGCGATATTTAGTTATTCAAAGTACTAATATAATATATATAGAAGGCATCAATCAGACGCCCTAAAACTGAAGCCAACACGTGGCTTTGAACCTTAATAAAAAACCCTACACGTATCCTTGTGTAAAAGTAGAAAAATACCAAATATAATTACTGAGTAACACTATGCCCTGAATAAACCACAAATGTAATATCAAATAATAAATGAATTAATCAATATACAATAGAAAATGAAATTCAATAACAGAAGTATCTCACCTGCTAATTTACACCCAAAAAGCCCTGAAATTGGTCTGTCCTTCCAATTTATTGAGTTCCCCCTCTCTTTTGCAAGAGTACAATGTGACACAAATGCTTTTTAAAATATCACCCGCAACTTGTAATACAGAGGTGGAGTCATGGTTGCATATGAGTGAATAGCAAATATAGTACTGTACGTAAATTGTTACAATTTTCGTTACCAAATATATAAATTTATTGTAGAAAAAAACATTTACTTACCTTATGTGAAGTCAATATGAACTAATTAAATCGGTCATTTTTAATAATTGTGACGTCACATGGTAGCACAAAAGATACCAAATAAATACAAATAATTAAAATAATTTTTACCTAAATTTAGGTACACCAAATTTGTATATTATTATTTTTAACAATTATATATTTAATTATAAGCATTGTGGATTGTGGACACATTAAGTTAGGTACAAAGTGATCAAATTAGTGTTAAAATTAATTTGTGAAGGTATACAGGTGACGACTTTTAATTATTTTTTTCTTGAAAAATACGTTCGACCGCAAAAAAAATAATTTCAAATTCGTGTTCAGTATACTCAAAAATGAGAATATTGGCGAGGGCCGTTTAAAAAGTCGTTTTGGGGTCTTCCGCTACTGGTCGAAGCCGCGCCCGGCCTTCGAAAAGGTGTAACGGCGGCGTTAAAAAATATATTGCTGTCATAATTGTTGCAACAAATTAATGTTGTAGAAGTTATTTACTTTTCTCAGCTAAAATGATGAATTTTACAGACCGCCAAAATGAACGAATTAATTCCAAACTTTATCTGCAGAAAGAATAAAAACTACGGGCAATGAAACAGAATAACTAACCAATCATGTCAAAGTCTACATATTATAATAATACTAATAAATAATTATGATAAAAATTAAAAAAAAACTCGCCTTCGTCGTGATTCGAACTCGCGATATCAGGGTTGAAATCCTACGACAATATCATTGCGCTAAATTTTCTCTTCTCACTTCATGCCGCAAAATCAGTTAACAATGTAAACTTTACGTGTTAACCTGAACAATTAATTTTTACGGATTTTCTAATTAGAAAAGCATTTCGCATCAGTATTTTGGTGTAATCAGGTGTTTGGCAGTCGGTACTATCGATTCCGTTAGCAATATTTCTCATAGGAAAATAATAAAAATAACCTATTTGAAGTTTAATTAATTTGACAGTTTTCGTGGGAGGTGCTTGTCTCGTTAGTGCGATCTCACATCCGTGGATAAAATGAGAAAGAAGTTGAGACGGATGCGACTCGAGATTTTCGAAGACGAAATAGACGTAGAAGGAGTCGACGTACGGTTTCGAAAAAAAATCTCAAAGGATTAGAGAAAGGACTGAACTTTCGCGTGAAGCCCTTCTCGAAGCCGTAAAAATTAGAAAAAGGTCTCGGGGGTCCCGCGAAAAGTCGGTATTTCGGCGGGCGTGACGGGACCATTAGGCGCTAGGACAAACGCCGGTGCTAGCCGCATCTCTCTCGTCGAACGGCGATCGACGAAAATTTTGCAGAGGTTTTTTAAAAAGGCGTTTAAAATTGGGAAAACGCATAAGAAACGGGACGAAAATACCCCTACGCATTGGAGAATGGCGCCGGGGGCGACCTCTAGTGGTCCGTGGAGATCGTTTCGAGATCGCCCCTCGGAGGAGATAGCTTTGAAACTTTGTCGATTCGGCGACGGAATTTAGAGCGAGACAGAATCGACGCGTTTTAATATATATGGATGTATCAGATAAATTTAATATAAATATAAATGGTTTGAGTGGAACACAACGCCAAAATATAACCAAGTGTCAATAGTGTAGTCTAGTCAATAGCCACTGTCAATGAATTTCTATTACAAAATGTTTCCAAAACTGAAATAAGACATTGGAATAAAAATTAGATGTACGCAAGTAGAAAAGCTACGTATGTTCGGCGCCGGAAGTAGCATCTGGGGCACATTGGGACAGCTGCTGATGGCAGCCTGCACCACGGAGCTGCTGGTCATTGCCGTAGGGGCTGAAGACGAAGACTTTAGGTAGCAGGGTGCACCTGTAGGTGCCTCAGGGGCTGCAGAAGAGCACCCCTCGTCAAGATAGCGGCCTGACGTCACGAGCCGCACCCAAGTCCCAGTAGTCGGCCACTCAGTTATCGGCCACCTGGTTATTGGTCAGCAAGGACTTTAAGCAGCATTCAGACCAACCAATCAGAATGCGACATTCCTGCAGCCATTACGGCCTTAAGACCGCGCCCACCAACTTTCAGATCGCGGCCATTAAGGCATTCAGACCAACCAATCAGATTACACCATTCATATCACGTTTTCAACAGCCAATGAGGCTTTATTGCAGCATTCAGACCACACCAATCAGAACGCAGCATTCAGACATCTTTTTGACGACGAGCCCGCCTTCAGATCGCGGCCATTACGGCATTCAGACCACACCAATCAGATTGGGGCATTCAGACCTTTTTGACGACGCTTTATTATAGCCATCTATAAATTAGGTAATTGGTTGGTATAATTGAAAGCCAAAAGCATTGCAATTAAATATTCTAAATTTAAAATCTAAATAATAATAATATCTGTATAACTGTACAAGTGTCTTATCAGCAGCCGTGAAATCGACAATAATAAAAAATACCATATCTCAGCTCTACCGGAAATGAGATAAGCGTGTGCTCGGCAATAACAGGAAGTACCACATCCGCTTGCGAGGCCTGTTGTTGTTAAGGTCAGCAGAAAATTGGAATAACAGTGGCGTTGCATCATAAAGGGGAATATTTGTTTATTAGCAAGTAGTAGTACCTAGTTAGGGCTCATAGGCGGAACATGAATTTAAAAAGTATATGTTGAAACCGGGAATCGAACCCAGGACCTATATATTTTTGGTCTACCGCTCTCCCAACTGAACTATTTCAACTGTAGATAATAGTAATAGTAAATAAAACTAGAGTGGAAATTTAATATTATTAATCATCATCATCATCAGTAGTGTGTAAATGGGCTAGCAAATGGAGCGGAGCCTCATGAGGAATGAGGAACGATTAGTGATCAGCGCATGCGTGAACACCTGGCGTCTAGAAGCTATCCGGTTTCAGAGTAAAGTATGACTCATCGAACACCTGACGGCTAGACAGTATCCGATTTCAGAGTATGATGAGTTGTGTTGTATGCTATGCTATGCTATACCATGTATAGTAAAGTATGACTCATCGAACACCTGGCGTCTAGAGATCATCCGGTTTCATAGTATGATGCAATATTTAACAATATCTGGCGACGGTATTTTAAAAAAGTTGACGGCGATAAAAATGAATTTAACACTCCGCGTCAGCAATAAAAGAAATATTAAGTGATAATACATCTGAATGACATGCTTCTGTTTAAATAATATCTAATCCTCCTATTCTCTATAAGAAGCAATATACATAGTAATAATATACCACTTATTCCCCACACAAGTCATCTAGAATCAAATATATCATAATATAAACAGTAGTAATATACTCGTGAGCATGATGTAATAACTAAAAAACTGACTTGTTGATAAGGGGATAAGAGGGGTTACGGGTAGCTCCCAGGAGTTGAAACACGTGTCAAGATGTTAACGACAGGTCTAAAATTGTTTGAATGATCTTGAATGCTTGGTCCATTATTGATTATTAAAGGATAGCATATAAGGTACAGAGCATGTAAAACACACATTGAAATCAAGCTTAATATATTTCATATATTTAATTTTACTCAACCAACCGCGTCAGCAACATTTATTATTAAGAGATATGAATGATATGCTTCTGTTTTAAATAATATCTAATCCTATAACAAGCAATATGCATAGTAATAATATACCACTCATTCCCCACACAAGTCATCTATAATCAACATACCATAATATGCACAGTAGTAATATACTAAAAATAAAATATCTGGGGACGGTATTTTAAAAAAAGCTGACGGCAATAAAAAATGTAGGAATAGCCGTTACAAGTAGTTCTCACGATCTGCAAATAAAACACCTGGCATCTATATAGATGCAATATGATGCAATATTTAAAAAATAGCCGACTTGGCGAGACAAGTTGGTATGACTTATCGAACACCTGCCCTTCAGAGTATGATGCAATATCTAAAAATATAGTATGAGTGAGTTCATGCTTCTGTTTTAAATAATATCTAATCCTATTTTCTATAAGAAGCAATATACATAGTAATAATGTACCACTCATTCCCCACACAAGTCATCTATAATCAACATATCATAATATGCACAGTAGTAATATAATAAAAATAAAATATCTGGGGACGGTATTTTAATAAAGCTGACGGCAATAAAATGTAGGAATAGCCGTTACAAGTAGTTCTCACGATCTGCAAATAAAACACCTGGCATCTAGACAGTATCCGGTTTCAGAGTACCTATGATGCAATATTTAAAAAATAGCCGACTTGGCGAGACAAGTTGGTATGACTCATCGAACACCTGCCCTTCAGAGTATGATGCAATATCTAAAAATATAGTATGAGTGAGTTCGGGTGAAGTCGTCAAATATCGGAGACAGTAGCCATTTAATATATAAGTAAATACTCAGATGCTCTGTACGTAGTCTTGTCAGTTATAATGGAGTGTGAACACTGTGGAAAAAATGTCTCTTTCAAAATCAATCTAGTGCGACATATTCGTGACTACTGTCCCGTTCTTCATAAAAAAGAAAAAGTGATAATGTGCCTACATCTGCGATAAAGAAACAAAAGAATAATGTACCATCTTCCAGTGATATTAATGAAACCATTCCAGCGGTTTGTGAACATTGTGGCAAATTGTTTTCTTGCAAATACAATTTAGTGCGATATATTCGCGATTACTGTCCTATCCTACGTAGCGATAGAAAAAGAAAAAGTGATAATGTGCCTTCGACATCTGCTTCAAAGAAACAAAATATGACGTACCAACTTCCAGCAATGTTAATACAACAAACTCAATACTCTGTGAACGGTGTGGAAAAATATTTTCAAAGCCGTCCAACCTCGTAAAACGTAATCAAAACTCCTACTGTGCTGGAAATAATGTGGTTGATAGAAAGAAAATTGACCGATCAATTCAACAAAGTGTAGGAGATGGAGTTGAAAAACTTTCCAGCGGGTTCAAAAATAGGATAGCTAGTTACCGTTTTACTAGTCCTAGAACACATATCGACTATTCTGATTTCTTTGAAGATATAAAACAGAAAGATTTTGATATAATTAATGAATATTTGCAAAACTATCATGCTCTTAAAGTTAATTTAGAAGTATTCGGTTTTTATGTTATACCCGAAAAGGAAATGTCTGATATCAAGTCATTTAACACCAAAAACAAGGTAATCACCCCATCTTCAGATCTTCGGCAAATTTTCAAAGATTTTATGAAAGAGATGACTTCACAGGCCTCCTCATTTGAGGAACGGGACTCTGGATGGGCTTTAAAACAGATAATGTTTTTGGATGTGAACATGAATAAATTTACATCGCTATCAGCCTCATTATATATTAAGCTTCCCAAATCCATTGAATGGAAACAAGCCGTGTTAAATATTAGACATAATGATAGGCCTTGCTTTGCTTGGTCCATTCTTGCAGCCATATTTCGCTCACAAGGGAATCCCCAGAGAACCAGTTCATATCCCCACTACAACACACTGCTAAACTTTAATGGTTTGAAATTCCCCATGAGCCTGAAGGATATACCTAAATTTGAAAAACTTAATAATATCTCAGTGAACGTGTTTGGTATAGAATCAGAGTTCAGAGATGGAAAGATGATTACTGAGGTAGTTGGGCCGTTAAATTTAACTTCAAACCGTCAAGCCACGCATGTCAATTTGTTGCTGGTATCAGACAACGCGGGTAACAACCACTACTGCCTCATAACAGATATGTCAAGATTAGTTTCAAGGAAAAAATCAAATCATCATAGTACAAAGATACATATTTGTGATGGATGTCTACAAGCCTTTAAGAAGATTGAACAGCTAAAGCAACATGAGAAAAATGACTGCAATCATATATGTACAAAAATACCTACCACTCAGTTGAAGATCAATAAGTATGGTGAAAGTATTCCGAAAATATCCTTAAGTTTGTGAATTTTGAAAGACAATTATCGGTTCCATTTGTAATCTATGCAGATTTCGAGAGTTTACTAAAACCAATTCATCATAATGAACCTAGTGATGATAAATCATTTACAGTGAAAACCTGCGAACATGAACCATACTCTTTCGCTTTCTACGTAAAGTGTAATTTTGATGACAAGTTATCGAGATTCGTATCATATCGGGGACCAAATGCCGCTCAAATATTTATTGAAAAATTGGACAAAGTAACTTTGGGCTTGTATAACAACCACCTCAAAAATGTTAGGGATATGCTACCGCTTTCTGAAGAAGAAAAAACCACTTACAAAAATGCTGATAACTGTCATATCTGAACAAAGCCTTTCAACACTGAAGATGTAAAGGTTCTTGATCACTGCCACTTAACATGACATTTTCGTGGTGCTGCCCACTCTGTATGCAATTTAAACTACAAAGTGTCAAAGTTTATACCAGTTTTCTTCCACTGTCTGACTAATTATGATGGACACCTCTTTCTGTCGAAGATAATATCTAAAAAGGAAAGTGTTTCTGTGATAGCGCAAACCAAGGAGAAATACATCTCATTCTCCAAATCAATTCTGGTTCAAAAATCTTCAGATCCAACAGTACCAGACACATTTTTGAAGCTAAAGTTTGTTAACTCGTTTCGCTTTTTAGCCAAGTCCCTCGATAAACTCAG
This sequence comes from Pogonocherus hispidulus, assembly GCA_963924545.1. Taxonomy (NCBI): domain Eukaryota; kingdom Metazoa; phylum Arthropoda; class Insecta; order Coleoptera; family Cerambycidae; genus Pogonocherus; species Pogonocherus hispidulus. The sequence continues at coordinate 42,941,244 of OZ004694.1, forward strand.
TAAAAATTTAGAACATCACCAGTGTATCGAAACAAGAAAGTGCTTTCCAGATAATGACGAGTTTAAGTTAATCAGACGAAAAGGTGTTTTCCCCTATAGCTATGTGAACTCATTTGAAAAGCTGGAAGAGAAACAACTACCACCAAAAGAAAAATTTTACAATGATTTAGCCCTGGTATCCATTTCTGATGAAGACTATGAACGGGCAAATAAAGTGTGGGATATCTTCAACTGTAAAACTTTGGGAGAGTACGCTGATGTATATTTAAAATTAGATGTGTTATTGTTAGCTGATGTGTTTGAAAACTTTAGAAAAGTGTGTTTGGAGCAATACAAATTAGACCCCGCCCATTATTTAACAGCTACGTCGCTAAGCTGGGACGCGATGCTACGTTACACAAATATCGAGCACGAACTTTTAACAGATGTCGATTCTCTACATTTTTTCTGCAAAGGAATTAGAGGAGGTGTATCTTAGTGTAGTAAAAGGAGGTCTGTGGCGAACAATAAATTTTTTCCAAACTATAATCCTGCTAAATCGACATCACACATCATGTACCTGGACGCAACAAACTTGTATGGTGCAGCGATGAAGGCATGTCTTCCCACTGGAAGCTTCAGGTGGCTCGAAAAAGGAGAAATTGACACATTTGACTGCTCTACCATCGACGACAACTCACCTAAAGGTTATATCTTGCAGGTAGATTTGGAATATGTAACAAGTCTACATAATGACCACAACGATTTACCATTCTGTCCAGAAAGTATGATACCACCAGATTCTAAATACCCTAAATTAATTCCGAATTTACATAATGAAAACAAATATATTATTCACTACAGAAATTTAAAACAGTGTTTGAAATATGGACTGAAACTGACGAAAATCCATAGAATTTTAGAATTTTCACAATCGACATGGCTGGGGTCATATATCGACTTAAACACAAATCTCCGAAACTCTGCTAGGAACGAATTTGAGAAGGATTTGTTCAAGCTCATGGTAAATTCAATTTTTGGTAAAACAATGGAAAACGTTGACAAAAGGCAAAATATTAAATTGTGCTCGTGTTGGGAAAATAGAAAAGGTAAATTGGGAGCAAGAGCCTTAATAAGCCAGCCACACTTTAAATCCTGTTCTGTATTCGATGAGGATTTAGTAGCAGTTCAATTGAATAAAACAAAAGTGGTGTATGACAAACCTCTATACGTTGGTTTTTCAATTTTGTATATTTCCAAGACAATCATCTACGAATTCCTTTATGGCTACATAAAACCTATGTATGGTGATAAAGCAACTGTTTTATACACGGACACAGATTCCCTTGTCTTAGAGCTTTTTACCGAAAACCCGTATGAAGACATCAAGAAAAATCTTCAATATTCGATACCTCAAATTATAAACCAGACAACATCCACAATATACCTAAAACAAAATCAGTTGTAGGAAAGATGAAAGACGAATACGCTGGAAGATCCATCGAAAGCTTCTATGGAACAGGTACCAAGGCGTATTGTGTAAAAGCAGGTGATGTCATGAAGAAGGCAAAAGGAGTATCCACAAGTGTTGTTAAACATCAAATAGACTTTTCTGATTATGTTCAAATTGTAGAAAATGGAGGCATAATATTCCAAAAAATGCATATATTTACATCAACTTTGCACACTATTCACACTGAACTGAAGAACAAAGTAGCATTATCATCAGCTGACGATAAGATGTATGTCATACCGGGAGATGTTAATACATTAGCCTGGGGCATCATCGCCTTTCTCCACCAGATCAGGATCGTAACATAAATTTGGAAATGTTGCTGCAAGTAGCTGAAGAGCTGATTGTGGGAGCGGAGGAATCACAACTAGATTGCAATTTATCAGATTTTGATATATCGGATTTTAATTTATCAGATTGTAATTTACCGGATTTTGATGTATCAGATTTTGATTTAAACTTATTTGATATCTAATTGTATAAATAATTCTATATAAGTCTACTTTTTATCCAATTATGTAAATAAACTATTAGTATGTATATGTAGGTTGTATTTATTTCATTTAGATTGTAATTTAGCAGATTTTGTTATGTAATTGTGTTAAAAATCGATATGACTCTGCTTATTATCTAATTATGTAAATAAATTATTAGTAATTAAACTATAATAAAACTACTATTATATATATATATATATATATATATATATATATATATATATATATATATATATAAATATTTGTTTTATTATTTTATTATAAAATACAATACTTAATACGAAACATATCGACTACATTTTTTTAACCCCCATTCACATACATGACATGATGCTTGAAGAGTCGTAATAATCACTTTAAGTACTAAGAGGGGCGAGCACACTGCTATATACCAAATCACGAAATACCCTGCATGATATTCCACTCCACACCCGATATTTGTAGAGGGTGTATAGGTGGGGGGTCTACTATAGATGTCCAGCCAATCAGAGTATTCCATTATATTATCCTTTTTCCTTAGACGTAGTTTGTACTCGGTGCTGTTGGTGGGTATTGAATAACTCAAAGTGGTAACGTATTTGCTTACATATAGCTCCATCCTTCTCCATTTATAGGGCCAGCTTTCATTTCTCGTCCCATTACTGTCAAAGCATACAAAAACCTCCTTTGTATTACAAGGATACTGCACAAAAAGTACGTTCTGAGAAATGGTTTGTAGTACTATAAGCTGTGAAGCGTTCATGGTCGTATCTACCTAGCAACTAAGATTATCATAGATTATATCTGGGTTTTATATGTGTATGTACCGGTCACACCGGTACCGCTCACAGACCGATACCGGTTATACCGATACCGGTACCGGTCGTACCGGCACCGGTCATACCGGTACCAGTCACACCGGTACCGGTTACACTGGTACCGGTCACACCGGTACTTATAGGTAGGTACCCTTCTCCCAATAACCTCATTGTTTTGATCAAAAACTTTAACCTTATGTAACAAGAAAACACATTACTGTTTTGCTTTTAGTAGTAGTTTTAGCTATAATTTCAATACGTCGACGTCATTACATGTAAAGTATTCAATAGTCATTTGAGTTCGTTCAAGCGTTTATCTTCTTTAATAATTTTACCACCCTAGAAATGATTTGATTTTAATAAATAAAACAGAATATATTTAATTTGGTTTTTATTTCATCATAAAGCTAGGACATTATAAAATGTTCATACAGATAATACACATTAGATAAGGCACACATACATATATTTTTTGAATGATATAAACATTTAGGTGCAGAATGCTTCAAGCGGGGTTGTTCTTCAAATTCTATAATTGGTTTCGACGAAAAACGTCGAAGATATTCAGCTTTCTCTCTTCCTTTAATATAAATCTGTTCTGTCTTTGAAGTCAAATCCTCGATAATATTGTTAAATTTATGTAGTTGTGTAAAACCCTCTTCCCATTGAATGCAGTGATGATGTTTAGTTACCCAATTAGCTTCTTTTTGAAATTCTGATGGAAGCGCATCAAATGAAAAAGGTGGTTTGAAAATATAATGACATATGCGTTCACCATCAAATCCTGCCAACTCTTTAACTATGAATTTATTTTCTTCCACCTTGAAGCCTTGTACATCTAAGATTAATGGCATATTTTCAAATTTGTTAGTTTCTTCAGTACAACACTTTTCAAACTATACAATTCTATTGCTTTTCTTAATTGTTTCAATTTTTTCCTGTGTTCTTGCAGGGTCTTTCTATACTCATATATCATTATCAACTGAATTTATTATTTATGTTACTGTGTTTATGTATGCTAGACCTGTCTAACAATTTTTGTCATTGGATTATATCGAAATACACGATCATGCAAAATTAGACAATAAGCTGTTGTTTCATTCGGGACATTCTCAATCATATCCATCTCGATTCTAAGTACGACGGAACCCGACTGCATACTTTCCTTTTGTCGAGAACAGTCGATGTGAGCAATGGGTGATATGGATTTAAATTCTTTGGGTGTAAATACTGGTTCATTACCTGCCTCATAGTAGGAGGAGCGAAAATTAGAAAACATTTCATATAGTGTAGCGTATTTATCACCTTTGAAGTCGAGGAATAGATCATTGTAAGGATATCTTTCACAATTTAAAAATACTCTTATATTTGTCAGATTGCAATTATCAAATTTGCTCATATTAGAAGTGATTTTACTTTTCTTATCAGTTTGAAGAGCGACAATCACATTGGTGTGAAGTTAGCAACGATTTTCTAGCAACGAATTTCTTCATTTCCACCACGATCAATTATCGTTGCGGTAAAGTATAAGCGTTATAAATCAATTTCCTGTTGTGTAATGCATTTTTGTTCAGTTGGAAATATGTAACTACATATCCTTTGTGGTTAATGAAGTCATAAAGTTCCAACCAAAATGGCACAAGTGACAAATAATGAAATAACTTAAGCCATACTTTCGTTCTTAAATGGAGACTTGTGTCAATGGAATTTCTTGGGCAGTTAACTAGAGGCAATAGCTATAACTATAAACAAAAAAAATGTAACTGACAATCCGTCAGGGGCGTCCAAATAGGATAAAAGGTAATTAATTTAATAAAGCACATAATACTTGAATCCTTAAATGAAGACCTGCGTCAATGCAACTCCGTAAGCAGTTAATTAGAGGCATTATCAATATTTAGGAACAAAAAAATTTCACTGACAACCTGTCAGAGGCGTCCAAATAAGATAAATCGTAATTAATATAATAAAGCACATATTACTTGCATCCTTAAATGAAGACCTGCGTCAATGCAAATCCGCAGGCAGTTAACTAGAGGCATTATCAATATTTAGGAACAAAAAAATTTCACTGACAACCCGTCAGAAGCGTCCAAATAGGTAAAAAGGTAATTAATTTAATAAAGCACATATTACTTGCATCCTTAAATGAAAACCTGCGTTAATGCAACTCCGAGGGCAGTTAATTAGAGGCATTATCAATATTTAGGAACAAAAAAATTTCACTGACAACCCGTCAGAGGCGTCCAAATAAGATAAATCGTAATTAATATAATAAAGCACATATTACTTGCATCCTTAAATGAAGACCTGCGTCAATGCAACTCCGTAGTCAGTTAAATAGAGGCATTATCAATATTTAGGAACAAAAAAATTTCACTGACAACCCGTCAGAGGCGTCCAAATAGGATAACTCGTAATTAATGTAATAAAGCACATATTACTTGTATCCTTAAATGAAGACCTGCGTCAATGAAACTCCATAGGCAGTTAATTAGAGGCATTGTCAATATTTAGGAACAAAAAATTTCACTGACAACCCGTCAGAGGCGTCCAAATAGGATAACAGGTAATTATTTAAATAAAGCACATATAACTTGCATCCTTAAATGAAGACCTGCGTCAATGAAACTCCGTAGGCAGTTAATTAGAGGCATTATCAATATTTAGGAACAAAGAAATTTCACTGACAACCCGTCAGAGGCGTCCAAATAGGATAAATCGTAATTAATTTAATAAAGCAAATATTACTTGCATCCTTAAATGAAGACCTGCGTCAATGAAACTCCATAGGCAGTTAATTAAAGGCATCATTAATATTTAGGAACAAAAAAATTTCACTGACAACCCGTCAGAGGCGTCCAAATAGGATAACAGGTAATTATTTAAATAAAGCTCATATAACTTGCATCCTTAAATGAAGACCTGCGTCAATGAAACTCCGTAGGCAGTTAATTAGAGGCATTATCAATATTTAGGAATAAAAAAATTTCACTGACAACCCGTCAGAAGCGTCCAAATAGGTAAAAAGGTAATTAATTTAATAAAGCACATATTACTTGCATCCTTAAATGAAAACCTGCGTTAATGCAACTCCGAGGGCAGTTAATTAGAGGCATTATCAATATTTAGGAACAATAAAATTTCACTGACAACCCGTCAGAGGCGTCCAAATAAGATAAATCGTAATTAATATAATAAAGCACATATTACTTGCATCCTTAAATGAAGACCTGCGTCAATGAAACTCCATAGGCAGTTAATTAGAGGCATTGTCAATATTTAGGAACAAAAAATTTCACTGACAACCCGTCAGAGGCGTCCAAATAGGATAACAGGTAATTATTTAAATAAAGCACATATAACTTGCATCCTTAAATGAAGACCTGCGTCAATGAAACTCCGTAGGCAGTTAATTAGAGGCATTATCAATATTTAGGAACAAAGAAATTTCACTGACAACCCGTCAGAGGCGTCCAAATAGGATAAATCGTAATTAATTTAATAAAACAAATATTACTTGCATCCTTAAATGAAGACCTGCGTCAATGAAACTCCATAGGCAGTTAATTAAAGGCATCATTAATATTTAGGAACAAAAAAATTTCACTGACAACCCGTCAGAGGCGTCCAAATAGGATAACAGGTAATTATTTAAATAAAGCTCATATAACTTGCATCCTTAAATGAAGACCTGCGTCAATGAAACTCCGTAGGCAGTTAATTAGAGGCATTATCAATATTTAGGAATAAAAAAATTTCACTGAAAACCCGTCAGAGGCGTCCAAATAGGATAAATCGTAATAAATTTAATAAAGCACATATTACTTGCATCCTTAAATGAAGACCTGCGTCAATGAAACTCCGTAGGCAGTGAATTAAAGGCATTGTCAATATTTAGGAACAAAAAAATTTCACTGACAACCCGTCAGAGGCGTCCAAATAGGTTAAAAGATAATTAATTTAATAAAGCACATATTACTTGCATCCTTAAATAAAGACCTGCGTCAATGCAACTCCGTAGGCAGTTAATTAGAAGCATTATCAATATTTAGGAACAAAAAAATTTCACTGACAACCCGTCAGAGGCGTCCAAATAGGATAAATCGTAATTAATTTAATAAAGCAAATATTACTTACATTCTTAAATGAAGACCTGCGTCAATAAAACTCCGTAGGCAGTTAATTAAAGGCATCATCAATATTTAGGAACAAGAAAATTTCACTGACAACCCGTCAGAGGCGTCCAAATAGGTTAAAAGGTAATTAATTTAATAAAGCACATATTACTTGCATCCTTAAATGAAGACCTGCGTCAATGAAACTCCGTAGGCAGTGAATTAAAGGCATTGTCAATATTTAGGAACAAAAAAATTTCACTGACAACCCGTCAGAGGCGTCCAAATAGGTTAAAAGATAATTAATTTAATAAAGCACATATTACTTGCATCCTTAAATAAAGACCTGCGTCAATGCAACTCCGTAGGCAGTTAATTAGAAGCATTATCAATATTTAGGAACAAAAAAATTTCACTGACAACCCGTCAGAGGCGTCCAAATAGGATAAATCGTAATTAATTTAATAAAGCAAATATTACTTACATTCTTAAATGAAGACCTGCGTCAATAAAACTCCGTAGGCAGTTAATTAAAGGCATCATCAATATTTAGGAACAAGAAAATTTCACTGACAACCCGTCAGAGGCGTCCAAATAGGTTAAAAGGTAATTAATTTAATAAAGCACATATTACTTGCATCCTTAAATGAAGACCTGCGTCAATGAAACTCCGTAGGCAGTTAATTAGAGGCATCATCAATATTTAGGAACAAAAAAATTTCACTGACAACCCGTTAGACGCGTCTAAATAGGTTATAAGGTAATTAATTTAAGATGTGCTTTATTAAACTAATTACCTTTTAACCTATTTGGACGCCTCTGACGGGTTGTCAGTGAAATTTTTTTGTTCCTAAATATTGATAATGCCTTTAAATCACTGCTTACGGAGTTGCATTGACGCAGGTTTTCATTTAAGGATTCAAGTATTATGTGCTTTATTAAATTAATTACCTTTTATCCTATTTGGACACCCCTGACGGATTGTCAGTTACATTTTTTTTGTTTATAGTTATAGCTATTGCCTCTTGTTAACTGCCCCAGAAATTACATTGACACAAGTCTCCATTTAAGAACGAAAGTATGGCTTAAGTTATTTCATTATTTGTCACTTGTGCCATTTTGGTTGGAACTTTATGACTTCATTAAACACAAAGGATATGTAGTTACCTATTTCCAACTGAACAAAAATGCATTACACAACAGGAAATTGATTTATAACGCTTATACTTTACCGCAACGATAATTGACCGTGGTGGAAATGAAGAAATTCGTTGCTAGAAAATCGTTGCTAACTTCACACCAATGACAATCACATGTCTTGGTGTTTCCAGCTTAGTGGTAGTCTTTACAGGCCAAGTCTGTCTTGTAGTTTGAGGAAGAGAAGAGTATTCTACAAGTTCACAACTTCTAAACGGGAGTGCTATTTCAATATTTTTATCTAAAATGTTGGTTAAAGCTAATTGCTGTGGTATTGCAACAGAAACATGAGGTACCCTCCAATAAAGTTTATTAATATTAATTTTCGGTTTTTCTGAATCATCAACAGCAGTTATAGCTTCAAGGTCATTACTGCTTCGAATTAGAACGAGTTCTTGGCGCATTCCCAAAATGATACGTTTGTAGTCTTCGAAGAAGTCCATTAGAAATTTTAGTGGGATGCATACATTAAATTTACTACTATCAGGTAGTGACTATCTTTAGGAAACCACCCAGCATTTTGAAGTTTAACGCTTTCACTTTCATTGAAAGACAAATACCCTTTAAGAGTAGATGTTAATCCTACATTTCTAACGGAATCAATGATAATACCATTCATCTCATAACGAATTTCTCTAAATAGAAAAGCAAATGCATTATTAATTATTGGAAGGAGATGCCGAAAACAACTACTCCACGGGCAATATGCCCCGACTGGCGTTGCATTACATCAACATTTCCATGGATGTCGCCACATCCTTCATCAAGACCAAATACCAGACAATGACCGGTTTCGATCTTGTTATGATCTCATCAGATTGCCATAGGTATCGGAATCGATGAATGATCTGGCGACATTGATTGCCTAAGGGGCATATGTGAATGTTTGTAGTGGCGAGATACAGTGAAATACACTGCAGTGCCCTCTTTGGGTCTTTGCTACTACCTGTCTGACAATTATTGTCTAATTGACAGACAGATAACGATCTGCAGAAAGCAGATGCCATTACAGCGACCTCTATTGTCTTTGAGGAAGACAATCCTACTTAATTATTGGAAGGAGATGCCGAAAAAAACTACTCCACGGGCAATATGCCCCGACTGGCGTTGCATTACATCAACATCTCCATGTAATGCAACGCCAGTCGGGGCATATTGGCCGTGGAGTAGTTGTTTTCGGCATCTCCTTCCAATAATTAAGTAGGATTGTCTTCCTCAAAGACAATAGAGGTCGCTGTAATGGCATCTGCTTTCTGCAGATCGTTATCTGTCTGTCAATTAGACAATAATTGTCAGACCGGTAGTAGCAAAGACCCAAAGAGGGCACTGCAGTGTATTTCACTGTATCTCGCCACTACAAGCATTATTAATTAGTTTTAATTTAGTAGCTGGTGTTCCATCGTCCTTAGTTAAAGTCCCCTCTAGGTATAGCATACTGTTACATGGTAGAGTGTATGTGTCCAACTCTTGGATGGGAATCCTAATTTCATCATTATAATCAAATTTAGAAGTCACGAAGGGTTGATAATTATGATATTCCAAGTCGACAATAGAGTTGTCTACAATAGGTTCCTGCAGAACATTTAAAATATCCATTATATGAGCACTTCTAAACCAAGAGATTGAAGAAAGAGTTTATTTTGACGTGTTACTCTAGTAACGTTCTTCTTGGAACTAACTATAAGCTTGTTCTTAGGCTGCCTTTTATAATTGTTTTTAGTCACAATACATGGGACTTGACACATGATATTGTAACGAATCACCATTTTTTAAAGCTTCTTCAGATGGAGTCTCACTGTGACGACTTCCTTACGAAAATTGACGATATTTCCGTCCTGGTCAAGTATTTTAATGGTCAAGTTGTTGATTGTCTTGACAGTCACAGGGAAATAGAGTATATTCAGAGGTGATTCCACTATTTTATAGCCTGGGCCCACTGTTGGGAAGAATTGATGGATTATATGCACCGGTTGACCGTTGGAATATGATCCCGCCGCTATCTTGCAGTCTATGCATAAAGCATTAATCTTAATTATCTGTACAGGAAAATCCGATTTGTTTAATTGATGAGCCTTAATAATTCGTTTTTTAAATCCTAAGAGATGTCCTATTGAGTTATCTGATGTAAAATCTATGTCTACATTTGTTTCGATATTAACAGTAGAAGTGTTGCGATTAGGTTTAATATCGATGAGAACTTCTGGAAATTCAACGTTCTTCTGTAGGTAACTATTAAGATCATCAATTTCATATGCTCCTACTGAAATGGTTGTTGTTCTATTACCATAAGTAAAAGTGTTGTTTCTCTCATCTATGTTCGGTATAACATTAAAACTTTCAAAGTTAACCAAACCAATAACATATTCGGAGTTATCATCTAAATTTATGGGTGGATTGAATTCTGTACTTAAAACAGAACTATTTCCGGAAAGTGAGAAAGTAAAAGACATGTTACTCAATTAACATCTATATTTGTAATAACAACATTCCTTTAATCAAATACATTATATAAAAACTTTAAACAGAGATGACCACAATTATTTGAATTATCTCGTTGAAATTTATCATGATTATATTTAATTTTACTCAAGCTGCCATCACTCTGAAAATATTTTATTAATACACTTGGAGGTCTTAAGTTTCCATAACTATCAAAGTATACTATAACATTATTTTCTTTTGCGTACGCCGTCCAATGAGTACCTGGTCCAGTTGAAATGTCCAAATTGATGATTTCACACTCATTTCTCTTTATTTTTAGTGGGAGCTTGTCTTTCATAAATACTCCTCGAAAATATGGTATACGTAACTTTTTAGCAAATCTTGTTAAATCTAAGTTAGTTAATGCGCGGCGAGGCAGCTTTATTATTTTTTTTATAAGGTTGTAAATATAACCCCATTCCTTTTTTGTAAGGTTGTAGATATAACCCTTTTCCAACAGCAGCTTGCTCCATCGCCAAGTTATGTCTTTTATCTTCTTCGATTTTTTCTTTGGCAGCTTTCGCATCATTGACAGCTTTTGCAATCCCAGCCGCTCCTCCTCCAATACTTCCCAGAGCGCCTAATGCAGCAAACAGGGGTATGAGTGGAAGAAAACCGCGAGTCTTAGGGATTGGAATAATTCTTTGTCTTGGTGAAGATAGTTTCTTGGTTCCTATTGAAGACAGGGCTTGCTTTGCCATTGTAATCAAGCTATTGGATGGTCTGCTTCGTATACCACGTCGGGCTCTCTGAACAGCTTCATTAAAAGTTATAGTACTCTTGCGCAGAGTACCTTCCCTTTTACGTTTGGGTGCTGTTTCTTTCTTATGTACTCCCATTCCCAGTTTGGTTTTGGCTTTCATCAGACCGGTTACACCTAGAGCAGCGATTTTTTCTCCTACAGAAGAGTCAGACGCTTTAAAACGTTGATAAGCCTTTTCAGCTAGTTCCTTATCTGCTTCATGCCTATGTTCTCTATCATTATATTGACTATACTTAAGATCGTGATTTAAACATAAGGTATCTAATGGATTAATACCGCGATCACCTCTAGCAAGCCTCTTAGTAAGTTTGGTACCTGGACCACAGTAGTTGTACCCAGGGATATGTAGTTCAAAAGGTAATTTGTTTATAAGCATATTAACAAACCCAGAACCTTGCTTTGCTCGTTTTCGACGCTGATTAATCAAAGTTGGGCTGTGTACCAGCATTATACAGAGTGAGTTTTATGTATGGAACGCCTCAATTATCTCGGAAACGGTTTGCCCGATTTTTATGAATTTTGGTTTATAAGGGTTTTGTAATATGGCCGATATTATTGTGGCATTTACATTGTTGTCAGATCTTTCGTTTTTCCGGAAATATACTGAAATTTGTTATTTCAAATGGATCACCCTATATATATTTTTGTTTTTGAAATCTCTAAGAAATTTAGAATATTTTTCATGTAATGTTCCCTATACCTAATTGCCATAATTTCGGAGTTACAGCTACATTTGCAATATCTCCGCCGAAGTTAAAATATTACATCAGGGCGGCTATGTCTGCGACAAAAACAATTTTGACGTTTTAATAAACTATTATTGTTGGTGTTTATTGAAAGTTACAATGGACCGTTTATCTGAGAAAGAACGAATTGAGATTTTAATGATATTAGGATATGGTGATGTGCGTAGAAGTCAACAGGAAACGTGTATTATCTTTAATAATTTATATCCTAATAGAAATCCCATAGGATCTTTTGAAAACATAAAGTAAAGGCGGTTACAGCTGATGCTCAAAATGTTGTCCGTTTACTTCCATACAAGCAGAAGCCATGCGATGTTTAAAACTTTGCAGTACATTTTGTAACATTCCTGACTGCTCAATTCTTCTTATCTCTGTGGTAATCCTATCTTTTAATTCCTGAATATTGGCAGGTTTGGTTTTATAAACAATATTTTTTAAGTGACCCCACAGGAAATAGTCTAAAGGATTCATGTCGGGTGATCGCGGGGGCCATTCGATAAAGCCACGCCTTCCAATCCATCTTCTGGGAAACACATCGTTTAGGTATTGCCTCACGTCACGCGCATAGTGAGGTGGAGCTCCATCTTGTTGCACCCAAATATTGTTATTTGGGACATTGTTATTGTCTGAAAGTTTCAAATAATAAAATTTTTAAATTAACAGGCAATTGAGAATACTTACTTAGATTTGGAAATAACCGAGCCAACTCAGGTATAATATTATTCTGTAATAAATTTAAATACGCCGGACCATTTAAGTTTCCTTCAATGAAAAAAGGACCAATTATTTTGTCGCCTATTATTCCAGCCCATACATTAATCTTTTGTGGAAATTGGGTGTGGGATTCTCTCATCCAACGAGGATTGTTACGTGACCAGTATCTGCAATTATGCCGATTTACGTTTCCATCAATACAAAAAGTGGCCTCATCGGAAAACATAACATTATTTAAAAAATTTGGATTATTTTGATCGTAACATTTTTCCATCATTGTGTCGGCAAACTCTTCACGTCTATCGAAATCATCATCTGACAACTCTTGAACCAATCTTACTTTGTAAGGATGGAATTTATTGGCATGTAAAATTTTCATTATGGATGTTTGAGAAATATCAACTTCCCTGGATATTTGTCTAGTACTCAAGTGTGGATCTTCTTCTAACATAACACAAACATCTAAAGATTTGTCTTCTGTTGTTGCAGTTTTTATACGCCCTGATTTCGGTAAATCTTGTATGGCTCCAGTTTGGTTAAACTTTTTTAACAACTTACTCACAGTAGATCTTGTTATGGGATTTCTATTAGGATATATATTAGTGATTATAATTTAGCAAATACACTAATTAACAATGACTTAGCTATGTTATTTGATATATCTTCAGCACATAATTTAAAATTGAATACCAGTAAATCTATGGTAATGTTTTTCGGACCCAAACAAAAACGAGAAATTGCTCAGGGTTTTATGAATATACAGATAGCTGGTGACAATCTGCCAGTTGTTACAGAAAGCAAAAATTTGGGTCTCTGGTTGGACAACCGACTTAGATTTTCGAAACATGTAAGTTATCTCTGCAAAACTTCATACTGTATACTTAGACAGTTGTATACTCAGAAGCAGATTTTAAATAAAAAACTTAAACTTCATTTGTGTGACTCTCTCATAACATCCAAACTTTCGTATTGTGATGTAATCTATGGTCCAGCACTTGATAAAAAAGATGAAATGCGATTACAAAAGATTCAAAATTCTTGTATAAGATTTTGTTTTGGAATACGTAAGTACGATCATATTAGCCACATCTTCAAAGACAATCATATATTGAATTTAGCTTCTCTTCGTACCTTACATTTACTAACAGCGACACATAAAATTCTGATAACTAATAAACCTCAATATTTGCGGAGAAGATTGAAGAGATTCCAGAATATAAATAATTTTCATACAAGAAACAGATTGTTATTAGCAATTCCCAAACATCGCACACCTATATATAAGCGCAGTTTCTCGTATAATGCAAGCAAATACTATGGTCTCCTACCTCCTGAATTTGCCCACTATTCAATCCTAAATTTTAAGAAAAAACTTAAAATCCGTTTAGTGCAACAGTGACTGAAAAACAATCACGCGGAATGGACATAAGGACGATTAATTCTGATTGGCAACTGAAATGTTTGAATTTTATGAAATTAAAATTATTATTATTATTATATATTAAACATTAGCTCTCAAATTATGCACCTATATTAATAGAAACATGCATGTAGGTAAGATTCTCCCTATTAGGTTAAGTTGAAAAACACTGTAATTAGTGACACTTCGCCTTTTCGATGTAGTATTATTATTGTATTTATTTATATTGTTATAACTATCAAACTCCGAATAAAGTCGTATTATTATTATTATTATTATTATTATATAAATTATTAAAGATATTACACGTTTCCTGTTGACTTCTACGCACATCACCATATCCTAATATCATTAAAATCTCAATTCGTTCTTTCTCAGATAAACGGTCCATTGTAACTTTCAATAAACACCAACAATAATAGTTTATTAAAACGTCAAAATTGTTTTTGTCGCAGACATAGCCGCCCTGATGTAATATTTTAACTTCGGCGGAGATATTGCAAATGTAGCTGCAACTCCGAAATTATGGCAATTAGGTATAGGGAACATTACATGAAAAATATTCTAAATTTCTTAGAGATTACAAAAACAAAAAAATATATAGGGTGATCCATTTGAAATAACAAATTTCAGTATATTTCCGGAAAAACGAAAGATCTAACAACAATGTAAATGTCACAATAATATCGGCCATATTACAAAACCCTTATAAACCAAAATTCATAAAAATCGGGCAAGCCGTTTCCGATATAATTGAGGCGTTCCATACATAAAACTCACTCTGTATATACTACTGAACTGAAGTAATTTCCGGTGTACACCCTTATATATAGATTACAGACTGTGTCTTGTATCCAGTACTTCAGACGTACCTTAACAATGAAGATCGACACCTGAAGCCTCCCGTGGGAAGACATTCTTTCATCGCTGCACCATACAAGTTTGTTGCATCCAGGTACATGATATGTGAAGTTGGTTTAGTAGGATCATAATGTGGTAAAAATTTATTATTGGCAATGGACTTCCTTTTGCTACACTGAGATACACCTCCTCTAATTCCTTTGCAAAATAAATGCAGAGAATCGACATCAGTTAAAAGTTCGAGCTCGATCTTTGTGTTATCGTAGCATCGCGTCCCAGCTTAGCGACGGAGCTGTTAAATAGTGGGCGGGGTCTAATTTGTATTGCTCCAAGCAAACTTTTCTAAAGTTTTCAAACACATCAGCTAACACAACATCTGATTTTAAATATACATCAGCGTACTCTCCCAAAGTTTTGCACTTGAAGGTATTCCACACTTTATTGGCCCGTTCATAGTGTTCATCAGAAATGGATTCCAGGGTTACATCATTGTAAAATTTTTCTTTTGGTGGTAGTTGTTTCTCTTCCAGCTTTTCAAATGAGTCCACATAGCCATAGGGGAAAACACCTTTTCGTCTGATTAACTTAAACTCGTCATTATCTGGAAAGCACTTTCTTGTTTCGATACACTGGTGATGTTCTAAATTTTTACTGAGTTTATCGAGGGACTTGGCTAAAAAGCGAAACGAGTCAACAAACTTCAGCTTCAAATATGTGTCAGGTACTTTTGGATCTGAATATTTTTCAACCAGAATTGATTTGGAGAATGAGATGTATTTCTCCTTGGTTTGCGCTATCACAGAAACACTTTCCTTTTTAGATGTTAGCGTCGACAGAAAGAGGTGTCCATCATAATTACTGAGGCAGTGGAAGAAAACTGGTATGAACTTTGACACTTTATAGTTTAAATTGCATACAGAGTGGGCGGCACCACGAAAGTGTCCTGTTAAGTGGCAGTGATCACGAACCTTTACATCTTCAGACTTGAAAGGCTTTGTGCAGATATGACAGTTAATAGCATTTCTGTAAGTGTTTTTTTCTTCTTCAGACAGAGGTAGCATGTCTCTAACATTTTTGAGGTGGTTGTTATACAAGTCCAAAGTTATTTTGTCCAATTTTTCAATAAATATTTGTGCAGCATTTGGGCCTCGATATGTAACGAATTTCGAGAACTTGTCATCAAAATTACACTTTACATAGAATGCGAAAGAGTATGGCTCGTGTTCACAGGTTTTCACAGTAAATGATTTATCATCACTAGGTTCATTATGATGAATTGGTTTTAGTAAACTCTCGAAATCTCCATAGATTACGAATGGAACCGATAACTGTCTTTCAAAATTAACAAACTTAAGGATATTCTCAGGAATACTTTCACCATACTTATTGATCTTCAACTGGGTGGTTGGTATTTTTGTGTATATATGATTGCAGTCATTTTTTTCATGTTGTTTTAGCTGTTCAACCTTCTTAAAGACCTGTAGACATCCATCGCAAATATGTATTCTAGCATCGTGTTTAGATTTTTGATTTGAAACTAATCTAGACATATCGGTTATGAGACAATAGTGGTTGTTACCCGCGTTGTCTGATACCAGCAACAAATTAACATGTGTACCTTGTCTGTTTGAAGTGAATTGTAAGGGTCCTACCACCTCTGTCACCATTTTTCCATTTTTAAATTCTGATTCTATACCAAACACGTTCACAGAGATGTTATTCAGGTTTTCGAATTTAGGTATATCCTTTAGGCTCATGGGGAATTTCAAACCATTAAAGTTTAGCAGTGTGTTGTAGTGGGGATATGAACTGGTACTATGAGGATTCCCTTGTGCACGAAATATTGCTGCAATAATGGACCAAGCAAAGCAGGCCCTATCTTTGTTTTGAATATTTAAAACAGCTTTTCTACCTCGATGCTTCTAGGCAGCTTAATATATGAAGAGGCTGATAGTGGTGTAAATTTATTTATGTTCACATCCAGAAACATTATTTGTTTTAAAGCCCATCCAGAATCCCGTTCCTCAAATGAGGAGGCCTGTGAAGTCATCTTTTTCATAAAATCTTCGAAATCTGCTGAAGATCTGATGACGGGGTTATTACCTTGTTTTTGGTATTAAATGACTTGATATCAGACATCTCCTTTTCAGGTATAACATAAAAACCGAATACTTCGAAATTAACTTTGAGAGCATGATAGTTTTGCAAATATTCATTGATTCTATCAAACACTTTCTCTTTTACTTCTTCAAAGAAATCATTGTAATCAATATGGGTTCTGGGGCTAGTAAAACGGTAACTGGCTATCCTATTCTTAAACCCACTAGAAAGTTTTTCAACACCATCTCCCACACTTTGTTGAATTGGTCGGTCAATTTTCTTTCTATCAACCACATTATTTCCGGCACAGTAGGACTTTTTATTATGAGGTTGGACGGGTTTGAAAATATTTTTCCACAACGTTCACAGAGTATTGAGTTTGTTGTATTAACATCGCTGGAAGATGGTACATCATACTTTTGTATCTTTGGAGCAGATGTAGAAGGCACATTATCACTTTTTCTTTTTCTATCGCTACGTAGGATAGGACAGTAGTCGCGAGTATGTCGCACTAAATTGTATTTGCAAGAAAACAATTTGCCACAATGTTCACAGACCGCTGGAATCGTTTCATTTATATCACTGGAAGATGGTACATCATATTTTTGTTTCTTTATTGCAGATGTAGAAGGCACATTATCACTTTTCCTTTTTTTATGTAGAACGGAACAATACTCGAGAATATGTCGCACTAGATTGCTTTTGAAAGAGAAATCTTTTCCACAATGTTCACACTTCATCGTAACTGACAAGACTACATACAAAGCATCTGAGTATTCACATATATATTAAATGGCTCGTTCTTCCGATGTTAGCCGACTTCACCCGAACTCATATTTCTAGCTATTGCATCATACCCTGAAGGCCAGGTGTTCGATGAGTCATACCAACTTGTCCCGAAAAGTCAGCTATTTTTTAGATATTGCATCATACTATGAAACCGGACGCTGTCTAGACGCCGGGTGCTTTATTTGCAGATTGTGAGAACTACATGTAACGGCTATTCCCACATTTTTTATCGCCGTCAGCTTTTTCAAAATACCGTCGTCAGATATTTTTAAATATTGCATAATACTCTCAAACCGGACGCTGTCTAGTCGCCAGGTGTTTTATTTGCAGATCATGAGAACTACATGTAACGGCTATTCCCACATTTTTTATCGCCGTCAGCTTTTTTAAGATACCGTCGTCAGATATTTTTAAATATTGCATAATACTCTCAAACCGGACGCTGTCTAGACGCCAGGTGTTTTATTTGCAGATTGTGAGAACTACATGTAACGGCTATTCCCACATTTTTTATCACCGTCAGCTTTTTCAAAATACCGTCGTCAGATATTTTTAAATATTGCATCATACTATGAAACCGGATGCTGTCTAGACGCCAGGTGTTCGATGAGTCATACGCTGATCACTGATCATTCCTCATTCCTCATTCTGATCCGTTGCCCTCTCATTTCACACCTACTACAACAGTAGGTGTGAAATGAAACCCAGTAAATTTTTCAATAAAAAATTTTTTCGGGCTACTAAAATGCCGGAAATAACGGGCATTTTAGTAGCCACTGTTGAAGGACTTGAACTTTTTTCATTTACTGACAATCTTTTTAACCTAATTAATGTGTTATAATATCTTTCCTCTAACTGAACTCTTTCTGCTTCATTTGGAACAGTTTCAAAACTATCGATCTCATCTTGGGCATTACAAAACTTTTCAAATGCACTAGTTAGAGTTTCCTCTCTTGTTTTATATTGCAAACTAGCTAATTTTTGTCCTTCATTTTTGTCCAAAAAATTTATAATTCTCGTTATTGTAGCTTTAGCACTTTTACTTTGATTAAGTGTTTGTGATGCCATTTTTTTACCCAAGTATTTTCGATAGTTTTAAGTTTTTAAGGTTTTCAAACTACCTATACCTACTATTTAAATCTAAACAAAGCAATAATATGAGTGTTTAACAACTCATAAATGGTGAACAAACAATAATAGAAAGATCTGACCGTTTTAGTTACTCCTGTGTGCACTTCACTTCCTTAGAACACTTTACCAGTGAAATCTTCTTACCGCACCCAACTCTACACTGCACTTATTCTTGAATTTTACTGCAAAATTTTTCTAGCACCAACACAATTTTTGCTAATCACAAAACCAGACACCAATTTTTCTAGCTTCCACACAATTTTTGCTAATCACAAACCCAGAAACATATCCGGATTCTCCTTCACAGTTTTTCACCACACCAGAAACATATCCGGCTACCTCGAATGGATCATTATGTAGGTCTAACACAATTTTTGCTAATCACAAAACCAGAAACATATCCGGATTCCCCCTCACAGTTTTTCACCACACCAGAAACATATCCGGCTACCTCGAATGGAGCATTATGTAGATCCGGGTCGTAAGGACCATTATGTAGATCCGGCTCGAAGGACCATTATGTAGTTTGGAGTCGTAAATTCCAACTACACAGCTTCGAAAGCAAAGAGTTGTGGACTATATTTAATTTTTTGATTGTTGTGTAGGTGAAAAACTGTCCGTTTAAATTGCAAATTCCCTTTATTGTTGCAAATGACAATAATTGGGTATTTCACTTTAACTTATAGGTAATATTTTACAGGTGTAAAATAAACCCGCCAAATGATATTAACTGTAGGTATTTAGTTACCACAGAAGTCTGTCTAATTTACACTTCCCAACATAGGGTTTAACCAAGTAATAATTATATTTATTTTGCAGCAAAGACTTGAACATACAAGCTGGCTGCTATAACGTTCTTATGCAACTGGCCCTTTTCCCTTTCTTGCCGCGGGGCACGGCGGGGCTCTCAAGGGTGGTCTCATCTGGACAGTATTCCAGTGTTGAGAATTGTAAACTATACAAAGACTGCAATAAATTAGACAGAACCATCTGTTAGTTATATGTCATTTGGCGTTCACAAAAACTAATCTAATCTAGTACATATAAATAGGGTTTCTCCAACACGCCTCTTGCAACCTAATAACTCACAAACCATCAAATAAACCGAATCCAACTACCGAACCACATGCACTCAAGTCTGCAGTTACGAAACCCCTGCGACGGAGTCACCCAAACCACACTCAACCTTTAATTTCACAGACAAACACCAGTAGACATCCTTCACCGAATCCTACTGACGCTCTATCAGAGAATCGCATATATTATCCTATCCATAATATAACACTACTTGATTTCCACGAAGAAATCCAACGTGGTCAAGCACAAGATCAAGACATTCAAGCCTTCATAATCCGAAGACAAGCCATGGACCAACTGAACCTGATGAATAGAGAGCGTCAGGAACTACAGGGGTACACGGTCAAAGAAAATAATTTAACAAGGTCACTCCTGAAGGAGATCGGCTATTAGTACCTTCCACACCTGTAACTCGTACCATTTACTATCATTACGACACACCCGACTATGCCCATCCAGGTTATCCGGAAACAGATAACCAGATAAGCCGAAGGTATTATTTCCCAAATATGAACGAGAAGGTGCAGAATTACGTTCACCAATGCCTAATCTGCGCAACCGTCAAGCCGCATAGACTACAGCCCAGAGCTCCGTTAAGACCAAGAACACCTACTGAACCTATCGAGATTATAAGTATTGATATATTTGGTCCATACCACGAAACTACTAGACATCATCGTCGCAACTGATACATTTACCAAATGGGTAGAAGCCAAAGCCTATCCATTCGTCGAAGCCCAGCAAATCATCCAATTCTTAGAAACCGAGGTATTCGCTAGATATGGGTACCCTCGAGTTATCATATCCAACAACGCCAGGATCTTTCAAGGGCAAGATACCTGGACTTGTGCCGTCAGCATCAAATTCATGCTTACTACTCTCCAATATATCACCAACGCGCAAATCCCGTCGAAAGACGAGTGCAAGAATTGACAAAAGTTCTCAGGGCGCTCCTGCATAATCAGCGACGTCTCCACAACTGGGATCTTCAAATACATCGAGCACTACACATCCTACGAGGCAGGAAAAACTCCGCCATTGGACTTTCTCCTGCAGAATCACTCCTAGGATACCCGCTCCCAAGAGAGGGAGAATGGGAAATCTCAGAATATCTCCAAGAACGAAGGCGACGAGTCCCAAGACCGACTCGGATGCAGAACATCCAACGTAGACAACTGCAATTCACCCAGAAACACTACGACAAAACCAGGCCGACCCAGGTCACCTTTCACGCGGGACAAAGAGTAATGAGAATACCTGGTCAGGTCCACACATCATCACGACCCAGCTCTCGCCCGAGGTATACGAGGTGGAAAAGAATGGAAGAAACACCAGAATCCACATAGACGAAATTAGACCTGCACCGGAAGGCAATATCGCTCCTCTCGAAGAGCCGAGAGGACCCGGAGACGGTAATCCACCACCCAACACTGAGGCAAACCCTCCAGTGGACGAGCCACGTACGGAACCATCGGGGGAAATCATAGGGCCACCTATGATGAGTCGGGGGTCGACGGGTAAGATTCGCAATCAGAAACCCATCACCAAAACCCATCATCCATCAACCTCCTGAAGAAGAAAGGACTTCTAACTCAGCGTAGTGTTGTGTTCCCTTAAGAACGCTCTAAGAGACGACTTTCTATGTATGTATTAACTTAGCTTAAGCATATATGTAACCCTTAGTATTAAAGAAGCATTTATAACTATTGTTCTAAAGAATAGCCTTAACTTAACTTAGTTAAGATATTAGTTTAGTTAAGTTATTTCCACACATGTAGTTAAGTCATCACGTGACAGAAATTTACGTTTAAGTTAAAACATTGTTCAAACCAACTTCAATTCATTGTTAAATCTTTGTTAACCAATCATTCAGAAAAAATCAATAAAACAAAGAAGCGCTGCGAAAATATCCGAGCCTACGCCTTTTTCCAGGGGGGGCGTGTCACAAAATTCACCTTTAGAAGACGAATTTCGCGAAACTAATAAAAGAATTGAAAACTAGAGGTCTGAAAACCCCAAAATTAAATTTTACAGCTTGCAAATCGGTTAACAAACTCCGAAGTAAGCATCTCAGAAACTAGGTCTGAGCTGCGAGTCTATTTCATAAAATAAAATAAAATAACTTTTTCAAAATTTAACTAATCAACTTGAAACTTTGCACACACTCATAACTTTATATGCTGAACACAGTAATATTTTCCATTTTCCCGGATCTTTTCTAGAAGCCCGGATCTTTGATGTAAACAACAAAGCTCGGCCCCCTTTCCTAATTAATTCATAACTTTCAAACCCTGTCCTCGAGTTACAAGCACACATTCCTAAAATGCACAAGCCACGCCCACAAACTAATTACGCTAATTACTCCGTAACCGCTGCACATAGCGCAACGGGACAAGGTTCAGTGTACTCAGGAGACGATGCCCGATCTATCAATACCAATATCATTACCCAAATCCTAGTAATTCCGCAAACTTTAGAACAGCCATCCAGAGCGATCGCCGTAGCTTCGCGAATTGTTCTGGAAATACCATCGAAAAACATCAATTATCTCTTCTAATTATCCGATCAAAACCGTACTTATACTCATCGATAGGTCATTTCATCCCCTATCATACCCCCAAGTATGATAGGGGTATGATAGGGGATCAATTTCTAATATTATCTCAAAAGCCCGCAAATCGCACTTTTCTATCTTCGAACAATCGCGAAGTTCTAGAAATCGAACTTCGAGAAATTCCAAAAAGTATATAAGCCGACACACAACGGCCCCGAGAGAGAGTGAGAGTTCAGTCCTAAAGTCAGTCAAAGACAGTCAATATCCAAGTGTAGTTACCAAAGCTTCTCAAAGTGTTCCAAAGTGTCCTAGTGAGTGCGGGCTGCGTCTGAAATGCTACTCCATATGGTAGATATTCAGACATTGCAGCCCCATATAAATTGTTAACATCTAAATATATCAAATATGTAGATTCTTGATTTTTGTCATACTGATCACCCATATATTTATTATTAGCTTTCGCATATCTATTAGAACACTGGGATACTCCGCCACGAAGTCCCCTTTCAATAAACATAACTTTTTCAATATCTGTTAAGAGCTCCAATTCAATCTCAGTAGTTTTAAGCATCGCATCGAATGCTAGGCCTGGAGCTGTATAAAAATGAAGCGGATCTAATTCATATGTTGCTAAACAGGTTTCGCGAAAATTTTAAAATATATCTACAAGTAGGATGACATCAGTTTTCAAATATAAATCTAAATATTCCCCTAAAGTTTTAATGTTAAATGCATTCCAAACATTAATGGCCTGCTGATAATTTTCATCTTCAATTTCCTCATCATGCAACTGATTAAAGAAATTTATTTTTGAAGGTAAACATGTCTCAGAGTTTCTTCCACGAATCAATGTAATCATATGGAAAAACTCCTTTCCGTATTAGTAACCTAAATTCTTGATCATTTTGACAGTGACTCCTAGTAATATTTTTTTTTGCATTATCTAAATATGAAGATAACGTATTTATACCACTAGACATAAATCTAAAAGAGTCAATAAACCTTAAACGTATCTTGGTACCATCAACTGTTTTAGTGAATGAAATAAATTTTTCTTTATTTACTGGTAAAAGTTTAATAAGTCCAGGGAAGCTAGAGGCTAACTAGCCTCTGGCTTTAATAATTTTATAATAAGCAACTGCTTTATTATAAAATTTGCGTCGTACCCGCCTAAATTGTGAAATACGACAGGTATACTATAAGAGTTTTTATTTTTTAGATTGCAGTCTTGATGAGCGGCTCCTCTATATTTTGATGTAAGGTGACAGTGATCGCGAACTTTAATCTGATTCGATGTAAAAGGTTTTTACAAATGTGACAATACGTTGCTGTAGCATAATTTAATTGTTGTACTGAAGTCAGTTCTTCCATTGATTTTATATTTTCAAATGTATTATCAACAAATTGAGCAATATTTAGCAGTTCCGAAATAAACCACTTTATACAGTCTTGTCCTCGATATATCTGAAATTTTGATAAACTATCGTCATATGAACATTTTAAATAATATGCAACGCTGAAAGGAGTATGTTTTTGACAATTAACAGAGTTAGAATTTTCCAAATTTAAGTTATTGCACCGTTCTAGGATGCTCTCAAGATCAGCATATATTGCAAAAGGAACTTTTTCCTTATAATTAAAGTGTTTAAATTGTAAAGTATTCTCTGTCTCTTTTGGCAACCTTAAAGCGCATTTATTCATATTTGTTCAGTAAAGCAAATGTTTTTTCAGTAGATCATCAGAGCTGAAGTGATTCAAGCATCTATACAAATGAAAGTCTTATGTGCATGAGAAGAAAGTTGTTTTGAAAATAATGCCGACATTCTCTTTATCCATGTGAAATGGTAAATCCTTTTGTCGTTAGAGAGTTTTCTAGTATTATTTACAACAATGGAATTATTTTTATCTGCAGATAGTACCAATAAGTTAATATGTTCTCTATTGCTACTTTTATTGTCGCTTAAAGAAAGTGGAAGGACACTTTTGTTTCCTATACAGTATACAATAGCTAAATTATTGAGGTTTTCAAACTTTTTTATATCATCGAATTTTATTAGAACATTGATGGAATTATATTATATTTATTTATATTATATTTTTGAAATGTGGATAACTTGAGACTCTCTCCGGATGTTTATTGTTAGCTGGATACAAAGTAGAAACTACAGCCCAAAGGAAACAAAATGGATCGTTATTTTTAATATTTATTACAGCTTTTTTTCGTGAGATAAACTCCGGAAGAGTGACAAAAGTTAACGATCCACCTTGTAACGGAGAAAAATTATTTATGTTGACTTTTAGATGTAGAATTTCCAGAAGTGCCCAACCAGAATCTTTTTCATTAAATTCTTCTAATTTATTTGTAAGAGTGTGAACTACATTTTCTTTATACCACTGCTTTAAATTAGTATTGATATCAACAGTTTTATTTTTTGTAGGAAACGTTTTCATTTCTATAACTCCATTTTGAGGTTTAATGAAATTACATACTAAAATTACGTTTACTTTAAGCATGGAATTATTGACGACTATTTTAATTTTACGCTGAAAACTAGCAAAAGCCTTATTCAAAAAACATAATGGATCCTTAATACGTAAATTAGCAATAACCCCAGTACACAATCTTTCACCAAAACAAGAATCGACGGAGTGCCATACTAAACTTCGATTGCGTTTTTTGCTATTATCAACTATAGCGCCTCCTACTTTCATATGAGGCTGTTTTAAATCTTGTAATTTAGCTAAATAATATTTTAATAAGGCTAAATTTCCTTCTAATCTAAAAGGATTTTCAGTTTCTTTCTGGTTATGAATTTTATTTTTAATTGCTTTTTTCAATAAATTAATGTTCCGTTTTAGTATTATTATATGATTGATTATTTCTTTTTTAGTTTTTAACAGCTTTATAGCTTCCGCAGTAGTTTTCACAATTCTAGAACTAAGAGAAGATACAGTTGCGAGATTCATAATTTCAGTAAACACAGAAGCACAACACTGAGTAAAATAATGTAGCACAATGAACAGATTACAGTCAGGCGTGTAAATGAAAACTGGCTAAAATATGTAGCACGATGAATAGATTACGATCAAACGTTCGAATAAAACTGATGGATTGCGGCAAAGATGAGTTATTTTATATTCACCGTATTATGAAGTCATCAAAATTTCACAGAGTAAATTTCCTGACAATAACCTAACCTAATATGATATGCTTGCGCTGCTAAGATCAATATCTGATTAAACCAGCGCAAAATAAATATTGCTTAATATGAATTCACTACTTCGCTGCAGGCACGCCGCTCAAGTCTAAAGTCAGTATATCTGACGGTCATTACACCTTTACTTTTGAACAATTTTGCTGTTCACTCATCGTCTGACTTAGGTGACCTGATAGTTTAATGTCTCTTCTCCTTAACAGAAGTGGCTTATTAAATTATAAATTTTACTTATTCTGTGATTTTACAGGAAGCAAATGTCGTTACACCTTCAGTCTCGAACAATTTTACTCTCCACACGTAGCGTCTGAGTTAGGTGACCTGATAGCTTAATGAACTTGATAGAAACGGATATTACAATTTAAGGTGTCAAATTTCAATGTTAGGTGTTAAATTACAATTATTGTAGGTATCAAATTACAATTGTAGGTATCAAATTTCAATTTTAGGTGTCAAATTTCAATTTTAGGTGTCAAATTACAATTTTAGGTGTCAAATTTCAATTTAAGGTGTCAAGTGACATTTTCGAGTGATGACTCTAGAAGTGTGAAGACGTACCGGTGTGCGCTGTGGGCCAAAGTTTGATTTTAATGTTTGGTAGGCAGTATAGGCATTGTAAAACTTAAGTTTGCTAAGCCAGTAGATACATTTTCAGTTATACTTTTTGCCGGCCGTGTTTGGAATTTGCGCTAGTTACATTATGACGACGGTCAAGCAATTGGAGAAGCAGTTAGATAAAGTGCAATCTGAATTTCAAAAAAAGTTTGATACATTTAAAGCAGAGGTTTTTGGTCTGATGGACCCTGGTGTTGAAGTGAAAGCGGATAAGAGTGAGGCTATTTTCCACAAATTCAAAGATTTTGAGACGTCTATGGCTAAGGTGGTAGCTGATTTGAAAGTAAGCATTAATAATCTATTACGCTCACAGGAAAAAGTTGAGCATAAGATTGACACTATGGAGTATAATATTAACAAAAATGTTATTGTTATTTATGGGATGTCGGAGGATAGTGGAGAGGATGATTGTTTATATGATAAATGTATTAAAAGTTTTCATGAAAAAATGGGTATTGATTTCACAAAAAACTAAGTTAATGTTGCTTATCGATTGGGTCCGAGGCAAAAAATTGTTGATAAGAGGCCACGGGCTGTTGTGCTGCGGTTCGTAGCTCGCTGGCTGAAAGACGAAATATATGCACAGAAGAAGAAACTCAAAGGATCAGGTTTGTTTATGTCTGAATGGTTGCCGGGAGCTGTTTTGAAATTGTTTAAATCTACGCGGGAGGTACATGGTACTAATAGTTGGGTCAAAAATGGTAAAGTTATGGTGCGTGAAAATGCAGTGGTGCGGGAGATTAAATCTACGAATGATATTAAGCTTAATTAAAATGTATTATATTTTTTCTCTGGTCTCATGCTAGTTTATTTCTGTAATTGAGTGTATGCCAACTACAACATTAATATGTATTTTGTAATTATGTTTGTCCACTGACATCGTTTTCAGTTTTCAGCTTAATATTATGTTTTTGTCTACTATCTATCGTGTATTGTATTACATTCATAGTTCATTTATTGCTATTTATTTCATAGTATTTTTTTTTATCTACCCACATATAAAATCACCGTTTATTATTGTATCTGCACAGTCCATTTATAGCATATATATTCTTGGTCTTTTAAAATTTTCTCTTATTATTGTACCTATTATTGTTATTTTTTGTGTATGTCCAAATAAAAGTTTCTTTTGTTTCAGTATGCCTACCTAGATATGTGTTCATAGGACTTCTTTTTATAATAGTCTTGTAATTGTTTTTATTTAATTTTTTTTTCTCTTTGCTCTTGTCTATGACTTATTTATTAATATGACTTCTTTCTTTAAATTAGGTCATCTCAACTGTCAATCTATCTTAGCAGGATTTCCTTTGCCTAAGGAGCATATTGTGCGAAATAACTATAATATCTTTATAGTATCTGAAACTTGGTTAAGAGATCAACATGATGACGATACGGTGACAATTCGTGGGTACAATTTTTTGAGGGAGAACAGAGGTGGAGCCCTGAGGGGAGCAGGTGTCGGTTTGTACATCTAAGTTACATTACATTTGAGCGCATAGTGGTCAATAATATAATAGATTGTCAACAATTATGGATAATAACTTCAATATCTAAAAAAAAATTTTGTTTTGGTGTCTTTTATCGTAACCCCAGAGGTAATGTGGATGATTTTCTAGATAATATGGAAGAAATATTATTTAATTTAATCCCTGTCTGTGATAGCATTATTGTAGCGGGTGATATAAATATAGATCTTTTAAAATTCGATGATATTAATACTAATAAGTTCCAAAACTTTCTTGATGCTTTACATTTTGTACAACTTATTAAGGAGCCAACTAGACTTTTAGCTCTGTTGGATGTTTTTATGGTCTCTGATATTGATGATGTCACTGATAGTGGAGTCGATCGGTCTGCTACTATCAGATCTGATCATGACCTTATTTTTTGTAACAAACTAAGAATAAATAAACAAAAATTTGTGATGTATAAAACCTGCAGAATTTTTAAAAATATGAATCGGGAGAGCTTTTACGTTGAGTTGCAACAAATGCCATTTGATGATATTTTGTATATAGATAATATTAATGATAAAGTGGATCGGTTTAATAATTTGCTTATAATTTTGTTCAATAATCACGCACCATTTAGAACATTTAGATGTACCAAACTTAAAGCTCCATGGCTTACGCCTAATGTTCAATTTATGATGAGGTTGAGAAATAATGCTTTCTCTAGATATAAACATACCGCCTTAGCTGAGCATTATCTATATTATAAAAATTTAAAAACAACAACAGCTACTGCTATATATGAAAAAAGGGCATATTTTGATTATAAAATGAGGAATGACAATAAAAATATCTGGAAATATCTTGATGAATTAAATATTCACTCTAAAAGATATTGTAACAGTTTACCTGATACCTTGAATAATGTAAACAATATTAATAGTTTCTTTATAGATTCAGTGAAAAATTTACCCTCTGGTAATTTGGAGCAAACTAAGCGTTTTTATTCCAATAATCAGAAATGCTTAATTGAGGAAAAACTATCTTTTACTCTTATCTCTAATGAGAAAGTTTATAAAATATTACAAGGCATTTCTAGTCATGCTGAAGGAAATGATCATATTAATTTGACGATGTTAAGGTTTTCATGTCCTTATATTGTTCCATATATAACTAATATAATAAATTCATGCATATTAAATAGTGAATTTCCTGTGGCGTGGAAAACTGCAATAGTTACACCCTTACCCAAAGTAAAATTGCCTCAGGAGTATAAGGATTTACGACCCATCAGTATATTGCCTTTGTTATCTAAAATTTTAGAAAAAATAATGTATGAGCAACTTACTGACTATTTGAATAAATATAATATTCTACCACGATTTCAATCTGGATTTAGAATGGGCTATAGCTGTGCAACTTCGCTAGCTCACATAGTTGATGAGATTCTCAAAGCTGCAGATGAAGACAAATTAAGTGCACTTATTAGACTATAGTAAAGCTTTTGACTGTATTGATCACTCTGTTCTTTTGTCGATTCTTCATTATGTAGGATTACATAATGATGCAATTTTGTTTTTAAAAAATTATTTGGTTAATAGGTGTCAGATTGTTAAGTATGAAAATGAATATTCGTCCTTGTGTCAGCTAGAGCGAGGTGTGCCCCAAGGTTCGGTTTTTGGGCCCTTACTTTTTCTAATATGTACTAGTCAATTATATACTGATATAACACATGACAACGTACACTGTTATGCAGATGATTCACAAATTTATTATACTTTCAAATGTGAGGATATGGCGCAGACTAATGTATATATTAATAATGAATTAAAGAAATTGATGAAAAAATCTGTAGATCATAATTTAAATATTAATCCTAGTAAATCTAAAGTTATGTTGTTTGGTAGAACTAATGCTCGTTTAAGATATTCAGAGGACCTGCGGGTGGTTTTGAATGATATGCCTATTGAGGTAGTGGATGAGGCTAAGAATTTAGGTTTGATATTAGATAACAATTTAAGATTTAGGTCCCACATTAATAATTGTATTAAAAAAGCATTCGTTAACCTTAAAAATATTTATACAAGTAGGAAATTATTAAATTCTCATACCTTGAAACTATTATGTAATTCTTTAGTTCTATCACACTTTAATTACTGTGATGTTGTTTATGGACCCTGTATAGATTTATTAACTGCAAAAAAAATACAAAAAATGCAAAATTCCTGCATGGGTTTGATTTGTCGTGTACCTAGAGGAGAGCATATTTCAAATAAATTATCTGAGTTACGATGGCTTAGTATGGAAAATAGAAGGAAACTCCATTCCTCTGTCCTGTATCGCAAGGTTGTGCTCACGAAGGTTCCGCCTTATCTTTATAATAAAATCAGGTTCCGCACCGATGTTCATAACATTAATGTTAGGAGAAAATCGTTAATTACAATACCTCTCCATAAAACAGCCCTCTTTGAGAGATCTTTCTCTTAAAATATTAGTAAAGTTTACAGTGAAATTCCTACTGAGATAAAATGTTGTGATAACATTACGTCGTTCAGATTTAAATTGCGTAATATGTTACTGCAAGTGCAAAGTTGCATATTGAGGTAGGTGTATTTATTATGTGGGTAAATATTTATATTATTTATAATTTTTGTTTTGTGTATAATGTATTAGTTGTAATTTTGTTTTATTTTTTCTTCTCTTCTTTATTCTGTTCGATCATTGTTGTTAATGATTATCACTTGTATTGGAGGTTAAGTGGAAGAGCAAGCTTGCCTGAACTTCGCCTCACTGTTTGGTTGCTAATGTAGTACTTATATGATTACTTTGGTAATAAAGTCCTTATTATTATTATTATTATTATTATTATTACAATTTTAGGCGTCAAATTTCAATTTAAGGTGTCAAGTTTCAATTTAAGGTGTCAAATTTCAATTTTAGGTGTCAAATTACAATTTTAGATATCAAATTACAATTTTAGGCGTCAAATTTCAATTTAAGGTGTCAAGTTTCAATTTAAAGTGTCTAATTTCAATTTTAGGTGTCAAATTACAATTTTAGGTATCAGATTACAATTTTAGGTATCAAATTTCAATTTGAGGTGTCAAGTTTCAATTTAAGGTGTCAAATTTCAATTTTAGGTGTCAAGTTTCAATTTAAGGTGTCAAGTTTCAATTTTAGGTGTCAAATTACAATTTTAGGCATCAAATTACAATTTTAAGTATCAAATTTCAATTTGAGGTGTCAAGATTCACTTTAAGGTGTCAAATTACAATTGTTTCGAACAATTGTATTGTCCACGCAGCGTCTGAGTTAGGTGACCTGTTAGTTTAATGCACTTAACAGAAGCATCATTTTGCTGACTCTGTGATTTTAGAGGAAGTACATGTCGTTACACCTTTAATCTCGAACAATTTTCTGTCCATGTAGCGTCTGAGTTAGGCGACCTGATAGTTTAATGTACTTAACAGGATATTACTGCATTTCTCACTTATGTTTGCAGTTTCAAATCGTATAAATGTATTGAATCAAAGCTTCATGATTTAATTCGCAATCTGTAACGAGTACGGATAGATCGACGGTACATCTATACCTTTTTTTTAAATAAAACTTTGTGTTCGTTTAAAATAATAAAATATGCATTGTGGAAAACCATTTTTAAGTGCTGAAGAAAGGGAGGAACTAACCAAGAGTTTGATAATCCACCAAAACATCCGGGTGGTATCACCGCAAATACCCGCGGCTGTAGTGGATGAACCCGAGGTAGTGGAGATATCTTCATGCACAGAAAATGAGAGGTAATTTTTTTCTTATAGAAACCAGTGATATCTAATTAATTACTATATTATTTTTTAACAATTTATAATTTCTCTTTTTGTTTTTATAGAACACCACGCAATAGGATCCCTGATGAGGCTTGGCAACAGAGGGAAGACTTTCAGGAGCCTTCCACTTCAGGAGTAAAGCGCCGAAAAGTGGAGGATTCTGAGAGCCTTCCTCCGGTTCTAGTACTTCGCCGAGGGTAAGTACATAAGCATTATTTCTTTACAACTTGATTTTTCATATAATTTTTAAACTGGCAATTGAATACTATGTAAGGTGAATAAAACATGTTTTAAATGTATCTCATATTTAAAAAATCATACAGAAATTAAGTATCTACTTACAATCCGAGCCTATAAATCTTAAGTAAACAAACGTCTTGTAAACCTCTATATAGGGTGTCCCACCTAAGATTCACTGCTTCATAGATCTTTTATCTAAAATTATATAAAAAAATGTTAAACACAAAAGTTTCGCCGAATTATGTAGGTCATCTTCAGAAAATATTTTTCATTATACGGAGTGTTTAGTTTATCCTAGGCTCTATATAACTTTGTTTTTTAAATTGAACATCCTGTATTTTCTTACATTTTCGGGGACAGCATGCAATTCTGAATTAACATGTAGCAATTTTTAACATCTTTTAACAAATTATAAAATGGAAACTGTAACATGATATGAATCATGGAATTATAATATTATACTATGTTGGTATTACCAGAATTAGTTTAGGTTGGTAACACAACCTACATATAAAAGGGAAACATGCAGGAAGAGCGGCCTCTTAAGAAACCCCGACGTTGTAGAACTAAGTCCCTATGTACTTCAGAATATAATAAATTAAATTATATAAGTAGACCTGTTTCTTTATTATAAAGATATAAGAACGTTACATGGTGTCAGGTGTATATTGGTAATAATAAGAAGAATTGAATATAACTCGACAATGGAAAATTTACGAGTTCCTCCAGTGATGGACTTTACAGGTAATGTTGCTAAAAATTGGACCACGTGGCTGCAAAAATTAAACATTTATCTGGTTGCATCTGGTCAAAGAGAAGCCGCTGATAATATTAAAGTAGCAATATTTCTAAATATTATTGGCGATGAAGGAATACAAATATTTAACACCTTTAAAATGAAAGAAAAACCTAAACTGGAGGATGTGATAAAGAAATTCGACAAATACTGTGAGCCGAAGAAAAACATTATCTACGAGCGATACAAGTTTTTGCAATGCACGCAAAAACCAAATCAGTCACTGCTGCAGTACATAACAGAATTGAAATCGCTATCCTCGACGTGTGAATATCAAGAGTGCGAAAATATGGTACGAGACAAAATAGTAATGGGCATTATGAATAATACGCTTCGAGAAAAACTTCTACAAATTGAAAATCTAACCCTAGCCAAGGCGGAAGAAACATGTCAAATATATGAGCAAAGTAAGAAGCATACAGCTGATATGGAAAATACCAGACTACAACAAGAGCCCAGTGTGGATGCCGTAGGAAGAAATCCTGCCTATAAAAAGCTAAGTAAAAATAACAATAATAATATTAACATGCCTTCAACTATAAAAAAAATTGATTATGGTAAAAATTATTTTACAAATAAAAAATATGATAGTAATGATAATTCCTTATATTACTGTTTCAAGTGTCATACTAGGCATGCTGCTAGAAATTGTCCCGCATTTGGTAAGATTTGTCGATATTGTAATAAACCCAATCACTTTGAGTCAGGTTGTTTGAAAAAAAATTCTAACAAAAAATATAAAAAAAATAAAAGAACTGTACACAATATTGATATGGAGAGCTCTGATGATGAATTTTTTATAGATTGCTTAACTCTTAATGATAGACAAACGAAAGATTGTTCAAAGACAAAATACAGGGTGTGCAATGTTAAAACTAACAAATTAGAAATAGTAGAAAACGTTGATATTAATAACAAATCTGTATGTTTTAAGGTTGATACTGGTGCAGAGTGCAACATTCTTCCTGCCAAAGTTCTAAAAAAGGTGGCTCCTAATGCAGAGAAAAATGAGGTAAATGTCAACTTAACAGCCTATGGAGGAAACAAAATTGAAGTTCAAGGATCAACAGTGTTAAATTGTAAGATCCGTGGTGAGAATTGTTTAATAGAATTTATAGTTGTAAGAGCTGATGGTAAACCGATATTAGGGTTAGAAACGTGTCTCAAATTAAATTTAATTAAAAAATTTATTCCATTCATAATGACATAAATAATAATAAAGATAATGATAATAATATAAATTTTTGTTCTAAGGAAGAAATTTTAAAAAAATATAATAAAGTTTTTACGGGTCTAGGTAAATTTCCAGGGGAACCTTACGCATTTTCTTTAAAAGACAATGCAAAATCCTGTGTATATCCTGCTAGGAGGATACCTAAAACTGTAATACCGCAATTTGAAACTTGTTTAAAAAAAATGGAGAAGGAGGGGGTAATTTGTAAACAAACAGAAGCAACTGACTGGGTCAATAACATAGTTATAGTTGAAAAACCTAATAAAAAATTAAGAATTTGTTTGGATCCTTCTGTCCTGAACCAATATATAAAAAGAGAACATTTTCAAATACCTTCTCCTGAAGAAATAATGTCTGACCTTGCAGGTAAAAAATATTTTTCAATATTAGACCTAAAAGATTCATTCTATCAAATAGAATTAGATGAAATGTCCTCAAAATTATGTACTTTTCTAACCCCAAGGGGTAGATATAGATTTTTGAGAATGCCATTTGGTATTAATACAGCTGCGGACGTATTCCAAAGAAAAAATACACAAATGTTTGGAGGAATACTTGGCAATAAAGTTTATATTGATGATTTAATTATTTCGGGAAGTAATGAAATAGAACATGATAAAATATTAAAACAGGTACTAGATACGGCTAAACAACATGGTATTACATTTAACAAAGACAAATTTAAATTTAAAAAAACGGAAATTAAAATGCTTGGATTTAAAGTATCTGAAAGGGGTATTGAAATCGACAGTGACAGAGTAGAAGCTATTTTAAAATTAGAAAATCCAAAAAATAAAAAAGAACTTTTGAGATTTCTGGGTTTAGTAAAATACTTGGGTAAATTTATTCCAAACTTATCAAAAATTTCAACTCCACTAAGAGAGTTGACGCATAATAATGTGGTTTGGAGTTGGGAAAAAGTGCACACTGAAAGTATAAATACATTAAAAAAGATTTTAACTTCATCACCTGTGCTAACACATTATGATGTTAATAAACCTATAGTTATACAGTGCGATTCTTCTGCTGAAGGAATAGGGGCTTGTCTATTACAAAATAATAAACCAATTGCTTTCGCATCTAGGGCATTAACTGATTGTGAAAAAAGACATGCAACAATTGAGCGTGAAATGGGTGCCATTTTGTTTGCCGCAGAACGTTTCAATTATTATATATATGGAAAAAATATACAAGTTCATACAGATCATAAGCCTCTTGTAAATATATTTAAAAAGGATGTTAATAAAGTTCCTAGTAGATTGCAGAGAATGCTTTTTAGACTAATGAAATATGAACTTTCAGTTTCTTATTTACCTGGAAACAAAATGTATATTGCAGATTTTCTGTCTAGAGCAAGTTTAAAAAACCATGAAGTTGACACCACACTAGATCATGATTATATAATCAATGACATAACAAAAAGTTTACCTCTATCAGAAGCTCGAAAACGAGAGTTAATTACTGAAACGCAAAATGACCCTATATTAACAAAAAATAAAAAAAACTGGGCCCTGAATTATTAAAATATTTTAATATTAGAGATGAGTTGTGCATATGTAACGATTTGATTTTTTACACAAACAGAGTAATAGTTCCATATAAGCTTAGACATTACATGTTACAGTCATTACACAAGGGCCATTTGGGTATAAACAAATGTCGATTTAGGGCAAGGGAAAGTATCTATTGGCCAAATATAAATAATGACATAAAAATGTTTATTTCAAAATGTGACGTTTGTGCTAGATTTAGTAACAACAATGCTAAATTGCCAATAATTCAGCCTGATCTACCTGGTAGACCATAGGAAAAATTAGGCATGGGTATTTTAGAATTTAAAGGGCGCACATTTTTAGTTATAATGGATTACTTTAGTAAATGGATAGAATTAAAAGGTGTCAAATTTAAAAATGTTAAGGAGATAATAAAAGTTTTAGATTCAGTATTTGCTTTTCACGGGTATCCTGATTGCATAATTTCTGATAATAACCCGTTCAATTCGTTTGAATTTAAAAATTTTTTGGAAGGAATTAATGCAAAGCTAATAACATCTAGCCCAAATTACCCAAGAAGTAATGGACTAGCTGAAAAAGCAGTAAATATCTGTAAAAATATGTTAAGAAAATGTCATTATGAAAATGGAAATATTGAGATGTATCTCTTAAAATACCGTAACACCCCAATTCCTGACGTGGGTTTGTCACCAGCTCAGATGTTATTTAATAGAAGACTAAAA
Source organism: Pogonocherus hispidulus (assembly GCA_963924545.1). Classification (NCBI taxonomy): domain Eukaryota; kingdom Metazoa; phylum Arthropoda; class Insecta; order Coleoptera; family Cerambycidae; genus Pogonocherus; species Pogonocherus hispidulus. Next base: position 42,977,592 of record OZ004694.1, read on the forward strand.
GACAATTTACCAACTGTTGATTCCTTACTCAAGCCTCATTTTAATAACCAAAAGCATTTAAGGGAAACTTTAAAAAATAGACAAATAAAACAAAAACTTTATTATAACAAAAATACAAAGAACTTGGCAGGGGGAATGGTTGATGATGAAATATATTTTAAGCATAAAAATTGCTGGGAAAAAGGAAAAATAGTAGAAAAATGTCAAGAACCGAGATCATTTGTAGTAAAAAATAATTGTAATAAATTATATAGAAGGAATAGACAACATATAATAATAAAGAAAGAACAGTCACCAGAATTCACTTATTATAATAGCCAAAATAATAATAATAATAAGGGGAAACGTTATTATTTACGTAGTAATAATAAAATACAAAACAATAAAACAGCACCCTATAATTTACGTAGTGGTAATGAAAGTAGAGAAATTGCTGTACATAATTAGATATATAAGTTAGTTTATAAGTAGTATTGTATATATTTATTTTAAGACTAAAATTCAACAATTGTTAACTATATATTATATACTTTTAAGTTTACTGTAAATATCTAAGAAATGCAAATTGTAAATAAATTATTTTTTTAGATTGCTATTTTAGCTTATAAGAGGGGATGTAACATGATATGAATCATGGAATTATAATATTATACTATGTTGGTATTACTAGAATTAGTTTAGGTTGGTAACACAACCTACATATAAAAGGGAAACATGCAGGAAGAGCGGCCTCTTAAGAAACCCCGACGTTGTAGAACTAAGTTCCTGTGTACATGAGAATAGAATAAATTAAATTATATAAGTAGACCTGTTTCCTTATTATAAAGATATAAGAACGTTACAGAAACATATAACATACTGGTTGTGCAAAATAACATGTTTCAAAACCATTAATATCGTTATATACTTATTTTTTTAGAAAAAGCTAATTTTCAATTTCTTTTTGTTACAGAGGAAAGAACTTACCGATGTTGCGAGCCAACATCGGGAACCCCCATCGGGATCTGCGGACTCCTTCCCCGACACCATCGGAGTCCTCTGTGGCCTCTTCGTTACAAGAGCCCGATCCTGTTGATCAAGACACTATGGTAGTCTTTGTTCAACAGGAACAGCAAAGGCGGGCGGAATGGACGGCATTGGCCATGACGGAGGAAGCAGGCAGAGAAAATCCAGAGAGGAGTCCGCAACCGCTTGGCGGTAATTCGGCGGCAGAAGGAGGCCCTCCAGCGACAAATGGATGCCCTTGATATGGAAAGGGATGCTGCTGCCGTCGAATTGCAGCAGGTGGATGCCGACCTGCTGCTTGTGCTTAGTGAAATTGATCGCTAAATTTTTAGCGATCAATTTCGTAGTATATATACAATAGTTAGTTATTAGAACAGTATAGTATAGTTTAATATAATATTTCAATAGTAATTTTTGTATATAATATAGTATAGTGTAATTTTTAGAATAGTTTTATATAATATTTTAATAATAGTAATTTTTTATGTATATATGTGTGTGTGTATTTATAATAAAAATAAAAAACATTATTATTTACATCTTGTGTTTTTTCTAAAAAGTTTTCATAAGAAAACATTTTTTTAGTTTTCAAATGCAGAGTGTTAATTGTGAAGTTTACATTAAATTTCAAAATGAATAGGCTGAAATTATTTCTATTTAAATAAAAACCCATTTTATGGGTTATCTATTATAATATTCTCCCTCTCTCAAGAGATATCGGGACGCGGTTTGGACAGAACGGCTTAAGATTTTTGTAAGTTTTTTTGGAACTGTTGCCAAATCTCCAAATATATTGCTAAATTTTTTATTGAATACGCTCGTCTTTGGAGTAAAATTACTTGCTTATATTAAGCGGAACACCCTGTATATTTTGCCATAATTAAAAAGCCTAATCACTGTACTTTTCAAAAAGGTATACACTGTTTACATTATCTTGAGAATTGAAGCCACAAAATTCAGTTTAATGGGAGCACCTCTTACTTGAACAGTTTGTGAAGCTGATCTTCGTTTTCACAGTACCCATGAAAAACAAAAGTACAATAATAAATTGTATTGTCAGTTGTGTCAAAAATTTGAAGTGTAGATATAAAAATGTTCACATTTGAAGAATCACACATTTTTGATCATTTTACTACTAAGGATGCACAAATGTATATTGAAGTAAATGGTGGGCAGTTAAAACAAATTGTTTTCTAACTTATTCAAGTAGTTTTTATTTATACAGTTGTTTTGATTATTTTATCTGTTATTTTTATTACTGTCTTATTATTATTACTTTTATTACTTGTTATTGTTAACAAAACTCGTTCCTACCGATTATTAAAGAATTATTTTTTTCTCCCTATTTTTTTTCCTTTAAAAAGCAAATGCAGTCAAGTTCTACATCAAGTTTGATCAGAGATTTTAAAATTTTAAAATATATAGGGTATTTTATTTAAAATAAGTGTACAAAAACTTAAAAATAACTTTGCAAAGAAGAAGGTATTTTTTTCATTCGTAATAACCCAAATAAGAGTACTTCTAATAAATTTAATTTTGTGGCTCCAATTCTCAAGATAATGTAAACAATGCATACCTTTTTGAAAAGTAGAATGATTAGGCTGTCTGATTATGGCAAAATACACAGGGTGTTCCATTTAATATAAGTAAGTAATTTTACTCCAAAGAGGAGCGTATTCCATAAAAAAATTACTAATATATTTGGAGATTTGGCAACAGTGCCAAAAAAAACTTACAAAAATCGTAAGTCGATCTGTCTAAACCGCATCCCGATATCTCTTTTAGTTTTCGAGATATAAGGCGACAAAATGTGATACTTTTCGATGGGACACCCAGTATAATTATATTAGAGCAAGTTTACGGTACAGACCCGCTACAATATTGGTTTCCTCTCACGAGGTGAAATGGATTTGTGAATACTCGGTAGTTACTTAACTAATTATTAAAAAAACTAGTAATATTACTTCCCTACTACAGTGTAATCGATACAGTTAGGCCATAACTGCGCAGTTATTTACAAGTGTTTCAAAACTTTCCTATATAAGTATACCACAAGGTGCAAGTAAAATTATGTACATATCATGTAAAATATATGAGTGAAACAACACATAAATATTTCTTTATTAGACGATACTCATTAGTGAATGGAAATGGTACTTATCAATACGCCTAAGGCCGAAGGTCTGTGAGGTTGGATATCGCAGCTTCTATCCTTGGAAAATGAATCTCGAAATAGGTTCTGCGACAGTCTCACCAGCCTATTGTCTTAAATCCTTTGCTAACAATCTGTACAGCTGTAGGTAAGTAAGTAGGTACTCGTTCAGAAGCCAAGCATCCTAGTAAGTTTGATATATAGATAAAACCCTCCACGTGGTCAGTTCTGGTTTTGGAGAACGACGAAAAAAAATAACCAAATCCCAGAGACAGGAATCAAGCAGGAAAATCCAGTATATACAAAGAGCCCAAATAGAAAAGAATATCTTAATACCTATTCTAGAATTAGAATGAAGCATTATTTTTTTTTTACCCAAAGATGGAGGTGGGCAAAAATGGCGAGTCAGCGAATCCCTGTTTCTTTCTTAAGACTGAGGTGTATCCCAAATAAACCTCAAGCTCCCAACAGCTCCAATTACAATACCTCAATACATGATACACTCAGCCCATACGAAAATTCCATTATAATCCCCTTAATATAAAATTTAGGGCGCACTAAAGCACTTAGGAAAAGTTTCGTGTATAATCTACAGAGGCTTCAAACTGACTACTCGCTAATTTCAAACTTTCAACGACTATTGGCTAGCCGACCAATCACAAGCTGCCATCAAGTCACAGAAAAAAAATAACTCTTCGTAGAAGTGGAAGTAGCAAAGAAAATAAAGTACATAAAAAAATACCCATCAAAGAACCAATATACGCATGTACGTATAATTCTAATAAAATATCCAATTTTTAATCTACTAAAATTTGTCTAACCTAGTAACTTATTGTGTTTTAGACCCAGAAAGTTGGTAAACACTACGAAGACGAAACAGCTGATTGCAGAATTTGAGATATTTGACAGGAACTGAAAATAAACAAAACCCCAGATGTTTGATAAGCGAAGTAGAACTGTTTAATCATCAAGATATTACACCATTAGTGATCCTGAAACAATAGGTTCTGAAGTATATGATGCTGCACAATAATATAGAACCAAACAAACGTCCATAATACCTGTAGGTATAACCCAAGATTTATAACATGAAATTCACTAGGACCCTAAGCTGAAATGGAGTACGAATAAAATAACAAGTAGAAATCTACATTCACTCTCCTACAACCTACATGCAGGTAAGTCTTAAATCTGTGAAGATTTGTTGAACTTACTGACTGAATGTTTTATTTTTAGGTCTACCGAAAGAAGCTGCGACAATTAAAAAATGCAAAACTGTTATACTAGTGACTGACTGCTACAATTACTTTGTGGAATATTAGGATCAATAAAACCATTGTCACAAAAATGTTTACATTATTCCTTTGTAACGTTATATTTTTCGACCCAAATCATTTTTGTCATTACGCTGTAAAGTAATATAGTTATTTGCAGTTGAGCTTAGACTATCTGTATTTCACGCGCGTATATTGGTTTGCCTATTTGTGAAAATTTCAGTACTTGTTTATTTTAATAATTAAAAGGGGGATTTTATAATATAGATTATCGTAGTTGGTAATATTACAAAATTAATTGTTTATTAATATATTTTGCATAATGCGCAAAGTTTCATCCTTAAACATTAGTGTGAATTTTCAGTGTAATTGGTTTGAATAATAAGTATTTGGCGGGCGAATAGTTTTGTTGGCAGGTCGTTTCTGATTGGCCGATGTTTTCTTTGGCTAGCTTTCGCAGATTCTCTGTCGAAAAACGGACACTTTAGGTTTGGTCGTCGAGGTACACTTATGCGTTAGTGAAATTTGAAGGTGGTTTTTCCCTTAAGAATAAAGTACTGTGTGCTTTCCGTATTAGATCGGTTTTCCACTGAGTTGAGGTTACTTTGAAATATGGTTGGATGTTGAATTGTTTGTAACGCAACTCTTACCGTTGGTTAAATGGATATATATTTCACTAGACACGCCGCCAAACCCTACTGTTGAAGCCGCATTTCAACCAAGTAAGTACTTAATGTATTTGGTTGTTTTCTTAATTAATATCTTTGGGACATAGATAGTAATTGTAGATATTTCTTTTCAGGGCTTCTTTTCCGTTCTTTTCTTTTCCTTTCGTAACCCTTCGTACTTTTTTTTGGTACTTGTCGACTTGTTTTTTTGATGTCACCGCTTGGATGGAATGGTTCCTTTTCACCGTTCTACAAGTAACCGTTCAGTAGGTAAGGCGAGGGTTGGGACTGGGAACCAAAATGCGGGGCGGCGGCGGCGGCGTCAACATCAAAGGAAGCCGTCCCCGCACCCAGCAAATAGGGGACGCCGTCTAGACCAAAGACCCATAGACCTACAATTCAGAAGAACTACAAGCCTCTAGGGCCCTCAACATAACCTCAAAGCCATAGCGCCGTATGGGCACGGTTCTAAAGCAGAAAGGTAAAGGAGGTCGCACACGGCGACGCATTGCTACGGTACATAAAGAATTTACGTTCTAAGAGCGAAAACGGCCATTCGGGACTCAATATTTGAATTTAAAGTATATAGGTGTGTTGCCCAACTCGAAACAAGCCAGAATCCGTCTACTTCCGGTCTCCATTTCCGGTCTCTCGAATCACATGATGTGGGGTATCAAACGACTCGTCTCAATGTGTAGAACACTAATTTAACCAAATTTACGTTCTAAGAGCGAAAACGGCCATTCGGGACACAATATTTGAATTTAAAGTACATAGGCGTGTTGCCCAGCTCTAAACAAGCTGGAATCCAGCATAAAATGGCCACTTCCGGTCTCCATTTCCGGTCTCCCGAATCACACGATGTGGAGTATCAAACGATTCGTCTCAACGTCTAGAACACTAATTTAGCCATATTTTCTTTCTAAGAGCGAAGACAGCCGTTTGGGGCTCGATATTTGAATTTAAAGTATATAGGCAAGTTCTCCGACTCGAGACAAGCTAGAATCCGTCTACTTCCGGTCTCCGTTTCCGGTCTCCAGAATCACATGATGTGGGGTATCAAACGACCCGTCTCAACGTCTAGAACACTAATTTAGCCAAATTTACGTTCTAAGAGCGAAGACAGCCGTTTGGGGGCTCAATATTTGAATTTAAAGTATATAGGCAAGTTCTCCGACCGATCACCAACACAGCCGACACCAGCGTGATATCTCATTATTATTAAATGCGGACGAACTCATATAACTTAACCTAACTTTTCGTGGAACAAGCACGACCGACCGATCACGAACACAGACCACTGTAGACTGCATGTATGTAATTATCTCCATACTGACGAGAGCAACGACAATTTAAAACCTAACCTAACTTTTTGTGTGGAACAAGCACGACTGATCACCAACACAGCTGACACTGGACTTACGTACACCAGCGTGATATCTCATTATTAAATGTAGACTTGTAACAAAATATTTAAAACTTAACTATAGCGGCGCAAGCACGACTGATCCACCAACAACAACAACAACAACGACGACGACGAACTCATACAACTTAACCTAACTTTTTTTTCGTGGGACAAGCACGACCGATCACGAACACAGACCACGGTAGACTGCATGTATGTAATATAATAATAATACATCATGATTCTAAATATTAAAATCTAAATAAGTTTGCAAGTTCCTTATCAGCATGTTACCGGAGGTTCCTTATCAGCTCGCTAACGGAAGTTGCTTATCTGCAGGAAATGAGGTAAGCGTATAGGTCTACATAAGCAAATAGCACATAATTTGAAATTTTATACAGTGGCGTTGCATAAAAGAGGGATATTTATTAACAAGTAGTAGTAGGCTCATAGGAGGGGTTTGAATTTAAAAATTAAAAGCATATATTGAAACCAGGAATCGAACCCGGGACCTATAGATTTTCAGTCTACCGCTCTCCCACTGAGCTATTTCAACTACAAATAATAGTAAATAAAACTAGATTTAAAAATTTAATATTATATTTATTAATATAACATCTATATATATATCGTCTTGATTTCTTCTTATTGTATTTCAAATACGACTGCCGGATTTGGCTTGCCACAATTTTTGAGTCCTTTGAATGTTAAGGTATATTTTCCGGGCACAAAGTTGTTCAAATTACCTTCAATAGTTTCCAATGATCGGCGCGGTAGAAATACCGTCGATGCATCAAGCTCCACCAATGGAGAACGACCAAATCTTGTGTTTACGATACTAATCTGCAAAATTGGCATAGGTACATCGATGGGCAGGTCCTGTAGCTTTAGCGTCGGCTTTGTTATAATTAATAAAAAAAACAAAGATAATAGATGTATAGCTAAAAATGTAATACTTACGTTCAACTATATATCAGGACACAATAGTACAACAGTAGCTATTAGATGTGGATACAGCTGCTGTACTATGATAATAATGTACTATAGTAAAGCTTATGTTTCACGTAGGAATTGAAGGTGTTGCTCTACCGATGTCTCTAATCAGCTAATACACTGATTATTATGGTCTCTGCACATCTTTATACGTTATTTCATCTCCCCACTTTAACCTCAATATGAAAAAAAAACAAGCTTTGTTATTACCTAAAATTAATTTTATCACTGAATATAGGGAGATGGCGGTTTAGGTATCTATTCACACTTCCTGTAAATATTTGTGTGTATCTCTCTAACCACAGAGTCTAACCTTGGTCACCGCAAATGTAACAAAATATTTACAGGAAGTGTGAATCTATATGAGATGCGATATAATAGTTATCTAACCGCACACAAATATTTATTATTATATTACGCGTGCGGTTAGATAAATATCGCCTCTCGGCTACAATAACAACGGTTTATTATGGATATAGATTTATTGAAAGACATATTAATTTTATCTATTTATTACATTGAAAATAGTTTTACAATTTTATTGTAGGTACTAAAGCACGTATACAAAAACTACAATCTTGCTGGGCAGATACAGGTCCGTCCCAATGAGTCACCCAGTCGGGCCGATTGTAATGGACGAAGCAGGGCAGTCTAGTTTGCAAATTAAAGTTCCTTTGATAACTTTTAGGCAATTTTGACCAAACATCCAATAATTCAGTTGGCTGCATATATTTAAGAATATAGTCTAGTGGAACATGTTCCAGTTCCTCTTTAGTAAAATCAGTAAAAGATTTTATTCCATCACGATGTTGTGACATCATAGTTTGGCTTTTACAGCCCACACAACAAGCTGGCTGAGACATTGCTACAAGACTGATAAAAATAAAAGAAGAAGCGTACTTATAAAAGTGTTTTATTTATTATTTAAATCAGATAGTACATTCTCCTTATAATAATATACATATTCGCGCAAAGCATTACATAACAAACTATCTGGGGATATGTCGAAAAATGCCGTAAATATTTCATCTAAATTAAACGTTAAGTTATCAGGCTTTAACCATGAACTAATCAATTTCAAAATATTATTATAATATACACTGAAATTTAAAGAATCCAACATGTTTATTCGATGCGAAATTAGATTAGCATCCAGGTGCAAAAGTTCACGCAAATCGTCTTCATAGATGTCCACAGATATGTTGTGTTTGTTGATTACTAACATCTTCACATGTTCGATGATATGCTGTGATACCATGACGTAATCTCCACATCTATTGAATATTGGTTCGTATTCGTCGGGGAAGCTGTTGCCATCATCGTCCGTGGGTTTAGCATAAAAAAAATCCGTTTGAACGTCGCGCAATAACTTGACGAGGGAAGCCCATTCAAATGTATCAAACGATATTTTCCTTGTAGCATTAGCAAATTTCGAGAAACAATCGATAACCACCAAAATCATGGTGAAATTTCGGTTGTAGCGCGCATACTGTCGCATATCAGCCAGATCTGATTGCCAGGATTCGTCCAAGCCTTTTATGATGGTACGCCTGCGCCCAAAGTTCTTTCTTGCGGGCTTATGCAGTTCGTTGACCAATTGAATTTTTTCCTTTGAATGTTTCAGCGACGACATTATTTCAGTTTTATGGGTGTCCTGGGTTGTTTGAAGCACTACTACTACCGACGCCGACTGACTTAGTAATTTTAGACATATCATCATATACTTGCTTCATTTGCTTTTCAACATCAACCTTGAACTGATCAAATTCGCGCTGAATTTTTCACGCGGTATTTTGCAAGTCTTTCAGCGTTTGCGCCACATGATGTATGGATGTGTCGACCTCAACTGGAATAGCAGCAACTTTTTTATTTAACATATCGGCCGCCAGCGCTAACTCGCTAATAGCTTCATTTCTCACGGCTACAGCCTGCTTAATCCTATTATCCATATCGTTCATATTAGCTTGAATCAAGCCTTGAAGACTATCTCGAGTGGATTTTAATTGATCTGAAAGGCGGGATATGCTGCGGTCCACATGTTTTTTATTTGCAGCATCATTGTCGCTAGTAGGGGGTTTAACGTTGCGCAATTTCAAATGATCCACATCGATATTTCCATCGCTTGTAAAGGTAAAACCATGTCGTTGATTCTGCTGTTGTTGCTGCAACAGGAAACCGGCACCTCCGCCAGAGTGTTGTACTGGAGATCTTCCAAACTTATCGATGCCCATCGCGCAAGTGTTAAGGCCATCATTTTGCATCGATCTATATAGCACTTAATAAATTAAATTAGCCTCCCGCAATTCATTAATAATGACAATTATTTCATTGTCGTGGGAGGTGGTATTGCCGGCATTTTTGGACGCTACCAAAAGTCTCAAGCGGTCCACAAGCTCATTAGGGTTATCCCAATAAATGTATTCTATGGGCTTTTTATTATAAATCATATTGTTCTCGTATGAGAGACCTGATCCAGCTGTTGATTTTGTCCTTGCCTTGGTGGGAAATAGCGGCTTGATAATTTTATGATATTTAAACATCTTGGAGCCTTTTAATCGCCCTAGAGTGTCTTGATGGACGCCGCATAGCTTCAGAATCTGCCTATATGATAGTGTATCATCCTTGTTAAAAGATGGGTCCTGATAGAAAAGTAGTTGATATAGGCCCGGGGTGCCTTTGAATTGCTGTCCGTCTATTATTATGTTTCCAGTACGTCGATCGAAATCTATTATTTCACGTCCCAATAACCACTTTGATGTTGTGGCATCATATACCGGGCCATAAATCTTGTCTATTACATCGCTCTCAGTCCAATGTTCAGCGACATACTTTTGCGCCATTTCAGGATATTGATCTAAATATTCCTCCATTACGTCACTAGTTGTATCGACTATACTATGTTGTAGTTGCGACCCCTCTTCTTCTCCTATTGATTTCTCAAATTCATCGCCTTCTGTTGCGGACGTTGATGCTACATGTTCTGTTGGTAGGAACCTGGGTAAGGTTAAAGCAGGAGGCTGTATATCTTCTTCTTCTTCTTCCTTCTTCACCTCTATCTTGATGCGTTTGTCGGTATTTAATTTTTCGTTCAAATTACGCGTGGTAGCGGCTATTTGTTTCAATGGTGCTGTGATGGGGTTAAACAGTTTTTGTATGACCGCATCCTCCTCTGATTTGCCCAACTTCAAAGCCAGATACTTTTTCCTGATTACCTTTGCCAACTCGTTTATTTTTTTCTTGCGCTTGGTAGCATTTATAATATCATCAAGTGACGAGCCCATGCCGATTACTGATACATGTTAGCAGATCTTTATCATTATATACTTATCGAATCCTTTCCTATAGCGGCCATTATGTAGATCAAAATCCTTTACAATAACCAAAGTACCATAATTATCGGCCCAGCATTCGCTGCACATTTGTTTGAACTGATCCAGGGAAACATCGGGCGATACATGTTCGTCATAGATGTGTTTGAGATTAAGGTCGTCTTGACGGAAGAGAACAATGATATTGCAATTGTCTCTAATCAACTGTTTAGGAATTTTCGAATAAGTTTGACAGAGATAGGTAGCATCGATGTTTTTATGTCTGCACATGGAATAATATTCCCGTATCTTGTTCTGTTTATCGCACGCAACATCATCAAATATGAATATAGAGTTTGGTTTGGCGTCCATTGTACTGATAATGTCATCGCTGTCCTTATATGGGAAATAGCCGACGCCTTTCACTTTGTATAAAATTTCACCGAGTAGCTGATATTTGGGTTGATATAGCGATTTCGAGTATACGTAAACGTTTTCAAATTTAATCCCATTATGATGGTATAAGAGTGATAACATGACGTTGGTCTTGCCACAGCCGCTCGGCCCACATACTATAGCTCTAAACGAGTTTGGTAATAGTTTGCTATGTTTCACCACGTTGTTGTTGTTTTTACTATATTCAATTAAATCTAAATTTTCAATCGGCAGCGTCTGTTCCTGTTGAAAGATCTTCATCTTTTGACCACCATCACAACAAACCAGTGCATAAATATACATCATTCGGTGCTACTGTAATCATTCTTCATGCCGCTCTGCTACGGTGAGGGTGTACTAAATTCTCTAATCGATAAACTGCCCTTTGAATTGCACATTCCTGGCGGCTATCAATTTTGTGGACCTGGTATGTTATCATCATCACCACACCTCTATAATTTAATGAGAACGTTGTATAATGTGATAAAACGTCGACCCTGCGTCACGCTAAAACGTCAAAAACGTGACGCAGGGTCGACGTTTTATGACGTTTTATAACGTTTTACAACGTCACGCTAAAACGTCAAAAACGTTAAAAACGTCACGCAGGGTCACGCTAAAACGTCAAAAACGTCACGCAGGGTCACGTTTTATGACGTTTTACAACGTCAAGCTAAAACGTCAAAAACGTTAAAAACGTCACGCAGGGTCACGTTTTTAACGTTTTTGACGTTTTACAACGTTTTTAGCGTTTTTGACGTTTTACAACGTTTTGCAACGTTCTGCAACATATCATGATGTTCAACTATTTCACATCTAACTAGTAATATCTTTGTTGATAGGTACCAAACTTAAGGAGCGCTTAGCCCAATGTCAGAAGGGCATTAATCCTTTGGATTCCTTCTGTCGTAAACACGACATTTTTTATTCGCAAAACAAGTCGTTGGAAGATAGACATAAGGCCGACTACGAACTTGAACAGCGAGCTTGGGAACGTATTAAATCGAAAGACGCTAAAGTAGGTTAAAAAGCGGCCGCCTGGCTGGTAACTACTACGACGAAAGCTAAACGTAATCTAGGTATGGGACTGCAAGAACGAAAGCAGCGGGCGACACCACAATCCTTTAGAAGAACTGTTGTTAAGAAGGTCGCTAACGTGCTCAAGAAATCACCACCACAAATTACATTAAAAAAATCTGCATTAATAGCTTTGAAGGCGGCCCGACTGGCTGTTAAAAAGGCCGGCGGTAGAAAGAAAATTCGTATTCCCAGAATAATACCCTTTGATCATTCCGGCGGTTTTTTGCCATTGATACCTCTATTTGCCGGTCTGAGCGCTTTGGACTCGCTCGCAGGTGGAGCAAGCGCAATAGCTAAAACGGTTATTGATACGAAAAATGCCAAAAAGAAACTCGACGAAGATAAGCGACATAACCAGGCAATGGAATCAATAGGGTCGGGTTTATATTTGAGAAAAAGCCGACACGGCGGCTACGGCTTATTCCTGAAGAAACAGTTAAAAAACTACCAATAAAGCTACCTAATAGGCCTTTATCCGATGCCGATCTAAGAAAGTTTGTTAAGCAATTAAAAATTGCCAATTTTCGAGGCGTTTTCATGCGAGACACTCTGCCTGCAGGTCCATGGTGGAGAGAAAACGCCATCCTAAATCTAGACGTAAATAAAAATAAAGGTACACATTGGGTAGCATATAAGAAAGATGGCAATGTAGTTAGATATTTCGACAGTTTCGGATGCTTAAAACCGCCGCTGGAATTGGTGCAATACTTGAGTCCTGCAAAAATTATCTATAATAACGATCAATACCAAGATTATAGTCAGATTAACTGCGGCCATCTGTGTTTACAGTTTCTATATAAAAAGGCCGATAGCGGTTGAATTGTATCAGTCATGTCTATCATATTGACGCTTAAAAGTCGCACGTCTACCTTATCTATTGATTTTACGCCGCCACTTCATTTAGATCCAAAGTCCGATTACGGCCTGGTGCTTCTCAGTTTTCACTCTTACAACAGTGTGCCCAACATAGAGGCCGGTCAGAAGGTGTACCTTTACGAGAATAACGATAAAAATAAGAAAAAGGTTGTGGAATTTGACGCCGGCGCCTATGAAATTCAGGACATTGAAGCGTACATCAGGAACCATTTGGATGTGTCTAAGACGAAGCCCAATCTCCTAGATGAAATATTCTCTTTGAAGCCGAATAATAATACCATCAAGTGTGAAATATTTAGTAATAAATACGCCATCGACTTTGCGCCGAAAGATAGTATCGGCAAGATATTGGGATTCTCTGAAAAGCGACCGCTAGAGATAAATAAAGTGCATAGCTCAGATTTACCAGTCAACGTTATAAAAGTAAGAACAATACACTTAGATTGCAGTATCACTTCCGGAGCATTCTACAACGATCGACCCTCCCACACCATCTACGAATTTGGAATTTCCGTTGACCCCGGGTTCGCTATCGACGAAACACCTACACATCTTATTTACCTACCGATAACAAACAGGCGAGAAATAAATAATATTTGTATAACTGTGCTGGATCAGAACTTTGAGCTTGTCAACTTCAAGGGCGAAGAAATAATAGTTCGATTGGAGATAAAGAAGCTCACTTAATAATAATAACATGGTATTAATTTTCGATCGGCATCATACATCTGATAAAATTGATGTACCTGCACCACATCCGCCAGTATTACAGAAAACTTGTAGCAATACACACGCTGTTACGACTACCACAAACAGCGATAACAAAAAATCTCTTTTAACCGCATCGAGTGTTAGTTTCTTGGAATCGCTGGGAATACAATGTCGGCGTCAATGTTTAACATTTTCCGAAAGGCCCAATCCGATGATTCAATAGAGAAGGTGGAGTGGCGAACGTACTACCCGTATACTAGATCTTTCCGAAATAATGACGTAATTGAAATTGCCGTCAATCAATCGACGCTCTTTGATGCCACCTACGACAGTCAGCTGCTTGTGCGAGGAAGAATAATAAAGACCGGTGATGGGGTTGTTTCCTTTGTAAATAAAGCTCCAGCTTTCATGTTCTCATCCGTAAAATATGTAATTGGCGGCGGATCTAAGGAGATGGAAATTGCCCAAGAATGTGGTATATTAAGTACTGTTGGAGGTTATCTCTGCTATTCACCGGAAGATTCCAAACATTTAGCCATAGCAGGATGGAATTATCCTAATGGCGCCAAATTAAAAGCCGACAATACCTTCTGTTTTCTAATACCATTGAAGCATCTTTTCAACATCTTTAACGATTATCGGTCTGTCATATGTGGTATGCAGACGTTTACATTTACAAGAGCCAATAATGATGACAATTGCTTTTTGATACGTGATAACGCCATTAACGTTACTACTACAGCAAAATTAGATATTCAGAATGTGGAACTTAAAATCAAGAGAATATACCCGGAGAGCGGCATAAAAGAACGCCTGCTGCAGGGTGTTGCGGCAAATAATCCAATCATAATACCATATAGGCTGTGGAATGTACAAGTAAAGTCACTAACAGAGGGCGCTACTACAGATACCTGGGCCGTCAAAACGACATCTAACGTCAAAAGCCCGAGATATGTTATTGTCTGCTTCCAGACGGAGAAACTAGACACAACCAAAAAGGATCCAACGGAATTTGATCATACAAATATAACCAATATCAATCTGACATTGAATGCCGAAAGCTTCCCCACAGAAAGAATGCGCCTAAATTTTGCTAAAAATGATTAGGTACAATGAAGCGCATTATAAATACACAGAATTCTATCCTAGTTATATGAACTGCTTGGATAAGCATGCGCTATTGGATTATGACCAGTTTAAGGAGCGTACATTATTTGTCTTTGATTGCTCGAGGCGAGACGAAAATGAACGACCCGCTACTGTAGACGTAAGACTGGAGATAGAGGCCGCCGAAGGTTTTCCCGATAATACCCGAGCTTACTGCATAATTGTACACGATTGCATTATGGAATACCTCCCACTCGATAATATTGTGAATAATCTTAAAGCTTGAGTTTGCTCCGAGTCAGTTCAAATCAAGATCTCCAGCAAGATGCAGTGTCTGGCCGTAGACATGCAGGGTTTTAATCTGCCCGATTTTCACCCGAAAGAGATATCTTTTATCTGTGGTCAACGTACGGCACATTACCTATTGAAGCCGCCGAAACCGTTCAACGCCCTAGATGCGGCCTCCAAGAGACAGGTTAAATATTTGGAGCAATCTCATCATGGCCTGAAATATACCGGGGGATTCGTTGAATATGATATGTTGTCTGAAATATTGAAGACCCACCTGATAGATGATAAAAATATCTGTATGATATACGTTAAAGGACATCAAAAGGCGGAATTTCTGAGCCGAAGGTTGCTGGAATTGGAGCCCACAGCATTAACAGCGAAGACTATAGTTAACGTGGAGAATCTATACTGTAATTCTTTTGGACCGCCCCCTGTATTTAGTAAAAGTAGTTCATATTGTTTTTATCATTGTACACCTGGAAGTATGTGCAGTTTAACCAACTGTACGGATCTCCGCAACTGGTTGTTTGCTGGTTTACCTAAATAAAATAATTTTTAACAAATATTTGTGTTATTCTATTATCCCCATGTACTTGTTCCCATTCCTAATTAAAAGTATATAAAACATAATAGCTATAATTTAATTCAGTATTACATCTGTTGTAACTCCTAAAATTTATAATGTTAAAAGTGAGGTTAGAGCAGCAGATTTGTCTATTGCGAAAGGCTATTGTGGAAGATCGCCAATTTAATAGTTTCCAATTTATTGATATTGCTCCTATGGTTGCTGAATGGGAGCGAAACGTCTTTCAAAATTTATCTAGATTTAATAAAGGTATACGACAGCAGGATTTTAAACGAATCACACCTAAACGAGTGGAATAAATTGCCGGATTTGTTTGTGGTGGTGTCAGTAGTTTCATGAAGATGGCAATGTTAACTTCTCACTATATAATTCTGCAAACGATTTTGCAAAATATCCTATACATTCATCAGCCGTATAATTCGCAAGAGGTCTTTGTCTGTTTTGATAAGGATGGCACTAAAAACTTCTAATTGGATGCTGATGACGTCGTATGCAGCTAATAATATACCAACTTTAATAGCCCCGATGTCAAATTCTACCCGCCAATATAAATTCAGAATCCGATTTCAAGATGCTACTATGGGTGACACTGACTGGTACGAGATGAAGAGCGCCTGTGTTGACATTCCCACTACTACTACGCCAGCAGCTGCCATTATTCCCAAAGAGTGTATTCAGCAATCAGTAACTGGTTTGTTGTACTATATAACAGTTTGTTCGTCTCTACTGCTACTAAAAACAACCATTAGCCTCGTTGTTACACGTGGAAAAACTTAAAATATGTGGTTATTTTATTCTGCTCAACACTGGACCAAAGCCCAAGACTTACCAACTGCCATCCAAAGGATACGTGATGAGCTGAGGGATCTAATTTTCAGCGAACGCCATGATAGCGTGTATGATATGCAATCCACCCAAGATGCCGAGAGTAGATATGCAGAGTGTCGAAGAACTGTACAAAAGTACCAACATTGTATGGACTTGTGCGATAAATTTCAAGATGGAAATCTTAGCATTCAAAAGTTTTGTCGCGAAATGATAGCAGCCGGTATGAAAAGCTATTTATTGGATATTAAAATGTTTCTACCTCCTGAATATATCAATAAATGCAATATTGTAAAGGACGACGATAATGACGATTAATAAATATAATATTAAATTTTTAAATCTAGTTTTATTTACTATTATTTATAGTTGAAATAGCTCAGTGGGAGAGCGGTAGACTGAAAATCTATAGGGCCCGGGTTCGATTCCTGGTTTCAATATATGCTTTTAATTTTTAAATTCAAACCCCTCCTATGAGCCTACTACTACTTGTTAATAAATATCCCTCTTTTATGCAACGCTACTGTATAAAATTTCAAATTATGTGCTATTTGCTTATGTAGACCTATACGCTTACCTCATTTCCTGCAGATAAGCAACTTCCGTTAGCGAGCTGATAAGGAACCTCCGGTAACATGCTGATAAGGAACTTGCAAACTTATATTATTATTTAGATTTTAATATTTAGAATCATGATGTATTATTATTATATTACATACATGCAGTCTACCGTGGTCTGTGTTCGTGATCGGTCGTGCTTGTCCCACGAAAAAAAAGTTAGGTTAAGTTGTATGAGTTCGTCGTCGTCGTTGTTGTTGTTGTTGTTGTTGGTGGATCAGTCGTGCTTGCGCCGCTATAGTTAAGTTTTAAATATTTTGTTACAAGTCTACATTTAATAATGAGATATCACGCTGGTGTACGTAAGTCCAGTGTCAGCTGTGTTGGTGATCAGTCGTGCTTGTTCCACACAAAAAGTTAGGTTAGGTTTTAAATTGTCGTTGCTCTCGTCAGTATGGAGATAATTACATACATGCAGTCTACAGTGGTCTGTGTTCGTGATCGGTCGGTCGTGCTTGTTCCACGAAAAGTTAGGTTAAGTTATATGAGTTCGTCCGCATTTAATAATAATGAGATATCACGCTGGTGTCGGCTGTGTTGGTGATCGGTCGGAGAACTTGCCTATATACTTTAAATTCAAATATTGAGCCCCCAAACGGCTGTCTTCGCTCTTAGAACGTAAATTTGGCTAAATTAGTGTTCTAGACGTTGAGACGAGTCGTTTGATACCCCACATCATGTGATTCGGGAGACCGGAAATGGAGACCGGAAGTAGACGGATTCTAGCTTGTCTCGAGTCGGAGAACTTGCCTATATACTTTAAATTCAAATATCGAGCCCCAAACGGCTGTCTTCGCTCTTAGAAAGAAAATAGGGCTAAATTAGTGTTCTAGACGTTGAGACGAATCGTTTGATACCCCACATCGTGTGATTCGGGAGACCGGAAATGGAGACCGGAAGTGGTCATTTTATGCTGGATTCCAGCTTGTTTAGAGCTGGGCAACACGCCTATGTACTTTAAATACAAATATTGTGTTCCGAATGGTCGTTTTCGCTCTTAGAACGTAAATTTGGTTAAATTAGTGTTCTACACATTGAGACGAGTCGTTTGATACCCCACATCATGTGATTCGAGAGACCGGAAATGGAGACCGTAAGTAGACGGATTCTGGCTTGTTTCGAGTTGGGCAACACACCTATATACTTTAAATTCAAATATTGAGTCCCGAATGGCCGTTTTCGCTCTTAGAACGTAAATTCTTTATGTACCGTAGCAATGCGTCGCCGTGTGCGACCTCCTTTACCTTTCTGCTTTAGAACCGTGCCCATACGGCGCTATGGCTTTGAGGTTATGTTGAGGGCCCTAGAGGCTTGTAGTTCTTCTGAATTGTAGGTCTATGGGTCTTTGGTCTAGACGGCGTCCCCTATTTGCTGGGTGCGGGGACGGCTTCCTTTGATGTTGACGCCGCCCCCGCATTTTGGTTCCCAGTCTCAACCCTCGCCTTACCTACTCCGTTCTCTACGTGATTCCCAGTTACAAGAATAGTAACTCTTTTTTCCACTTATGGTTGGATAGTTTGATGCGATCCTGATCCTCATTTCACTGGACAGGGAGTGACCTTGAAGCCAAACACCCTAATTGTGCTGAACCATTGAGTTCATGTACCCCTTTATGGGTTGCGGACAGATTTTTAAGACAACTTGGCGACACTCTGGGCACGATATTGGAATACTAAGGAACTACCTTCGTTGAAATCACAGGTTTTTCTTGTAGTCATATCACTCATTTTACCGAACGCTTAATAAATCGGGAACTTCAACCATTTTCTTATGTATAGAAATATCTATTTGTGGATCAATGTTGGGATTTAGATAAATATTGGGTTTAGGGATAATTAATAATATACATTGTGGGATTTTAAATTTAGTATCAGATAATTTTAGTATATTAAAAATCAATGGGAAAATTAGGGGTTATATCCATTAGTGGGGTAATGTAATCATAAGGGATTTTAATAGTCAAGTAGGGAGAATATTCAGTGGTTTTATAATTATTGGCCAATTTGCCATATTTCTCCTGTTTTAGCAACAATTATAGCCAGGTATATTTTATTGTTTTACAGGTATAGCCAGATTGGTATTATTATTGTACGAGTATGTAAGCCCTCCGTGATATCACGAATGGTCCAATTTTGCCCTATAATAAACATACTCATGTGTGCAATTTTACATAGCTATACACCAGTATTTACTGTACAAATTTATTACCTAGTCATATGTGTTATAATATGCTGAACTAACCTAGGTTCATTGTTGATAAGCTGCCATAACAGACAGTTACCAGCGAATGTTCTTCTCTTGGGGTTGTATATTTTGTTTTATTTATATCAACTCTACCCCGAATTGCATATAGCTTATTAGTGTGTTATTATATCAATAAATTATTTGTATCTCAGGATACAAATTTTGCTTGTTAATTTACCTCTACCTCAGATACGCGAATGATAAAGTTATATTTCACAGGTTCATATAAGGAATAATCAAAAGTTAACGAGTTAGATTATTATCGTTTTATGATTGCATTATTTGATTATGCACATATATCTGGAATATTAATTACTAAATATAATATTAATTACTAAATCTCAGGTAGGTTTTTATGGTACAGATACAGTTTATCTTGATTACTTGAAAAGCAAATAATTGTAGAATATTTGGGTACCCTTGTTGACAATTTAGGGACTCTGCTAACAAGAGTGTAGAGCATATTTGTTAGTGGCGCCTGTATAAATAAATAAATAAATAAATATTCCGTTTTGATGTTTAGGTGTCGATTCTTTTGAGTGATTCGCGAACCACCCCACTCTCCGACTGTAGCTGAGTTAGTCGTAAGCACACTTTGTAACGGTTCTTTCTGCAACCCAAGTATTAAGTCACCATTAATTTATTTGCTGAACCCATAGTAATCTTGGGAAATAAAATAGGACAAAAGTAACGGTGACAGATTGGACCCGTGACACCTTTTTCAATTAAACTAAGCTAAAAGTTAATATCTTTCAGATTATATAAATAAAACCAAAATACCGCTATGTACTCAGAGTATCCTTTTATTTAGCACATAAAATTACTGAGGCTAAGAACTAAGCAAATAAAATCAGATGCTAAACAATGCTAAAATACACTGTATGTACATTTATCATTTTAACGTTACAAATTGTGGTGAATAAAAAATGCTCTTTGCTTCAAAATGACTCTCTGAGATAGAAAAGATGTTTTTGCTTACAATTTCCTTATAGGTATTTCTATTGTTTTAGAATTTGTTCTTTTTTGTTTTAGTGTATATAGTATGAATCCTTTATATAGGATAATTAATAGAAATAATTCTAATTATTTTTTCATTACAGTTTTATTTTGTACAGACCAGAATACATAAGAAAAAATATAATAACCTACTAACTACAATTTCATATCAATAATTTTCTATCTAATTTCATACATTTTTATATTGACTTTTATTTCATGTATTGTTTTTATATGCCTCTCTAACTGCTTTCAATATTTCCTAATAAGATGTTCCATTTCAACCTGTCTTCTAGCTTTCATTATTCTTCAGTAAATATAATATTTGTAGTCAAGCCGATGGATACTTTACTTACGAGATATATCGCTTGACTTCTTAAACTGTCATTAAATTTTTCAACGCCTATTTTTTCAAAATAATGAAAAAATCTTCGTGGTAAATAGGTGACAAAGTCTTCAGTTTTCACTAGTAAACTTTCACCATATTTGGTTTAGCACCAAGTCTTTCACGTTCCTTAGAACTTTGTATGAAGTTTCTCTATTTACTTGTTGTAGATCCATATCGATTGAAAATACTCTTATTACTAAATTATATTTATAAATTATGTTCATATATATTATCCCTACCCCTTCCTCTCAATGAGGATTGAAGAAAAGTTTACAAAGCAGATTTTTAACCTTTGTAATTTAGATTTATATTTTTGTAAACGTAATCTAATTAAAAAAACATTAGCTAGCATTTTCTTTAAACGGAAATTAATGTTTCCTCCATCCCCCCTCGCTAAAATAATCGGTAAAAACGTCCACAAAGCAGATTTTTTCAACCTTTGTAATTTGGATTTGTGTTTTTGTAAACGTAATCTAATTTAAAAATACTAGCTTGCATTTTTTCTTTAACGGGAATATCTTTCCCTCTACGTCCTTGATCATATAAATACTCGCATAAAATCTACAAGAGCATCATTGCTCTGATATAGCTAGTTATATATACATACAAATATATTAACAACCTCTCGTTAGTGAAAGTAACCCTATAGAAAAAAATGGAGCAGTGCAGCGGTAAGAATCTCTAATACGAAGTTCTATAATAAACACTATATTTTTTGTTTTTTTTTACATAATTTATCACTTGCCCATTAGTACCACATCATCGGGTGCTGAGACATTGCCTACCTATCCATTTGTGGATTGGACACAGCATTGGAAGAAAACTGGGATGGTAGCTGTTCTTCCAGTTCTGTAAAACAGCAGGATTTGACTTCTACTGTTCAAGAATCTTCCACTTCCACTGCTGGAGGAATGGGGCTTTCTGCTGATGGGCAAGAAAACTGGGACGATGACTGGTCTCCCAGTTATATTACTACTATCCGAAGAACAACAGGGCAATGAGGAACATAATTATATTATAATTATTAAAAAATAAAAGTTTTCTACAAAGGTAATGTATTTTTCTTAAGATTCACATAATTTTTCGTTAGAATATCTTCACATCATTTGATACATTTGTATTTAACTTGGAATAGATATATTATACAAACAAATCGTCAGTGATATTAAATATTTGATCGATATAGTAATAGAGCCAACAGGCAGGTCATTGTTGCCGTTGACAGCTATTAACCGTTGATATTTTGCAATTCAATGAACGAAAACGATGATCTTCGAACTTTTACAGTTCTATGAACGAAAATTGATCGATATAAAGCTATGCCGATCCTGCTCCAAAACATTTGGAGCAAAATCGGCACAGCTATACTACTTATGCGATATGTTCGTTGAACAATGGTATCTAGATATGCAACCCTTGTGGTACATAATCTACGTGGATTGCAAACCTGTGTCGTTTGCCCTGCTATCAAAAATGGACTATGCCCCTTTCTACCAGCATTCGAAACCAAAGATTTTCAATTAGATCTATACACTACCATAACATCGTGGAAAAGGATATGAGGCCCGGCTGGTGGAACATATCAAGGAACGCGAGCAGTTCTCGGCATTTACCTCGGACGAAGCATCAGAAAATTTATTTAAAAAATGTGGATGTAGGTATAGATTATGATGAAATGTTCAGATATCCTTAATAAAATCTTTACTGTTATTTTTTCTGTTTTATTTCCAATCATACCCGATTATCAAAACCAAAAGGTAAATTAATGCGGTCGACGTAGACAAAGGGAATGTCAAATATCTGAGAATTTAGCGGGTAAATTTAAAAGCTTAGGTCTTTTTGGCAGGTCATACGTGACATGTAGCAGCGCCTAATGGTTGCTGCAGTCTGTCTGATGGCGGAAAATTCAAATATCTGAAATTGGGTATGGGATTGCCTTACCAAAACTTAAAATCATTATATCTCGTAAACGCGTGCGAATATTGAAAAAACAAGTGGAAAAATCTCCCCCGCAGATTCCCTGATTCTGATTGGTAGTCCTCTACCAATAGAAAAAAGTCCCAAACTCGTACGTCGAAAAACAAAAAAAAAATTAGGTAAGGTGACGGCACGAGTCGCGCTCAACAACTTAAAATCGTTATATCTCGTAAACGCGTGCGAATATCAAAAAAACAAAATGAAAAATCCCCCCTCCACCCCTAGTTCTGATTGGTAGTATTCTATCACTAGAAAAAAGTCCCAAACTCGTATGACAAAAAACAAAAAAGTATATATTCATATACAGGGTTATTCAGAACTTATCTCTAAAACTATGAGGATATGTGCATCCTTAAATAAGAAATCGATATCACAAAAACAATTTATAATAAAAGTCTTAGGATTTCCCGTAAACAATGTTTAAAGTTATACCATTATAAAGGACTACGTAGATGGGCAACTGTACTTCAACGACATCTGATATATCACATTCCTTCAAAAAACAGAAAACAACAGTTTTTGTACCTGGAACGCCTGGTTAAGTCCGAGCGAGAGAGTTGGAGTGGGGATAATATCTCTATTGTCTATGCAGTGCATCAGTCTATCTGTGACGCTGTCTCAGTGCGGGTATTTTATTTATCGTAGGAGTGTTAAACTGTAAAATTCTCAAAATGGCTCATGTGTACAGTAATGCTGAGTTAATGGACATGATTCTTATTTATGGTGAAGTTGGGGTGGACGAAATGGTGGTCCGGGACGACCACAACGTATTTTAGCAGCTGAAGAACCAGTGTTGAATCTGGTCCGTGAAAATACGCGATTAAGTACAAGTCAGATCGCTAGGCAGGGGTGCCTGGGGTATCCCAATCAACGGTGTGGCGCTTACTACACGAAGCTCAGTTTTATCCGTATCATATCCAGCTTGTTCAAGCACTGTTATCAATTACGAGTTAGGTTTTGTGAGTGGTTGTTGTAGGAAAATGCTGGAAATCCCAAATTTACTTAATAATTTGCGTTTACAAGATCAGCAACCAGCAGGAACATTCCCTTTAGTGCGGCAAAATTGGATAAGCCGTGCCCAAAAGTGTGTAGAAGTCGAGGGACAAAATTTCGTACAGCTTTTGTAACAAGGTATGTACAAATTTTTTATAGATTTTATGTTTCTAATACCTAGTAATCAGTAGATAAGGTAAGAGAGATCCAGGACGGACGTGACGTCACAGCGAGCTAATAATATTCTTTCGTTGAAAAAATGTTGTTTTTTAATAAAAACTATTGAAAGAATAAATTCTAACGAATAGTAAAAGAACTTATTTATTTATTTGATTACAAGTTATGAGAGTGAAATTATCTGTCAACTGAACACGTAATGTGCTTCAGTACGCCTTTTTATAGTTTTCCTTATCTCAACTGACCACGCATTTTCTAGGAATATAATGCGCCCCTCAAAGTTTGAAAATTAAGGGAAAACATCGTTTTTATCATCTTGATTTTCATTAGTAGTTGTGGTTGGTTTAGGTTTAGAAAACCAGAAAAGGTGACGAGCATTATTTTTTATAATAAAACATTTATAAAATTTATATAATATAAAAAGCAGTATTAAAATCATGATTAAAATTAGTATTATATTAAAAGTATTAAATGCACTAGTATTAACTGTAGTCTCTAATGGTTTAATTTTAAATTCACTTGATTCACTTTGTATTTTTGAAAGTTTATCTAACGGGATTTCTCCGGGGATTTGAATCTTGTGAGCGGCATCTTCCGGGTGCCATTCTGAGATGACAGGCAGGTGGAAAGGTCCTCCTTGAATTTGGGATTCCTCATTTGTATACTTCATGCCCTTGAGTAATATGGTACAATTTTTGGGAATTTGTACCAGGCTGGGTGTTTTTACATCTGTAAATCCATTAGGCTGACATTTTTGGGTTATTCTGACCGTTTGTGTTGGCAGAATAATTATGTAGGCATCGTTGATGGGTTCAACCAGGGTTGTCTGGAGATCAATTGATGTTGGTAGACAATCAGATACTTTAATATTTCCTCGTAGTAAAGCGGGTAAGCAGTCTTTTTGGGTTATCCATTCTTTGATATGGGTAACGCAATAGTTGTCAATTGGATGGCAACTGTCTTCTTGATAGTAATGAGTAGAAGAATTTATTAGGATATAGGGTTTATAAGGTATGATGGTAGTATTATTGACTGGAATTGGGAATAAATGAAATAAATCGAAAACATCTTTCTCAACGATTGGAAAGTGTATTAGAATCATTATATTATTATCATAATATTTTAATTCCGTGTACAAGTATCTATAATATTCTTGTTTAATGTGCAAATCTAAAATTTGGTTATTATATTTATTTTTCATAATGGAAATTATTTCAGTTAATTCGTTAAGGGGTAAAACTGCACTTGTTAGTGTGCTTAATCCAGCAAGGGTGATTGAATTTTGGACGTTATCTATATGTTCTATCAACATGGTACAATCTATCAATAACATATTGAGTATTTGTTGTATACTTATATAACGGGTGATTTTATCAATTACTAATGAAAGTTCGGTAATTTCTTGATTAACGATTTTATTATTAGTATTCAGTTTTTTAAACAATCTTGTAGTTTCGTTCATAAAATTTTGACTAATAGATACAAAATTTGTAAAATCGTGATGTATCGATTGCTGGTTTTTATCTAAGGTTGCTATAGCGTTATTATATCTCTCACCATCTTCGTCTGATAGTGTGCCAAAAAGCCATCCTTGAGTTCTTCCTATAAAATTAAATAGAGCTCGTTTGCGCCGAGTAATTTGGGGTTTTAAATTATAAAGCTTTTGATAAGCTTGGCGTATTGAATCTTGTACATGATCTTTTAGGGGTTTTAGGCTAGGTTTCAAGTTACTAGTTTTATAAATAACTGAAGTTCCTGTTGGTTCTTTTATTTGTAAAGAGATATCATTTAATATCGTCTATTTGTACCAGATATTGTTCATAATGATTTGTTTCTATATATTTTATAAAAGTATGTTTTCTAGATGTAACATGGGTCGGTTCGATTTTGTAAGGGAATATTGGATTTGTCAGGGGAGTTATATGTAGTGTATTAACATGAAGGGGGTTTGTTATTGTCAGAATGAGTGCTACGATATTCTCCATCTTCGTCCTGTAAAGTTAAATCTTTATTAGTAATTTGTCGGATAGGCTTTACTATTTTTTTATGAAAAGTCCCTCTATTTGTGTCTAGTTTATCTAAGTCGTCTAGTAATGGTTTAGCTTGCTGGTAAATAGGCTGTATCTTATTACGAGTGTTATCTTTGATATACACGTTATTAGTTT
Organism: Pogonocherus hispidulus; assembly: GCA_963924545.1. Classification (NCBI taxonomy): domain Eukaryota; kingdom Metazoa; phylum Arthropoda; class Insecta; order Coleoptera; family Cerambycidae; genus Pogonocherus; species Pogonocherus hispidulus. Next base: position 43,003,869 of record OZ004694.1, read on the forward strand.
TTTCTATATGAATTTCTGGGGGTTCTATTCGATTTTTATTTACCTTCGTTAAGTCTTTGGATTTTAAATTATTTTCGTTAATTAATGAATGTATAACGTTACTATTTTCGACGTGTTTAGTCAAATAATCTGAAACAATTCGCGACTCAGTTATTTCCGCTGGTGCTGCATAATCTAATACGCCTTTAATTATTTGCATGGGTGTAAATTTCGTAGAACTGTGAATACTATTATTATATCCGATTAGAGAATAGGTCATTAAATTTGTTGTTGGTTTGGTTTTTTGTTCACTTCGTAATAGTCGTAAGCTTTCGATTAAACTAGAATGTAATCTTTCTACGGGACTATTTGAATTAGGGTTTCTAATAGTAGTGTAATGTAGGTTAATATTATGTAGTTCACAAAATGTCTATTTTTGAGCTCACTGCCAAGGTCACAGGTTATCTTATGCGGTATGCCATAATGTGATATAAATATCAATACATTATCTAATATATCTACTGCATTAGTGGTTGTGGGGTATGCTTGAGCAAATTTGGAAAAACTATCAATTATGGTAAAGAATTTTACTTTTTCTATCTGAAATGTGTCTATATAAATGTGATCAAAGGGTTTATCTCCGATCGGAGTATTTTTGAATATTAATTTATTAGGTTGTCTTTCGTATTTGGTTTTTTGACAATTTGCGCACATGTTAATATAATCATTTACATCGTTTCTTAGTGTAGGCCAATAGTATTTTCGGGTTAGGGCTGTAATAGTTTCATTTATACCTCTATGAACTGTTTTAGATTCAAGATGATATTTAATTTTTAATAGTTGATCGTCTTTAGTTTTAATATCTTCCAAGAATAACGTGCATCGTACAAATTTAAAAGATTTCGCTAGAAAATTGGTTTGAATAGTTTGCGTGAATGTACTTAAATATTCCGTTGCAATTAATAGGCCATAAGTTGCGTTGGGTTTTAGATAGTCTTTTAAAAAGTTAATTAAATCCAAGTCAAAATGTTGCGTTCTAAGTGTGACGTTATGTCGTTTTTTATTATCGAACGGTTGTACAATTCCAACGATTGAATTTAGTGTATCGTTACTAACACGAAAATCTATCTGGTTTTTGAATGTATTCAAAGCTCTGTCTGATATGGGTATTTCTAATATAGGATTCTCTTGTGCCGTATGTATTGTTTCATTAGTATCCATTGGATTTTCTGGTTCCAATGTGATATCCGATATGATATTAATCGGAAGGGTATCTACTACTTCGGTATTTACTGCTTCATTGATAATTTGATCTACCGTTGAAGTGGACTGTATATTTTGTGAATCGTTTTGTGACACTATTTCCGTTTCATTTGTTAGGGCGAAAAAGTCTGCTAAATTATTTTCTGTTGAATCATAAGTATTTAAAATTGACTGATTATCAGAGTCGATTTTTACTCTAGATAGGGCGTCGGCCACATAGTTGGTTTTACCTTTAATGTATTTTATTTCATCATAATTAAATTCTTGCATTTTTATTTTCCATCGCAGAAGGCGTGAATTTGGTTCTTTTATACTAGCTAACCATTTAAGAGGTTTATGATCAGTCTGAATGTTAAATTTGTTTCCAAATAAATAACTTTTCCAATAACTACAAAAATATATAATCGAGGCCAGTTCTTTTTCAATAACTGAATAATTAATTTCGGCTTTACATAGCGTTCTACTGCCATAGCATATTGGCTTGTCATTTTGCGATAAAACTGCACCGATAGCGAAGTTTGAAGCATCGGTAGTTAAAGTAAATGGTTTCGTAAAATCTGGGTATGCGAGAATGGGTTCGTTCATTAGATAATCTTTTAATGTTTGGAAACTATTTTTATAATCTGTATTATTAATATCAATTATTGAACCTTTCTTTAAATAGGTAGCATAATTCTTAATAAATTTCCTATAATATCCCGTTAATCCTAAAAATGATTTTATTTGTTTAGTTGTTTGTGGAATAGGGAAGTTTTGCATAGCCGCAATTTTATTTGGGTTAGCTTTAACTCCTTTATCTGAAATTATGTGTCCTAAATATTCGGTTTCACGTTTAAGGAATTAATAAGATTTATCACAAAACTAATCTAAATATCCAAAGATGATCTCGAATTAGATTTCAAAGGATAGGAAATGTAATATTTTCGCTCACTTTTGGCTCGGTTCGCATTCAAGTCTCAATCTGTCTAAACTTGAACTTATGCTACCCTTGTTACTGGGGTGTTGCAAAAATGATATTACGGGATTAAAACTAGGATGTAATATTTTCACTCACTTCTGGCTCGGTTCGCATTCAAGTCTCAATCTGTCTAAACTTGAACTTATGCTACCCTTGTTACTGGGGTGTTGTGAAAATAATTACGGAATAAAGGATGAATTCAAAAAACTTTTACTCTCTCCTGAAGTGGAATTTGAAGTATTCGATCCTTGGTAGAACAGCTGCCTGATGTAACTTTCTCTGGAACTCGTAGATTCGGATGTTAAATTAATCGTTGAGACGAACGCTGATCAATATTTGATTGCTTTTAACATCCTACCGACTGCGCCAATAATATTCTTTCGTTGAAAAAATGTTGTTTTTTAAAAACTATTGAAAGAATAAATTTCTAACGAATAGTAAAAGAACTTATTTATTTATTTGATTACAAGTTATGAGAGTGAAATTATCTGTCAACTGAACACGTAATGTGCTTCAGTACGCCTTTTTATAGTTTTCCTTATCTCAACTGACCACGCATTTTCTAGGAATATAATGAGCTCGATGTCCAGCTGCCATCGAGCTAGACCACGGAACCGCTGGTCATTGGCTTCAGGTGAACAAACCAGACTTCTTGTAGCATCCCCCCATGTTCCTGTAGCATCCCCGCAGGTGTAGGAGCCCCAGGGGCTGCAGAAGAGCACCCCAAAAGTGTGTGACGTAGGTTCGTCAAGATGGCGGTCTGACGTCACGAGCCGCGCCCAAGGTAGTAGCTCAGGCGGCCACTAGAGGCGCGGCAGTCTGGCCAGGCGGCCACGAGAAGGCGCGGCAGTCTGGCTGGAAATTCAAATATTTGAAAAATTAGCGGGCAAATTCAAACGTAGCATAAGCACGAGCTGCTGCCATGGACGCAAGAGGTCTCTGCTATAGTCTGGCGGCAAATTTAAATATTTAGTATACAGGGTGAATCAAAAGTTATATAGAGGATGAACAAAATAAGAATGTATAGAAAAACAATGACGTAACTCGTATGAAAGCGGATAGAAAAAACAATAACGTAACTGGTCGTGAATGCGGACAGAAAAACATGCACAGTAGGTTGCTATCGTCAAGATGGCGGCCTGAAATTAGGTATAAAGATTGCAGGTGTCTGGCGCCAAATGCGCGATGTTAGGTATGGGGAATGTAAAATATATGAGAATTTAGCGGGTAAATTTAAAGGCTTAGGTCTTTTTGACAGTTGACACGTGACATGTAGCAGCGCCTAATAGGTTGCTGCAGCCTGTCTGATGGCGGAAAATTCAAATATCTGAAATTGGATATGGGGTTGCCTTACAAAAACTTAAAATCGTTATATCTCGTAAACGCGTGCGAATATCGAAAAAACAAGTGGAAAAATCTCCCCCGCCCCCCGAGTCTGATTGGTAGTGCTCTACCAATAGAAAAAAGTCCAAAACTTGTACGACAAAAAACAAAAAAAAAATTTGCTCTGCTTACGTCACAAGTCGCGCTCAAGAACTTTAAATCCTTATATAATAATAATAATAATAATAATAATAATAATAATAATATTTATTGACCATATTAAACCCAAATACAAATTAAAATTTATGAGTATAAATAAGTATGGTCAAAAGGTCCTCTGATCAGCATAAGCTTTTCTTCCTCAAAGGCCTGCAAACACAAACATAAACAAACACATTATCGAATTTTAACATAAATAAAAGAAGTAATTTGAGCATTGTAACTGAAACATATAAAAAATACTAGAAATATCTAAAACAGAGACGAGAGAAATCTTAATTTTAATTTAAATTAGGTTAATTAGGGTAATTGGGTAATTAGGTAACTTAATTTTATGCACTGGTCATCAAAAATAATTTTAAATAATCTACTTTTAAATGAAATTAGGGACGTATTATACAGGGACGCTGGAATGTTATTATATTCGTTGGATATCCGGTATGCAAAAGACTAAATAGTTGTGTTTGATGTTTCGGAATATCAATATAATTTTTTATGCGAGTGTCTCTACTGTGGATGTTTGTTCGGAAGTTAATTTTTTTCCAAAAGTATGAGGGACTTTTCTTTATTATAATTTTGTGAAATAGAGTCAACCCGTGGAGTTTCCTGCGATTTGACATTTTTAGCCATTCCGAATCTTTCAAAGTATGAGAAATTCTGTCAAATTTTCTTATCCCATATATAAAACGTAGACACGAATTTTGCAATTTTTGTAGTCTGTTGGAATCATAAACTGAGAGACAGGGACCCATACACAAAATCACAATAATTTGCATTACTTAAAACAAGAAAGTCACAGAGTTGTATTTTTAATTTTTTGTCAAATATATGTCTGCTGTTGTTTAAAGTTTTTAATTTTAAAAATGATTTTTGTAATATAAATGAAACGTGATCGGTGAATTTTAATTTGTTGTCAAATACTATACCCAGATTTTTCGCCTTCTGCGTCGGTGTTAAAGACACGTTATTAATTTTTATGGAAAAGTTAATAGATGGTAAACCAAAAAACAAAACAGATGACTTATCCGAGTTTATTACCAAATTATGGTCTGTTGAGAGTTTTAGCATGGCACCTAGATCACTGTTAATATCCTGCATAGAATTGAATTCATCTTTTTTATGAAAGAACTTATATAACTGCGTATCGTCAGCATACATATGGACCTTACAGAATTTTCTTACTGATGCATGCCCTGTGCTACTCCTCGTTTTATATATTCTATATTCGACAATGCGCCCTTATATATTATTACTCTTTGTGTTCTTCCTGTTAAGTAATTTCTAAAGAAAGTTATTGAGTGTGATCCAAGCCCAATAAAGTGTAATATGGACAAAAACAAATCATGATTCATCATATCGAATGCCTTGCTGTAGTCTAATAGAATTAACAGACCAACCTTTCTATCGTCCAATTCCTTCAGAAAGTCATCCGCATGGACGCAACAGGTCTCTGCTGCTGTAGTCTGGCGGCAAATTCAAATATCTGAAATTGGCTGGTAAATTCAAACACTGCAAAAGACACACCCAAGTCAAGAGGATGTAAAATCTTACGTTGACATAGTAGACATTTAATAGGGCTGTTTGACGTAATATGCCAAAAGGACCTAACCTTAAACTTTGTGCGTTTTTAATGAAACAAAAACTAAAATTCTTGAAAAAATTTACTCTATAAAACAACTAGAGACGAATTTTCTGTAACTTTAATATTTCATCTTCATGACGTCAGATTCAAGTAAAATCTTACGTGGCTGTACTAGGCATCAAATAGGATTGTTTAACGTAATATGCCAAAAGGGCCTAACCTTAAACTTTGTACGTTTTTAATGAAACAAAAACTAAAATTCTTGAAAAAAATTTACTCTTTAAAACAACAAGAGATTTAATATTTCAGCTTCATGACATCAGATTCAAGTAATATCTTACGTGGGTGTACTAGACATCAAATAGGACTCTTTAGCGTAATACGCCGAAAGGGCCTAACCTTAAACTTTGTGTGTTTTTAATGAAACAAAAACTAAAATTCTTGAAAAATTTACTCTATAAAACAACTAGAGATGCATTTTCTGTAACTTTAATATTTTAGCTTCATGACGTCAGATTTAAGTAATATCTTACGTAAGTGATAAGTCCTTAACAGGCAAGTGGGGTCCGAAATAAGCTAGTGGTGAGTCAACAATAAGATCTAGTATTAAAAAAGAATATGTAATAGATAGATGTAAGTGGGAAGAGAATGGGAGAAGGGGTGAGAATGCGCAGATCCTCTTTGTTTAAATTTAAAAATTATCTAAAATAATAATGTTCTTTTAACATGAAAGTTCTTATCTAATAAGTAGACAACAGAGTAGACTAATAATTATCTAAAAGAATTAATATTACTGCTTGTGAACTATAACCTTCATATCTAGTATCATTTCGAAGAATAATTTAATAACTCTAACCTCTCTTTTGTCGGAATCAAGCATGTCTGTTCACTATCACAGGCCACAACACACCGGTCATACATTACAATATAACAGCCCCGTACAATATAAATCAGTAATATCAATCAATCAATAGAAATCAGTAATAATAATTAGGTGAGCTGAAAACCCCTGTCTGCGTACCAAGATTTAAAAAATTGTAGCATAACTTTATCCACATTATCCTCGTTATCCTTACGTGTTATCCTTGTTATCCTCGTTATCCTTGCACGTTATCCTCGTTATCATCGTTATCCTTATTTACGTGACGGTTACCCTTATTACCCTTATTAACCTTAATGTTACCCTTATTACCCTTTATGTTAACCTTATTACCCTTTATGTTACCCTTATTACTCTTTATGATACCCTTACTACCCTTATTTCACGTGACCCTTAGCCTCATTTTGCGTGAGGCGGGTACGCGTGACGTGTTTGCGGATACGCGTTACTTGTTTTGCGGGTACGCGTCACGTGTTTTGTGGGTACACGTCGTGTTTTGCGGGTACGCGTGACGTATTTTACGTGACGATTAACCTTATTTCAAACTGACCCCACATCAGTCCCGTTAATTGAAAACCCCTGTCTGACGTACCAAGACTTAAAAATTTGTAGCGAACATATTTATTAATAATGGGAGCCTGATAAACTATTAGAAATGAAAGAGCATAGGATAGCCGCGCACAACTGTGTTGATAAAAAAAATACAAATAAATGTAGTGATTAAAGTTTGTTACAATAAACTCAGATAAGCTAGGGATGTGCAATTCCACTAGCTTAAGTTCATTGACATTAGCTCCGGTAGCTCAGGGAGATTTATGATACTAGGGCGTAGTATTCGTAAGACTGCTTTGAATGTTGACAAGTTACTTGGGCACCAGGATAATTTTTAGATATAAGATAAAAGAAAACTATATAAAAGTTAGTTGAATACACTATAATCAAATAAGCAAATTGAATTGAAATTACAATTGAATAATAAAGTTACTATTTAACAATAATTCAAAAATGATTTAATATTGGCTAACTTGACAAAATTTTATGAGGTTCGGGGTCACTCTGACAATCTCGTTCCTTCTTTATGAGGTCAGTACTCTCACCCTTAACATGTGCTGATGATTGGATCCAGGTGGACTTGCCGTGGCAAAGTGGGGAAGCTAGAGCTCTAGTCCAGATGACGGTCACGTACTGCTAAGTCCAATCCTCTTATCTAGGGATCTGCAGATGGTAAGCGTCCAGAGTTCTTCAGCAGGTTATAGATCTTGCAGTCAGGTTACAGCAGCCTCGTCTCAGAAGAGTACATACAAAGAATTGTTTGTGTTAAGAGTGCCCCAAAATTTACAAATATATAGATGAACGTTGACGGCTAGTGTAGCCAAGATTAAAAATTATAAATAAGTTCCTGAAGGGAATGTACCAGCAAATCTGGTTTGATAAAATCCTCTGTGATTCTCACAGGGAAAGTAATTAACAAATGAAAACAAAACCTGGAAGGTGTCAACCTTTAGTGACCCTACCCAGAATGAAGCAAATAAAATTACCCAAAAAATTGCATTCAAAAGAACTGATTACAGTTCAGCCACTCGACAATTTTCTTAATAAAAACTTTAATCGTTAATATTTAAACATACTATAGTTCAGAAGGAACAAAAGAAATTAAATAAAAAACCCTCTATCATCTGACCCAAAATTCCAAAACCAACGGTTTCATAACCGGTTAAACAAGGAAATATTACCACTCTAATTAGGTAAAAGAGAAAAAATATTTCATTAATATTTCAAAGACAGAGTGACAAGTTATAAAAGTTATTATTGATTTATTGTACAAATTTGTTACCAAAGAACAATAATCAATGAATTTACAAATATTAGGAAACTGTTCCAGTCTTCTAATCGGCGTGCATGTGAGTTATTAATTCAAATATCTACTCAGGTAGGCAAAGCAATGCCACACTACCTCTAAACAAATGTAGATAATTGCAAAGAAACACATTAATTAACGTAGTGCAGAAAGTACGATATTAGCAATTTTCTATAGCGTACATACAATATATGATAACGCTAAGATAAGAGAAGATAAGATAAAGATAAGATAAATGAACATAATTCCCAAAGGGCACAACACGTGGTTTTGACTAGTAGCAATCCGATTCAAACAAAATGGAGGCAAGAAAACTCAAATTTATTGGTTTAAAAAAGCAATGTTTTCTATAATCTCCTGACTAGAGCACAGCTTCAAAAAATTATAAAATAATATTGAAACTATATTCTATTGTTCCGAATCGTATCACTTTTCACCATATAGAGTGACAAAAAAATCTCACTGACCACGCCTAAATAATTTACCTAAAATCCAGGTAAATCCTGATTATATATGAAATATAATTACTTAATAATAACAACAAATCGCTATGATCGTATTTCTGTACTAATAATGATCTCAAACCATAATGAAAGTGAATAAATTATATTTATGAAATAGGTAAAATAACACATCTGCACTCTCGAAGACGGGAACTGTCTATCTTCATTCTTAAATCACACCGGCGTCTGTTGAATTTTGGAGGGGCTACTAGCCAATCAGCGTCTTCCAACGCAGTATTTGAAAAATTAAGCCACCAACAATTAGGTTGGGTGTTTTACAGGGTGCATTATAATATACATATATAGTCAACCTCATAATATATAGTTTTTTATTTACAAATATTAGGAAACTGTTCCAGTCTTCTAATCGGCGTGCATGTTAGTTATTAAAATCAAATATCTACTCAGGTAGGCAAAGCAATACCACACTACCTCTAAACAAATGTAGATAATTGCAAAGAAACAAATTAATTAATGTAGTGCAGAAAGTACGATATTTTAAAGCAATTTTCTATAGCTTACATACAATATATGATAACGCAAAGATAAGAGAAGATAAGATAAAGATAAGATAAATTAACTTAATTCCCAAAGGGCACAACACGTGGTTTTGACTAGTAGCAATCCGATTCAAACAAAATGGAGGCAAGAAAACTCAAATTTATTGGTTTAAAAAAACAATGTTTTCTATAATCTCCTGACTAGAGCACAGCTTCACGAGCCTATCAAAGTCTTCTAGAAATGATAGGCTCGTTGAGCGATAGATTTGAGATGTTATCTTTTTTTGACAATCACAGAAAATTTTTATTTTTATACGAAAGGATGATAAGGTGAGTTATCTCTACAGGAACATTTTTAAGGGACTATATAGGCTCGAAATGAACCTAAGTTTAGTAACATTTTTTACTTCAAATGCGATATCCCCTTTCGCCCGGAAGAAAGATTTGATTGTGTAATGCCGAAATTTCAACATATTCCAATTTGACCAAAATTGGACTTATCTCCTTTTTCCCGGACACCACAGAAGTGTCGACCTTTATACGCCAGAGGACGTATCGGTGGAATTGAAATCCGATTAAATGTTAAAGTGCCCCTAATTCTTATTATTTATGATTTTCATGTTACATATATGTATTATAATATATAAATTTAAAAATTATATTTGTGGTACCTGTTAGTTTTTCATATACTATTTCAACAATTATATACTTAATTTTAATAGATCTGTTCTTGCAATACAAGCAGTCCGGAATGGTCAGAAAGTGTCAAAAACAATCGCCCAACAAAACTGTTCACAGACGTTAAACTGCCAGACATTAAAAATGCACTGTCCGCATGTAAAAAAGTAAAAAAACTGTTTTCAACCATCAGAAACTTCTGTAAGAACAGACCTAATCTTTGCACAAAAGAGAAATAAGCGTCATTCGACCTTAATGAGCTGCAACTCTGGGTAACGCAAGCGATATTCGACCTTAGTCAGGCCCATGCGCGCGCTCGAATAAAAATTCGTAAAAAATTGCAAATCATCCAAATGAAAAAGTGAAATATCCAACAAACTCGGGAAACTCTGCTCTACAATGTTATTAAAGAGTATTTTTTAATTAGATCACATATAAAAATGTTACAGTAGGTTAGATGTAGAGCATGACTAAAATATTTAGACACTTTTCACCAGAGCGCTTTAAGTCTTAAGCTTTCGCTTTAACGACGTGCTTTATGGAATAATCAATAATTTTTTTTTATATTTCCAGTGTTCTGAGGTAAATGGTTCTTATGTGTAACTATTCAGCTGTTTTTCTAGTTCCAAATATCCAAAAATCATTTTTAGGGTAATTTTCACATTTCATCCCCTACAGCCACCCCGTACAGGACTTTTTTTGACGCCTTCGGGATTTTGATAGTTCTAAGGGTGGGGAATCATCTAAAATTGGTTTTAGCTTTTAATCTGAATGTGCAAACTAAAATCACAATTTGAGCCTCCGTGGACCCTACTAGTATCACTTATCACCATATAGGGTGACAAAAAAATCTCACTGACCACGCCTAAATAATTTACCTAAAATCCAGGTAAATCCTGATTATATATGAAATATAATTACTTAATAATAACAACAAATCGCTATGATCGTATTTCTGTACTAATAATTATAATCGCGACCAATAATGAAAGTGAATAAATTATATATATCAAAGAGGTAAAATAACTCACATCTACCTACTCTCGAAGACGGGAACTGTCTATTTGTCTATTCCTAAATCACACCGGCGTTCTCGCTTGAGGTCAATGTTTACTAGCCAATCAACGTCTTCCAACGCAGAATATTTGAAAAACGGAAAACTTAAGCCACCAACAATTAGGTTGGGTGTTTTACGGGGTGCATAATAGTCAACCTCATAATATATAGTCAACCTCATGGAACGACTTAAAAAGTACGTTACAAGTTCTTATATAATTTCAAGGTTAAAACCATTGAAATATATTTAATACTTATAAGTAGTAGTAGTATTTTATTTCCCAAAAAAAAACATGCAATACATGTATACAGGAAAGAACAACAAAACAATAGTAAATCAACACTGGCAAATTACCCTAACAATAAACAATTAAATATGAACTTAAAAACAAAAATTAAAAAATTCTTCTACAGAGTAAAATACTGTGGCCATGAGAAATTGTTTCAACCGATTTTTAAAGACTCCCTGGAACTGTGGACTAAGTCTTGTACTATTATAATTATATGAGGGTAAGCTGTAAATATCATGCTGTCGTGTTTCATATTTATGTATATCAGATTAATTAATTTATTTTTATTCCTAAATGTAATTATTGCCACCCGATACAGGTATAGATTATATAAAGTCATTATTTGTAGGTTCCTGAAATATTCTCTACATGACTCCCGCGGATCTAAGAGGCATAAAGACCTTATTGCCTTTTTTTGAATTTTAAAAGTAGCCTCAACCCTAGTAGCATCACCCTAAAATTCTATTCCGTATTGTAGTATACTTTGAAAGTAAGCATAATAAACAGTACGCGCAGCTTGGAAACCTATATTTTTTCTTATAGAATGTATGGGATAAACAGCACATGAAATTTTTTTATTAAGCTCATCCAGTTGGTGTCTCCATTTAAGATTCTTATCTATGTATAACCCCAAGACTAACACTATCTACCGCTGAAATAATACCGTTTTCAAGTTCTATATCCATTTGTATGAAGTTGTACGATGTGTGAAATATAATATAATTTGTTTTATTGAGATTCAGTAGCAATTTATTCGCAGAGAACCATTCATTCACATTATTTAATATTTCTTTACATTTGGGTGAAACATTGTTAAAAAGTAAACTTGTATCATCTGCAAACAAAGAAAACTGAGCCATTTTGAAATTATCGACGAGATCGTTTATATAGATTAAAAACAGTACAGGACCCAAAATTGAACCCTGTGGGACTCCACATTTAACATTTTTCTGTTCCGTTTTAATGAGGACTGTTTCATTATTGATTACCTCTTTTAATTCAATATACATTTTCCTATCCCTGAGATATGACTGAAACCAATTATAACAAACATCCCTGAAACCATAATAATTTAATTTATGCAGCAAAAATGTATGATCTACACAGTCGAATGCTTTAGTTAGGTCACAAAAAACACAAAGTGGATGACATTTTGCTTCAAGACAGTTATTTATATTATTAATTAAAGAATAAATTGCATCTCCTGTGCTGTGTGCTTCCCTAAATCCAAATTGAGCCTTTGTCAATATATTTCTAGAAGCTATATATTTTATCATTTGTTCCTTTACGGTCAGTTCTATAATCTTTGATAGCGATGAGAATATTGAAATAGGCCTGTAATTCGAGATTGGCGTTTTTTCCCCTTTTTTATATACAGGTATGATTTTCGCGATTTTCAGAGTTTCAGGAAAAGTTCTTGTGGTAAAGGAAAGATTACAAATAAATGCGAGTGGCTTTTTAAAAATCTCAGTATTTTGTTTAATTATGGTAATAGGTATATCATCGTACCCCGTGGATTTTTTATTTTTTAGTTTGTTAATTACTCTTGCAATGTCATGCTCAATTACAGGGAGGAAATTAAAAGAATTTGTTGTAGAAAAATTGCAATTTTTTAAATAGTCCTGATAAGTTTTATTTGCCCTTAAGTTACTTGTAAGGTTAACTGCTTCATTAACAAAATATTTTTGAAAACTACAGGCTACTAAATTAGAATTTTCGATTATCTTGTTATTATTAGTTTTTAAGACAATTTTTTCTATCTTAATTTGCTTTTTGTTAATACTTCCATTTATACATTGCCACGTTGTTTTTATTTTGTATTCAGATTGTCCAATCTTGTTACAGAAGTAATTTTCTTTGGATGCATTTATTATTACCTTTAAAAGTTTACAATACCGCTTGATATAGACTGATATATTAGCATCATTTGTATATTGTCTAATTTTTATGAGTGATCTTTTATTTTTACATGATGTTCTGATACCCTTAGTGATCCATGGTAGTTTTACTTTATTTTTTGCCTTGACACCTTGAACTGGTAACGCTGCGTCTAGACACTGTTTTATGTTTTTGTAGAAGAAATCATAGGCTGTATCAACATGTGTTTGTTTATACAGTTCTGCCCAATTAATGTTGTATAATAAACGAGTAAACTTCTGTAAATTTTTATCTTTAAAATTTCTTTTATAAATTGTTACCTCTTCATTATTTCTCTCATTAAGATTACCAAAGCTGATTACCTGAGCTGTGTGATCAGACATACCTAATTCCAATATAGAAGTTTTGTACTCTGTTTCAATATTGGTGATTATATAATCTACCTGCGTAGCACTAGTTCGTGTTATTCGTGTAGGACCTTTAAGTGTTGAAGTTAAGTTAAACATTTTAATCATATTGTATAAATTTAAAGTATCTTGATTATTTTTTTGAAAATCAATATTTAAATCCCCACCAATTATTATCTTGTAAGTTGAATATTTATTACTTAATTCGTATTTACTCTATTCGTTCCCAGAATAGAGTAAAAAAATTTTCACACTTACCCTCTGCAGATGATCTGTATATACATATTACAATCAATTTAATATTTTTGCTCATGGCACACACATATTCAAATTCTTTTTCAATTGAAATAGTATTTAAATTTATAATATCTGAAAAATCTAAGTTATCTTTAGCATAAATCAAAACACCACCATGCTTAAATTGCAAAAATATGAAATTAACTTGTAATTAACTACTCTTAAACTAATTTCTTCATTAGAAGACGCCCAATGTTCACTAATACATAATACACTGATTGGTTCTGTGTTTTCGTTAAGTAGGACTTCAATTTGATCTAATTTACTTCTTATGGACTGAATGTTATAATGCCATTACACAAAAACTGTTAACGCACGATTTATCTTGATCCTTGCTTGATTTTGGTGTATGCTCTAGTCGGCCTACTCCCTCCAGATCGAAAATTCGTTGACGTATCTTCTTCATCTTGTGCTTCCTGCGGTTGCTCCCTTTGTTCTAATCTTAGTTCTTTACATTGCTCTAAATTATACAACTTTTTGTTGACACTAATTTTATTCTCTACTAACTTGGCCTCATATCCAACTTTCTTGCCTTATCTAAATAAGGAATTAAAAGTTTTCTCCCTTCCACTGACTTCTTTGTATATCGGGGTGCGAGACCATATTTGGTATTTTTACAATGGTTTGCATTGCGTAATATCAAATTTCTAATTCTTTGCGAAACAAATTTTACCACAACGCTCTTTTTTCCCCTTTGCTAATACTATTGACCTTTTGTATGTGTTCAGTAGTAATATTAAATGATAACTTAACTATGTTATTAATGACGTTTATAACTTCAGCTTCTGCATCCTCTTCAGTTATTCCATAAAAAAAAAGTTATTACACCATATTGCGCAATATTGTATGAATCGGTGATTTACTGTCACAATGATGTAAGGCATAAAGTATAGCAAAAAGCCGTTAATAAGTTTCACCCCACCCCAATTTTCATAAGACTGGATAAAATCAGTATTCTCAAAGTAAAAACGCGATGTTCCGTCTCCTACAAAGTGGAGTAAGCGGTGTTTAAAATATAGATTTTACTGATAAAAAGTTGTGCATGATGTTAGTATATCTAAAGGCACAACAACTTACAGGGATGTAACTTTGTATAGATTAATCTGTATCACAATGATTTCAGCATAATTTCCAATTATAATTAAAAGCAATGAGCAATCGTCTCTTTGTCCTTATTTATACAAAATCCCTCTACTACAAATATTGTAGCTATTAGACAGAGAGAGAGAGAGAGAGAGAGAAGGACAATAGGCAATGGCCTTCATTGTACGAATAAACAAAGAAAACGATAAGATAAAATAAAGATAAGCCATCGAGATAGTAATATAACTCACATAAATTTATACGAGGGCAAGCGTAAATTACAAAATGTTGGTATGTATACCAGGGTACAAGAAAAGTATCTACTTACAACGTTTTCGATATAAAAATCACAAATGTAACTCAGAAATTATGTAAGATACAGAAAAATGTGAAAAGAGGCTCTCATGAAGATCCAAATATCTGAGAAACTAGCGTGTAAATTCAAATGCGCAAAAGCTACACCCAAGTCAAGAGGATGTAAAATCTTACGTGGGCATACTAGACATCAAACAGGATTGTTTGACGTAACATACACATAAATGAAAGAATTCACAACTGCACAGGAAATGCGGTAGCAGTGCATTTATTCTAATACAATACACAATGGACTTGACATATTTTTTAATACAATAGACAATGGTATTCATTGTACGAATAAACAAAGCAAACGATAAGATAAAAATAAAGTACAATAACAGGAAATATGTTAAATGTGATAAGATTTATTCGCAGAAGCCGCGTTTTACAGCAATTAATTATCATCACTCGCCGCACACTTGGTATTTTTAATACAATAGACAATGGTCTTCATTGTACGAATAAACAAAGCAATGGTTAAGATAAAATAAAGATGCGTCAGCGGGACGCTGATATAACTAGTTCTATAATAACGGGAAATAATATGTAAAAATGCGATAAGATTTATTTGCTGAAGCCACGTTTCTTGGAATATTAATTATTATCACTCGCTGCACACGTGCATGGTACGGCTTTGTTATCATGTGACACAGAGAGTTCCTATAAATAGTTAAATCGATGTTGAAATATCAGTTTAGCACACAATCGTCTAGCAGTATTTACATCACGCTCAGCATTGTTAATAGTACAAAGTAGTTTTTACCAATTGTGACATAATCAACGCAAGTAAAAGTGTATAATACCCAAAGCTGGTATTATTAACGCAACAAAGCAAGATAGACATCTTCAACGCACGAGAGTGAGTAATTATTATTATTATTATTATTATTATTATTATTATTATTATTATTATTATTATTATTATTATTATTATTTAAATATTAGAATTTTTTTCATCAAAAACCGTATTATTATACCAGATTTTTTCTATTTTATTTGTAGAATGGATCTACATGAAATTAATTCCATAACAAATCTTCGAAGCAAAGCAACAACTTCAGGACCTACCTGAGAATGTACCATTACCAATTGTACATATAAAAATTGTTAGTACAAGGTTTGGTAGAGCTCCATTGGTGGAACTAAAAAAACATCTTGTGTTTTTACCCAAAAGGGCGTTGGAGGTCATCGAGAAAAACATTGGGAAATTTATACCCGAAAAATACACCTTGATATTCAGAGGGTTAAAAGACTGCGGTAAACCGAACGCTGCCGCTAGTTTTGAAATTCAAGAGTCCGCATCATCATCATCATCATTAGAAGCCATCATTCTAAAAGGCAACATGACCCAAACTTCCTACTGAATTATTGCATATTTAGTCAAAATTACCAAGCAGTTACCGAAGTGACTTTAATTTAAAAATTAAATTACCCTGCTTTGTGCACTATTATTGTATTTATATATTGTAATTACTTCTTTTATATATGTTGCAACCAATAAATATATGTGATACGTATCTTTAGGATATTTTATTTGAAAAGTAAGCTAGAAATAAAAAGAATAACTAGATTATATTAATACTTTATTTAAGTACTTGTTACAAGCATTTTGTATCCAAGGCAATTTTCAATCAGATGTCAGCTTTAGGACCACACGTCCCAGCCAACCAGGTTATAGCATTCAGAGTATGTCTTTTAGCCAATCAGGTTAGTATTAAACGGCGCGAAATTCAAATTATTAGTGTACAGTGAATAAACAATAAAGCTATATAGGATGAACCAAACAGGAAAGTAACCCAACGGGTAAAGAAAAATCATGCGCAGTAGATTCCAATATTTACACAGAAAAAACATGGTGATCAGGAAATTTAAAAATAGCGGGTAATTCAAAAGGAGGAACGTAGTCAGATGTATTGTAGCAAAGGTAGCTATAGAGAGAGAACGAGACAGACAGACCCAGATAGTCTCTTCGGTCTGACATCACAGACAGGAACATTGACTTTCTTTCGGCTGTTACTTAATAAAAACATATATATTATTATATATTTACCTACATAAAATACTTTAATTAATAGAGGTATCAAATATTTTACTTATAGAAAATATAGTCGTTATAGAAAAATAGATAATCATGTTTTGGTGTGATTTGCGACGTAGAATAATAATGATAAAATGAAGGGTATCGGGAGAAAACCAGGAATGTCCATCCGGAAGTTTTCAGAGAAAAGAAAACTATAAACTTCAGCACGATATAATTTGACAGTTTGGAGTAATAAAGTGGCCATAAACGGTAATATCTATTGCTACATTTGTTAATGTTACAAGATTATAACAAATTTGTGGAAAAATACAAAACTTATTATCGAAAAGGATGTAAAACTAATCCGACATGCGTCGTTTATGGGTGAAAACCGGGAATGTCCACAAGATCATTTATATCTGTAAAGACAGACACTATTAATAAGAATCGGCATTAATAATATTTTTAAATCATACGTGTTTACTAGGTCTTGCTCAATCTACTGCGACCCTCTGGAATTTTTCTCACTTTGAGTAGGTTTTTTAGCTGTAACCCAAAACAAAAGTTTTTTTTTATCTCACCTACGCCCTGCAAAGTACTTTTAGTGGTCATTTTTCTGGAAGTACCCTCTTCCAGAAATAGAAGAAGAAGAAGCCAAATTCATGAGATTGTAATCGAATAGTTTTCATTACTTCGTACAGGGTTTTCCAACGAAATGACTCACCCCCCTATATCTTTTTTATTTGTGGTGCTAATAAAAAAAGTTTTATACAAAAGTTTTATCATTTTTTGCGAGCTTTCCAGATATGTAGTTGAATAGCCAAAATGAGTGCAGCTTCAAGAAATATCAACCTAGGTCCAATTTTTTTAAATGGAATACCCTGTATATTTTTTGATTACTGCATTCTAAGGATTTTTCTGATTTCAAAAATATATATGTATATATAATCATGTATAATAATGTATATAATCGCTGCAACGGTTGTCATTTTATGGAGCTTTTTATAACACGTTTTGGAAGCAATTACTCCTATTTGAGGCCTTGTTTCTATCCAAGGCGAATTTGATAAATGAACAATGTCTAAGGCAGCTGCAGCTTCTATGTTATAAAAAAAGCTCCATAAAATGACAACTGTTGCATCGATTATAGCACATATATATATTTTTGAAATCAGAAAAACCCGTAGAATGCAATAATCAAAAAATATACCGGGTATTCCATTTAAAAAAATTGAACCTAGGCTCATATTTCTTTAAGCTGCACTTATTTTGGCTGTTCAACTACATATCTGGAAAGCTCGTAAAAAATTATAAAACTTTTGTATAACAATTTTTTTATTAGCACCACAAATAAAAAAGATATAGGGGGTGAGTCATTTCGTTGGAAAACCCGGTACATTGTACAAAACTTTGTGTTTTTAGCAGTCTCAGCCATTTTATTGCGTGTTTAATACAACCTATCGTATTTCTTTACTTTGACCACTGAGACATACGCAACGCAATACAAAATAAAATATAAAAAATGAAATAAGATCTTGGACATTCCCTGTTTATTACGTTTTAGCTCGGACATTTCTTGTTTTCTCCGTATAAGGTATTTCTAAATATGTTAATATCTTGGAACTATCCCTGTTTTCTGCAGAACTGTTTAGGCCACGTAATAATTTAGCCGATTCTCTACCAGATGGCGTGGTAATATCAATTTCACCAAGAAATAAACATTCCTGGTTTTCCCTCGATACCCTTCAAATATTAAAAACTAAAATTACAGAACTTGATAAAATACCGAGGTTTTATGTATACGTAGATTACAGACAGGAAGTCACCAAGGTCGCGACATTTTGCTTTAACAGAAATCCAAACACGTGGAACGTACACAGTGTCTCAAAAATGAATGGTCTAGGGTGAGGCAAATAAGAAAGTGGTCTAAGAGTCATGCGCAGTAGGTAATCCTTTTGTTTACAGAAATTATGTACGATGTAATGAGGAAAAATTATGTGCGTATGACTATCACTACTACTACTACTGGATAATAAAATACTAAGAGCTAAGTAGTTTTGAATAATAATAATAATAATAATAATAATAATAATAATAATAATAATAGTAAAACTATAGGGGAAATTTAAAATTGTATTTATTAATCTTCTTCTACAAGATATATTCTACAGGTGAAAATATTTTAACAGTTTTATTAGAAATCATTTTTTTATATAAGAGCTTGGGATATGCTTTGATTTATCCATATTCGCAAAAAATTCTTCACTTTCACATGGAATACATTTGGTGTTAGGTAGTTCGGTTTCTCCACAGCATTTGATGCATTTATATTTCACTGGAACAGGCATATTCTACAGAATCTTCAGTGCTACAAAATCTTGACTGCAATAGTTGATTTAAACGAGCCTAACTAATTTATCAGGAACTGTAACTTCTCTGCGCGGAGAACGTCGCAGAAACGTGACGTTTTTGACACGTAAAAAAGCCATAAAGAACGACACAAAAACGTGACGTAAACGTGAAGTAAAATGTGACGTTTTTGACACGTTAAAAAGCCATAAAAAACGTCACAAAAACGTGACGTTTTTGACACGTAAAAAAGTCATAAAAAACGACACAAAAAAGTGACGTAAAACGTGACGTTTTTGACACGTTAAAAAGCCATAAAAAACGTCACAAAAACGTGACGTTTTTGACACGTAAAAAAGCCATAAAAAACGACACAAAAACGTGACGTAAACGTGATATAAAACGAAACGTTTGTGACATGTAAAAAGGTCACGAAAATAATTTTGAGTTTGCCATCTAACCCCATGTAAAACGTGGTATAAAACGTAGCAAAAACGTGACGTAAAACGTGACGTTTTTGACGCATAAAAAGGGCATAAAAACGACACAAAAACGTGACTTAAACGTGACGTAAAACGTGACGTTTTGACACGTAAAAAAGCCATAAAAGAAAGATTAGGTTAGGACGTTAGGTTAGAATTTTCCGCCGGCGGAATATTCTAACCTGACCTAACGTCCGCAAACACGTCACGCGTGCCCGCGTCAAGTCACGCGTAACCGTCAAACACGTACGTCACGTTTTACATCACATTTACGTCACGTGTTTGTGTCGTTTTTTATGAACTTTTTATGCGTCAAAAACATCACGTTTTACGACACGTTTACGTCACTTTTTTGTGTCGTTTTTTTATGACCTTTTTATTCGTCAAAAACGTCACGTTTTACGTCACGTTTTTGTGTCGTCTTTTTATGACCGTCTTTTTATACCATGTTTTACATGGGGTTATATGGGAAATTCAAAATTATTTTCGTGATCTTTTTACACGTCAAAAACGTTACGTTTTATGTCACGTTTACGTCACGTTTTTGTGTCGTTTTTTATGACTTTTTTACGCGTCAAAAACGTCACGTTTTACGTCACGTTTACGTCACGTTTACGTCACGTTTACGTCACGTTTACTTGACGTTTTTGTGTCGTTTTTTATGGCTCCTTTACGTGTCAAAAACGTCACGTTTTACGTCACATTTACGTCACATTTTTGTGTCGTTTTTTATGGCTTTTTTACGTGTCAAAACGTCACGTTTCTGCGGCGTTCTCCGCGCAGAAAGGTTACAGTTCCTGATAAATTAGTTAGGCTCGTTTAAATCAACTATTGCAGTCAAGATTTTGTAGCACTGAAGATTCTGTAGAATATGCCTGTTGCAGTAAAATATAAATGCATACCTAACACCAAATGTATTCCATGTGAAAGTGAAAAATTTTTTGCGAATATGGATAAATCAAAGCATATCCTAAGCTCTTATATAAAAAAATGATTTCTAATAAAGCTTTTAAAATATTTTGACCTGTAGAATATATCTTGTAGAAGAAGATTAATAAAATACAATTTTAAATTTCCGCTATAGTTTTATTATTATTATTATTATTATTATTATTATTATTATTATTATTATTATTATTATTATTATTATTATTATTATTATTATTATTATTATTATTATTATTATTATTATTCAAAATTACTTAGCTCTTAGTTATCCAGTGGTAGTAATAGTAGTGATAGTCATACGCACATAATTTTTCCTCATATTACATCGTACATAATTTCTGTAAACAAAAGGATTATCTACTGCGCATGACTCTTAGACCTCTTTCTTATTTGCCTCACCCTATACCATTAATTTTTGAGACACTGTGTACGTTCCACGTGTTTGGATTTCTGTTAAAACAAAATGCCGCGACCTTGGTGACTTCCTGTCTGTAATCTACGTATGCATAAAACCTCGGTATTTTATCAAGTTCTGTAATTTTAGTTTTTAATATCTTATCATTATTATTCTACGTCGCAAATCACGCCAAACCATGATTATCTATTTTTCTATAACGACCATATTTTCTATAAGTAAAATATTTGATACCTCTATTAATTAATGTATTTTATGTACGTAAATATATAATAATATATATGTATTTATTAAGTAACAGCCGAAAGAATGTCAATGTTCCTCTCTGTGATGTCAGACCGAAGAGGCTATCTGGGTCTGTCTGTCTCTTTATCTCTCTATAGCTACCTTTGCTACAATACATCTGACTACGTTCCTTTTTTTGAGTTTCCCGCTATTTTTAAATTTACTGATCACCATGTTTTTTCTGTGTAAATATTGGAATCTACTGCGCATGATTTTTCTTTACCCGTTGGGTTACTTTCCTGTTTGGTTCATCCTATATAGATTTATTTTTTATTCACCCTGTACACTAATAATTTTAATTTCGCGCCGTTTTAATACTAAGCTGATTGGATAGGAGACATACTCTGAATGCTGTAACCTGGTTGGCTGGGACGCGTGGTCCTAAAGCTGTCATCTGATTGAAAATTGCCTTGGATATAAAATACTTGTAACAAGTACTTAAATAAAGTATTAATATAATCTAGTTATTCTTTTTATTTCTAGTTTACTTTTGAAATAAAATATCCTAAAGTTACGTATCACATATATTTATTGGTTGCAACATATATAAAAGAAGTAATTACAATATATAAATACAATAGTAGTGCACAAAGGGTAATTTAATTTTTTAATTAATAATAATTTTCTTGCACACGTGACAAAGTTTTATAAAAACCGAAATGACCTGCTACAGGAGGATCATGACAAGACCTTATGACATATATACGTTGCGGTTTTTGAACTAGAACTTTCCAATCTTTCAAGTTACTTTGTAGAGGTAGGTTTAATGGAGTGAATTTATATACAAAATCATTTTCTACTTTAAATTGTGGATAGTTAGTTGGAGAATTGATAATATTAAAACGTAATTTTTCATACCAGCGATCAATTTGTGAAAGGTTAATTTCCAAAAAAGATATTTCAGGTTCTAGCGGCACTGCTCTTGACAAGGCGTCAGGTACAACGTTGAATTTGCCCTTGCGATGAACTAAATCAACGGTATGTTCTCTAAGTTTAACTCCCCAACGAGCTAATTTGCCAGGGGATTCTTTAAATTATTTAACCATAACAAGGAATAATGATCGGTCACTACCGTGAAACGAGTGCCTTCTATGAATGGTCTAAATTTACTAATTGAAAAAAGTACTGCAAGTAATTCTTTCTGGGTCATGGTATAATTTCATTCAGCTCTGGAAAGATATCTACTAGCATAAGCTATCACCTTTTCCTCATTTTCAAATACTTGGGTTAAAACACCAGCAAGACCTGTATCGGAAGCATCACATTGAACTGTAAAAGGTTTGCTAAAATCAGGCTGTGACAAAATTGGAGCAGAAACTTATAATTCCTTGATAAGTACATAAGATGCTTCGGCATCCGAAGTCCAGACAATTTGTTGATTTTTCTTTTTACCTTTAAGCAAATCGTTAATTGGAGAAAGTAAGGTAGAAAAATCCTTAATGAAACGGCGGTGCTATGAGCATAAACCTACAAATCTTTTAATTTCAGTTGTCGTAGAAAGTCTAGGATAATTTACCATACTAGAAATTTTTTTCAGGGTCTGTCCTTAAGGAGTTAGAACCAACAATAAAACTAAGAAATTTAAGGGATGTTTTAAAGAATTCGCGTTTACCAAGATTAATGGTCAAATTGGCTTCCTTCAAACGTAACTTAACTTCATTAAGAAGTTTAATATGTTCCTCAAATGTAGCGGAACAAATAATAATATCGTTAAGATAAGTAAAGATATTTGGTTCATAACGAGGTCCGAATATAACATCTACCAGTCTCTGTTGTGTCTGCGCAGCATTACAAAGTCCGAAAGGCATAATTACAAATAGAAAAAGTCCGCGACCTATTAAACTACCTACTAAAAGCAGTTTTTTCCCAAGAAGCGGGGTCTAAAGGTATTTGCCAAAAAGCCTTGCGTAAATCTATAGACGAAATATACTTTGCTCCTCGAAGCATGTTCAACATTCTATCGATATGTGGTAAGGGATAAGAGTCGTGTTTCGTAATCTCATTCAGAGCGCGGCCGTCAAAACAAAATCGATACTCGCCGCCACTCTTCTTGACCAAGAGAACAGGAGAACTATACGCACTATTGGATGGTTCCACCACTCTCAACTCAAGCATGCTATCTAATTCCTTATTCAAAATTTGTTGCATATATGGAGACATTAAATACGGTCTCTTTTTAAAAGGTTTGCTATTGCCAGTATCGATATTAAGAGATATCCTATTAGTGCGCCACAATCTATCTTTACTATCAATCTCATTAAAAGACTGAATTATTTCATTAGCTTGAATACGTTGTCCCTCGGTAAGATCATCAAGTGTCACCAAGAATTGCTCCTCTATTGAGTTCGTAATAGACATTTTAGATATGGGTACCTCAAGATCTGTATCATCTGTGTATACCTGCCATTTCTCATCTTTAAAATCTAAAATAAAATTAAATAGTCTAACAAAATCGGCACCAAAAATAAAAGCATGAGGTATAGACGGAACTACTAAAACTTTGACAATGTGACAAATATTGTTTATGTTACAGGTAAATCTACCACACCTTTAATTTCTTTCTTTGTGTTATCAGCGGTACTAATATAACGTACTCGACTCCTATTAATTTTAATAGTTAAATTTCCTAAAAGCTTTAACCCTGCCGCACCCACTACAGAGGAAGTTGCGCCGGTATCACATAAAACAGTTATATCTTGATCAAAAAGTTTAGCGGAAATATAAGGTCTATTATCTAAGGGTTGTCTAATAAATAAAGGAGCGAACTCAGTTACTGTTACGGCTTCACTACAACTATAAAAATTTTTAACAAACGCCAACCATTCACTCCAGTCAACATAATCAAATTTTTTTTTTTTAAAATTACATGAGTATTTATTGGCCTTAACACGGGAATAGGTGTTGCGACCAAAAAGATTCACCCCCCTTACTTGTTTTTTGACAGGACGAACAATTCATAACTGTACAATTCGGTCGTCCACATAGAAAACAAAATTGTTTCCTTTTTTCTAAACACACGGTATAACGATGATTAGGTGCCTGGCAATTCCAACAAATTACTTGTTTTTTAGTAAAAACATTTTCGGTAGAGCCTGAAGTACTGGGTTGATCATTAGCCGTCACTGTACTAGTTCGATTAAGCGAAATATTTTGCCTTTTAAACCTTGAAAAATTTTTACGAGAATTATTTTGATTTCGGTAGGTATTCGGTGTAGGAGTACTAATACAAGTTTCATGAATATCTAAAACTTGAGAAACTCTACTCTTAGATTTGATATAATCCGCTGTCTCAAGTTTTTTACATAAATCTGTAAGCTCTCTCACGGAAGCTGTTTCCTCAAAGCAAGCTGCGAAATATATTCCGGAAGTAAATTTTTACGAATATGCTTAACTTTAGTTGCTTCGGCAGGTAGTCTAGGTAAACGTGTAAATAAATTCTCCATTTGAGCAATTAAAAGGTTAACCGATTCATTTTTCCGTTGCTTTCTAGTTTTAATTTGATCCCAGATCTCATCTTCAGCATCAGGAGGTAAAAAATCTGTTTTTAACAGAGTAATTAATGAATCCCAATCTGTTAATGACGATTTAACACTGCGGTACCATACAAATGCGTCACCTACAAACAATTCTACTGCAGAATTAAAAAGATCTGACTCACTAACTTTCCTCGATAAAGCTAACTCGTTAATACGTTCTGTAAAGGAATAAACATTTTTAGAATCACCAGTAAATCGTACACCCCATTCAGAAAGTGGTTTCAGCGCAGCTGGATAGGTAAATGTTGGAGATGCTACATTAATAACTGGACCGGTATGCGTTGCAAATGAAGTTTCAAGATTTCCGCCATCATTATTTAATTTACTAAACAAATCTGCTTCTAATTCTACACTAGTAGCATAAGCCTCGTTTTTAAACTCGGTTACGACCTCTACATTATCATTGGGAATTATAATACGTTTTACTCTATTTGAAATATGATTAAGTCGTGACTTGATTCTCAAAAATGTGGAATCGGATTCGGTAGTAGCCCCTTCAAAGTCTAGTAATGCGGCTTTAATTATCCGTAAGGACTCTAACACTTAATTTTTCTCTACTTCAAAAAGCACACTATATTGCTGCATATCGATATGTTACGTATCACCTCTCTGCCGTTCTTTACTTAAATAATATTTTTCGCTTATCCGGTATGGGCTTCTGCGTAACCCTCCCTCCCTCTAATTGCTAATTCATAATTTATCTCTGATTGGAGTAAATGGTTAGGTTGAAATATATCATCCATCTTATAAAAATTTTAAAATATACTAAATCCAGTTAGGAGAATTATTTAAATTTAAGGCTGTAACAAATATTTAAAATATTCTGAGGTGCTCACCCGG
The DNA here is from genome assembly GCA_963924545.1 of Pogonocherus hispidulus. Classification (NCBI taxonomy): domain Eukaryota; kingdom Metazoa; phylum Arthropoda; class Insecta; order Coleoptera; family Cerambycidae; genus Pogonocherus; species Pogonocherus hispidulus. The sequence continues at coordinate 43,029,855 of OZ004694.1, forward strand.
AAACTAATGTGATTAAAACTTCTAATCGAATGTAGATAATTTTACAATCTATAATTATTATGACTACCACCCTGTATAACTAATACGATAAAAATATTAACTACTTAATTTAGTTACCAGTACCTTATCAAGAAAAGTGGAACAATTCTTGTACACCCTGTACAATCTTTAATGTCTACGATACTCTACTTTAAAAATAAATTACAAAAAAAATTGTTTTAACTTACAACACACTTAGTAGTCTCACGGAAAACAAAAACGAAAACGAAAAGAGCTAATGGTCCTGAAAAAAACTTTTTAAAGTTTAGGCAGCACTAACAAAATAACTGTACCCTGGTGCAACCTAAATTCTGAATATATATATGCTTTATATTAAATAATGTAGCTGACCCACAATTTAATGTCAATCTGCAGAGTGTAAACAGGCTATTATAAAATTTACTTAAAGATATTCAATATACACCTGCAAAAAACATTCCTTGGAAAAAGGCAGTGTAAGCCTTAGAAATTCTAAGGAGAATTTTTTCTAGTACCTTTGTATTAGAAGTTAGTTCTATAAAAAATTTTAAAGTTTTTATCCACCAGGTTCTGTACTGTACTTTAGATAAGCTAAATATCAACTGCTGTCTACCAATAAAAAAATTACTTTAATATTTGTCGAAAAAGTTACTTGGGGAATAAAAATTAAATAGAAAGACTTGTTGAATCTTTAATAAATTTGAAAAACACGAGCCCCATAAGTTGGGCGGCACTTTTGTGCAACGTATTTCTCTCTGTTCTTTTGTGAGAAGATAATACCTATATTATACAGCGGACGGCAGCTGTTCGCCTATTAGAGCATGAGTCGTAGGTTCACTTGGTCAATCGTGTTTTCTTATAAGAATCAACAAATCTCTTAATTTAGGGCGCCACTCCACCTTCGTTTAATTGGTAGGCAAGTGGAGCACCTCTGAGTGATATGTACCAAATTAGAAATTAACGCTAGCTAGCTGAAATAAAAATATAGTACCTCTTTCGACAAATAAAACTACACAGTATATGGTCCGAGATATGATCTATTTAATAATTATTGTTACTGGTGGATTATAAAGTATTCAAGTATTACAGCAGGCAGTTTAACCTGTATAGAATTACAATTGCGATCTCTAGGGAAATCAAGAATCTAGATCCTTTTACAAGTTTAACCAATTCTGAAAGAGTGAAGCTCAAGTACTAATATTACTAATCAAATTTGTAAGAGTGAAGCTCAAGTACTTATATTACTAATCAAATTTATAACGAATTAATAGGTAAGGCTTATCTGTCCATCCGGTAACGTAACCATCAAAACAGGGCTTCGGACAGCGGTGATAATCAACTGAGATTTATCCTAACATCTCCAGCAGGCAAAAAGGCAGGTAGTATTCAAAATTCTCAGGATCATGAATAGTTCATCCCCAACTAAGACTTCAGGTTATCCATAAAAAATTAAACCAGGAACAAAAAAATTATATAACCAGATTTATAACTGCAAATAAGAGATCACCTCTTGCTTAAAGATTACCCAGGAAACCAGGTAGTCTAAGTCTCTTGAATCTTAAAACTCTTATACTATAACCTAAAACCCTGGAATACAAATCCCATTATAGTTATGTAATATAACGAAAAGTTAAATCCAACTCACCTCTGCATAAAGAGGGTTTTAAAAACTTAAGAAACATACAAGACATCAGGAACGGCAATGCGGCAGCTAAAAAAATTAAAAGGTATATAGAACCACGTGGGGATATGAAATTTTTAATATAGACATACCTTTGAGGAATTTACTGACAAATCCGACTGGAATAATACTTCCTAGTCATAGTCGACTAACACTATGTATAAAAATCCAATAAAGTATACATGAAGTCCAACCCTTGCGGATGTAAAATAGCTCTCTCAAACAACCGACTACTTGCCCATCTCGATTATAAAAAAAGACCAAAAAGCCAGAGTTCCCTGTGAACTTCTCAAAAACCCCCTCACAGAATACCTAATTATATGAAGTGCTATTATTAAAAAAAAAATCTGTAAGTTGTACCAAGTAAATGAATACCACTGCCTATCCGCTGCTAGATGTCCTGGAGTGTACTAAACTGCTAAATATAAAAATAAATAAAATGTATAATTTCGTGGTTTGGAAAAACCAAATGCTACACTAATGAGAACTTTGTGGTTTTAGATGTCGTACGAACAAGTTAGAAGCTAAGGGTGGCAGATGGCCAATATTTAACAATATAGTTGTTACTAGTGAAGGTAGATATACATGCAAGTGATTCAACAAATACCTACTAGGTGCAATGAATACCTGGGGCAGCAAGGTGAGTAAAAAGCCCTGCACTTATAAGCTTGGGTAATACACATACTTATAATATAAAAGCAGGTACTTATAAAAAAAAAAACAACTAATAATATGTAATAAAGATAGATTAATATGGTTATAGGTTGCCTGCAAGCTACTCGGGTGAGCAAACTTCTTCTTATCCTCCGATGTTCTCAGATACCCTCGGTAGCAGTATACTCGTAACTCGCATCAATGAAGCAATGGGTCCGATGTCTATTAAGGTGAGTTGAGACGGCAAGCAGTGTAGGTACTTAGGCTCTAGGTTAGGCGAAATGGTATGCGGCCCTAGGTGAGCTAGTGGTGACAAAGGCCCAGGTGACCTAGTGGTGGTGAAATGAACTCCTGCGGGAGCTTATGGAAACTTGTCGAAGCTTATGCGGGCTTGTCGGAGATTCTGCGAGTTGCGGAGCTGGCCTAAAAGAAAGATACATCTTGTGCAGTTGGACACAAGTAGCAGTGAGAAACGTGTTTGGCTTACCTGAAGGTGGAGTTTGGCCAGAAAGTGGTACGGGTTTGAGAGATTCAATGGTGACAAAGCTGTTTGTGTGAAGTTATCCACGAAACCTCAGCCACGAATTCTGACGTAGAGACAATCGTCTTTGATGCACGATAGTTCGGATCACTATTTCAACGAGTTGTCTCAATTCGCATTATATCATGGAGTAATAATAACAAATTACTGGATTACATAATAGCTATTATAACTATATACATTTCAAAATTTTCATAATTTCATTAGTTTTTCGTTGCAAATAAATTACACCTTGTATTTTCCAAACGAAGGGGAATGCGTTGATGAAATACGGACCGTATATTACTAACATAATATGGATTACTACTATGGTACCGAAAGTTTTTTCATCCCCGCCTTTGGGGCTGAAAATGACATACATAGGTAAATAACAGTAAAATAAGTTTATTAGTTTTTCAGTGCATTTGACTTACACTAAGTATTTCTTAAACGAAGAGGGATGCGTTTATCAAATTTGGAACGAACACTACTACTACAATATAAATTGCGACGGTGGTATCAAAACTTTTGTCACCCCCGTCCTTGGGGGGTGAAAATGACAATAATATAAATTTAATACATTTTTCACTTTATTTATAATACGTCCCGTATATAAGAGGGATGCGTTGGTCAAATCCGGATCAGACATCACTAATACAATATAGATTACGAAGGTGGTATCAAAAGTTTTGTCACCCCCGTCCTTGGGGGTGAAAATGGCTGAAGGATCACTAATATATATTTAATAAGTATTTCACATTTTTTACAATACAACCTGTATCTTCCAAACAATAAGGGATGCGTTGATCAAATTTGGACTGAATATTACTAATACAATATGGATTCCGGCGGTAGTATCAAAACTTTTGTCACCCCCGTCCTTGGGGGTGAAAATTATAGGAATAGCACTAATGCTAATTAACAAGTTTTTCACATTATTTATAAGACATCTTGTATCTTCCAAACGAAGAGGGATGCGTTGATTAAATTTGGACTGAACATTACTAATATAATATAGATTACGATGGTGGTATCAAAAGTTTTATCACCCCCGTCCCTGGGGGTGAAAATGACAGAAATAGCACTAATATAAAATTAACAAGGTTTTCACATTATTTATAATACATCCTGTACCTTCCAAACGAAGAGGGATGCGTTGATCAAATTTGGACTGAACATTACTAATATAATATAGATTACGACGGTGGTATCAAAAGTTTTGTCACCCCCGTCCTTGGGGATGAAAATAACAGAAATAGCACTAATATAAAATTAATAAGGTTTACACATTATTTATAATAAATCCTGTACCTTCCAAACGAAGAGGGATGCGTTGATCAAATTTGCACTGAACATTACTAATACAATATGGATTACAGCGGTGGTATCAAAAGTTTTGTCACCCTCGTCCTTGGGGGTGAAAATTACAGAAATAGCACTAATATAAAATTAATAAGTTTTTCACATTATTTATAATACATCCTGTATCTTCCAAACTAAGAGGGATGCGTTGATAAAATTTGGACTGAACATTACTAATACAATATGGATTACAGCGGTGGTATCAAAAGTTTTGTCACCCCCGTCCTTGGGGGTGAAAATGACAGAAATAGCACTAATATAAAATTAATAAGTTTTTCACATTATTTATAATACATCCTGTATCTTCCAAACGAAGAGGGATGCGTTGATCAAATTTGGACTGAACATTACTAATACAATATGGATTACAGCGGTGGTATCAAAAGTTTTGTCACCCCCGTCCTTGGGGATGAAAATTACAGAAGCAGCACTAATATAAAATTAATAAGTTTTTCACATTATTTATAGTACATCCTGTATCTTCCAAACGAAGAGGGATGCATTGATTAAATTTTGACTGAGCATTACTAATATAATATAGATTACGAAGGTGGTATCAAACGTTTTGTCACCCCCGTCCTTGGGGGTGAAAGTTACAGAAATAGAACTAATATAAAATTAACAAGTTTTTCACATTATTTATAATACATCCTGTATCTTCCAAACGAAGAGGGATGCGTTGATCAAATTTGGACTGAACATTACTAATACAATATGGATTACAGCGGTGGTATCAATAGTTTTTTCACCCCCGTCCTTGGGGGTGAAAATGACAGAAATAGCACTAATATAAAATTAATAAGTTTTTCACATTATTTATAGTACATCCTGTATCTTCCAAACGAACAGGGATGCATTGATTAAATATGGACTGAGCATTACTAATATAATATAGATTACGACGGTGGTATCAAAAGTTTTGTCACCCCTGTCCTTGGGGGTGAAAATGACAGAAATAGCACTAATATAAAGTTAACAAGTTTTTCACATTATTTATAATACATCCTGTATCTTCCAAACGAAGAGGGATGCGTTGATCAAATTTGGACTGAACATTACTAATACAATATGGATTACAACGGTGGTATCAAAAGTTTTGTCACCCCCGTCCTTGGGGATGAAAATTACAGAAGTAGCACTAATATAAAATTAACAAGTTTTTCACATTATTTATTACATCCTGTATCTTCCAAACGAAGAGGGATGCGTTGATCAAATTTGGACTGAACATTACTAATACAATATGGAATAGAGCGGTGGTATCAAAAGCTTTGTCACCCCCGTCCTTGGGGATGAAAATTACAGAAGTAGCACTAATATAAAATTAATAAGTTTTTCACATTATTTATAATACATCCTTTATCTTCCAAACGAAGAGGGATGCGTTGATAAAATTTGGACTGAACATTACTAATACAATATGGATTACAGCGGTGGTATCAAAAGTTTTGTCACCCCCGTCCTCGGGGGTGAAAATGACAGAAATAGCACTAATATAAAATTAATAAGTTTTTCACATTATTTATAATACATCCTGTATCTTCCAAACGAAGAGGGATGCGTTGATCAAATTTGGACTGAACATTACTAATACAATATGGATTACAGCGGTGGTATCAAAAGTTTTGTCACCCCCGTCCTTGGGGATGAAAATTACAGAAGCAGCACTAATATAAAATTAATAAGTTTTTCACATTATTTATAGTACATCCTGTATCTTCCAAACGAAGAGGGATGCATTGATTAAATTTTGACTGAGCATTACTAATATAATATAGATTACGAAGGTGGTATCAAACGTTTTGTCACCCCCGTCCTTGGGGGTGAAAGTTACAGAAATAGAACTAATATAAAATTAACAAGTTTTTCACATTATTTATAATACATCCTGTATCTTCCAAACGAAGAGGGATGCGTTGATCAAATTTGGACTGAACATTACTAATACAATATGGATTACAGCGGTGGTATCAATAGTTTTTTCACCCCCGTCCTTGGGGGTGAAAATGACAGAAATAGCACTAATATAAAATTAATAAGTTTTTCACATTATTTATAATACATCCTGTATCTTCCAAACGAAGAGGGATGCGTTGATCAAATTTGGACTGAACATTACTAATAGAATATGGATTACAGCGGTGGTATCAAAAGTTTTGTCACCCCCGTCCTTGGGGATGAAAATTACAGAAGCAGCACTAATATAAAATTAATAAGTTTTTCACATTATTTATAATACATCCTTTATCTTCCAAACGAAGAGGGATGCGTTGATCAAATTTGGACTGAACATTGCTAATACAATATGGATTACAGCGGTGGTATCAAAAGTTTTGTCACCCCCGTCCTTGGGAGTGAAAATGACAGAAATAGCACTAATATAAAATTAATAAGTTTTTCACATTATTTATAATACATCCTGTATCTTCCAAACTAAGAGGGATGCGTTGATCAAATTTGGATTGAACATTACTAATACAATATCGATTACAGCGGTGGTATCAATAGTTTTGTCACCCCCGTCCTTGGGGGTGAAAATGACAGAAATAGCACTAATATAAAATTAATAAGTTTTTCACATTATTTATAGTACATCCTGTATCTTCCAAACGAAGAGGGATGCATTGATTAAATTTTGACTGAGCATTACTAATATAATATAGATTACGACGGTGGTATCAAACGTTTTGTCACCCCCGTCCTTGGGGGTGAAAGTTACAGAAATAGAACTAATATAAAATTAACAAGTTTTTCACATTATTTATAATACATCCTGTATCTTCCAAACGAAGAGGGATGCGTTGATCAAATTTGGACTGAACATTACTAATACAATATGGATTACAGCGGTGGTATCAATAGTTTTGTCACCCCCGTCCTTGGGGGTAAAAATGACAGAAATAGCACTAATATAAAATTAATAAGTTTTTCAAATTATTTATAGTACATCCTGTATCTTCCAAACGAAGAGGGATGCGTTGATCAAATTTGGACTGAACATTACTAATACAATATGGATTACAGCGGTGGTATCAAAAGTTTTGTCACCCCCGTTCTTGGGGGTGAAAATGACAGAAATAGCACTAATATAAAATTAATAAGTTTTTCACATTATTTATAATACATCCTGTATCTTCCAAACGCAGAGGGATGCGTTGATCAAATTTCGACTGAACATTACTAATACAATATGGATTACAGCGGTGGTATCAATAGTTTTGTCACCCCCGTCCTTGGGGATGAAAATGACAGAAATAGCACTAATATAAAATTAATAAGTTTTTCACATTATTTATAGTACATCCTGTATCTTCCAAACGAAGAGGGATGCATTGATTAAATTTGGACTGAGCATTACTAATATAATATAGATTACGACGGTGGTATCCAAAGTTTTGTCACCCCTGTCCTTGGGGGTGAAAATGACAGAAATAGCACTAATATAAAGTTAACAAGTTTTTCACATTATTTATAATACATCCTGTATCTTCCAAACGAAGAGGGATGCGTTGATCAAATTTGGACTGAACATTACTAATACAATATGGATTACAGCGGTGGTATCAATAGTTTTTTCACCCCCGTCCTTGGGGGTGAAAATGACAGAAATAGCACTAATATAAAATTAATAAGTTTTTCACATTATTTATAATACATCCTGTATCTTCCAAACGAAGAGGGATGCGTTGATCAAATTTGGACTGAACATTACTAATAGAATATGGATTACAGCGGTGGTATCAAAAGTTTTGTCACCCCCGTCCTTGGGGATGAAAATTACAGAAGCAGCACTAATATAAAATTAATAAGTTTTTCACATTATTTATAATACATCCTTTATCTTCCAAACGAAGAGGGATGCGTTGATCAAATTTGGACTGAACATTGCTAATACAATATGGATTACAGCGGTGGTATCAAAAGTTTTGTCACCCCCGTCCTTGGGAGTGAAAATGACAGAAATAGCACTAATATAAAATTAATAAGTTTTTCACATTATTTATAATACATCCTGTATCTTCCAAACTAAGAGGGATGCGTTGATCAAATTTGGACTGAACATTACTAATACAATATGGATTACAGCGGTGGTATCAATAGTTTTGTCACCCCCGTCCTTGGGGGTGAAAATGACAGAAATAGCACTAATATAAAATTAATAAGTTTTTCACATTATTTATAGTACATCCTGTATCTTCCAAACGAAGAGGGATGCATTGATTAAATTTTGACTGAGCATTACTAATATAATATAGATTACGACGGTGGTATCAAACGTTTTGTCACCCCCGTCCTTGGGGGTGAAAGTTACAGAAATAGAACTAATATAAAATTAACAAGTTTTTCACATTATTTATAATACATCCTGTATCTTCCAAACGAAGAGGGATGCGTTGATCAAATTTGGACTGAACATTACTAATACAATATGGATTACAGCGGTGGTATCAATAGTTTTGTCACCCCCGTCCTTGGGGGTGAAAATGACAGAAATAGCACTAATATAAAATTAATAAGTTTTTCAAATTATTTATAGTACATCCTGTATCTTCCAAACGAAGAGGGATGCGTTGATCAAATTTGGACTGAACATTACTAATACAATATGGATTACAGCGGTGGTATCAAAAGTTTTGTCACCCCCGTTCTTGGGGGTGAAAATGACAGAAATAGCACTAATATAAAATTAATAAGTTTTTCACATTATTTATAATACATCCTGTATCTTCCAAACGCAGAGGGATGCGTTGATCAAATTTCGACTGAACATTACTAATACAATATGGATTACAGCGGTGGTATCAATAGTTTTGTCACCCCCGTCCTTGGGGATGAAAATGACAGAAATAGCACTAATATAAAATTAATAAGTTTTTCACATTATTTATAGTACATCCTGTATCTTCCAAACGAAGAGGGATGCATTGATTAAATTTGGACTGAGCATTACTAATATAATATAGATTACGACGGTGGTATCCAAAGTTTTGTCACCCCTGTCCTTGGGGGTGAAAATGACAGAAATATCACTAATATAAAGTTAACAAGTTTTTCACATTATTTATAATACATCCTGTATCTTCCAAACGAAGAGGGATGCGTTGATCAAATTTGGACTGAACATTACTAATACAATATGGATTACAACCGTGGTATCAAAAGTTTTGTCACCCCCGTCCTTGGGGATGAAAATTACAGAAGTAGCACTAATATAAAATTAACAAGTTTTTCACATTATTTGTTACATCCTGTATCTTCCAAACGAAGAGGGATGCGTTGATCAAATTTGGACTGAACATTACTAATACAATATGGAATACAGCGGTGGTATCAAAAGCTTTGTCACCCCCGTCCTTGGGGATGAAAATTACAGAAGTAGCACTAATATAAAATTAATAAGTTTTTCACATTATTTATAATACATCCTTTATCTTCCAAACGAAGAGGGATGCGTTGATCAAATTTGGACTGAACATTACTAATACAATATGGATTACAGCGGTGGTATCAAAAGTTTTGTCACCCCCGTTCTTGGGGGTGAAAATGACAGAAATAGCACTAATATAAAATTAATAAGTTTTTCACATTATTTATAATACATCCTGTATCTTCCAAACGCAGAGGGATGCGTTGATCAAATTTCGACTGAACATTACTAATACAATATGGATTACAGCGGTGGTATCAATAGTTTTGTCACCCCCGTCCTTGGGGATGAAAATGACAGAAATAGCACTAATATAAAATTAATAAGTTTTTCACATTATTTATAGTACATCCTGTATCTTCCAAACGAAGAGGGATGCATTGATTAAATTTGGACTGAGCATTACTAATATAATATAGATTACGACGGTGGTATCCAAAGTTTTGTCACCCCTGTCCTTGGGGGTGAAAATGACAGAAATAGCACTAATATAAAGTTAACAAGTTTTTCACATTATTTATAATACATCCTGTATCTTCCAAACGAAGAGGGATGCGTTGATCAAATTTGGACTGAACATTACTAATACAATATGGATTACAACGGTGGTATCAAAAGTTTTGTCACCCCCGTCCTTGGGGATGAAAATTACAGAAGTAGCACTAATATAAAATTAACAAGTTTTTCACATTATTTATTACATCCTGTATCTTCCAAACGAAGAGGGATGCGTTGATCAAATTTGGACTGAACATTACTAATACAATATGGAATACAGCGGTGGTATCAAAAGCTTTGTCACCCCCGTCCTTGGGGATGAAAATTACAGAAGTAGCACTAATATAAAATTAATAAGTTTTTCACATTATTTATAATACATCCTTTATCTTCCAAACGAAGAGGGATGCGTTGATCAAATTTGGACTGAACATTACTAATACAATATGGATTACAGCGGTGGTATCAAAAGTTTTGTCACCCCCGATCTTGGGGGTGAAAATGACAGAAATAGCACTAATATAAAATTAATAAGTTTTTCACATTATTTATAGTAAATCCTGTATCTTCCAAACGAAGAGGGATGCATTGATTAAATTTGGACTGAGCATTACTAATATAATATAGATTACGACGGTGGTATCAAAAGTTTTGTCACCCCTGTCCTTGGGGGTGAAAATGACAGAAATAGCACTAATATAAAGTTAACAAGTTTTTCACATTATTTATAACACATCCTGTATCTTCCAAACGCAAAGGGATGCGTTGATCAAATTTGGACTGATCATTACTAATACAATGTGGATTACAGCGGTGGTATCAAAAGTTTTGTCACCCCCGATCTTGGGGGTGAAAATGACAGAAATAGCACTAATATAAAATTAATAAGTTTTTCACATTATTTATAGTAAATCCTGTATCTTCCAAACGAAGAGGGATGCATTGATTAAATTTGGACTGAGCATTACTAATATAATATAGATTACGACGGTGGTATCCAAAGTTTTGTCACCCCTGTCCTTGGGGGTGAAAATGACAGAAATAGCACTAATATAAAGTTAACAAGTTTTTCACATTATTTATAATACATCCTGTATCTTCCAAACGAAGAGGGATGCGTTGATCAAATTTGGACTGAACATTACTAATACAATATGGATTACAACGGTGGTATCAAAAGTTTTGTCACCCCCGTCCTTGGGGATGAAAATTACAGAAGTAGCACTAATATAAAATTAACAAGTTTTTCACATTATTTGTTACATCCTGTATCTTCCAAACGAAGAGGGATGCGTTGATCAAATTTGGACTGAACATTACTAATACAATATGGAATACAGCGGTGGTATCAAAAGCTTTGTCACCCTCGTCCTTGGGGATGAAAATTACAGAAGTAGCACTAATATAAAATTAATAAGTTTTTCACATTATTTATAATACATCCTGTATCTTCCAAACGCAGAGGGATGCGTTGATCAAATTTCGACTGAACATTACTAATACAATATGGATTACAGCGGTGGTATCAATAGTTTTGTCACCCCCGTCCTTGGGGATGAAAATGACAGAAATAGCACTAATAATAATAATAATAATAATAATAATAATCTTTATTCCTTCTAAAAAAATAGGTACATTTTTTATAGGAAGAGCTCTGTTTTTAATAAAAAAAAAAGTAAACGACAAAGAAAAGTTATTTGCTTTACAAAAAAAAAAAAATTGTAAATATAGAAAACTTATAGTAACCTGACTAATACATTGTTTCATAGGTAAGCACTTAATAATAATAACAATAATAGTAATCTTCATTCCTTTTTAAAAAAATAGGTACATTTTTTCTTTTTTTTTTATAGGAAGAGCTCTGTTTTTAACAATAAAAAAAAAAGAAGCGACAAAGAAAAGTTATTTGCTTTACAAAAAAAAAGAAAAAAAAATTGTAAATATAGAAAACTTATAGTAACCAGATTATGTAATACATTGTTTCACAGGTAAGCACTTACACACAGCAACAAAAAACAAACCTCGCTCACAGTACATTATAGCAAAAAGAAAAAGTAACAGAAAAACAAATAGAAACAAATGCAGGAGGGCAACTTTATTCACTCAACACGAATGAGCGAAGCTTTAGAAGTCTTATTACAAACGTACACAGTGACTTAGCGCCGTTAAGAGTTAGATTATCAAGAAACTGTATTAATGATTCGAGGGATGTGACATTATTTAATCCTGGTGGTTTCAGAGAGGTGTATATAGGGCATTCAGTAAAAATGTGTTCAATGGTTTCCAATTTATATTGGTTACATATTGAACACAGCTCTGAAGGATCAATGGAGTACGAAATACCATTGAAAAAGAACTTTATGCAGAATTTATTACAAAGGCGTAATTGAGCAATAATCCGTATTATATATATTGGAATTCGAAACCGTAGATAATTCTTGGTGCACCTCGTAATATCAAAATTTCTGTATAATATGGGGGTTGTGGATTCCATGAGAGAAGCTAAATCTTTTTGATAGAGCTTCTCCTCGTATTTAAGTAACATCGTAGGAATTTGTTTTTTAAGATTGAAATAAGTCAGGTTTTCCCACACATCGACACAATTTATACTGTAGCAAAATGATTTAATATGTGAAAGCCAATTATATCGTGGATCACTATTTAACAACTGTAGCTGTCTTTTAAGGCATACATACGGGTAACGGTTATTATTCATAGACAATACTTTAAGTAACCAGTTAAGTGAAGATTTAAAGACTATTAGTGATAAACTGATAGCACCTGCTTCAAGTCTAACAGTATAACTAGGAGTATTAATTGGTAGCAACAATAATCGTTTGAAAAAGCCAACTTGGACCCTTTCTAATATATCTGTGTATCGTGGACCCCAAACTGATAAGGAATTTGCTAAAGAGTTAATTATTATTGTATTATAAAGCACAATACGCGAGTTCCAAGAGTTCATTTTTGATTTAGACATTAGAGAGATAACAGAAGCTACCGCCTGTTTGGCTTTTGCAGATGATGACTCTGCCATTACACGGAAAAATGTGGAAGATGAAAAAATAACTCCTAAGTAACAGAATTGATTAACGCATTCAACAGGCTCACCGTTGAAAAGAAATGGGAAGTTATTAGTCCGACCACCTCGGGAAGTACATAGTATCTTAGTTTTATCTGTATTAACTGTAAGCTGATTTAAGAGAGCATACTTTTCCAACAAACGGAGTTTACGACACAGATCTATTTCGGAGTCAGCTAACAGGATCAAATCGTCCGCATATAATAACATTATCACATTAATGTAATTATCAATGTTAAGTCCATGGGCATGATGAGATCTGAAAAAATCCTCAATGTCTGCTATAAAAAGAGAAAACAGTAGAGGACTTAAAGACTCTCCTTGTAAGACTCCTGTGGTTAAATTAAAGGCCTTAGTTTGGCTGGAGTTTGAGCGGATTTTAATATGCGCGTTGGAGTATAAATTTTTAATAATCCGTAAAATAGTAGAGCTTACCCCTGTTTTGTACAGTTTTTCCCACAAGAGCGAGTGGTTAATGGAGTCAAAAGCACGTTTAAAATCCACAAATGCTACAAAAACCTTGCGACCCTTAAGCCTTAAATGAAGTTGTGCAACGGAGCTAAGCACATATACATTATCAATACAACCCCGGCCTTTCCGGAAACCAGACTGGCATTCAGGTAATATATTGCAAGATTCCGTCCATAGGGATAGTCTGGAAAGAAGTATACTAGTAAACACTTTCGCAAGACTGTTAACTAATGCTATGCCACGATAGTTACCTGGATCGTCAGTAGGGCCTTTTTTATGCAACATAGTTAGTGACATACTGGACCAGCTCTCCGGAACCACTCCCTCATCAAATATACGATTAAAAAGTACGCATAAATAAAGTCGCCAATTCTGTGGAAGATTTTTAAGGAATTCATATGTGATTTCGTCGTCACCCGGTGATTTTCCATTTTTACAACGCAGCAGTGTAGAGTCAAGTTCTTCCATTATGATAGGAGTGTCAAGAAATGGGTCTCTCACGTCAAAATATACGGTATTATCAGTTATCCTAGGCGGATAAATATTTTCATAGAAGCGTTCCCAAATCTCAACAGAGAGGCAAACAGAATTTTTGTTTCCCCGAAATTTATGTAATGTTCGCCAAAAAGTCCTTTGATCACTTGCACAACTCAATTTATCAATGAAATCTTTTTCAAAAAATTTTTTTTTACGACAGATAAGCCCTTTGTACTGCTTTCTTATATTGAGATACTGTTTTTTAAAAGGGTCTGTAAAATTATTTACTTTACATACAGTTAGGGAGCGCCCAAGTTCAGTTTTCACAACTTTGCATTCGGAATCGAACCAAGGTTTGTGCTCTGAACTAACAGAACTGGAATTGTGGATACCTTTTATTACTTTTGTTAAACCTGCACTGGTAGCCGATTCAAGTATTGCCGAACACAAATTATTGTACGAATCTAATATATTAGGAGTAGGCAGGACACGAGGGGAGTGCTGTAAAACCAGTCTATATTTCTCAGAAAATCTGTCATCCCATCTTAAAACTGTACGTGAAGTGTGTACAAACGAACTGGAATCACCCGTTGTGCCCAAAAGAAAATACTTTAGTTTCAAGGATACTGGGAAATGATGTGATATTGGGCAATCGTTTTGAACCAACAATTTATCCACAATTTCGAGTTTAAAATTGTTACACCATACTAAATCAATGACACTATTACCAGTAGTACTCGAGAAAGTAAATTGAGCAGGTTTGTCATGAGTAACTCTACCGTTAATTAAAGAAAAGCAATTATTCTGCATAAAATTTAGTAGATGTTGCCCTCTTGAATTTATTATATAATCACAACTAGACCTCTCTTCAAAAAGGTTTGACCCTGCTAAAGCTTCAAAAGGTATATCACCTTGATTAGACACCCGGCAGTTAAAATCTCCGCCAATAATGAAAGCTAAATTTGGATAATGGTCAATAATATCCGAAATAACTGATTGAAAGAGGTCTAGCAAAAAACATATATCATATTTAGGAGCAAAATAGACTAAACATAAAATAAACTTAAATTTAGAGCAACTATCTATTAACAAAATTATCCACCAAGAAGATTTATCAAGCAATGTAACGTTGAAACTATTTAAAACCAAAATTGTCAGCCCACCACTCGCTCTACCACGGCTCTTGTCCTTAACTGCACCAACACTATATACGTTGTAAGAATTAGGAAGAGAAGAAAGTTGCAACGTAGGGGCGGCAGACCAAGTTTCAGACACACACAAGATGTCAAAGTGTTCAGTTGCTTTAGATGATAAAAATTCCTCAAGGTTCCTGACACCCTCTACGTTCCAGTAAATTATATTTAGTGGTTGCTATATGTTAGAGTTAGTAGGCATACCACTATTACAAGATATTGATTTATTAATTTTGATCCCCTTATCCGGCTTTGGCGAATTTTCTTCATCTCGTCCTCTCTTTTGCGTGGAATTATTTTCAGTTGATATTATTTTTGGATCACCTCTGATATATTTAATAGTAAGATTATTTTCACCATTTTTTTGTCGTTTCAATAACTCCGACCTTAAATCTGAGAGATGTTTAACTTGC
This sequence comes from Pogonocherus hispidulus, assembly GCA_963924545.1. Classification (NCBI taxonomy): domain Eukaryota; kingdom Metazoa; phylum Arthropoda; class Insecta; order Coleoptera; family Cerambycidae; genus Pogonocherus; species Pogonocherus hispidulus. Next base: position 43,045,652 of record OZ004694.1, read on the forward strand.
ATTGGTGTTAAATCTTGATAGATTTTAATATTCAGAAATTGCTCCCGAGGGAATTTACGTTTATGTTGTAAAACATGTATAACTTCCTCTTTACATGAGAGAGTGGCTTTAAAAGGACGAGAATGACTGGAAGTACTGTCCTTACCAATGCGGAATCCTGTGACTAAAGATGGAGTTTTTTCAGGAACCATACTTTTTAGTAGTGAATTGACTGTTAGGATATCCTGATCAATTGTATTTTGCGAAGGGAGACCATATATTATTAAATTATTTTCACGCTTAATGCGTTCAGTAACCTCCTCAACAGACGCATGTATATTGCAGGTGTTTAATTGGTTCTCAAGCTCGCTAATCTTATTGCGCAAGACAGCATTTTCCTGTTTGAGCATTATAATATCATTAGTGTTGGAACTAGTTTGGGCCTTTAGCACCTCAAAGTTAGCATTACATTTATCTACAGATTTTCCCAATACATTGAGTTGCTCCATAATAGCGGTGAAATGAGAAGTGTTAAGAGGCGCTTCAGCTACTGTCCCAGGGAAAATAGTCAAGTTATCTATCGCGGGTGGCGAAGCAGTGAAGCAGTTGCGGCAAACTCCAGGTAACGACAGCGCAGATTCGGCCGAGGCCGGCTCCGTCTGTTGGAATACAGTACAGCTGACATGTATTGTTTCGTTACACACAGAACATCTCACTTCTTCACTCGGTTTAATAGGATAACTGCAGACTTTGCAACGCATTAATAACGACATCTTAAGGTGTTTTACTGAATGAAGCAGAACAAGGAGTAGAAAACTCTACCAATCAGTACTTATTCACTTGTGCAGGAACTGGCTAGGTTGAAAAACAGCTGATTGTCAGTAATAGAACAAAAATTTCGCAGGAATTTAATACGAACAAAAAATGTATATCACTGTGCTAATACCAGAAGTGTGTTTGGCGTCACTTACATGCAATGCTTCAGCTGACTGCTGTTAATTTACCATGAACAAACACTTGAAATAACATATATTATCAGGAGCGACTAAATCAATGTCTGCGATACGCAAACACAAGAACAGAACTGGCACTAGCACTAATATAAAGTTAACAAGTTTTTCACATTATTTATAACACATCCTGTATCTTCCAAACGCAAAGGGATGCGTTGATCAAATTTGGACTGATCATTACTAATACGATATAGATTACGACTGTGGTATCAAAAGTTTTATCACCCCCGTCCTTGGGGGTGAAAATGACAGAAATAGCACTAATATAAAGTTAACAAGTTTTTCACATTATTTATAATACATCCTGTATCTTCCAAACGAAGAGGGATGCGTTGATCAAATTTGGACTGAACATTACTAATACAATATGGATTACAACAGTGGTATCAAAAGTTTTGTCACCCCCGTCCTTGGGGATGAAAATTACAGAAGTAGCACTAATATAAAATTAACAAGTTTTTCACATTATTTATTACATCCTGTATCTTCCAAACGAAGAGGGATGCGTTGATCAAATTTGGACTGAACATTACTAATACAATATGGAATACAGCGGTGGTATCAAAAGCTTTGTCACCCCCGTCCTTGGGGATGAAAATTACAGAAGTACCACTAATATAAAATTAATAAGTTTTTCACATTATTTATAATACATCCTGTATCTTCCAAACTAAGAGGGATGCGTTGATCAAATTTGGACTGAACATTACTAATACGATATAGATTACGACGGTGGTATCAAAAGTTTTGTCACCCCCGTCCTTGGGGGTGAAAATGACAGAAATAGCACTAATATAAAGTTAACAAGTTTTTCACATTATTTATAATACATCCTGTATCTTCCAAACGAAGAGGGATGCGTTGATCAAATTTGTACTGAACATTACTAATACAATATGGATTACAGCGGTGGTATCAAAAGTTTTGTCACCCCCGTCCTTGGGGGTGAAAATTACAGAAATAGCACTAATATAAAATTAACAAGTTTTTCACATTTTTTACAATACATCCTGTAATTTATATTAGTGATACTTCAGCCATTTTCACCCCCAAAGATGGGGGTGACAATACTTTTGATACCACCGTCGTAATCTATAATGTACTAGTCCAAATTTTATCAACGCATCCCTCTTCGTTTGGATGATACAGGATGTATTATAAATAATGTGAAAAACTTATTAATTTTATATAAGTGCTATTTCTGTCATTTTCACCCCCAAGGACGGGGGTGACAAAAGTTTTGATACTACCGCCGGAATCCATATTGTATTAGTAATGTTCAGTCCAAGTTTGATCAACGCATCCCCTATTGTTTGGAAGATACAGGACGTATTGTAAAAAATGTAAAATATTTATTAAATATATATTAGTGATACTTCAGTTATTTTCACACCCAAGGACGGGGGTGACAAAACTTTTGATAGCACCGCTGTAATCCATATTGTTTTAGTAATGTTCACTCCAAATTTGATCAACGCATCCCTCTTCGTTTGGAAGATACAGGATGTATTATAAATAATGTGGAAAACTTATTAACTTTATGTTAGTAATATTTCTGTAATTTTCACCCCCAAGGACGGGGGTGACAAAACTTTTGACACCACCTTCGTAATCCATAGTGTATTAGTAATGTTCACTCCAAATTTGATCAACGCATCCCTCTTCGTTTGGAAGATACAGGATGTATTATAAATAATGTGGAAAACTTATTAACTTTATGTTAGTATTATTTTTGTCATTTTCACCCCCAAGGACAGGGGTGACAAAACATTTGATACCACCGTCGTAATCTATATTATATTAGTAATGTTCAGTCCAAATTTGATCAACGCATCGCTCTTCGTTTGGAAGATACAGGATGTATTATTAATAATGGGAAAAACTTATTAATTTTATATTAGTGCTACTTCTGTAATTTTTACCCCCAAGGACGGGGGGGGGGGTGAAAAAACTTTTGATACCACCGCTGTAATCCATATTGTATTAGTAATGTTCAGTGCAAATTTGATCAACGCATCCCTCTTCGTTTGGAAGATACAGGATGTTTTATAAATAATGGGAAAAACTTATTAATTTTATATTAGTGCTACTTCTGTCATTTTCACCCCCAAGACCGGGGGTGACAAAACTTTTGATACCACCGCTGTAATCCATATTGTATCAGTAATGTTCAGTGCGCAAATTTGATCAACGCATCCCTCTTCGTTTGGAAAATACAGGATGTATTATAAATAATGGGAAAAACTTATTAATTTTATATTAGTGCTACTTCTGTAATTTTCACCCCCAAGGACGGGGGTGACAAAACTTTTGATACCACCGCTGTAATCCATATTGTATTAGTAATGTTCAGTGCAAATTTGATCAACGCATCCCTCTTCGTTTGGAAGATACAGGATGTATTATAAATAATGGGAAAAACTTATTAATTTTATATTAGTGCTACTTCTGTAATTTTCACCCCCAAGCACGGGGGTGACAAAACTTTTGATACCACCGCTGTAATCCATATTGTATTAGTAATGTTCAGTGCAAATTTGATCAACGCATCCCTCTTCGTTTGGAAGATACAGGATGTATTATAAATAATGGGAAAAACTTATTAATTTTATATTAGTGCTACTTCTGTAATTTTCACCCCCAAGGACAGGGGTGACAAAACTTTTGATACCACCGCTGTAATCCATATTGTATTAGTAATGTTCAGTGCAAATTTGATCAACGCGTCCCTCTTCGTTTGGAAGATACAGGATGTATTATAAATAATGGGAAAAACTTATTAATTTTATATTAGTGCTACTTCTGTAATTTTCACCCCCAAGGACGGGGGTGACAAAACTTTTGATACCACCGCTGTAATCCATATGGTATTAGTAATGTTCAGTGCAAATTTGATCAACGCATCCCTCTTCGTTTGGAAGATACAGGATGTATTATAAATAATGGGAAAAACTTATTAATTTTATATTAGTGCTACTTCTGTAATTTTTACCCCCAAGGACGGGGGTGACAAAACTTTTGATACCACCGCTGTAATCCATATTGTATTAGTAATGTTCAGTGCAAATTTGATCAACGCATCCCTCTTCGTTTGGAAGATACAGGATGTATTATAAATAATGGGAAAAACTTATTAATTTTATATTAGTGCTACTTCTGTAATTTTTACCCCCAAGGACGGGGGTGACAAAACTTTTGATACCACCGCTGTAATCCATATTGTATTAGTAATGTTCAGTGAAAATTTGATCAACGCATCCCTCTTCGTTTGGAAGATACAGGATGTATTATAAATAATGGGAAAAACTTATTAATTTTATATTAGTGCTACTTCTGTAATTTTCACCCCCAAGGACGGGGGTGACAAAACTTTTCATACCACCGCTGTAATCCATATTGTATTAGTAATGTTCAGTGCAAATTTGATCAACGCATCCCTCTTCGTTTGGAAGATACAAGATGTTTTATAAATAATGGGAAAAACTTATTAATTTTATATTAGTGCTACTTCTGTAATTTTCACCCCCAAGGACGAAGGTGACAAAACTTTTGATACCACCGCTGTAATCCATATTGTATTAGTAATGTTCAGTCCAAATTTGATCAACGTATCTCTCTTCGATTGGAAGATACAAGATGTATTATAAATAATATGAAAAACTTATTAATTTTATGTTAGTACTATTTTTGTCATTTTCACCCCCTAAGACGGGGGTGACAAAACTTTTGATACCACCGCTGTAATCCATATTGTATTAGTAATGTTCAGTGCAAATTTGATCAACGCATCCCTCTTCGTTTGGAAGATACAGGATGTATTATAAATAATAGGAAAAACTTATTAATTTTATATTAGTGCTACTTCTGTAATTTTTACCCCCACGGACGGGGGTGACAAAACTTTTGATACCACCGCTGTAATCCATATTGTATTAGTAATGTTCAGTCCAAATTTGATAAACGCATCTCTCTTCGTTTGGAAGATACAGGATGTATTATAAATAATGTGAAAAACTTATTAATTTTATGTTAGTACTATTTTTGTCATTTTCACCCCTTAAGACGGGGGTGACAAAACTTTTGATACCACCGCTGTAATTCATATTGTATTAGTAATGTTCAGTGCAAATTTGATAAACGCATCCCTCTTCGTTTGGAAGATACAGGATGTATTATAAATAATAGGAAAAACTTATTAATTTTATATTAGTGTTACTTCTGTAATTTATACCCCCAAGGACGGGGGTGCAAAACTTTTGATACCACCGCTGTAATCCATATTGTATTAGTAATGTTCAGTGCAAATTTGATCAACGCATCCCTCTTCGTTTGGAAGATACAGGATGTTTTATAAATAATGGGAAAAACTTATTAATTTTATATTAGTGCTACTTCTGTAATTTTCACCCCCAAGGACGGGGGTGACAAAACTTTTGATACCACCGCTGTAATCCATATTGTATTAGCAATGTTCAGTCCAAATTTGATCAACGCATCCCTCTTCGTTTGGAAGATACAGGATGTATTATTAATAATGTGAAAAACTTATTAATTTTATATTAGTGCCACTTCTGAAATTTTTACCCGCAAGGACGGGGGTGACAAAACTTTTGATAGCACCGCTGTAATCCATATTGTATTAATAATGTTCAGTGCAAATTTGATCAACGCATCCCTCTTCGTTTGGAATATACAGGATGTATTATAAATAATGTGAAAAACTTATTAATTTTATATTAGTGCTACTTCTGTAATTTTTACCCCCACGGACGGGGGTGACAAAACTTTTGATACCACCGCTGTAATCCATATTGTATTAGTAATGTTCAGTCCAAATTTGATAAACGCATCTCTCTTCGTTTGGAAGATACAGGATGTATTATAAATAATGTGAAAAACTTATTAATTTTATGTTAGTACTATTTTTGTCATTTTCACCCCTTAAGACGGGGGTGACAAAACTTTTGATACCACCGCTGTAATTCATATTGTATTAGTAATGTTCAGTGCAAATTTGATCAACGCATCCCTCTTCGTTTGGAAGATACAGGATGTATTATAAATAATAGGAAAAACTTATTAATTTTATATTAGTGTTACTTCTGTAATTTTTACCCCCAAGGACGGGGGTGCAAAACTTTTGATACCACCGCTGTAATCCATATTGTATTAGTAATGTTCAGTGCAAATTTGATCAACGCATCCCTCTTCGTTTGGAAGATACAGGATGTTCTATAAATAATGGGAAAAACTTATTAATTTTATATTAGTGCTACTTCTGTAATTTTCACCCCCAAGGACGGGGGTGACAAAACTTTTGATACCACTGCTGTAATCCATATTGTATTAGCAATGTTCAGTCCAAATTTGATCAACGCATCCCTCTTCGTTTGGAAGATACAGGATGTATTATTAATAATGTGAAAAACTTATTAATTTTATATTAGTGCCACTTCTGAAATTTTTACCCGCAAGGACGGGGGTGACAAAACTTTTGATAGCACCGCTGTAATCCATATTGTATTAATAATGTTCAGTGCAAATTTGATCAACGCATCCCTCTTCGTTTGGAATATACAGGATGTATTATAAATAATGTGAAAAACTTATTAATTTTATATTAGTGCTATTTCTGTAATTTTTACCCCCAAGGACGGGGGTGACAAAACTTTTGATACCACCGCTGTAATCCATATTATATTAGTAATGTTCAGTCCAAATTTGATCAACGCATCCCTCTTCATTTGGAAGATACAGGATGAATTATAAATAATGTGAAAAATTTGTTAATTTTATATTAGTGCTATTTCTGTCATTTTCACCCCCAAGGACGGGGGTGACAAAACTTTTGATACCACCGTCGTAACCCATATTGTATTAGTAATATTCGGTCCAAATTTGATTAACGCATCCCTCTTCGTTTGGAAGATACAGGATGTATTATAAATAATGTGAAAAACTTATTAATTTTATATTAGTGCTATTTCTGTAATTTTCACCCTCAAGGACGGGGGTGACAAAATTTTTGATACTACCGCCAAAATCCATATTGTATTAGTAATGTTCAGTCCAAATTTGATCAACGCATCCCTTATTGTTTGGAAGATACAGGATGTATTGTAAAAAATGTGAAATACTTCTTAAATATATATTAGTGATACTTCAGCCATTTTCACCCCCAAGGACGGGGGTGACAAAACTTTTGATACCACCTTCGTAATCTATATTGTATTAGTGATGTCTGATCCGAATTTGACCAACGCATCCCTCTTTGTTTGGAAGATACAGGACGTATTATAAATAAAGTGAAAAATGTATTAAATTTATATTATTGTCATTTTCACCCCCCAAGGACGGGGGGTGACAAAAGTTTTGATACCACCGTCGCAATTTATATTGTAGTAGTAGTGTTCGGTCCAAATTTGATAAACGCATCCCTCTTCGTTTAAAAATACTTAGTGTAAGTCAAATGCACTGAAAGACTAATAAACTTATTTTACTGTTATTTACCTATGTATGTCATTTTCAGCCCCAAAGGCGGGGATGAAAAAACTTTCGGTACCATAGTAGTAATCCATATTATGTTAGTAATATACGGTCCGTGTTTCATCAACGCATTCCCCTTCGTTTGGAAAATACAAGGTGTAATTTATTTGCAACGAAAACTAATGAAATCTATGAAAATTTTGAAATGTATATAGTTATAATAACTATTATGTAATCCAGTAATTTGTTATTATTACTCCATGATATAATGCGAATTGAGACAATTCGTTGAAATAGTGATCCGAACTATCGTGCATCAAAGACGATTTTCTCTACGTCAGAATTCGTGGCTGAGATTTCGTGGATAACTTCACACAAACGACAAAGCTTTATTGCATTTATAATAAACCTTTATTTAATCCAGCAGATGCTGTAAAATTTTGCACTATCGCCTACTTAGGTTTATAAACGCAGTATGTCTTATTTTAATCAGCTAAAACACTTTATTCAGACCTTTAGTCTCAAGAATACAAAAACGGTGTCTCACCAAGAAGGAATTCTATATAAAAAAAATTCTAATACCCGTGTTTTTCTAATAGGGAGGGGAGATTCCAAAAGTCCTAACAGAATATTCCTAGGGAATTTACTAAAATATAACTTATATATCTGCTACCTCTTTCTACTATTTAATTTCCATCAGAGCTGATGAGATGCATATAGTTCTCATTGTAATGAATTAAGTGGTACTAGTTTCTAATATTTCTGGAAAATATATGACAGCTGGGACAGAAAAATATGTATACAAATCTATAAGGTTATATTTACATTTTAATATGGGGTTAGTTGTAAAAGATGAAAATGGTGTAATGAACTTCAGAATATGTTGAATGTAGTTGTATGCTGTTTAGGTTATAACTAACATGTCCACTGCACTTTTTAGCCTCTACAAAGATGCATCCTTTTTCAGGTGTACTCGAAGTCGAAGCTTTTGAGAATCTCAACAGGGTGTAATGAAAGGTTTTATGAAGAAATATCTATGCTAGGAAATCAGGTAAGTTTAAATTAGTAGTACTTGTATTATATTAATCTATTGAATAATATTTTGTTTTTTAGGAAAATGATACTAAATTTCACCTGCTGCTCGAGGCGTAGAACGGTTGACATAGTTTAAACTTAACATTTAATGTTTGATTAGTTATAGTGTTGTAATAAATGGATTATTGCGATATATGTTTCCTTATTTATGTTATGTATCAATGATTTAAGTGATTTAACTATAAAGATAATGATTTATAAATTTAGCTTCCTGAAATAAACCGGGTAAAAATTAACCCGTAACAACGTAATCAAGAATTGTTAAGCTTTTGAATTCGACCAGTATCAAATCCTAGAAATTTGATACTGGAAGTTCTGTAAACAAAAATGAATAACATGAGTAATATATGGGAGCAAAAATGGTACACATAATTGAAACTGTTAATACAAGTATATTAATTCCGCCATGTCCCATTGCTCTGCTCCTAATTAGAAATTATTTTTAAAACTTCGACTTCGGTTATAGGTTGGAACCTACAAGAATCTTTGTTTAGGGGGTTAGTATTGCTTTAGCAATAGGAAATAATATGTTTGCCAGAGGATAACTGAAGAATTGAATGAACAAAATGATTATTAATATTATCAACATTCGGTAAAGTGTTAGGTAATTCACAAAATTGCTTAGCGATTGTAAATTCAGTAATTTTAAGGAAGAGTTATAGTTCTTTTCCATTATTAGTTCTAAAGGCAGAGTTAAAATAGGCTTTCTTTTCATTATGAATAGCGAATGTTAACCATATTTCTTAATTTATTATAATTATTCCAATTACTTTCAGACTTACTGTGACTGTGTTTGATTTTGAATAAATGCACATTATGTGACAGTTTCAAGAGTCAAGTGTAAATAATGAATAGAGAAAAGAGACTAATTCCAAACTAATTCCAGTCGAATTTACTAGTTAGAAATGAAAATGCATTTTTACAGGCATTTTTGTATCGAGATATAATATTTTTCATAATCATTATTGCGGAAATTGTAAAATATTCAACAAAAAATATATAAATTAAAGGGCCCACCAAAAGCTTAAATACGTGCAGCAGATAAACACGCCTTCAAGCAATATGCAGTCTGCATTGGCTTGAGGGCGCCCCAAACCCAAGGCACGATTTTGCGAAAAATTTGTGCTGCAAGCGGTCAGCAGAAATATTCTCGAAATGTTTTATTTGTATTTTATAAACGTGCAAGGAAACAAAATGATGAATCTATGTACCTATGCAGTTTGTAATGTTTCAGCAACTTGTTAATTTATTTATTTTATTTAATTATCTAGCGTTTAATAAAAAAACCTCACATATAAAATAAAGAAAATAATTCCATAGGCACGTAGAATTTTCTCTAATCTATTAAACCACAAAATTTTCTTAATTTTTATAGATAACGATGTGAGAGTTTTTCTGTGTAATCAGTTTTTCCACTTTGAATAAAAGAGAACGTCTGGCCCCTTAAAAGCGACTACAATTATTTTTTATACTATTACATTTATTATACATATTTGCTTACCAAAAATATTTACCACTAATCGAACCAAATGTATTCCAATACTTTGAACTATATTATTTCCCAGTAGAAATTAATTCCCACTTACGAACGTCATTGACGTTAGATGTTACGTTATTGAGTTAAGATAGAAATTGTTACAGAAATAGATACAGAAATTGATAAATTTAATTAATGACAAATAAAATACAAATATTACGCATAAATAAACTGAGCTATCCCTCGGTTATCGATTACTATATTAGAAGTATAACAGCAAATTTCCATGATTTAAGTCTAAATCAAATAAATACTCGGAAATGCTTAATATAGAGAATAAATTATAAATACACTTGTGACGTCTGGTTTCAGAGGTCACTAGATCTCTCAATTTATTTTTTTTGTGTGGGATTATTTCAAAAATAACATACAAAATAAATTAAGTGCATGATGGGAAGAACTTAAATTTCACAACAGCTGGGAGTTACAAAGTAGATCTGATCCGACCTCTTCATTTATTATGAACAACTGATGTTGCTAAAAGATACCAGTTGTTTGGTACGGAATGGAAACAATTAATTTGAAAGTAGGTACCTATAGTTTTATTTCTTTGTATTAAGTTATTGTTGTGTTTAAATCTTTACTATTTGTAATATAAGTAGGTATACCTATAGACAGAGGTATATTATGCATTATTACCATATGAGCGTTAATCACTCCTAACACTAACCGACCAACTCCTATTAGAACTCCTCGGTGCTGTACAGCTATTTGTCGTTTGGTGTTATCTCTCTATCATTCAAAGGAGCGATTGACGCTCATGTGGTGATGGTGCATACACCTCTGTCTATATACTTAGTGTATGTATAAGGGATGTCCTCATGCATGAACGTGTATCCACAAAAAAATACACATTCCTGAGGACATCCCTTTTTTAATCACAGTCATTGACGTTTCCACTTTCATGATCTGTTACGTTTTTTATTGAAACGCGAAAATAGTACTTTATGTACCTAGCCGGGAAGTGAACGTTTTCCGGGCTGACAGAAGAAATGGACAGGCGAGGCGAAGCCGAGCCTGGCCACTTGTGGAAGACCGGAAAACCACTTTCCCGCCATGGTGCACACAACATTTTTTATCCTACACAAGAAAAAACCATAAACTTCAAAACTTTTTTATATAACAATAATTAATTTACAAAAAAAAAATATTCTTTAAAATATTGATACTAAATACAGGATTATGAATAGTGCAATTAGCAAAGGCCTAGTTTAGATAAACCCAATAACTGAGTTTTTTTTTCTGAAACTGTTGAAAATAAATCATGATATTCATGATGATTTGCAAGATCTCGAGGTTCTCTGACAAGTGAAGCTTCCATACAATTTCTTCCATGCTTTCATTACTTTCTGAAGCTTGAGATATCCCCGGGATAGATGTCTCATCCATTGTTTAATAAAAGAGTAACAATAATTATGTGTTCACTTAAACTTAAAATAACTTTATAATATGAAATTAAATGACGCTACGATGACAGATAATGGGATCGCCACCTATTGATAAAAAAGTTAAATTATTTTCGCGGCTACCCGTGAAAATGCCTACTTTCGCGCCTCTATTGGCTCACGAAAATAGAATTTTCACTTAGTGTAGCATAACAATATATGTTTCAATTAATTTAAAGCCAACTAGGTATACTCTCCGCTAAGTTTTTACTCAAAAGCTTTAACCGATAGGGTAAAATAGAAACGTCACTGAATCCTAAATTATTAAATCTATGTGATTTGAGTATGAATAATAGATAATTTGTATAGAAGTCGGAAATATCTATCGATAACATTATAGAACCAGTTTTTGTTCATAACTCGGAAGTAAAAAATATCACAAAGTTTTGTTTTTACCAAATTATGTTTCTTAAAAGTATAGCCAACATTCGTGAAAACGGTCTCTTTGTATATATAACTATAACCGAGATAACCCCGTAGTGCATTGAAAATGAGACACCTTCAGTTTAACTATTTCATATCTTAATCCTACCCAGTGACAATATGCATTGCTAAGTTTACTGGAATATTTTTAGTAATTTGTATCTAATAGTTCGTTTTCATCATTGCTGATGAAAAGTTCCTGATAGAGATTATATTTATATTTTTAACTAATCTTAATAACTGCTCACATATCACACCATTTCCCAAAAAATTATAAAATATAAAATATTTATATGAAATATAATGTGAAAGGACGAGGAGACTTGATAAACTATTTTATATTTTTATAAATGTGTTTACAAAGAATTAAGTACATGCAATCTATAAAATAATTATCCAATAAAATATTATATCCTTCTGATTATTTTGCTATTAATAGGTACCTTGACCAAATATGGGCACTTCCCCCCCCCCCCCTTAAAATTCTTGACAAAATGACAAAAAGCCAAATTTCCACATAAAATTGTTTCCTGTACCTAATCATTTAAGCTGAAGGCATATGAATATGCACTAGATCTATTTGTATCTATTTGCTACTAGATGGCGACAAATGTTAAGTGTTCGCAGTTTCGTTGTGTTTTCTTTATAAATACTAGTAAATTCTTCTTAAGGTTTTGTAGATACATCCCACTAGGTATAATAATCAATTCTGTCAGGTACTAAAGGTTATACAAATGTACCCTTTAATTTAAGGTACTATTACATTAATAAAAAAATTAACGGTTTAGAAAAAAAATGTTAAAATGTATAATTTTTAGTTCCGAATATGGGCATCACATATATATCTAAATATGAGCAGCGCCTATAATAACTTACATATTATTGGTTTAGTTGTTTTTACACAATTATAAAGAGAATTTAAAATATGTAGATACCTAGTAAATCTTTTTCCAGATATGCTTGTGCCAAAAAGCACAATTCCGAACATTCTGAAACAGATAGGTAAGCAAAACACATCCTTTAATGATCTTATCCCTACCCCTGAGCCCTGAGATGGAAACGGTTAAAGCAAAAAAGCCCAGAAAATTAATCAACTAGAAAGCTTATTTGAAGGTCACCCGGGATGTTTTTGCAGAAAAGAAAATGAATTCCAGCACTGCTGTAAAAAAGCAAAAAAGGAGTGGCCTTTGCGATAAAATTAAATCATCGCGCACTCTCGATAATTGCAAACCATCTACAAGCAGCCTCAAAAGAAAACCAAAAAAAGATATTGATTCTTCGTATTGTTTTTTATGTGATGATGACAGAAAAACAGATGTGAGGTAGTGTACCTTATGCAATACCTGGATACATGAAGATTGTTTAGATTGTTTAACTGATGCATCATATTTTTTCTGGAATTTTAGGTTTTGAACTTATTAAGATTTTAAAAACTTTTTGGTGTTTTATAGTTATGTTTATAAACTATTTAGAAAACTTGGTTATGTTTGGAAATTTTATGTTTATGTTTAATTTGTGAAGATTTTTTTATTTTTTGAAGTTTTATATTTTTATTAATTTTTTTAATAACTTGAGTTTACTTTATCCAGGCATCATAGCAATTACTTCATATTTTACAGTGTATACAGTGTTATTCATGCAAAGCGGGTATTAGACGTTTTTTGAGTTCGGTTAACGATAAAAATCTGATTTTTTTTATGGGGGAGGTTTTGGATTATTTCCGATCCAATGAAAATATTTTCAGGTTTGCCTAACTTCCGGTTATACCGGAAGTAGACCACTACTTCGTTATTTCAAATGGAACACCCTGTATATTATTGCATATTTGAATTCTAGAGTCAATTTTAGATAGTTTCATTAGATGCTCTTATTTGAAAACTTGGCCGTTTTCGAAATATTTATTGTATTTATAAAAAATGAGAGGAAATCGGGTAAGTTTTGAAAAGTAATATCTGGCATTGTATAAAATAAAATTTATTGTAATTTTAACTGATGAATAAGGAAGGCTCCAGCTCCCGAACGATGGATTAAGTGTTTCCCTAAAAATGTACCGAGTGTGTAAAATATGCTGTTCAATAAATAAAAGTTCAATGCACAATATTTCGTCAATTTCAAATGGAACACCCTGTATTTTATTTCACCATAAGATGTAGAAATGAATTCTGAGTCGATTGGTATTAGCATTCCCTATACCTGAAGTTCATAATTTTGAAGTTATACGACATTCTTCAAAATATTATCTAAAATTACACAAACCTGCATAGATAGCCGTGAATACCCAGCTTATAATAATTAATAAACAATAATATATTTACTATTCTTTGTATGTACTTCTGTCGCATTCCCTACACCAAATAATCCTTTTTAAAAGTTGAGATCTTGAAGATTTATTACAAGTCGTTCACAGAAGTCATCGGTGTAATTTATTATAAATAGTAGGCAATGAAGACAATAGTTTCTGATCTTTGATATTCTGACATTACAAACGCCAGTATCAATTTTTCCATTTTTTTGCGCATTATGTTTATGAATTTATGGCTGCTTATACAAACAGTGTAATATTGGATTTATTTGTTATTTATGGAGAAAATAGACAAATTATTAGCAGAACATGCAGAAAGTTGAATAAGAAGTACCCAAATATACCACATATGACCAATAATAAGTTCTGAATTAAGTCTAATTTTCTTAGTTTTGGTAAAGTGAAAGCAGAAAAATCGATTCTCAAGCCAGTTATAAATAATGAAAATAATGAAGTAAACGTACTTGCTTACTTTCATGCAAATCCACAAGGATCAATTCCTAGTGCCAGTAATGACAGGTTTATGGTATTTTTCCGTTCAGAGAATTTTGAAAAAACACAGAATGCATAATTATTCGTATCAAAAAATGCAATCAAAACCTCAAGATATTGCGAGACGGGAAGAATTCTGTGAACGAATTTTAATAAATATTCAGGAGGATCCTAACTTTTTAAAAAGGATTATTTGGATTGATGAAGCCAAATTTTATAAAGAAGGAATTTATAAAAATTTCCAAAATAAGTTTAGTTTTAACGTTTTCTGTTTATTAATGGATGATCAAATCGAATATTATATTTACGAGGAGAATTTAACGCAGCCCACGAGAAAGACCGGCCATGGCGCGTAAACATCACGTGACCGTAGGAGTTCCAGAACGCCGTGCGCTGTCAAGTGTCAATAGTTGTTGTCATGTCTGTGAAATGTAAAACAGGTGTTTACTATTTTGTTTACGTCGTTTTGTGAACTTGTTACCTAAATACTGTGATCAATTAAAAGTCGCAGTAAGTTATTATTAGTCAAATAGAAAACATTAAATTATAAGGTATAAATAATCTGTGAATTAAGTATACTTAACTAGATAAACAATGCCGCGAACGTGTAGTGTTGTTGGTTGTCGGTCCAACTATAAAACTGAAACTGAATATGTGTCAACTTTCAACTTACCAGTGGATTTAAAAATGCGAGAAATTTGGCTACGAAAAATTCCCAATGATTTAAGTGTTTTAAAACGTCCACAAGTTTGCATCAAGCATTTTTCTGAAAAGTATATCATTTGGTTTGATAAGTGTGTTGTGAAAGGAGAGTTAAAAGAGTTCAAAAGACAGAGACCCAAATTAACAGAAAATGCTGTACCTACTATTTTTGAAAATGTCCCCAAATACCTAAGTAAAGATCCTGTATTTCCTGTTCGATTAGCTGATGTTGAGGAGCAACAAATGGAAATCGCAATAAAAGAAAGTCTTGAAACACTTCAAGCTCACAAGAATTCAAAGGTTTTATCAAATATTGAAGACATTTCGAAGTTTTATTGTGCAAATAATGAAATAAACAAAAATTGGATCTTAACGCAAGAAGATGACAAAGTTTTCCTGTGCCTGATGAAATTTTTGGACAAGAATCCATCACTATTAGGATCGCTAGTTGTTGAGAAAGATCTGTCATTTTTTGTGAATCTTAGCAATTTGCCGGTATCAAGAAATAAATTGCCAAAAAAACTACGAGGTTTGGTTCTGGACAGCACCGATATGCTTGAAGGGCTAATGCAGTTTATTGAAATGAAAGTTTTAAACAGTAAAGAAATGGTAACAGATAAAATAGATTTAGTAATAGACATTCTTAGTGACATTTTTGATAGTGACAGTGAAAAATGTGTTCAATTATCATTTCTTATTGAGCAACTAGGTCTTTTGAAAAGGTCACCTGAGAATCGAAGATATAGTGGATACACTTTATTGTTGGCTTCATCTTTGTTTATACAGTCATCCACGGCATACTTGTCAATTTACAAAAGTAAGGTAATATATCTTCCCCACCCTCGCAATATAAAAAAACTGATTTGTAAAATATCGCTAACAGATAGTAATCTCTCTGGTAGTGTGCAATATTTAAAAAGTAAAGCACAACTTCTAAAACAACATGAGTTTATAGTTAACTTACACATTGACGAAATATATATTAAACCTGAATTAAACTTTAAAGCTGGTCAGATATTAGGCAGTAGTAGCAATGATCATTGCAAGGCTGCCAAAACTGCCCAAGTGTTTATGATATCTAGCTTAACCTCAAAATACAAAGATGTTGTTTGCATAACACCCATATCTACATTGACAGCTGAGCTTTTAAAAGCTTTTCTATTGGATGTCATTAAAGAAGTTGAAGCTGTAGGTTTTCAAATTGTATCTATTGTTTCTGACAATAATGCGGTGAACCGAAAAGCTTTTCAAGTTTTTACTGATACTGAGACATTGGAGCCATGCATATCTCACCCTTTAGATCCTTCAAGAAAATTATTTTTCATATTCGATGTTGTACACATTTTAAAATGTGTCAGGAATAACTGGATAAGCAATAGAGTAAAAAATAGTATATTTAAATATCCTGAGTTTGAGGCTGATCATTCAGAGAGAAATATTGAAAATATTAATTTTTTAAAAGCAAATTTTAAACTTTTGGAACAACTGTATGAGAAGGAGAAAAATTCGATAATTAAATATGGACACCTTTTGAACTATAAAGCTTTGTATCCGACAAACATTCAAAAACAAAATGTAAAATTAGCTCTAAACATTTTTAATGAGAAAAATATTGCTGCACTTCGATTAGGCTTAGAAAACAGCGAAAATGTCCCAGGAACTTGTAACTTTTTAAATATATTTTGTACCTGGTGGAAAATTGTAAACGTGAAAAGTGCTTTTGAGGGTCAGCGCTTTAATGACGATTATAGGGAACCAATAAGGCAGAATTCTTTTATACAACTTGAATTTTTGAAAAAATTAGATTCTTGGTTAGATCAATGGCGAAATACTGTGTCAAGTTCTGAACGACTTTCTGTGCCAACCTTTCAGTCTCTTATAACTACATCAAAAGCTTTTATATTATTAATACCCTATTTATTTCAAACGTACCCGCTTGATTACATTTTACTTAGTAAATTTCAAAACGACGTACTTGAGGGTAGATTTGGACATTACAGACAATTAAGTGGGGCAAATTATTATATTAGCTATGTACAAGTTTTAGAAAGTGAAAGAAGGTTGCGTTTTAAAAGTACCATGTTGCTATTCCAGAAAAATAAAGATATACCCTCACATATATCCCTAAAAAATATTTTGACCTCCATTTCACCATCTGATCAATATAATAATTATTGTAGTCAGGATTTTGAAAATTTTATAGTTTTATTAGACGATATAAAGGATTTTTCGATTGAAAGAATACCAGAGGAAAAACTTCCAATCCTAACATATATTGCAGGATATGCCGCACGAAAGGAATTGCGTCTAAAAAAATGCAACATATGTTTAGATTGGTTAAATCTTTCAGGAAAAGTGGTCGATATAGATTTACAATCGTTACCTTTCGATCTTATCATGGAACTTGATAGGGGAAAACTAACGTTGCCAAGCGAACATGCAGTCTTTGCAGTGTCTTTGTGCTGGACAATTTTTCAAAAAATTATAGATGAACATTACATTCAGTTCATTGAATGTGAAAACCATCTCTCACTCATTCATAAAATCACTTGTTTCTTTTTACAAAATTATTGTGAAATGGTGGATATTGAAAATTTTTCATTAGATGACCCTACCGAGTGTTTATGTGGAGAGAAACTATCGCTAAAGCTTGAGAAAATCAGTTTAAGAGCATGCAAAATTTTTTTAAATAATTTTATTAAAAAGCAAAACGATATAGTATCTGCTAATAAATCGTTGGATAAGTATTCAGACAAAGATGATGACACTCAAAGAAAAATTAAAAAATTAAGAGCTTGTTAAACCAAAAAGGATGTAAAGATAGTGAGATTATTGTATTCTTTTGGTTTAAGTTTTTTATTTTATAGATACAGTTTCTTCGTCCTTTAATAAAAAGTTACATCAGTAAAATATATATATTTTTTTTAATTTCTGCTTATATATGAACAGAAAATATCGTCAATCCATTTAAATTATGCCACAGCATACGAGAAAGGCATGTTAAACAGCTAATATAATAATAATGCTGGAACTCCTAAGATCACGTGACCGCCGATATGTGATAACGCGCCATGGCCGGTCTTTCTCGTGGGCTGCGGAATTTAACTAGTTAAAAGTATGTGAAAATTTTGAGAAGGGTTGTTGCCAACTTTAACCGATAATTTACCACTTAATATTTACAATTCTTTATATTATCAATTGGACGGTTGTGGTCCACATAATACCAAAGAAGTTTATGAGGAGTTGGTATTGGTGTGAAGTTAGCAACGATTTTCTAGCAACGAATTTCTTCATTTCCACCACGGTCAATTATCGTTGCGGTAAAGTATAAGCGTTATAAATCAATTTCCTGTTGTGTAATGCATTTTTGTTCAGTTGGAAATAGGTAACTACATATCCTTTGTGTTTAATGAAGTCATAAAGTTCCAACCAAAATGGCACAAGTGACAAATAATGAAATAACTTAAGCCATACTTTCGTTCTTAAATGGAGACTTGTGTCAATGTAATTTCTGGGGCAGTTAACAAGAGGCAATAGCTATAACTATAAACAAAAAAAATGTAACTGACAATCCGTCAGGGGTGTCCAAATAGGATAAAAGGTAATTAATTTAATAAAGCACATAATACTTGAATCCTTAAATGAAAACCTGCGTCAAACAAATTTTGAACATTACTTGTAAATATTTTTCTTTTTCAAATTGTTCTTAATATTTTGTAAAATTTTGTAATATATTTTTGTAGCTTTTTTGTTGTTCATTACGCAGCGTATCAGACGATTTTTAAAATTTTACGTTTTTCAATTCTTTTAACAGTGACAGTATGAGTAGAAAATATGCAGCTGTATATGCTACAATTTGTTAATTGCAAACAAGTTTCGATAAAATCCTATAAAACTTAACAACCAGTTACCAGGTACAAAGAACAGTAAATATATTACTGTTTCTTAATTATTATAAGCTGTGTATTCACGGCTAACTATGCAGATTTGTGTAATTTTAGATAATATTTTGCGGAACGTCGTATAACTTCAAAATTATGAATTTTAGGTATATAGAATACTAATACCAATCAATTCAGAATTAATTTTTACATCTTATGATGAAACAAAATATAGGGTGTTTCATTTAAAATTGACGAAATATTGAGCATTCAACTTTTATCTATTGAACAGCATATTTTACACATTCGGTAAATTTTTAGGGAAACACTTCATACATCGTTCGGGAGCTGAATTGCTTTCTTATTCATCAGTTAAAATTTCAATAAATCTTGTTTTATACAGTTCCAGATATTACTTTTCAAAGATTACTCCATTTCTTCTCATTTTTTATAAAAACAATAAATATCTCGAAAACGGCTAAGTTTTCAAATAAGAGCATTTAATGAAACTGTATCTGAAATTGATGGTAGAATTCAAATATGCAATAATATACAGGCTGTTCCATTTGAAATAACGAAGTTGTGGTCTACTTCCGGTATAACCCGAAGTGATGGAAACCTGAAAATATTTGCATTGGATCGGAAATAATCGAAAACCTACCCCCTAAAAAAATCAGTTTTTTGTCGTTAACTGAAGTCCAAAAACGTTTAATACTCGCTTTGCGTGAATAAGCCATATATATATATATATATATATATATTATATTAATTTTATTTTAATTAAACTTGTTTGTAATTCAATTTAAATTTTTAACTCCTTTATTTTTGAGTGTTAAATTATATTTGCCTCGACCTATTTTTAGCATTTATTGAATATTTAAATTAATTTTATTTTAATTAAATTTGAGTTTAGTGTTGGGCGCCAATTATATTTTAGATTATAGTAAATTTTCGTAATTTTTAATTTTCTCAATTAATCAACTTCCATGTTATACATAAGAAAACATTTTGCTTACCTCCTTAATCTACAACTCCTTCTTTTCAGCTATTCACTTATATTCACTCTATTTTGTTTTTATTTTAAATAATTTAAAAGTTATTTAATTTAATAAATTTTTTTTTAGAAATTGAATCTATTGAATTGTTTAATTAATTTGGAACAATGATTGACTCTTTTTCAGGTGGGGTTCATTACAAATATTTTCTTGACTGTAATATTTTCAATTTAATATAATAATTTTTTTTTTATTTTTAATTTTTAAAAGTATTCTGTAAATTTGTTCTAGCAAATAAACCTCTAGTTAAATTTAACAATCCTTATTTTATTTAATCAAATAGAAACATATGTCCGTGGACAAAAACTTGATCTATACAAATTTATGTAATTTGGGTTGCCTAACATCTTACTATTTGCAGATCTATTATTAAACACTTTACATAACTGTACTCAACTATATAAATTCTGCACAAACAGGTTATGTTGCTTAAACTAAAACTAAAATATTACTAATTATGCAAAACTGTTATTAAAATTGTTCATATATGTGTGACAAATTCTGGATATTATTCTTCTTCTGGATCATTTCTCTGGATCTCTTTTAAGGTAAGTGCTTTATTTAGACTCCTGTCTATTTTAGGCCTGACTTTTTATCTAGATAATCTGTTATAGCTATATATTTAAAATCGTCTTATTTATACAATTAAATGAAAATATAATCTCAATATTTCTGCTTGTAGATCTCTGCTATCTTTTCTCCAGCTGTGTATTAATTTTAAGCAAGTGATTTGACAAACAAACTTACTTTGAGGTTATCTTGTTATCCCTGCTTATCTCTCGATATATTTTTTAACAACTTTCCTTCTCAATTTCTAGTCAAAATTCCACTTTTTTCTTTGATTTTTCAAAAAGGACGCCGCTTCGGTTTTCTCAAAATTTATTATTCTATCTCTTAGCAACAATTTCAATTCATTCTTTTTCATGGAACTTCGATTTTACCCATGTCTTTAGTCACTCTTTTGCACTTAAAAGTCTTTTCTTAAACACTTCAATTTACTTTAAATTGTTTTTTAATACTTTTTAAAAACTACTCTCTTATTTAATTAACAAATTTATATTACTTAATTTATTATTTAACTATGCTTATTTTCTAAAACAAATCCCTTATTTTATTTTAAAATACCTTCTCTTATCTAGTTACTATCTGTCAAATTTTATTTGATTATAATTTAAATGTCCTTAATTCTCACAATTCAATATATGAATTTTAATAAATCATTGATAACTTTTCAATTACTTATTCATTCCTTTTGAAATTTAATAATCTTAAACTTTAATCTTTTCTGATTGAATATATGTCAATAGCTCTGGTTTTATTTTACTTTTTCTAATTGTACTGTGCCTAAATATTGTCATGTGTCTAACATTTTACATATGTATCAATCATATATTTATCCCTATAATTCTTTTAGTAGATCTAGAATGTCTTAATATATATATATATATATATATATATATATATATATATATATATATATATATATATATATATATATATATATATATATATACAGTGTTATTCAGAACCTATCCATAATAAAATTTGGGGATGTTCAACATACATGTAGAAATGTGGTAGTGCAAAAAAAATTTTTTTTGGCGGGGTCTGAAAACTGTTTACAAATTTTTCATTGCACGCCGCTGGATACTGGTCCACTGTAATGGAGTGACCTTGGGACTGACAATACAAACTAGCTAGCACGAAAAAACCGGCGCACCCGGCGCACCCGGCGCAAAAAAGATTTGCAGCGTTTTTACTTTAAAATAAACTTAAAGATAGATAGGCTTCCAGGTACAAAAAACTTGTTTACTGTTTTTTGTCGGAATGTGGTATATCCGATGTCGTTGAAGTACAGTTACCCATCTACGTAGTCCTTTATAATGGTATAACTTTAAACATTGTTTACGGGAAATCCTAAGCCTTTTATTATAAATTGTTTTGGTGATATCGATTTCTTAATTAAGGAAGCACATATCCTCAAAGTTTTATAGATGAGTTCTGAATAACCCTGTATATATATATATATATATATATATATATATATATATATATATATTCAAAAGGAAAAGCTTCGCAGAAACCTCCATATTTAACCAGACAACACTTTGTGTCTGGGTCGTGCTCGAGGTGTATTGCCACCTACGAAAAGCACTGTCGTTTGCGACTCTACCACTGGACAGCGGTGCTGCCCCCGGTGTCATCATGCTACTCGCAGACTACGTAGTTTCTGCCTGTTAGGCTTCGTCAGTACGAGATAAGCACAATGACACCGCGCGCCAATATTCTTGGCTGTGAACGTGACCTTGTATGATTCGGGGTCGAGTGGGACTATCACTCTTTGCCCTCCTCATCTCTGTAGGCCTGGACGGCCTCGTAGAGGTGGACCCCATCCCTCACCAACCCCGATCACAAGAGTGATAGGTGTGGGCGATTTGTGGGATCTCCTCCTGTCCTGGCTCTACCCTGCCGGCCGGGTAGGATCTTCTGGCGCTCTTCTGTCTTGATGTTCTTTCTTCGCCGGCATGTTACCCCCGGGGATGGTCTGTTATGGGCGGGGGCGGCAATTGCCGCTCCCGCCCTGGGATTTGTGGTTAAGTGGGGTCAGGATTGGTTTTGTAGCCTAGGGATCTCTAAAGGACAAAATGGCCCATTAGTGAGTGTCGGGGAGGGAAGTGGATATCGAGTGTACCCGCGACCGCAGTCGGCGGCCGCGACTTCGAGGGAGGTCTGTGGGTAGTCTATGTCTCTTCGTAGTCTCCTACTCTTGCTCCAGGTGGAATCTGAAAATGTTACCTTATACCTTATCCTGGGTCCAGGAGTTGGAGCCTTGGCCGCTTGTACTTAGCTGCCACGTCGGGTGCGTAGTCCACGGCTCTCCGGATTAGCGGGTTGCTGTGCGTCTCGTCTCGTGCAAAGACTTTCTCACCTCGTCTTCTGAGGACCTCCAGGACTGGGACGTATCTAAGTCCCGGTATAGGTCGGCGTTGCGCAGGTAGTATGGGGCGCCTGTTGCGCACCTCAGGGCCATGTTTTCCACAGCCTGCAGTCTTCGCATATGAGTCTTCGCCGCATAGGCCCATGCGGTCGCCGCGTATGTCATCTGAGGTTGAATGACGGTCTTGATGAGGGTTTTCTTGTTCCTCAGGCTGAGCCCGCTGGTGGAGCAGAGCATGGGATACAGCATTCCCCTGACCCGTCGTGCCTTTTGCACGACGTTCTCGATATGGGTTTTCCACGTGAGTCCTCTGTCCAGGGTTACCCCTAGATATCGGGCTGTGTCTCTCCATTCGATGTTTTCCCCGTGCAAGATGACATGTCCCTGCGGCTTTTGACCATACCTGCGGGAAGAAAGAATGGCGTTAGATTTGTCCGGATTAATAGCCACCTTCCATCTGTTGCACCAGTTCTCAAGAAGAAGCACTGCCTCTTGGAGGTACCTCGTAACCATCCTGGCCTGAAAAGACCGTGCAATGATGGCCGTATCGCCTGCGTACAGAGCTACCGAGGTACGGAGCGTCCTAGGCAGGTCCGACGTGAAAATGTTGAACAGTTGGGGTGATAGGACAGTGCCCTGGGGTACTCCTGCTTCCATGGGGCGGATGGTTGAAAGTTCTCCATCTATCCCCGTTCTCAGTTGCCTCCCGCGTAGGTACGAGCCGACCAGTTTTACCATCGCTACTGGGTAGCCTGCGTCGATCATCTTGACAAGCAGACCGTCGTGCCATACCCTGTCGAAGGCCTTGGCCACGTCTAGGAGGACAGCGCCGGTGACGAGTCTGTTGTTGAACCCCTCGGTGATATGTTCCACCAGCCTCAGGATTTGAAATTCAGCAAAATTCCCTTCTCTGTAAGCGAACTGCTCATCCGGGATAGCGTGCAATTCCTCGGTGATCTCCAGCAGTCGCTCCTTTATTACTCTTTCCACCACTTTGCTCGCCGCTGGTAGTAGGCTGATCGGTCGGTAGCTAGAAGGGAAAGTTAGATTCTTACCTGGTTTGGGTATCAATACCACGTGCGGAGTTTTCCATCTGCTAGGGAAAAAGCGGAACCTCAGAATTGCATTCGTGATATTCACTAGTGCTGCTACTCCCTTGCGAGGTAGCTTCCGAAAAACCAGATTTCCTATCTCGTCGCATCCCGGTGCTTTTCGGATTTTCGGTCTCCTTAGGATAGTATTCACCTCCTCTGGGTCGGTCGGGCGGAACAGCGTATCGTCGGGCATTCGCTCTATCCGTCGAGCACGTCTTCTCACCTCGTCTGTGAATTCATCGTCCTCATCCGGCAAATTGTTCTCAGCACATTGGACGGATCAACGTGGATCGGAGGTATCTTTCGGCGATGTGTTCTGAGCGTTCTCTGGGTGTTCCATAGACTTCTATCCTCGGTGTTCAGCGACTCGAGATATCTCTGCCACCTAGCCTGATGATGCTCGTGCAATGCGGCTTTGACTCTTCGGTTAAGCTGGTTTAATGCCAGCTTGTCCTGCGGGAGTCTCGTCCGCTGAGCGTGCTTCTTGGCCCTGCGTCTGTCCACTATCAGCTCCATAACCTGTAAAGGAAGTTCACCCGTAGGATTAAGTGCATATCTTACCTGACTCTCCGTAGTGCTGGTCTCCAGAGCTGCGCGGATATCATTCTCAAGGCTCACGACGGTGGCTTCGATGTCCTCCTCCGTGTCGATGACTCGAAAGGGTACGCAGATCCTCTGCATTTCTGCTCGGAACTGCTCCCAGTCTGTGCGCCGCTTAGTGAAGGTGGTCTCGGTGGGCTGATGTCCACCTAGGCGTAGGAGGATGGGGCTGTGATCTGTAGATTCCTCGTGCAATGTCTCTACTTCAGCCACCATCGGTATTGCCTTGAGTAAAGCAATATCCAGCATGTCTGGTGCTCCCGCGTGTCCGTGGTGTGTAGGTTCCTCCGGTCCCCATACTGCCACTTCGCCATTCACCTCCAAGTAGCCCAGTAGAACCCGTCCTCTGGCGTTGGTTGAATCGCTGTTCCACATCGGGGACTTGGCATTGAAGTCGCCCATTGCCACCACTTGGGGGTTGACCGCTAGGGCCACCTCTAGCTCCTGCGCCAGGAGCGGGAGATTTTGTGGCTGGTAACAGGTCACCACCGCTAATTCACCATTCCTTTCGTATTCCATTCCTTTCGGTCCGGATCACGATTGCGGCGGCTTCCATGTTGTCCATCTGCGGCGTTGTAATCTCATGGTGGTCTAACCCTCTTCTGACTAGCAGCGCGACTCCGCCTCCCAGTCTGCCATCTCTGTCCCTGCGGTACATCTCGTAGCCTGGAACTCTGGTTCTGGTGTTTTCACTCAGCCATGTCTCCTGTAGTGCAATCACGTCTATTTGTCTATTTCCAGACGTGACAGGAGTTCTTGGATTTCGTGTTTTCTTGCACGGAACCCGTTGACGTTCCACGACGCAAGTCTGAGCGATTTGGGCCTCGATCTACCTGTAAACATTACCTTTTTACCAGTTGTGGCGCATTGGCCAGGAAGGTGCTCATCGCCGTCCACCACTCCTGCATTTGGGCCATCATTTTCGCCGTCTCGTCCAGGTTGATGGCTGGCGGGGTCGCGGTTTTCCTCGCTCCCGCGATTTCCGGCCTGGGCCTAGCTACTTCCTCGTAGCTCCCCCTGGTCCCTGCTGCTGCGGCCGGTTTCCTGCTTGGGGCTGCCGTTTTCTTGGCCGGCGTAGGCTTCGGGAACCTCGGGCAGCCTCAGCAGCTCGTTGGGTGGGCGCCCTCGCAGTTCGCGCATTTTGCCGGCGTGTCTCTCGACTTGCGGCATTCTGTTGTGGGGTGGTTCTCTCCACATTTAACGCATTTGGCCTGGGCGGTGCACCGGCTCTGCCCGTGCCCAAACTTCTGGCACCGGTGGCACTGGGACGCTCCCTGTTGCTGTCGCTGCCTTTCGACCCTCACTACCAAACCACAGCATCTTGGACTAGTACCAGGGGCATGAGCTGCTTTGTCCTCCGGCTCGTCATCCGGTAGAAGCTTTGGGGGCAAGTCCTAGACTCGTCAGGTCGTCTTGGATGTTCTGGTCGGCCACTCCGATGGGGATTCCCCTAACTACTACCCTCAGTAGTTTGTCTTCTTGGAGGGAATAGGTATGATACTCCCTATTTTCCTCCGTCAGGACTCTCGTCAGCTTCCTGTGGTCTTCCACCGTGGCTGGGGTTATGTTGACTCCTCCGCTGATTAGCTTTGCCTTGGTAAAAGCAATGCCCCTTTTGCTCAGCGTCTTGCTGACTGTGGTCCATTGCCTTTCGTCGCGGAGTACCACGGGCGGGATCTTCTTTTTGGCGGGCTCTGCTGCTGGGATGGCAGCATTGTCTTCGCCTTCTTTGCGGGCGTGTTTGGTCGGCTCCTCGTCCGATGTCCACCTGAAACAGAAAGCGAGATTATTTTTCGCTTACCTTGTCTAGTCGCAGTTTCCGCGGCGGGCGCGGCGCCTTTTTGGGCGATTGTTTTGCCTTTAGGTACCGCCCCCGTCCTCGCGGTCACCGCTTGTTATTTTGCTGTCGGCCCCTTAGTCTTAGCAGTTACTATATCTCGCAGCTCCTTAATTTCTTTTCTCAGCTCCTCTACGATTTGTTGTAGGGCGTCTCTCCTCCTTCAACTCGAAGAAGAGGTGCGCCGGCACTGTTGTGACCGGCTTCGGCGTCGGCGTCGCTGCTCTGAAGTCATCCGCATCCGATTTCTCGGAAGTCGACGACTCCATCGGCGTCACTTTCGGGCGCTGTGCCATGCTTCCTCCAAGCAAACACTAGCTAACCAGTTTTACTTCCTTCCTTCTCTCTGATTGTCTTTGCACAGACAGTTTGTTGTGGGGCCTCCACTTCGTATGCTCGCCTTCGATAAATCGATAACTCGCACTATTTGTTTCGCTCTCGTAACCTACGTGTTGCCACTTCGGATGTTCGCTCGAAACTGATCACAATGACACCACAAGCAGCAAAGACACTTAGAGAACACCACCAGCATTCTGCTGGTAGGATATAACTGTCTCCATCCAGCGGCAGAATCGCAAACTATAAAGCCCGGCTAGGCTGCACTACTCGAGAACAAGTGTGCGTCTGGAGGCGGAAGATATTCAAAAGGAAAATCTTCGCCGAAACCTCCATTTAACCAGACAACACTTTGTTTTTGGGACGTGCTCGAGGTGTATTGCCACCTACGAAAAGCACTGTCGTTTGCAACTCTACCACTGACACCGGGGGCAGCACCGCTGTCCAGTGGGGTAGAGTCGCAAACGACAGTGAATACAGAGAATATGGTAACGCGTAACGTGATTTACCAAGAACAGTAAATCACGTTACGCGTTACCATATTCTCTGTATTTACTAATAATTTTACTCACTGTTAAACGCACAATTGGTGGTCGATCTTGATGAGTATTATTAAACAGCTCACACACTTCTGTTGCAGTTCTCCTTCTATCCCCGTAACCAACCATCATAAGTACCTCAATCCGTTCTTTCTCCGAAACAGACATTATTAGATGAATAATACGAGATAAACAATAAAATAATAACAATGAAATACCTAAATTATGGATTTAAATTTTGCTACGTGTTAAACAAATTAAAATTTTGACATTAGATAAAGCAATAATATTGTTTGGTTTCAATAAATTCCAGAACCTACTCAGTTTAAATTTAGAGAACATTTGTAGGTTTTTTAACTGTAAATTGCATTTATATCGAAAAATTTCTTCTGTAACCCTATAAAGGTTTTTTCTGTAAAGTTTTAGTCAAAGATACGTAAAAAAATGTGTTTCTCATGAATTCCGAATAAAAAATTGGGGTTGCCATTTAAAAAAAATTTTTTTTGCACCTCAGTGATACGTTACTGTACAAATAAATCAATACCTCAAAAATACAGAAAACTAGAATCAAAAATTGACGTGTCTGAGCGTTTTTGCAAAAAAACAATATTTTGAAAGTTATTTGGGGCGTTCCAGAGTTTCGAACCTCACTGTATATATACTGCCCTCCTTAACAAGAAAGTCGTAAGTGATTTTTTGGCAAAATGAGGTTCTTTGGTTTTTAGTAACCCTGGGGTGTCTAATATCGAATAAAATAGGAATTTTATCGAAATTCGTATTTTAAATATAAAAAAAATATGTTTAAAAAATTGTCGTATTGTACCTACATTCTAAGAGTAATTTTGCATAATACATAACATAATCAACACATGTGCACATGTGCATATATATAATATACAGCGTGAGTCAATAAGAACGAATTCTTTAGTAGCTTCTTAAATAAAGGAGATAGAGCAAAATGTTAAAAACGGGACTTGTTCTATCTCCTTTTTTCTATAACCCACAATTATTTTTAGATATCTGTATATCTAAAACTATATCTATCTGTAATTGAGGATTTAGAAAAAAGGAGGTAGAACAAGTCCCGTTTTCAACATTTTGCTCTATCTCCTTTATTTAAGTAGCTACTAAAGAATTCGTTCTTATTGACTCACGCTGTATATATATATATATATATATATATATATATATATATATATATATATATATATATATATATATATATGGCTTACTTACGCAAAGCGAGTATTAGACGTTTTTGGGCTTCAGTTAACGACAAAAAACTGATTTGTTTAGGGGGTACGTTTTCGATTATTTCCTATCCAATGCAAATATTTTTAGGTTTCCATCACTTCGGGTTATACCGGAAGTAGAACCGGTGCACCGTTGAGCGGTTACACCATCCAACATTTGTTTTTTATATGGAACACCCTGTATTTTATACGAGATTTTGATTAAGCTTAAAATTCCCTATGCATTGGTGCCCCGCTTGCTGGTATTGTATGCGGGGTTGCCAAGTTAGTTCGGTTTTTCAAAAAATTTGGGCAAAAACAAAACCTTGTAAAAAAAATCATAGTAGCTTTGTTTCTGATAATAAAAGGTTGAGATTCGGTATTTGGATAATCAAAACCTTATACCACAGCTTAATAAACAAACAGCTCGGGCACTCTCTTGACAGGAACGGTTTGCGCCGATCCACGTGCGCCGCTTCTTAGCCCCGCCTTTGAGAAGAAAACAGCACAGTTTCGAACTGAAATAGGGAAATCACTTCGTGTTGATTATCGATTAAGCCAGCGACGTAGTTATTCTTGCGAATTTATTTTGAGTGTAGTGTTTGCTGTTTATTTATTGTGCCTTTTTTATTGTTTTGTTTTCTATAGTGTTCCTTTTTTCATTAGTGATAATGAGTAATTGAAAAACAGGAAACATATGTGCAACTAAAAACTGCAATAATAAAGCTAATTGTAATAAGAGATTTTTTACCTTTCCTAAGCAACCCGATCGGTAAGTAGATAAAAATGTGTTATACATAAATGTAATTTAGTACCTATGTAAGTTAACTTAATTTAGGAAATTCATTCATAGACAGCCAATAATATGGTTTATACAATCAATCATTATATGGTTATAATTTCGTTTAAAAGTTGGCCAGCTGTTATATTTTAGTTTTAGGAAAAACTAAATTATAGAACAGTACTGCGCAAGTAGTCTAGTGTAATTTTTTTCACAAGATGTGTTTAAAAATAATGTTAACTAATTTTTAAAAATATTAATTTTTTTTAGGGCAAGGATATGGCTAATGAAAGCCAATAGGGGAGACCTTTTGGAAAAATTGAACACACTTCATAAAAGCCATAGACTATGTCAAGATCATTTTGAGAAAAGAATGTTCACTAACCATCTTTGTGAACGTTTAAATGCAAATGCATTTCCTACAGTATTTCCTTCACTTGAAGGAAGCTCAAAAAACATCTGTGGTGATCACATCTATTCCAAGCCAATGCTTCTTCCGGCAAAGATCCGAGTCTTAATTAGTTTTATTTCACTTATTTTTGGTTTTTACTACTACTGGGTATATTGTACATTTTTGTGAACAGTTAATTTTGAATATTTATATAGGTGGAATGGAAGAACTGCAATGCCGAATTCTTACCGTTTGTGTTTCTTTCTTTCTTTTTTCGTTAAGAACACAATGAAGATTTTTTTATTATTATTTATTGTATGTACCTCATTGTAAAGTATTGTCTATTTTTATTTTTGTAAATAATTAATGTGTAATAAACATATGTACATAACTACTATCTCAAATTTCTTTTTTAAAACTTTCCCAAATAGGTAGATCTAAATCCCATTAAATACTGTTTCTAAATTAGGCATCACCGTATTGAAGTATTGTCTATTTTTATTTTTGTAAATAATTAATGTGTGATAAACATATGTACTTAATTACTATCTCAAATTTCTTTTTTAAAACTTTGCCAAATAGGTAGATCTGAATCTCATTATATACTTATTTCTAAATTAGGCATCACCGTTTTATTCATGTCTATTTCAAAAGTTAGGTATTTATAAAATGTTTCAAGAGTTTTTAACACGGCACTGTTATCGCTCATTTGCGATAACTACAAATATTATACGTCCAACTATGACTTCTCTTCTCAGTGCGAGAGCGATAGCGAATGTCGGTCATTGTCTATCGAAAACGGCCACATCAAAGGTGCCGCTGCAGAGTGCCCAAGCTGTGTGTTTATTAAGCTGTGCTTATACTATAAGCCGATATCATCGTAAAATTATTTGCTTGTACAGGATGTTTTTTCTAAGCAACTGAAGTGGTCTGAATATATTGTGTAAAAACTCGTTTTTCTTTTATGGAACTCCTTGTATATGGTAACACCAGACAAACGAGTATTAAATAAGCTCTCAAATGATATAGGGTTTGCTATATCTAACTCTAATAGTTTTCAAGATTAGATTAGATTTCAAGTTTTCAAATTTATACAAATATGGCAGTGACTTCTTTGTTATTTAATTATTTATTTATTTATGTAATTTAGTATATCAAGAAAAAACACATTTTCTAAAGTTTTTCTTGTTTTGTTCAAAACTGTGTAGTTTTTTTAATTTTTCTATCTGCCATGAACAATATTTTATATCATTTAAACACCCACCGGTATTTCCGTAGTTTCAAAAACACATCTGTTAAAAAAATTTATAGGAACCTGATAAACATTGAAAAATATGTTTTTTAAATAAATTAAGGAAACCAAATATTAACAAAAAATAATGAGGGATGAAACAACATAATTTTAAACGTCCACAAACTGAATACATCAATTTCTAATACAACATTATAAGTACTACTGGAAATGTCCTCCACCTTGAGCAATGCATCGTGTAACACGTGTTACAAAGAAGTCTCCACGTTTGTGAGCATTTGCCTGTTTACATGTGCAAACGAGTGTCTTATCCTTTCTCTCATATCTTAAGGTATTGTGGGTGGAGTCTGATAGACCATATGCTTTATAAAATCCCAAAGAAAAAATATAGTGATCAAAACCCTCATGTGATCATAGAAATTGATTTTCAGCACAACTGGACTGTGACTGTTTGGGGTGGGATTGTTGGTAACCATTTAGTGGGCCCATACTTTTTTGATGGACACGTAAATGAGCAAAATCATTTAAATTTTCTAGAAAATTATTTCCAAGATCTGTTAAACAATATGCCACTGGCAACAGTCCGCAGATTATGGTTTCAGCAAGATGGAGCATCTCCTGACTATGCTGCTGCAATGAGACATTATCTGATCGGGTATATCCACGCAAATGGATTGGACGCGGTGGTCCAGTCACGTGGCCAGCAAGATCGCCTGATCTTAATAAATTGGATTTTTTTCTTTAGGGTTTTATAGAAGATATGGTCTATCAGACTCCACCCTCAACACCTCAAGATATGAGAGAAAGAATAAAAAACTCGTTTGCACATGTAAACAGGCAAATACTCACAAACATTGGAGACTCCTTTGTAACACGTGTTACACGATGCATTGCTCAAGGTGGAGGACATTTCCAGCAGTACTTATACCTAATGTTGTATTAGAAATTGATGTATTCAGTTTGTGGACGTTTAAAATTATGTTGTTTCATCCCTCATTATTTTTTGTTAGTATTTCTTTAATTTATTTAAAAAATATATTTTTCAATGTTTATCAGGTCCCTATAAATTGTTTTAACAGATGTGTTTTTGAAATTACGGAAATACCGGTGGCTGTTTAAGAGATATAAAAATAATTCCTGGCAGTTAGAAAAGTTAAAAAAACTACAGTTTTGAACAAAACAAGAAAAATTTTAGACAATGTGTTTTTTCTTGATATACTTAATTACATAAATAAATAAATAATCAAATGACAAAGAAGTCCATACCATATTTGTATAAATTTGAATATCTTGAAAACTATTAGAGTTAGATATAGAAAACCCTTTGAAAGCTTATTTAATACTCGTTTGTTTGTTTGTCTGGTGTTACTATATACAGGGGGTGCCATAAAAGAAAAACGAGTTTTTACACAATATATTCAGACCACTTCAGTTGCTTAGAAAAAACACCCTGTACAAGCAAATAATTTTATGATGATATCGGCTTATAGCATAAGGGTTTGATTATCTAAATACTGAATCTCAACCTTTAATTATCAGAAACAAGGCTATACCATGATTTTTTTACAAGGTTACGTTTTTCCTCAAATTTTTTGAAAAACCGAAATAACTTGGCAACCCCGCATACAAGATCAGCAAGCGGGGCACCAATATATAGGGAATTTTAAGCTTAATCAAAATCTCGTATAAAATACAGGGTGTTCCATATAAAAAACAAATGTTGGATGCTGTAACTGCTCAATGGTGCACCCTGTATATCTAAATATAATTTTGGATTATAGAAAAAAAGAGATAGAACAAGTGCCCTTTTCAACATTTTGCTCTATCTCCTTTATTTAAGGAGCTACTAAAGAATTCGTTCTTATTGACTCACGCTGTATATATATAACAGATCTTTGATGTGCCCGTAATAGGAACCTAGGTTCTTAATATTGGCACTTATGGCAATTTTTAAAAAATAGTTGTACCTATACTATCTAATACTAGTTACCTACACTTTAGAGTTTAAAGTTGAATAATGTTTTTATTAAATATTCAACATTTTCCTTAGAAATGTCCTTATTTGGCCAAGGTAGGTATCTTATATAACTGGACTGTATTATTTACTCAATAAAGACAATATTATTTTATTATTATTATTATATTCACTGACTAAAAGTGTTTGTAAGTGAACTATTTTTTTCAAATGATAGATAACATAAAATTGTCTAACTATATCAGCCATAGTAAATTAATTTTATTACTAAATGCAACACATTATTTCATTGGCTGCACCATTGCATTAATGTATAACTTGTTAACAAACCACGCTTCCAGAAAAAGGATAGGCTGTTAGTGAGGGGAGGGTCAGGGGCGTTCTTAAAATGCCATTGTTCTGAAGCTACCAATAGAAATTCAGATGGGCGTCGTGTATCCTTTAAAGTCACTAAATGTTTTGAAGAATCAGTCCAAACAGTTGTTTAGGAGAATTCATCAGAGTTTGTTTAAGTTGTTCTAGTGATTGTTCTGTGTATTTAAGTGATTTCAATATGCCACGACCATCTAGAGACTCATATGGTGACCAAAAGCCACCTTATTCCTATATATCACTGACTGCAATGGCTATTTGGAATTCCCCTGAGAAAATGCTGCCGTTATCAGAAATATACAAATTTATAACAGATAGATTTCCGTACTACAGAAAAAATACACAAAGGTGGCAAAACTCTCTTAGACACAATCTTTCATTTAATGATTGTTTTATAAAGATACCAAGACAACCAGATAGGCCTGGAAAAGGTGCTTATTGGGCTTTACATCCAGCAGCATTCGATATGTTTGTCAACGGAAGCCTACTGAGGCGAAGAAAGAGATTCAAATTATTAAAAAGTGATAAAGAAATTTTAGAAAATGAACTAGCAGCTTTAACAAATATAAATAGAATATTTTTTTCTCCACCAAATCCTCCGGTAGATATAAATTCTACAGTAAATACGTCTGCCTTATCGACACAGACAGAACCTTCCTCGCCAACATTAACAAGGATTCCAGAGTCATCAGTTACTTGCGTAAGACCTAAAAGGTCTTTTACTATTGAAAGTCTTATTTCGCCAGACAAGCCGATGCCGGTCACTCCAAGTTCGACACATATTCTTCCTCATATCCATCCATGGGTATTATCATCGCCTTGTTATGATATCGCCTTTACGAACCCTATGTCTTTAATGCAATCTTCCTCAGTTCCATATGAAAACTACGGAATTTCTTCAGCTGAAGATTTATTTCGGATGTCCCAGTTATAGTCTAGTGACGACAAAGTGATTAACTTAAGGAAAAATATATTATAAACTGTTTAGACGAAAGAAACCAATCCTATTGAAAATAGACTGAGTTTAATTCAAATAGATTCCATTATTAGGCATCAAGTATGTAGTAGGTATTTGTTAACTTAGTTAGGTACCTACATATTTTCCGGAAAGCCAAGTTTAATTAATTATAGTTAAACAATAAACTCAAAAGTAAGTAATAATTAAATATAAGTTAGTAGGTACTACAAATAATATTCAAAAATATATACAAAATTTTCAACATAATGATTCATATTTATGCATTAGACTTTTATAGAGATATATTAAATAAAATGATAAAATAATGAAAACATAAAATATCAGATATGACCTTGATTTCAACTTTCTTATAATAACAGAAAGCAAACAACATCGGACTAAACAGAGATGTGTTTGAATTTAATGATTCTTCTAGGTCTATTTACCTCAAATTATTATTATTATAATTATTATTATTATTTATTATTATTATTATTAATAATAATGGCATTCTTTGGTTAGACAAAAGTAAATTCAAAATCTGGATGCCAAGATGTATTAAAATAGTGAAGTACTATGACTAATAACAAGTTAATGTATGAGTGTTATTGGCGATCTCAGAAATCTAGGCTGCTCTGTCCAGTTTTGTATATAAAATGATGGTATAGTTCCTTATCACTTCTATCAGTTGTGTGTGTGTGTGTGTCTGTGTGTGTGTGTGCGTGTGTGTGTGTGCGTGCGTGTGCGTGCGTGTGTGTGCGTGTGCGTGTGTGTGTGTGTGTGTGTGTCTATATAATCCCGCATAAATCAATTATTTTGAAAATTGTAAAGTTTTTGAAGAATCGCTCGAATTTCATATATTAAACTTTTTACAGGGCGACTTAATGAAGCTAGATCAATATAAACTTTAATATTGTAAATGAAACACCCAGTACTATTTTACATACTTGAAAAGAACTCTTTTTTACGAATACGGTCATATAAGGTCTTATGGGTCTATCTCTAATAATAAAGGAGATATACCCAAAAAAGTGTGTCATAAAAGCGATCTGTTGGAGAAAGACCGTCCCTAGCAACAAATCGATACTCTCTTTCTAGCACATTGCTCTTATGACACACTTTTTTGGGCATATCTCTTTTGACCGTATCTCTTTTACACATATGACCGTATTCGTAAAAAAGAGTTATTTCCAAATATATATAACAGTACTGGGTGTTCCATTTAAAATATTAAAGTTTATATCGACCTAGCTTCATTAAGTCGCCCTGTAAAAAATTTAATATATGTAAAAAAAGTGTAAAAAGAAAACAAAATCGACGGGTCCGAGCGATTTTTCAAAAACTTTACCATTTTCAAAATAATGAATTTATGCGGGACTTTATGGACTCACTGTATATATTATATATTATTTTAGACTTAAATAAATGTGATAATACTTGTTAAGTTAATGATTTTTATTATATTATTTTATTAAGTATTAGACTGCTCCAAATATTTAATATTTATAATATTACATTGTCAGTAATATAGTAATTACTATGTAAATACCATTAACATTGCTGTGGCTGTAAATTGTTTATTTACATGTGCATGTCAGAATGTAAAAATTGTTGACTGGGTGTCTTGCAAATAAAATTATTAATTTTATGTTTGAGTTTTACAATCCTCACTTACAAAACCATTTATGTAATAAAATCATTTTTCTTGAGTAAATAGGCGAAAGTAGGTATAATTTTACACACGGATAAAAAATTTGTTTAATGAAACTGTGATACTATCTAGTGGGCGAAAAAAAATTATGAAGTAAATTGATATATGTACGCAGGGTTAGTTTTATTAATGTAAACCCCATCCTAATATTTTAATTATTGACAGATAGAAAAAACTTGTAAACTGGTCTTATACAATTTTTTATGTAGATTCCAGTCATTCTAATACCTTTGCGCTGGCAAATTATACAGGGTTATTCACGCAAAGCGGGTATTAGACGTTTTTAGGGTTCTGTTAATGATAAAAATCTGATTTTTTTATGGGGGAGGTTTTCGATTATTTCCGATTCAATGAAAATATTTTCAGGTTTGCATCACTTCCGGTTATACCGGAAGTAGACCACAACTTCGTTATTTCAAATGGAACACCCTGTATATTATTGCAATTTTGAACTCTACGTGATATTCTAAACACATTTCATGTAGGATGTCTTATACCTATCTTCAACTGTTTTTGAAATATTGACAGGTGAATATTGACATTTTGCAACTTTGACACCCTGTAAAATCTAAACGGTCTGAGATCCAGCAAAACGGTTTGCACATTCCTATCTTAACTTTTCATAAGCTATCACTTGATACTAATTTCAGATTTAACCAAGAGATTAAATTTAATCGAAAATTTTTAATTTGTGGATAAATCTGAAATTAGTATCAAACGATAGCTTATGAAAAATTAAGATAGGAATGTGCAAACCGTTTTGCTTGATCTCTAACCGTTTAGATTTTACAGGGTGTCAAAGTTGCAAAATGTCAATATTCACCTGTCAATAGGTATTTCAAAAACAGTTGAAGATAGGTATAGGACATCCTACATGAAATATATTTAAAATCTTGAGTAGAATTAAAAAATCTAATAATATACAGGGTGTTCCATTTGAAATAACGAAGTTGTGGTCTACTTCCGCATTAACCGGAAGTGATGCAAACCTGAAAATATTTTTATTGAATCGGAAATAATGGAAAACTTCCCCCATAAAAAAATCAGATTTTTATCGTTAACAGAACCCTAAAAACGTCTAATACCCGCTTTGCGTGAATAACCCTGTATATACAGGGTACACAAAAAAGTATGGTTTTTTATATGGAACGCCCTGTATATTTTAATATTTTTGGATTCGGTACGTCATTCTGATAACAAATACATATACATATTGTATAATTGGTTTCATATTCGTTGTTTTATTCTCCAAAAACATCGGAAACTTTATGGTAACAGAAATATTATTATTATTATAGATTACAAAATATATTAGTCTTAAAATAAATCACATAACATTTTCAACATATCCACCTTTAACCTCAATACATTTTAAACAACGTTTCATAAAGTTCGCGCGAATATTATGAAAAAGTGCTATATTCAAATTCAGCATGTTTATATTTTCCTCAATTTTATTTTGTTACATATATCTACATACACGGCGTCCCACCGGGAACCGCCTCGATCTATACCCAAATATGGCAAACTATAATTAGAAAAATTTGAAAATTGGGCAGTGTACCAAAGTCACTGGGGGCAAGCGATCTAAGATATTTTCAAGATTGCCGCACTTCCGGTTATTCCGGAAGTAGGTGTCAACTTGCTTATTTCAAATGGAACACCCTGTATATTATTAGATGTTTGAATTCTACTCAAAATTTTAAATATATTTCGTGTATAATG
Source organism: Pogonocherus hispidulus (assembly GCA_963924545.1). Classification (NCBI taxonomy): domain Eukaryota; kingdom Metazoa; phylum Arthropoda; class Insecta; order Coleoptera; family Cerambycidae; genus Pogonocherus; species Pogonocherus hispidulus. The sequence goes on from OZ004694.1 coordinate 43,083,803, forward strand.
TCCTATACTTAAGTCTAGCCGTTTTTGCCATATATCAAATTTTATGTCAAAAATGACGTTTGCAGACCGAAAAATAATTATCAATTTTTCCTACACGGAAGCTTTTGTTATTTAATTTGGGTTGGATTCCTTGTAGAAGGGGACCTATTTTAGAAGTCTTTGTGTGATATTTTGATAATTATTAATACAGGGTGTTCAAAAAAGAAGAATGAAAATTGAATTGAGAAAACTGACAAAAGTCAATTTTTTCAAATGGAATCCACCTATTTTTATTATTTCATCTTATTAAGCATTAAAAATTAGGGTAAGTTTGTATAAGGTTGTCTATTCGGAAAACTTGTAGTTTTCGAGATATTGGCAATTTAAATTTTTATATGGCGATTTTGCTGCGGATTTTAAGTGCAGCCACTCTTACTTGGCCATGTCGAAAATGGCCATGTTGAAAACAATCAAATGCTATGTTTGTTTACACCTGTCACTTACCTTTTGAAAATCATTAATAATCATGTCGGGGCGCTTAAATTCTACAAACGAAGATTATTTAAACTTATTTATTATTTATGGGGTCATTATTAACGATAGGTTTATTTCTTTGCACTATTGCCTTAACGGATCTAAAAATTTCTTGAAATTTTCTATAATTTGTTTAATAGCACATCGCGATGGCTTCGGTTTTTGCGGATATCGAATTGCAAATGTGTCATATGTTCTTGATATAACTTTATCACATTCTCCATAAATAAGTTTAAATAATCTTCGTTTGTATAATTTAAGCGCCCCGGTATGATTATTAATGATTTTCAAAAGGTAAGTGACAGGTAGCATTTGATTGTTTTCAACATGGCCATTTTCGTGTACTTATATATATATATATATTATGTATAAATATATTTGTTATCAGAATGACGTACCGAATCTAAAAATATTAACATATACAGGGTGTTCCATATAAAAAACGTACTTTTTTATTATGTATACCCTGTATACATAATTTGCCACCGCAAAAGTGGTAGAATGACTGGAATCTACATAAAAAATTGTACCTATAAGACCAGTTTACAAGTTTTTTCTATCTGTCAATAATTAAAATATTAAGATGGGGTTTACATTAATAAAACTAACCCTGTACCATTACGTCATAAAGTACTTTTTTACGATTAATAATCCTTTGATATTCTTCCTAAAAATTTAAATAATATAAGGTTTTGAAAGGATAATTTGGAAGCGAAACGATGAATTTAATATTTGATATATATATATCATTCTGTAACTAGAGTAAAACAGAAATGTCACTTTTTTTCTAAATATCATGCCCTTTAATTAATATAGCTAGATACACACGTAAAGATTTATTGCTTCGATAAATTGTACCAAATAATCGTTTGATAAATCGCGCTCAAGCTACCAACGCAAAGTTTTATTGGAGCGATATATCTATTGAAATTAACACGATCAAGAATTTGGTTAAATTTGTTCAATTTATCTGTAATCGAGGATCTTTCGTAATTTCGAAAAATATAACCGATCGTTCGCTTGCAATAGAGTGAGGTGTAATGTAAATAGTCAGTGGTTGCTTTGTTAGGTGTTCGCAAGTTTTGGCAAGGAACTTTTTGTCTGCGTCTTTGAAAAACTGCTTACAATAATCAACTAGCTCTCCATAGCACTTATTTTTTATATTTTTGTTGGTATATTCAGGAATAGTTGTTTTCCATAAACACGGTTTATCTCTATATAGTGCAATTAAGCCACTGATGAATTCTTTACTTGCCATTATGTGTATGATAAATACGCTTGATAAAAAATATGTGGCATGCAGGAGTCGACAACTAATACTGGACATTTGTCTGCCCAATTAATCGTTATGTTAATATTGTGACTACAAACTATCGCTCAAAATTATTTACGTAGATTTATCGTACAAATTTCTTAAATTAGTTTTTTCCCTTAACTAGCAGTTTTATTTGTGCAATTCTGTAAATCTAACGATAAATTGTTAAAATCGCTCGATAAATCTTTCCGAGTGTATCCAGAATCACATTAATCAATAGAAAATAAAATTCTCTATTCATATATAATAATAATAATAATAATAATAATAATAATAATAATAATAATAATAATAATAATAATAATAACTTTATTTCATGTAAGCCATACAGGATATGAAACGTCAAAAGTAAATACAAAAATATAAAATAAGGACTAAATATTGCTTAATAAGACTAAGCACTAAAAATGCGCCAATAGAAATTCATTTAATGAATAGAAGCTTTCATTATAAAGGAAGGTTAAGAGCTCTTTTCTAAATTTATTAATGTTATTTATATTTTTTATCTGCTGTGGCAGTTTGTTGTAGACTGTACTGCAGGTACATCGTGCACTTTTTTTATAAAGGGATAATCTAAATTTATCCATATATATATCATCTGCATTCCTTGTATCCTGACTATGAATTGTATTATGCCCAGGAAATAGAGCTAAATTTTTTTTTACAAATATACTAACTTCATATATAAGAATGGAGGCTACAGTTAGTATTTTGTATGTTTTAAATAATGGTCTGCATGATTCAAGTGGTTGATAAGAAAAAATGAGTCTTAAAATCCGCTTTTGTTGTTTAAAAACTCTATTAATATCCCTTGACTGACCCCAGAATATATGATATTCCAATATCTTAAATGTATAGTTTTCTATATATTTACGTCTCTCCTTATACTTATGCAACATTCGAATTTGCAATCCATAGTAGTCCGCCTCTTTGACAGAATAATAATTACTAATTATTATCTTCAGTGCTTCAGTGGAAACATTCTCAGGCTGTCAAAAGGAAGGCAAAAATAGCAAATAACTACTCTCGTTATTAGCAGAAAATATTACAGAACGATTTCTTAAATAGGTACCTACTTTCGTATAGCTACTAAGAATACTAATTCCTGAAGACAATGATTAGTAATTATTATCTGTCAAATGATCGGGCTACCTACTATGTATTGGAATCCGAATTATGTCCACTTAAAGTAGTAAGTATAAGGAGAAACGTAAATAGTTATTTACGTTTCTAAAACATATAATAAAAGTCCATATGTGTGTATGTGGAATGTTCCTTATCTACAATTCATAGTTTCTCAGTTTAAAAACTATGCGTTTTAGATAAGGAACATTATCATACATATGAACTTTTATTTTCTATCGATCAATGCGATTGGTTATGAGCATGATGTTAAAAAAAAAATATTTTTGCTGTTTCGTCTATAGTAATAAAATGTGGACAATTACAACTTTTTCAAAATATATGGAAAGTTTTTTTATTTTGCCCCAATAAATTGCCCATAGCAGAATTTTCAGTACAAAATAATTTTCCAATTTCGAGAATTCTCTAATGGATGCCTAAATAATTTCCGTATACGAACGCCCTATTATTTACCCATAGAAACTGGCTTCAATTATCTTAAAGAACTATCTGACAACAATTTACGTGGATGCTCAAGGGGTCCATAAACATACACTTTCTGAATATTCACGTATTTTATTAATTCATTTAGTTAGCCACGAGAGGTGCAGTGAGCGCTTGATATATACTCTTGTAGTATACAGCATGCATTTTTTTTACAACTCATTCGATTTCAGAACGCCCGACGATTTGGCAATGTGTAAGTTAAATTTGATATCTGTTCCGTGAAATTTCATTTAGTTGTTAACCATCGAACGTAACCAACAAGTCATGTTACTACCAATGAAGACCCCACATACTACCCATCAAATTTGGATTTAGCTCAGGTAAATATTGAAAATAGACAGATTATATTATACAGGGTTTTTCACAACAAAAGTGCAAATACTTTGAGGGGTTATTTATATGTGATGTTAAGGGGGGTCCTTTATGTAACATTTTTTTATTTAGGCCTCATTTGCAAAGTTACAGTTTGTCGAAAGGTGGGGGGTAGAAATCACTTTTTATTTTTTCTCGAAAGCTACTGAAGGCAGGAATTTTAACCTAGGTAGATTGGTTAAAGAGGCATTTGAAACACGTTTTTACAATTAAACTTCTGTTTATAAACCACCCTATAGCATTTCTAGTTACAACTTTTTATGCAGAATTTTCAGTACAAAATAATTTTCCATTTTCGAGAATTCTCTAATGGATGCCCAAATAATTTCCGTATACGAACGCCCTATTATTTACCCATAGAAACTGGCTTCAATTATCTTAAAGAACTGTCTGACAACAATTTACGTGGACGCTCAAGGGATCCATAAACATACACTTTCTGAATATTCACGTAGTTTAGGTATTAATTCATTTAGTTAGCCACGAGAGGTGCAGTGAGCGCTTGATATACACTCTTGTAGTATACAGCATGCATTTTTTTTACAACTCATTCGATTTAAGAACGTCCGACGATTTGGCAATGTGTAAGTTAAATTTGATATCTGTTCCGTGAAATTTCATTTATTGTTAACCATCGAACGTAACCAACAAATCATGTTATTACCAAGGAAGACCCCACATACTACCCATCAAATTTGGATGTACCTCAGGTAAATATTGAAAATGATGAATTAGACAGATTATATTATACAGGGTTTTTCAGAACAAAAGTGCAAATACTTTGAGGGGTCATTTATATGTGATGTTAAGGGGAGTCCTTTATGTAACATCTTTTTATTTAGGCCTCATTTGCAAAGTTACAGTCTGTCGAACGGAGGGGGGGGGGTAGAAATCACTTTTTATTTTTTCTCGAAAGCTACTGCAAGCAGGAAGTTTAATCTAGAGAGATTGGTTAAAGAGGCATTTGAAACACGTTTTTATAATAATTAAACTTCTGTTTATAAACCACCCTATAGCATTTCTAGTTACAACTTTTTATCGTTATTGTTTTTATTATTTTAAAATATTTTAATGGTACTGTCTTATTTAGAAGGTTTTTTGTCTTTTCAAAAATTGCCCTAAAGTCAACGGTATTCGAGAAAAAAAATAAAACCACATCCTCCATCTCACGGTCTTGGCAAGGTAGCAGAGACAAATATTAAAAACTGCAACTGCCAAAACAAAACCATGTTAAAGAAAAAATAACTTTTTGCTTAAAACGCAAACAACAATTAAGAAGAAAAAATTATTCTATAGTAGATAACTACTATCATTTTTTGAAGGTTTTATCAAAGTCTATATATATTCTAATAAGTCCGCTCACTTCTTTGATCTTCTCGAAACACCGGCAGCTTTTTGCTACCGGTCGTAAATCATTTTATGCTTGCTGGCTCCGCTTTATCCGAGGACTATTTTACCGGCTGAGTCGGCGATCGATAGAAACACGATGGATAAGGAGCATGAGAAGGCAGGGGAGGGACTTTCGGATGGATTGGGTGAGTGAGCGGACTTATTAGAATATATGTAGACTTTGGTTTTATATCTGCGAAGAAGACATTTTGATATTTTTTATTACAATTAAAAAGGTGGTGTCCTCCGCACAACCAATAAATATTGAAAGGAGTTACGAACCAGAATATTTCAAGTAGAAGGAGAGCTTCGAAATTCTATTCAAATTATGAGAAGGATCAGCTTTAATTTGTTATGAGATTACATGCGCAATGGTGCGAATGGAGAACATTTTGAGCAACTTCTATAACATTTTTTTTCTTAAATGTTTGAATTTAAGTAACACCGTGTTTCGTTTATTTTGATATCTGCCAACTAAGCAGTTTTTGATTATTTGTTTCGGCTAATTTGCCAAGACCACGACATAGTAGACGCCATTTTTATAATTTATTTTCTTTCAAATACAAAGAAAATTTAAACGAACAAAAATTTAAAACGACAAAAAACAATCACTGAAAAAGAGGTATAACTATAAATGCAAAGAATGTGGTTTATTTCGCCCCTTTGACACACAGAGGGTAAGTAATAAAAATATTAGTAGTGGTGAGAAACACACCGTAGTTCCGTCCTTAGGTCTTTGCTACTATCTGTTTGACAATTATTGTCAAATTGACAGACAGATAAAGACCTGCTCTTCCGCAGGCGCCATTATACCAGTAACCTCCATTGTCTTTGAGGAAGACAATCATAGGTACTTATTTATTTGAAGGAGATGCCGAAAACAACTACTCCACGGCCAATGTGCCCCGACTGGCATTACATTACTTTGTTTGTAAACTACATTGTTTTTGAAAAAATAATAAAAAAGTGCTTTCTACTCTCATCCTTCGACGAGCAGTAACTTTGCAAGGGAGGTCTAAATCGAAAAAATCTAAAGGAAAAACTCCTCTTAACAACACATATAGAATAACCCCTTAAAATATTTGCACTTTATTCTGAAACACTCTGTACATACGAGTACCTAGTACCTACCTATAAGCTTAATGTTAATTACCGGTTGAATTAGTATTGAATTATTATTCATGATTTCATTTAAAGATATTGTACGAGAACAGTTGACATTTAAAAATATATCCATTGGTTTTGTCATAATCATCAAACTTTTGGCATATAAACTGTATTTGGTACAAAGTTTAACACCCTAAGTTACCACAAAATTTGGCAGTAATAAAGGTAGTAAGTTTCGGAAATCCCAGATTTTTTAAACTTGAGTTTATTCTTCGAAATCTAACTCTTCTTCCCATTAAAAAAGCAAATAATTTGTTTTTTATAACTTAATAAATGTAACTAATTGATATAATAATAATAATAATATATACTATACATATACTAAGTAATCTAATAAATATTAAATAAAATCTTTTTGCTCTATTTAATTATTACATCACATAAACAGACATCTGTAACTGAAAATTTTAATGCCATGTGTGTCATTAAGTCTCCTAGTAAATATTACGTAAAATAATCTAATCTGAAGTAAGTGATCTAATGTCCAAAAATCGATAGTGCATAAGTATTAACATTCACATCTAATTTCATAGGTTCAATTTCGGTGACGAAGTTTAAGGGAAAAATTTTTTTTCATTATTGTATATACGACCTCAAATTTTGTACAGTGATCCTTACAGTCCATTATTAACGGTGCACAAATATGAAATATTGCAATAGATGAAAAAATATTATGTCCCTAAGACTTCAAAATCCTGTGGGTATTTCGAAAACTAAACGTTTCTGGACCGGTCTTACATCCCCATCACCATCCCCATAAAAATCTTTTTTGCAATTTCTTTAACAAAGACGATATTGAACTTGACGCACTAGGAAGCAACCCTGAATACAAATGTTACATCATTCTGTTCAGAATTTAGTGTACTTCTCATCTGTAAAATAATATACAGGGTGTTCCATTTGAAGCAATAGAGTTTATTACTTATAGAATTGACAAATTTGCTTATAAATTTTGGGGACCCTGTATGTACTTCAGACCAATATTTCAGAATCGCCCTGTATATACCTACTTTTCCATATATCGACCGCGGCCGTTTGTGGTGGGACACACTGTATAGAAGACTTGAATAAAGTTGTGTAACGTACATACCTTCAACTTTTAAAGGTTGTCTTTGACAAAATACACCTAATTGACATAAATTCAATTGTTTTCCAGATATTTCTAGTTTTAGGTATAAAAAAGTGACAGCTGCAGCACTATATTTAAAGTTTTATCTCATGACTAAAGGATCGCATTTTATTAAAAATTTTTCAAGATTAATAGTTTAAGGATTGCTATATCAAAAAATTGTTGCTAATGTCTGAAGTACATACAGGGTCCCCAAAATTTATAACAAATTTGTCAATTCAATAAGTCATAAAACTCTATTGTTTCAAATGGAATACCCTGTACATTATTTGCTCCAATATCGTCTTTGTTAAGTAAAGTTGAAAAAATATTTTTATGGGGATGGTGATGATTATGTAAGACCGGTCCAGAAACGTTTAGTTTTCGAAATACCCACAAGATTTTGAAGTTTTGGGAACATGATATTTCTTCATCTATTGCAATATTTCGTATTTGTGCACCGTTGATAATGGACTGTAATGATTACTGTAAATTTGAGGTGGTGTATACAATAATAAAAACATTTTTCCCCGAAATTTCGTCACCGAAATTGAACCGATGAAATTACATGTGAATCTTAATACTTATGCACTATCGATTTTTAGACATTAGATCACTTACTTCAAATGAGATTATTTTGCGTAATACTTACTAGGAAACTTAATGACACACATGGCACTAAAATTTTCAGTAACAGATGTCTGTCTATATCTTATAATAAATATAGAAAATAACATAAGTCATGATCCGTCTGCCTTTTGGAAGTATGTGAATATTAATAACACCCGAAATATACCTAATAGTATGTCTTTTCAGGACGAAATACTTACTTCGTCTGGTGATGTCTGTAATGCCTTTGTTACTTTTTTCAGAGTTCTTACAATGAACAAGTGGATTATATTAACCTTCCTGGAATTGCAGAATTAAATTGTCATAACTTAAATATTTCTGTCTTCACTGAGGATGAAGTATTCAAGTGTTTGAGAAATCTTATACCGAAACTCACTAGTGGCCCTAATGATATTCCAGCATTTTTACTTAAAGACTGTGCGGCTATATTTTCTACTCCCCTCAAAATATTATTTAATAAATTTTTACATTCATGTACTTTTCCATCTATATGGAAGTTGTCTAAAATAATTCCAATATTTAAAAAAGGCGAAAAGACAAATATTTGCAATTATAGACCTATTGTAATTATTAACAACTTTGCAAAATGTCTTGAGATGTTACTATCTGAAATAGTATTTGTTCATACGAGGCACATGATAACTGACTTCCAGCATGGATTTTTTCGAGGTAGATCGACAATAACAAATCTATTTTGTGTAACAGAATTTATTTCATCGGCATCGGCTATGAAGGGTTCCAAACAGACGTTGTATATACTGACTTCTCCAAAGCGTTCTATAGGGTTGATCATGGCATACTATTAAGGAAATTAGGTTTTTTCGGTTTCTACTCCTCCTTCATCCTTCTTCTAAACTCATACCTTTGCAATAGAGTTCAGTGTGTGGTGTACCGTGGTTATAAGTCTAGCGAGGTATTTGCTACATTTGGTGTTCCACAGGGTTCGATTCTTGGGCCTCTTTTATTTAATCTATTTATTAATGACATAGTTAGTCGGTTAATAGTGAAATGTCTACTATATGCTGAAGGTTTTTACTAGAATCTCCAATTTACAGGACTGCGAACATTTGCAGCAGAATTTGAATATTATTAATGAATGGTGCATACTAAATAATCTACACTTGAATTCAGAGAAATGTAATGTTATGTCGTTTTCTACAAAACTAAATACCATAAATTTCAATTATTCTATTGCTAATAACATCCTTTCTAGACCTGAGACCTTTTGTGAACTTGGTGTTACATTTGACAGAAATTTAAGTTTTAATAAACATATGTTAAACACAACTGCCAAGGCGTATAAAACTCTTGGATATGTTATTAGGAACACGCGCAATTTTACAAATGAAACTTGTCTTAAAATATTGTATATTTCACTAGTTCGTTCTAAAGCTGAATATGCCTCAATTATATGGTCTCCTAATTATTCAATTTAACTTGATTGTTTTTTAAATTTTTGAAAGTAATAGTTGTCTTGTTTAGGATGTTATCGGGCGTCCGTTCGACGGAGGCCCTGTTGTTTACCCGTAGAGAATGGCTTCAATTATCTTAATGATCTAACTATCTGGACGCTCAAGAGGTTCATAAACATACAATTTCTGTATATTCACGTATTTGATTAATTCAGTTAGTTACCCACAGAGGCGCAGTGAGCGCTTGATATATATACTCTTGTAGTATACATTTTCGAGAATTCTCTAATGGATGCCCAAATAATTTCCGTATACGAACGCCCTATTATTTACCCATAGAAACTGGTTTCAATTATCTTAAAGAACTATCTGACAACAATTTACGTGGATGCTCAAGGGGTCCATAAATATACACTTTCTGAATATTCACGTATTTTATTAATTCATTTAGTTAGCCACGAGAGGTGCAGTGAGCGCTTGATATATACTCTTGTAGTATACAGCATGCATTTTTTTTACAACTCATTCGATTTCAGAGCGTCCCCTGATTTAGCAATGTGTAACTTAAATTTCATATCTGTTCCATAAAATTTCATTTAGTGGTTGTTGGCCATCGAACGTAAACAACAAATCATTTCATCATGTTGATACAAGCCGTACATAGGGGAGAGTTGCCTATAACCACTTTTGGAAAAATCACTATAAATTGGAAAAAAGCAAATGGTTTATATTAAAATTCTAATACAAACTTAGTGCCATATTGAGATTCTGTAATTGGTAAATAAAATGTCCGACGGAAAACATCTTAGTGCAAAAAAAAATTGTTAAATATTTTGTTGTAAAAGTTCAATTTCGGATACTGGTCTCTTTAATTGAACCACCTGTTTCTTAAATTGAACCTATTATTAAAAGACACTCTTAGCATAAAGAAACTACTTTATTTTTCTCTTAATCGATATGGGTAACAGAAATAGATTCTGAAGGGAGCAACAAAACTTATTGAATACCTATTTAAGCAAAATAAGGACACTTAAATTATTTTTACATTTAAAGCCTACAAAAGGAACAATAATTCTGAGGTAGAAGGATACATGCCCTCCCTCAATATTATAAAATTTGTAAGCAGAAATCACAAGTAAAGTCCTCGTCTTCTTCAACGCCTGAACACAGCCATGTGGCCATTTGAAACAACTTTGACAGCGAACCCAACCTTCGTTTGGTTTGGAGTTAAGGTACTTCGCACTGCGGTACACACATAGCTCTTCATTACTATTGTCATCATCTGAATCGGTCGATTCGGGTGACTGGTCTCTGGCAGGTGCTTTTGTTTGCTTATTATTTTTCATATTTGAAGTTTCTGAAAATAATTGAACACTTGCTTTCTCCAGGGCTGATTTCTCTCGTTTCTGCATTTTTGCTTTACGTTTGCTCTCTGGCAGTGCCTTCCTCTTTTTCTCCTGAAGATCTTCTTTGTATGGTGTGCTAGTAAGCACCACTGCAGCAGCGGTTGTTTTTCTCTGCCGCTTTTGGACAACCTTGCTTGTTCCAGGGACAGGTGCGAGTGCATTCAGGCTTTGGTTCAATTTCTCTGGAGTAATTTCCCCCAGTACCCTGTTAGAATGGTCAACAACTCCTACCATACATGCAGACGTGGTATCTGGTTGAGAGGTGCAGCTTGAACTAAGCTGATGAGGCGAAGTAGAACCTACAGCACGTTCAAGGTTACTAGGTTCTGGCAGAGTAACATCATTTTCATAACTTCCATCTGTTGGCTCTATAGCAGTAGAGGTAGCAAATAGATGCTCACCGAATCTATTTCGATTAGGGGGCCATACTCCAGCTCCCCTAAAAGCATTTTCGCTTATGCCTACAGTAGCGGCCTTCCCATAAGCCGATGTGTTGTAGCCGATGTGTTGTATGGCTAGGTAATTGTAAAAGATGGATATGGTGCTGACGAGCAAACTCCAGAGCTTCCAGGTTCTTGCTATGCGTTGAATGTCCATCTAAAAGAATTACAGGCTTGTCGTAACTTGACTTAACCACTTCATGAAAATGTTTAAGCCATTTGACAAACAGATCGCTATTGATATAACCAGTATCTGAAATTTCAGTAAGACTTCCCGTTGGTGCACCTCGTGCTAGTTCCAGTGCAGAGCGCTTCTTTTTAAATATCAGCATGGGTGGAATGTAAAGTCCTGCAGTGTTGCAACAACAAACCATAGTGGTGTTGATGCCTCTTTCTCCACTGGCGATTCCGCTAACTTGCCGTTTTTCTGCATTTTCTTTATGGTTGTGTAGCCGGATTCATCAACATTGAATATTGTATTCGCAGTTATTTTATATTTGTCAACAAGAGTTTCTAGAATATCAAAAAACTGCATAACTTTGTCTTTCTGAAAACCTCGAGCTCTGGCAAGCGATGTGGACTCCGGTTGGCGAACTGCTAGTTCCGGGTGTCTACGCATAAATCGATAAAACCATTTTTTACCGCCGATTTCTTTTCTAGGTTGAATAGATGGGTCAATTTGTGTTTTTCTGCCAACTGAAAAGCTAGTCGCCTTATATCTGTTATGGTATATCCATAAAGCATTTCTTCAAACCGAACAATGTGTTTTAACTAGAGTATTTTCAGTTTTGGTCGAGAAAACACACTTGGTTCCCAGTTTTTTTACATTTTCGTTAGCTTGCTTGTTAGTGCCTCTCACATGCCTGAGAAGGGTAGATTTATTGATATTGTACCTTCGAGCACATTCGTTTAAACCTACTACGCCTTCTTTGTATGCTCTGATAGCCATAGCCATGTCAGTTCCTGTCCAAAGTCCATACTTGCCCCGCTTGGACATTCCCTGAAATAAGTATTTTAAATTGAACCGGTTCAATATGGGAAACGAGAATCGGTTCAATAATAGGCAACAACGTATCATTTCATTTTTCTAACCACACTTTTGTAAAGAACAATAATTCTAGGTCGCTATTATAGGAAAGTCTTTCTGAAAGTATGGTATAAATGTCTGCAAAAGTAAGAATACTTACTGATATCTGCTTGGAGAATATTGACTAAGTAAGATGGTAGAAAAATTACAACAGAAGCACTAGAAACACAATGTCGGGTGCACTGCTGATTGTATGGCGCCAAATCGAAAAATATCTGAGATTGCCTGCCGGCCGGTACTTCACTTTGAATTTCTACCGATAGATGACTCCTAAATACCCATTTGCATAAAATAGCTATGAGGTTCAATTTAGGTACTAGTTCAATATAGGCAACACTCCCCTACATCATGTCATTACCAATGAAGACCCCACAGACTACCCACCAAATTTGGATTTACCCGAGCTAAATATTGCAAATATTTAATTAGAAATATGGTATTATACAGAGTGTTTCAGAACAAAAGTGCAAATATTTTGAGGCGTCATATATATGTGATATTAAGGGGGGTCCATAGATTTAAAAGAGGGTAGAGGTAACATAACTGAAATTTTACAATGTGCGAAAGCTGCCAGTTTTTCCAGGTTGGGTGACATAGGTAGGGAAATGTCAGGGATGTATTTAAGAATTCTAGTGCCCAATCAAAAATGTATTATAGGTGTATTTATTTTTTTTTTAAATTTATATTTCTGAATACATACTGTTTAATTTAAATAAGTTATAAGTACTTAAGAAAATAGTTGCTACTTAATTATGTTATATACCAGAGGACTTACAAAAAGAAAGTATACTTTACACATTATAACAATGATATAAATATGAACGTATCAATAATAGTTTTCATAAAGAGGGCACAAGAGGGGCCCAAAAGACAATTGGTTATTCAAGGTAGACAATCTTAAACAGGCATGATACTATAGAAGCTACAAGAACCCTATTAAAAAATATTTCCAATTGCAATTAAAACTGTATAAAAACATATTTACAGAAAAAATATTATAAAATTCGTAGGCCCTTGCAAAATTTTGAATCTTAATAGCAACAGAAATTATTAGATATGTATTGCTGATTTTAATATTTCTTGTGATATTTTTTATATAGTTTCAATTGAAATTGGAAACACCCCCCCTATAATTATTTTATAGATAGATACCCAATGTACCTATTCTTAAAATATGTCTAAGGAAAATCAGCAAATCAAACAACTAAAATGTGTTACTATGTTTAGAATGTAGGATACTAAAAGCATCAGGCATTATAAAGAGACGTTGGTATTAACTTGACTTTTTATATCTATCATCCATCATATTATATAAATTCTATTGCCGAAATATACTAAAACTACATGACACAGTTTTTCATGAAACAGTTTTATTTGCCAAATTAAAATACTACTTATACAGAACTGAACTTACCCTATATAACACTAATATATTGAAACATTATTGTTCCTTAAATAATATTAATTTGTTATAAACAGACCTTAAACTTCTACTTTTATCAAACATATTTTTATTATAATAATGAATTCTTATGTTAACATAGGTAGAACAAATTAACTTAATTAAATTTATGTAATGGTAACTGAATATGTCTTGCTCAGTAAAATGTACACTAATTTGTTTAAACAAATTTAAATGCAGCATAGACCTTAATACTTTTGCATTGATTTGATCCACATTTACTAAGTGTCATAAATCATCGAGATTTGTTTTGAGAATTTTTTCTGCTACCACATCTTCAGAGGTGTACGATAGCAGCTGACATATATCTTTCTGGTTTATAAATGATGTGAGAAAATCAGATCTTTTACTTGGAAGTGCATCTCAGCATTTCTCACATTTAGGAATTTTCCCAATTTTCTTGACTACACACCCGGAAATATATATAATTACTTCTTTTTTAAACTCTGATATATTCGTGTTCATAATATGGTCATATAAAGCTTCGTCATCTTCAACATCTATTTCATTAAAATCTTCGTCAAGCAGTTGTTCAGAAATCCGTTCCCTACCATACGTTTTATTAATTATTTCAGAGGGAGATAAAATACAGTTTCCTCGAAAAGAATCTTTTAACTCGAGGTGCACCATCAACTTTTTATATGCAGTTTTAAACTGTTTTGCTGACGGATTGTTGTTATATCCGCCCATTGACCTAATTAGCCCAAAAAATAATTCTACATTATCCTTATAACTGACTTATTTTATTCTATGTATGACTTATTTTATAAAAAGAAAAATATATTAAAAATGTATTTTCAAGGATGCAGCTTGTATAAATAAATTTAATGCTATTGATACAAAATAAAAAGCCTATGAGTCCCATTTTTCTCCCACTCTCACACAAAAGTGTGCCATCCATTAATGTTATTGATGTTAAGTAATCTGATACTTCCAGTAAAAATGTATTTATATATTCAAAATTCTGCCAATTCAGTGGCTTTTTGAAATGAAACGGTGGTGTAAATGTCTCGAATTTAAAATGTCAAATAAATTGTTAACATATCTGATAAATTTTACGGTTGCCTTACAGTTTTCAAATTGTTCTAGTTTCAGTGTTTCTTTACAATATTCCAATCCATGTGCTACTAAGGCACTAAATAATTGGGTGGCTAATTTCACCTTAATTTTTTGGTTTTTATAAAAAATGTGGAATTTCCGTAATTTATTCGCCACATGAACACCTTCTTTTTCTTGTAGCTCATTCAATTGAAGTAAGTAGTTGTTACGGTTGATTCTGAAACTACTACAAAAAACTAATAAATATCAGATCGTTCTTAAAAATGCCTAAGTTAGCTAGCTCAAATGAGACTTCAGGGGGTGAGATCGTTTGTTTTTATCGATTTTAAATATATCCCAATGTGAAAGATCCCGAGCGCCAGGTAATTTCCAACAGATGTCACTAACCTTAAGCTTTAAGTATTCGCCCAATTAAAAAACTACCAAAAATGACAAAGTACTCTGATATTTTTCTAGGTAAAGTGGAAATTAATATTTAAAACAAAGGTATTAAAGTAAGATAACAAATCTATATATATATATATATATATATATATATATATATATATATATATATATATATATATATATATATATATTATATTAGAGCAAGTTTACGGTACAGACCCGCTACAATATTGGTTTCCTCTCACGAGGTGAAATGGATTTGTGAATACTCGGTAGTTACTTAACTAATTATTTTAAAAAACTAGTAATATTACTTCCCACTACAGTGTAATCGATACAGTTAGGCCATAACTGCGCAGTTATTTACAAGAGATTCAAAACTTTCCTATACCTATATACCACAAGGTGCAAGTAAAATTATGTACATATGTAAAATATATGAGTGAAACAACACATAAATATTTCTTTATTAGACGGTACTCATTAGTGAATGGAAATGGTACTTATCAATACTCCTAAGGCCGAAGGTCTGTGAGGTTGGATATCCCAGCTTCGATCCTTGGAAAATGAATCTCGAAATAGGTTCTGCGACAGTCTCACCAGCCTATTGTCTTAAATCCTTTGCTAACAATCTGTACAGCTGTAGGTAAGTAAGTAGGTACTCGTTCAGAAGCCAAGCATCCTAGTAAGTTTGATATATAGATAAAACCCTCCACGTGGTCAGTTCTGGTTTTGGATAACGACGAAAAAAATAACCAAATCCCAGAGACAGGAATCAAGCAGGAAAATCCAGTATATACAAAGAGCCTAAATAGAAAAGAATATCTTAATACCTATTCTAGAATTAGAATGAAGCATTATTTTTTTCTTACCCAAAGATGGAGGTGGGCAAAAATGGCGAGTCAGCGAATCCCTGTTTCTTTCTTAAGACTGAGGTGTATCCCAAATATACCTCAAGCTCCCAACAGCTCCAATTACAATACCTCAATACATGATACACTGAGGCCATACGAAAATTCCATTATAATCCCCTTAATCTCAAATTTAGGGCGCACTAAAGCACTTAGGAAAAGTTTCGTGTATAATCTACAGAGGCTTCAAACTGACTATTCGCTAATTTCAAACTTTCAACGACTATTCGCTAGCCGACCAATCACAAGCTGCCATCAAGTCACAGAAAAAAAATAACTCTTCGTAGAAGTGGAAGTAGCAAAGAAAATAAAGTACATAAAAAAAGAAATACCCATCAAAGAACCAATATACACATGTACGTATAATTCTAATAAAATATCCAATTTTTAATCTAATAAAATTTGTCTAACCTAGTAACTTATTGTGTTTTAGATCCAGACAGTTGGTAACACTACGAAAACGAAACAGCTGATTGCCGAATTTGAGATATTTGACAGAAACTGAAAATAAACAAAACCCCAGATGTTTAATAAGCGAAGTAGAACTGTTTAATCATCAAGATATTACACCATTAGTGATCCTGAATCAATAGGTTCTGAAGTATATGATGCTGCACAAGAATATAGAACGTAACAAACGTTCATAATACCTGTATAACCCCAGATTTATAACATGAAATTCAATAGGACCCTAAGTTGAAATGGAATACGAATAAAATAACAACCAGAAAGCTACATTCACTCTCCTACAACCTACATGCAGGTAAGTCTTAAATCTGTGGAGATTTGTCGAACTTACTGACTGAGTGTCTTATTTTTAGGTCTACCGAAAGAAGCTGCGACAAGTGAAAAATGCACAACTGTTCTACTAGTGACTGAGTGCTACAATTACTTTGTGGAATGTTTGGATCAATAAAACCATTGTCACAAAGATGTTTACATTATTCCTTTTCCAATTAAACTAAGCTAAAAGTTAATATCTTTCAGATTATGTAAAAAAACCATACCTAATACCGCTATGTACTTAGAGTATCCTTTTATTTAGCACATAAAATTACTGAGGTTAAGCACTAAGCAAATAAAATCAGATGCTAAACAATACCAAAACACACTGTATGTACATTTATCATTTTAACGTTACATAGTCCCATTTTATATAGTCACCATGACCATCAACTAGTATTTTTTTGTCTCCTAATGTGTTCCTTACTAATTTGATTACATGACAAGAATAAAAAAAAATACAATTTTTCTGCCCGAGTTGGGATCTACAAATGTGGACTTAATGTTTTTCCAATCAAAATTACAACCTAATTCCTTTGCCAATGTAATATTGTTTGTAGCTCCATCAAAAGTTATGGAAGCTACATGAATACCAGAGCCATTAAGTAATGCTCGACATTGTAACACCAAATTTTTTTTTGTGATCCTCTTAAGCTGTCGATTAAAAAGTATCCAAGTAGAAATTTCCAAGACTGGTTAACACAAGCCAACATAAAAACCAGAGCCTCTTTAGCTATAGGATTACAGTCAGTTTCAAGACTCGTACCAAAATCTACAAGGCCATAGTATTTTCTACTATTCCACTCCATATGCTGGCGTATTGCCATTTCATCGAGGGTTAAACTGCATATGAGTTTTTGATCTGTGTTTTCAGATTTTGATTGTAATAAGTGAAAAACTTCTGATGTAAATCCAGCTTCCCCATTTATACTTTTATACCACCTGCTTATTGTTTTTGGGTGTGGAAGTGCTGAATTAAAAGTATTTCGTATAAAATTTTATGCATTCACAGAATAATAATGTAAAGTCAGAGAAAAAGCTTTGAGCTGATCGCCAGCTTTATGCTGTTTATGTTTTCTAGCTATTTGTCTTTGCAAAAATTCCTCATTAGGTCCTATTTGCATCAAAGTTTCCAAAGCTTCATCACTTACTTTACCATTCAATGATTTTATCACATAAGCCAGAGTAGCCGCTCTTTTCTTATAATGTTGTACACTAGTTCTAAGCCTTTTGATGGTTTTCCGGGCCTTAACCAGTTGTTTCCGCAGTTTAACTTTTCGTGGTGTGACAACCTATAAATAAAAATAATAAAAACACTTACTTATGTTTCATTAGGTACTTCACAGATCCCTCAAATTCACAGATCTTGCATCTTACGCAAATATCGTAGGCGTATTAAAAATACCAGACACAACTGATAAAAATTGCTAAAGTAAAATTAAAAAAAGTAAAACTCAGTTTGGTTATTACGATTTATTATTACGTTTGGTTATTATTACGATATTAACGGCAACGTACTATTAACTGCAGTGGTCACACTTGTATTTGCTAATGAAATAATGGTATTTACTATTTTACATTGCTCATACGTACGACACCGTTTAATATTTAACGTAAGATGAATAGCTTCTTTTTCATTTTCTAAAACATTGCAGTTTCGTTTCTTCAATGACAACATTATTTCCATAATTCTCAAATGCAAATGCGTCAGCCTAAATCTATTTTTGTTACGCACTTTATAAGTACATTTCATTCTCCATTATATTTATAATTTATACAGGGTGTGATACCAAAACCTTTCATTTGACGTATCTAGAAGACTAAATCTTCCAGTTTATAGATTACTTATTCTTAATGAATCACCCTGTATATATGTTAGTCTAAATTAATAAAATAACAAACCTGCTCATCCTATTACAACGATCAGTAAATACCAAACGTTTATTTTATAATCAACAACAGTTCATAAATCACTGTAACATGTACATGTATTGGGAAGTTTTTTATACAACGTGCTCGAATTATAAGTGTCCACTACCGTGATACAACTAAACAATCTCTGTAAGTCAAGGAGCCATATAACCCAAGCATAAACATAGACTGCTTATTATAACAACACAGCTAGGTCGTCTCCATGAGCACGACGTTACTATGTTGAAGTTGCTCGCATTTGCATGTCGCTACGCCTTAATATTTTAGGAGAGAGCTCCCATATATACGCGCCCAGAAGTATTTTCAATACTAAAACATTGTGAGTGCAAGAAAACACCTGTACCTAGTTCTCTTACATGCTAATTAAAATATCGTCAGTCTTATCTCACACAGTAACATTCAGTTAACATATATAATTTTTAAAATGTAGGGAATTTTAAATGTTTTATAGATATTTTTAAAAACATACCTATAAGATATATTCAAATTATTTATTTCATTTATCTTACCAATGTATTCTTTGACATAGGAGATGATGGAGGTGTTTCTGTTCCAAAAAACTCAATACTACTAAAAGATCTGGAGGTCTGGTTAGGGCTGGATAATTTTTGTCTCTATAAAATCCTGTACGGTAGTACCTACTTGCTGATGGCTCGGATGTATGTACTCACCAATACTGGTAGCGCTTTAAAGACATCATGCTTTAAATGTAGTGAAAAGGGCGATTTTAGCAAATTGTATGATTCTTCATCAAAATGTAAATACCACACATTAGAGTATGTGAAGACTTCTTCTGTCTTTAAATTTAAAGCACTTCTTCAAGAGTTTCGACTTTCATGGTCTTTAGGAAAACTGAAAATAACATAATATAGGAACAAAATGAGATAATAAACATTTTACTTTACTTTTTATTTTACAAAGAATGATCAAATGGTACGAAATTTAAAGTGAAATAATATTTAAATCTAGATACCTATATATCCTACATGTAACTAATGAATATAGTAAATGTATTTAAATCATGTTCATTTTGTTAGTTATATAAAGAAACTTATATTAAATACGAACCTTCTTATCATTTTGTAAACAAACATGGCTTCCAAAACAAGTCGGAAATATTAATAACTTACCGAAATAAAATGTACTTTTCCTTTATCTTTTTTCACATTTGCACTTTTATAATTTATAATAAAAACAATAATTGTTTACAATACACCTTGGCATTTTTGAAGTCCTTTAGAACCACTACAAAAGCAACAATCACAAAATAGAGGTTAAACGTCATTCAAACATATTCAACTCAAACGTGACGAGACGGCGCGACGGCGTGACTGGTGGGGGAACGTGCTCGTATTTTAATTGGTGGGTGAGAGGAGTGGGAAATTGGCAGGGTGCGCAGTTGTTTTTAATCTATCTACCCTCTTTTAAATTTATGTCTAACCTCTTTGGGGGTCTTTTATAAAACATTTTTTAATTTAGGCCTCATTTGCAAAGTTACAGTTCGTCGAATTGTGGGGGTAGAAATCACTTTTTTATTTTTTCTCGAAAGCTACCGAAGGCAGGAATTTTAACATTGGTAGATTATTTAAGGAGACCTTTGAAACACGTTTTTATAATTTAACCCCGTTTTTTTTAAGGATTGAAATAAACCATCCTATTAACATTTTTAGTTAGAACTGTTTCGTTACTGTTTTTTATTATTTTAAATTTTTTAGTGGCACCTGTAACTGAAAATTTTAATGCCAGATGTGTCATTAAATCTCCTAGTAAATATTACGTAAAGTGATCTAATCTGAAGCAAGTGTTCTAATGTCTAAAAATCGATAGTGCATAAGTATTAAGATTTACATCTAATTTTATCACAAAGTGATGAAATTTCAGGAAAAAATGTTTTTACTAATATTTGTCAAAAGAAACCTGTCAATACACCACCACAAATTTTGTACAGTAATCATTACAGTCAATTATCAACGGTCTACAAATACGAAATATTACAATAGATGAAGAAATATCATGTTCCCAAAACTTCAAAATCTTGTGGCTATTTCGAAAACTAAATGTTTCAGGACCTGTCTTCCATCCCCATCACCATCCCTATAAGAATCTCATTTCCACTTTATTTAACAAAGACGATATTAGACTTTGACGCATTAATGAGCACCCCTGTGTACAAATTCATCATTCTGTTCAAAATTTAATGTACTTCTCATTTGTAAAATAATATACAGGGTGTTCCATTTGAAAAGTAGAGTTTTATGACTTATAATAATAATAATAATAATAATAATAATAATAATAATAATAATAATAATAATAATAATAATAATAATAATATCTCTACCCCTCATTATAATCACAAGGATTAGCCCGAAAGTCTGAGACTTGTGTGGGAGAGGGGGCGGCATATTATTATTTCGCGGGCTGCATTTGCGCCTCAGGAACGACTTACGTTGGTAGGCCCTAACCACCATTCAGTGTTGGAATGTGGGAAACCTGGAAAACCTCATTAGTTAGGGGGACAAGTCAAACACAACTGATTTTAATCTCTCACATTAACACCAAGTTGACATTCTTCCCATCCTAGGCCATTGCCAGGATAGTTGCCAAGCCATCCCTGCGAGTAAACCTTGATCTACGAGTAAACAATTTAATTAAAAATTGTTGGCGGAATTGGAATTAGAACCCACGACCTCTGGGTTGAGCGATCGAGACGAGCCACCGGCCCGATAATTGATAATATTGAATTGATACATTTGCTTAAAAATTTTGGGAACCATGTATGTACTTCAGACACTAGCGTAATTGCCAAAATTGTAATAAAATATGTTCTATTGATCAAGATATAAAGCTTCAAATAAATAACTCAATAAAAGACTTGGTGCTTTTATACTTTTGGTAAAATCAAAAGTATAAAATAGTGCAATTAAGAGTTAGTAAAACCAAATATGGTGAAAGTTTACTGGCGGAAACTGAATACTTTGTCACTTATTTACCACAAACATTTTTTCGTTACTTTGAAAAAAAAAACGCGTTGAAAAATTTAATGACAGTTTAAGAAATCAAGCGATATATCTCGTAAATAATGGATCCATCGGCTTGACTACAAATATTATAATTACTGAAGAATAATGAAAGCTAGAAGACGGGTTGAAATAGAATGTCTTATTACGAAATATTAGAAACGTTTGGAGAAGCTTACAAAAACAATACATGAAACAAAATTGGATATAAAAATGTATGAAAGTAGAAAGAAAATTAATAATATGAAACTGTAATTAGTAGGTTATTATATTTTTTCTTATGTATTCTGGTGTATACAAAAATAAAACTGTAATGAAAAAAGTAGTTAGAATTATTTCTGTATATTATCACTAAAACAAAAAATAACAAATTCTAAAGCAATATAGGAAGTGTAAGGGAGTACATTTTATTTTACCTTAAAAATTAATATTCAGAGCCGGTGAACATATTTTCCTAAATAAAAATCCGTTAATAAATAAAAGCCTATAGAACATAATAGATATCATTAAACACCTGAACTGAGAAGGTAATGCGCGCGCATTCACGCTTTCGCCGTCCACACTAACTAGAGAAATATAAAACTACAACTATGAAAATATTGTAAGACCGTAAAGTTAGCCTGATAGAATATTTCTGTAATAAGTCCGTAAAATAGACATGGTATAATTTCTTAATCCCTGTTTCCGCTATTGCGCCTGTCGAAGTTCTCACTGACCCTCCACTGAGCTGAGAACGATTTCAAGAGTCAGTCTTTGGCTGCACACCACGACAACAAGTTCCGCCTGTCCCACAGCTGCCCCTAGTACTCCAGAAGAGTAAGTAAAATTCGACAGAGTCCACAAGAACGCGGGGACATCGGTGAAATAAATTTCATCGCATTTTGGTGTACAAGTACAAAATATACTAAGTCCGGTATTTTCACCCCTGCGCATGTCCGAGGTTTTCATAGAACCTCTTATACCGCTGAGAACCACTCAGACGTTCAGTCTGTGACCGCACCGCATCCGAGCAAGACCTGTCCAGCATTACCGCTGTCACCAGTACCAAGAGACCAGTAAGTAAAATAGTACAAGTCCCCAAAGCCATTGGGACTTGGCATAATTTCACCGGCTTTTGTGGACTACGCTGAGAAAATTATCGAAAGTCGAAATAGGGAGCTACTGTGCAGGTATCAATAGCTCTCCCACCAGCCATTGCAGGACCTGCTACCAGCTGGCGCACAAGTTCACTAGTCTTCACCGACCGCCCGAAACTAGCAGACGTGCCCAGGACCTAGTAAGGGAGTAAGCTAGACAACTAGTAGGGAACTGTCACTTGACTATTGTAGAACATTATTTGTGTTTAAGTACTAATTCTGTCTCTTTCAGATTTCGCCGGTCTATAAAACAATCCGTCGCACACGACCTGTTATTCAGGCGGGTGGATGCATTGTTAGGACAGAATAGCCATAATATCTGTATCAATGTGCTAATTCTCTGTCTCTTTCAGAGTTCATCGGTCTATAAAACAATCCGTCGCATACGACCTGCTATTCAAGCGGGTGGACACATTGTTAGGATAGAATAGCCAGACCTGTGCCACTGTTTCAACCATACCTTTTATTTCAGTTATTGTCTCCGGTCTATAAAACAATTCGTCGCACACGACCTGTTATTCAGGCTGGTGGACTAACTGTTAGGATAGCTCTAACCATAACCTTTATTTCAGGTGGACCCATTCATTACAACAGTTATATCGTAAACAATAGCAAAGTGTGAAAATCATTTAATAGTAGTAGCTTGCTTAGTATTTACTTTTTAATAACTGCTTCCTCACCTGGTATCCACATAACCACCGCCCGTACTTAACCTAGTAGCTTGTTACCCGCCATAGATAACTCCGCTTAGCTTGTTGCCACCCGCTTGCACCTTTTTCCCCGGTTGTGCTCACCCTCTGCGTGTTTACCCCGCACGTGTGTTTTGATCAAGGAATAGACTGCCCGAATTCCGAGTAGCTTTGTACATAGTAGGTCTTAACTATATAAATGTATTGAAGATTTATTTATACCAAGGGTCCAGGGACCTAAATATGGAAAATTAGTGAAGATTTGCAGTTAGAGGAGCTTTCCGTAAAAATCTGGAGGTCCCCGACTTTTGACCTAACTTGTCCTAAGCTCTTCTGTCATACAATATCACTTGTTGGGTGACATTTGGCACATAACCGACCACGAGGGACCGATTGCGACCATCGCTGAACCGCTCCGATCTATCCTGAAGACATTATTGGACTTTTAACGCCCGAGAAGAGTTAGAACAATGACAAGCGAGCTTTGGAGTTATTTTAGAACGACAAGGCTGGAGCTTTGCCGTCATTGACCGACCCCCACCTGAACTTCTCCGAGTTCACCCGAACCGAACGAAGTCGTGTGGGGTATTGTTTTTAGAGTAATCAGACCCAAGGATTGGATTGCGAATATCGGGAGTTCGATCTGAGCAGCCGTTCCGCCTAGAAGTGTTCCACAGCGAAGTACGAAATCGAAGTCGAGAAATAAGGTGTTCAGGACGTTCTCCGCAGTCGCTCGCACCTGCCAGTAAAACTTTTTCCCGAAGTATTTACTGACTCCGGTAACAAAATGTATCTAGCCTACACCTGCCAGGAGCCTAGACGAAGACACTAAGTACTCACAGAGTAGAAGATACCGCTCCAGTACCGTGACTATTAGTGACCGCCAGTGCCTGAAGATGCCGAACGAAGGAGACCCACCGACCCTGACAATAGACACCAAATAAGAAGCCGTAGTTTCGGACCAGG
Organism: Pogonocherus hispidulus; assembly: GCA_963924545.1. Taxonomy (NCBI): domain Eukaryota; kingdom Metazoa; phylum Arthropoda; class Insecta; order Coleoptera; family Cerambycidae; genus Pogonocherus; species Pogonocherus hispidulus. Next base: position 43,108,616 of record OZ004694.1, read on the forward strand.
GAGTCTTCCGTTTAAGCTGGATCTACAAACTCAAGAAAGACTCTGAACTGGAAAAATTCCGTTTAGACCTGAGTGGAACCGTGGAGGAGAAGAAGAGCCGCCTTGTGAGATTTATCAAGAACGGTTGTTCCTCACCACTGCCAAGCCGCCAGAAAACTCTCCCAAGTTTCCCCGTACCGCCTCCGCCGCCTATGGCCATACCTTCTACTGCTGTACCAGTACCCCCCCCCCCCAGGAGTCATTACCACTTTGACCGTTAGCACAGTATGTGAAAGGGTTCGAAAATGGAATCTGCACTTTAATGGCAAGACGGATGCTGTCGAGTTTCTGGAGAAACTGCGAATTCCAGGAGCACAGCGTCATCTCTACGTCCGCACTGTTACCATCCCTGTACGAGATATTTCAGGGGAATACTTTGGCTGGTACTGGAATAACCGAGGTTTATGGACCTGCTGGGAATACTTAGTCACCGACATCAAACAGTTCTATCTCCCGGCCAACTACGACTCGTTCTTAGAGGAGCAAATATACCACCGCCACCAGCAACTGGGAGAAGCCTGCCGAGACTATGTAGTAGCCCTACAAACACTGCTACACCGCCATGGAGGATTCTCAGATGAAAAACGTTTGCACCGCCTCCATGGGAACCTGCGGCCAGAGTACAAACAATTATACGGAGTACAACCTTGTATATTCGCTTGAGCGATATACAAGGGCCACGCGACCTAGTAAGCAGGATAGAAGAATATGAGGCGCTGCAGAGGAAAACCGCAGCACAGAGGAAAACCCAACCGGCCGAGTATACTCCGCCTCAGAGAGCCGCCGTGCCACCCGTTCCTGAACGAGCAGTCGTAGTTAGGAACCAGCCGCCGGCACCCCGTTACACAAGGGAACCAAACACCTTCCATCATAGAGGGAGCACCCCTAACATGGAACCCGCTCAAACGCACCGCCCCATCCCCACGAAGACCCAAGAAGGACACACTACGACCGCAGGTCCCAGCTTTGACCGAAATGCCATCTGCTGGCGTTGTGGACAAGCAGGTTACTTCCGCAGTCAATATCGATCACCGCCAAGACTTTTCTGCTGCCGATGCGGACAGCTTGGAATATGACCAGAGACACTGTCAGTGTCCACGGTCGGAAAACTAGCCAGGAACTGTACCGTTGCGAGGCCTGTACCGTTCCGCCCCATCAATACCTCGGAAATCGTAACCCCCCCTGATAAAGACAACCGCCCCCATGTACCAGTTTGTATCCAGTACCAGACGTCCTTAGCCCTATTAGATTAGAATTAAGATTAATTAGAACCAAATAGACGGACTGAAATCGCGAGATTTTTATTTCCAGCACACGAAATTAGGAAATGGGAAATTATAACAACAACAAATCCCGAGTTAACAACAGCAAAAGAGATTGACAAAGCGATTGCCAAATTAAAAGAAAGGAAGGCTCCCTGACCCAACCAAATACCCCCGAGGCGATAAGAGCATTGGTTAAAGAAAACCCGGGGTATGTAAAACGGGTGCTGGACAAATAAATAAAGAAACGGCAATTCCTAAAAATCTAGAAGAAAGACAATTTAGTACTGCTAAACAAACCTGGAAAGGACTTAGAAGCTCCTTCTGCCTTTAGACCGATTTGACTATTAAGCACTTTGGGAAAGCTCTACGAACAAGTTATCTTACAAAGATTGAGAAGCGAACTGGAAGCAAAAGGGGGTCTGAGTAGATAAGCTATGGGAGATCCAGGACGGAAGTGACGTCACAGCGAGCTCGATGGCCACCTGCCATCGAGCTACACCACGGAGCCGCCGGTCATTAGCTTCAGAGTGAAGAACCAGACTTCTTGTAGCATCCCCCCAAGGTCTTGTAGCATCCCCGCAGGTGTAGGACCCCAGGGGCTGCAGAAGAGCACCCCAAGAGTGTGTGACGTAGGTTCGTCAAGATGGCGGCCTGACGTCGCGAGCCGCGCCCAAGGTAGTATCTCAGGCGGCCACTAGAAGGCGCGGCAGTCTGGCGGGAAATTCAAATAACTGAGAAATTAGCGGGTAAATTCCAACGGAGCAAAAACAAGAGCTGAGGTCATGGACGCAAGAGGTCTCTGCTGCTGCAGTCTGGCGGCAAATTCAAATATTTAGTATACAGGGTGAATCAAAAGCTTTATACAGGATGAGCAAAATAAGAATGCGGATAGAAAAAACATGCGCAGTAGGTTGCTATCGTCAAGACGGCCTGAATTTAGGTATGGGGATTGCAGGTGTCTGGCGCCAAATGCGCGAAATTAGGTATGGGGAATGTCAAATATCTGAGAATTTAGCGGGTAAATTTAAAAGCTTAGGTCTTTTTGACAGGTCACACGTGACATGTAGCGGCGCCTAATTCGTTGCTGCAGTCTGTCTGATGGCGGTAGATTCAAATATCTGAAATTAGGTATGGGCATTGTCTTACAAGAACTTAAAATCGTTATATATCGTAAACGCGTGCGAATATCGAAATAACAAGTGGAAAAATCTCCCCCGCTGGCCCACTGGTTCTGATTGATAGTCCTCTACCAATAGAAAAAAGTCCTAAACTTGTATGACAAAAAACAAAAAAAATATAGGTCTGCTGACGTCACGAGTCGCGCTCAACAACTTAAAATCGTTATATCTCGTGAACGCGTGCGAATATCGAAAAAACAATTGAAAAAATCTCCCCCGCCCTCCCGGTTCTGATTGGTAATCTTCTATCAATAGAAAAAAGTCCCAAGCTCGTACGTCAGTAGAATAGCTATGCCGATCGTGCTCCAAAATTCAAGATGGCGGCTGGAGCAGGATCGGTATAGCTTTTCACCGATTACGTCACAGTCCAAGATGGCGGCTGGCTGGTGCCACGCTTCACATCGCATCTGGAGACTGCTCGGTAGATGTTAATGAGCTGTACTTATTTATTACCATAATTTGAATTTATCTTGGGTTAATGATCTAAATAAAATACTGCAATATATAAAATCATTTATTTTGTTTATTACAATTCATATACAATAAAACGTGTTACAATACATTGTTCTTATTAATCCAAGAATTATGTTTATCATCATAACCTAACCATTTGACAAATACTTTATTTCCTTTTTTCGTAACACCTTTTCAACTAAGTAGGCGTCAGGATGTTTTACTTTTTGTAACTCTAGTTCATAGAACCCTCCTTTTATTTCTTCACCACTCTCATCCTTCAATAAATATGTTGTGGGATTGCTTAATTTTATTTTCCTAATAATAAAAATTTCACTAGACCAATTCGGTGTATACCCTTTCTTAAAAGCTTCTCTATATTTGCTAATCCTCACATGCTCGCCTACTTTAAATTTTGTTATTCTGTCAGCTAGTTTTAAATGAGAGTATGTTGACTTTAATATAGATTTCTCATTCCTTGATGTGATTTTGTTTGGTTTTAACTTTATTGTAGAATGAACTGTATTGTTGTATTTCTCAACAATTTTATCTAACAGATGAATCCAATTATACGTCCCACCTAAACTAAAAGCGTGCCAAAGCATATTTTTTATAGTTCTAATAACTCGTTCCACCATAGAAGCCTTTTTTGTACTGTAAACGCTGTAGTAGTTAATATTATACTTTTTCATGAGTTTCCTGAAATTCTCATTATAGAATTCTTTTCCCATATCGGTTTGTAGATTTTTTTGGAATCTTCTTAAAGTCTCGCAAAATTTTATTCATCGCATTTGTAACATCCTGGGCGGATTTACTCTTTAGAGGCTCTGTTCATATAAACTTAGAGAAGCAATTAATAACGATTAGCACATATTTATACCCTTTATTTTCTGTTGAATATGGTATCAAATCAATTAAATCAGCTTGTATTAAGTCGTTCAGGCCTTTTATTACGGTTCTACGTCTTTTGAAATTGATTCTGGCAGGCTTGTGTAGTTCATTGACAATATCTTCTTTTACACTTTTTCTTGCATGTTTATTCAATTTGTCAGGAGATTTCATATTGGATTCCAACTAATATTATAGTATGCATTCCTCCTTCTTATACATTTAATCCCACAGGAACTCGTATAAAGAATTCTACAAATAAATTACTATTCGTAGTTTGCGGATCCTTTTCTCGAAACGAGATATTGTCACCGCGACGTAACTGTACGTTGACTAGTTCTGTCAAGTTAAATTCCTTCTCATTTATAATAGTCATGATATCATTAGGGTAACCCAGGACATATTCAATCATAGCTGACTCGTAGAAGAAAACGTGGCATGTTTTTATATTAGATATTAGATATTTCTTACTATTTTCTTGAAAGGCCCCGGACTCAAATGTTAAAATAACATTATAATGTAGTTCCTTCACTATGATTTCTGCAAGGTTTGTAGACATTACATCAAAATCTTCATGATCCTCAAAGGAGTGTTGTGGTTGACTTATGTGTCTACCAAACTTATCGATTGTCATTTTTAAGCTAGTTATAAGTTTCTTCTTATTACTCAATAATTTTAGATTCACGCAACTCTTCGATAATAGACACGATCTCGTTAGTGTGACCTGTATGACCAGCGGTTTGAGATGAAACTAAAAGCCGTAATCTATCAACAAGTTCATTAGGATCGTCCCAGTATACGTAATCTATTGGACTATTCGAGGCTTCCAGTAACATACCAAGACCCAATCTCTTTCGAGTTAGAGGTTGTATGCAACGAGGTCTTCGTGGTGTTAGTGGTTGTATGGTCAAAGCGGAGATGATTTTCTTATATTTGTAAGATCCATTACCCTGAATTTGTTAATTTTCAGAGTAGTTTCTTTTATTGGCATTCGTTCGTTTAACAATGTCTAAGTACTTTTTTCTATCACCTTCTGTGAAACCAACTGGATGTTTCTTAAAAACCAACTCGTATAGTCCAGGAGTCCCCTTATAAGTTAATCCACCTATAATCAAATCATTACCATCGAATTGTAAAGATGCGTTGCCAATTTTTAGCTCATTAAGGTCTGGATCATATCTAACACCATACCTAAAGTCAAACTCATTATGTACATCACCAATCATTTTATGAACATATTCTCTGTGTAAAGGATCAAGTTGATCCAAATAGTACAAAGTGCCGGGTGCATTACTTAAGGTTTGAATGTAATCTTCTGATTCTTGTATATTTTCATCTAGTTCTTCATTACTTTCCACATTATCTCCGTCAGCAATATCATTATTATTTGAATTTCCTTCTGCAACAATTGACGTATCTAGGAAACTTGGTGGGTTAAAAATCCTGGAGCTATTATATTTTGCTTTGCTTTTTTTCGGTGACCTAAAGGAGAAATTAGATTTTACTTCCTTTTTTACAGGCTCTTCACTTTTTATGTTTGACTCTCCATCAAGTTTCTCGGCAATTGTTTGTAAACGCTTCGTGATAGGAAGAAACGATTGTTCTTAAATTATACTTCCTTCTTTCAAAGCATTCAGCTTTTACTTTACTACGTTCCTCCTTTGTATTAACAATTTTTTTACTTCAACTTCCTTTCTATTCATATTGAAGTCACAAATTCTTCTTAACCTCAGTAAAAGCAGTAAAAACAGGTCTCAGGCAGTAAAGAACAGGCCTGAGGCAGTAAAAAACAGGTCTCAAGCAGTATACAACAGGTCTGATGCAATAAAAAACAGGTCTCAGGCAGTATAAAACAGGTCTGATGCAGTAAAAAACAAGTCCCATGCAGTAAAAACCGGTTCCGTGTAGTAAAAAACAGCTTAGTGCTAAGTGCCGGTCTAGCTCTATGAACACTAACAATGATGAATAAAGTGAACAGAACGTATCTCTTTTTATATATGTATGTAATGATCAAATCCCTTTCTATATCTACCATTACTTATATCACTATCTTTATCAATTACCATATAACCATATTTCCAGCATAGTGAACACATTTCTTTAATTTATTAAAATTCATGTCGGTATTAATGTGATCTTCATATATGTGCTTCATATTTAAGTCATCTTGTTTGAAGACTACCAATATATTTGCGTTATCACGTATTAGATGTTTTGGAATACGTATATAAGTTTGACAGAGATAAAAACAATCTACTCTTTTATGACGTCCCATACTGAAGTAATATCTCATAACATTTTGTTTATCACAGGCTACATCATAAAAAATAAATATTGAATTTTGTTTTACACCTTCAGGAGGCAGAATGTTGTCACAATTATTGAAGGAGTAGTATCCAATTCCTTTTATGGGTTTTAGAAGCTCTTCTAAATATTGATATTTTGACTGATAGAGAGACTTAGAGAAAATATAAATGTTTTCAAACTTCAATCCATTAGGATGCTCAATCAAACTAATCATAATATTAGTTTTACCACAGTTCGATGGACCGACAACCAGGCAACGGATTGTGGATGGTAGCAATACTCCATGTCTCTTCAAGATTTTCTTTTCTTTGATATCACTATTGTTAATAGGTAAAACTGTTGATTGTTTTACAATGCGCATGACAGAGGCAATACTTTAAATAAAGCTCAGTCTATGATTATCTATATACATATATACAGGGTGAGTCAGTTTATACTAGCAGGACTCTGGCATTTGATAGAGTACCTTATTTTAAGTGAAGTTTGTCATATAAACATATGTCCGGAATCGCTTCGTTTTTGAGATACAGGGTGTCAAAGTTTTGTTTTTTTTTAGTATTTTCCACACAGCTCCTATAGTTTTTAAGATAATTTATTCAAATTTTTACCATAGATTACTTATGATGGTTCACAAGTTTTGACATATGTAAACAATTTGAAAACGTACAGGGTGATATTTTTTCGGAGGTCTGGCCCCCTTTTTCCGTCCAGAACTTTTTTGTGGTACGCCACTGACTGCTAATTTTCCAAAATTTGGATTCCACGTTCAATTTAGAAAAATTTTCGTGTCTTGCGTTTTTATCGGAGCTGTAAGAGTTGTCGAGTAAATTGAAGAAATCTCTGAAAGAATATGTTTTAAAAAAAATAGTTTTATAAAAATTTTCACTAAAAACAATAATTATTGTCAAACGAAAGTTCATTAATCTAAATTGTCAAAGGTTACATACTTACAGTACAGCTTTTGCCACTAATTATTAATTTTTTTGTAGCATTTCACAGACTTAATAACTAAGTAAAATAATTAAGAACTAATAATAAACCAAGGCAAATACAAATAACCCGAAATAATTTTATTTTCAAAATGTGATCCATTTTTTGTTGGATACATAATCGGCATCGCGTTTCAATAGACATTCTTGCTGAAACTAAGTGATGAACTCATATGGCTTCGCAAGCATGTCTTATACGCCCTCTAAGATCGTCAACATCTTGAACAGGAGGTGCATATACTTTTTCTTTAAGAAAGCCCCACATAAAAAATCCATTGGTGTTATATCTGGGGAACCTGGGGGCCGTGCGATTGGACCACGTTTAATCCACCTCTCTAGATAATTGTCGTCTAACCAAGCTCATACATTTCTTCCAAAATGAGCTGGGCAGCAATCCAATTGGAACCAAGCTTCCTGTCTTAAATTTAGAGGGACATCTTCCCACATATTAGGATGCTCGGTTTCTAGAAACTAAGAAGTTTTGCGAATTGACCCTTTCTGGCAAAAAATATGGTCCAAATAAACGATTTTCAAAAATTCCTACCCATACGTTAATGCTAAACTTATTTTGGATTTTTTTTGGCCTAATAGCACGTGGATTTTGCTCTGCCCAAATATGTTGATGTTTGAAATTTACTATCCCACGTCGGGTAAAGCAAGATTCATCAGTCCATAATACGTTGGATAAGAAAGTTCTATTATTTTCTAATGTGTTAAGGATCCAACGACAAAACTTCACTCTGCGTTGTTCGTCGCCAGGACGTAGACCTTGGTTTATTATTAATTCATAATTATTTTACTTAGTTATTAAAAGTCTTTGAAATGCTACAAAAAAATAAATAATTAGTGGCAAAAGTTGTACTGTTATATGTAACCTTTGACAATTTAGATTAATGAACTTTCGTTTGACAATAATTGATTTTAGTGAAAATTTTTATGAAAATATATTTTTTTTAATAAAATATTCTTTCATAGACTTTTTCAAATTACTCGACAACTGTTACAGCTACGATAAAAATGCAAGAGACAAAAAAGCTTCTAAATTGAACATGGAATCCAAATTTTGGCAAATTAGCAGTCAGTGGCGCACCACAAAAAAGTTCTGGACGATAAAAGGAGGCCTGACCCCCGAAAAAATATCACCCTGTACGTTTTCAAATTGTTTACATATGTTAAAATTTGTGGACCATCATAGGTAATCTACCGTAAAAATTTGAATAAATTATCTTAAAAACTATAGGAGCTATGTGGAAAATACTAAAAAAAAACAAAACTTTGACACCCTGTATCTCAAAAACGAAGCGATTCCGGACATATGTTTATATGACAAACTTCACTTAAAATAAGGTACTCTATCAAATGCCAGAGTCCTGCTAGTATAAACTGACTCACCCTGTATATAGGATGATGATACTAATATTATATCATTTGTGAATCGTTTGTAGTGCCAAATGTTTAGAACAGCTAAAAAGTCAGGCAGCGGTATATTGGACTCTATTATAAATAAATTACCAGTAGAGCTCCATATTCCGGGATATAAATTTTGTGGTCTCGGTACAAAACTTGCAAAGAGGTTAGCAAGAGAAGATATGGGTATTAATGGATTAGACGAAGCTTGTAAAGAACACGACGTGACTTATAGCAGAGAGAAAGACTTGGAACAACGCCATAAGGCAGATCAAATTTTAGGCGAGAAGGCGGTGGACAGACTTAAGTCACCAAACGCATCCATAGGAGAAAAGGCAGCAGCCTTAGCTGTGGCAACAGCAATGAAAGCTAAAGTTAAATTAGGAATGGGATGTGGTAACAAAAAAACTAAGAAAAGAAAAAGTAATGCTAGTAAACGTAAAGTGAAATCTAGAAAGGTGGGTGGATCATTACCATTTAAAGACGTAACAAAGCAAGCACGAGTGGCGCTTAAAGGTAAAAATGTGAAGGATATGAAAGATGCCTAAAGTTGCATTAAATGCTGTTAATAAAGTTAAAAAGAAACATATTAAAGCCACTCGAGTAATACCAATACCTAAAACAGGAGGATTTCTACCACTAATTCCATTATTTGCTGGCTTAAGTGAGCTTGGTGCTTTAGATGGTGCAGCTGCAGGAATTGCAAAGGCCGTTAATGATGCCAAAGATGCAAAGCGAAAGCTTGAAGAAAGTAAACGTCAAATAGCTATGGGTAAAGAACTATACATGAGACCGTATAAGCAAGGATTTGGTCTTTTTTTTAGAACGAAAAGCACCCTCCAAGCGTTACCGATAAAATTACCAAAACGAGCTCTTACTAATTTAGACTTAATGAGATTGGCTAAGAAATTAAATATTCAACATTTTCGAGGTGTATTTATGAAAGATAGTTTACCATGTCGGGTACAATATAATGAATGCGGCATTATTAATCTCGATAATGAAAAAGGCCCTGGAACACATTGGACTGCATATAAGAAGAATGGAGAAAAAGCAGTATATTTTGATAGTTACGGTAACCTAAGAACTCCACGAGAATTGATACATTACCTTAATACCAACGAACCATGTAAAATATTGTATAACCATGAAAAGTTACAAAAATTTAATACATTCAACAGTGGTTGTCTGTGTCTGAAATTTTTATATAATTAAGAATGCAGTAGGTGTTTTTGAATAGTATATTTCATCGACACCGAAGATAACGACGAATTCATTCCTAATCTCTGGGAGAAGCTCAACCCTTACTTCTAGGTATAATTCTCCAATTATTTTGGATGATAGTAAAGACTACGTCTTAGGATTAATAAGTTTCGAATCCTACAATTCAATTCCAAATATCGAAAAATATAAGAACAACAGATTTTATTATGGATCTGAAGATAAATACATCGAAATTCCAGAAGGAACGTATGATATTGATTTAGTAAATAAATATCTACAACGAGCCTTAGGCGACCCCAGATGGCTTGAAAACGATGATAGTTCAAAAGAGGGGATTGTGAAAGGATATTCAAAGCTCATTTCCATTAAAGCCAACAATAACACTCTGAAGTGTAGAATCAAATGCAGTGAGGATATAGATTTTACTAAAGAAGATTCAATAGGACATTGGCTTCGTTTTAAACCACGAAAATTAGCGGCATATGGTAATCACGAATCAGATTTTCCAGTAGATATTTTCAGTGTAAATACCATTTGCATAGAATGCAATATTGTGAGTGGATCCTATATTAATGACAGACAAGCTCATGTTTTTTTCCTACAGTACGAGCTGGATTCAAAATTGTTGAGACTCCAAGTAACGTTGTGTATCTACCCATCAACACTCGAATTATCGATCAAATTATTGTTAATATAGTCAGTCAAGACGGCGAGCTCGTCAATTTAGGAAGAGAGGTATTGTCATTAAGACTACATTTGAAGGAAGCGTAATTAATAATTACAATGGTAATAAGGTACAACAAACGTGGTAGCTCTAGTCGAAGCTATATAGGAGATGTAAACATAAAACCTCTGGATAGTTCTACACGAACCATCAAACCAATAACAATAAGAAATCGGAAGTTTCTCGAATCTCTTGGTTTTAAAGTTATTTTTAAGAAGTGATAAAAAATGGATATATTAAGTGTTAATGAGAGAGCTTATTTTGACAATTCTGTTAGTAGTGCTGAGAAACATAATCGTATGTATTCGTATTCCAATACAACAGCAGGATGTCTACAAATTACCCAGTGGAAGCTCGTTATATATTGAAGGTAAATTACTGAAAACTGATAATACTCCTTCAAAAACTGCTACATTTGTGAATAACGGTGTCATGCTTTTATTTGATGAGATCAGATATGAAATGGGAGGATATGTAATAGATCGCATTCGTCATCCAGGTCTAACCTCAATTCTAAAGGGATACGCATCATTCAATAGAAGTGATACTCAATATCTACAAAATGGTGGGTGGTTTTTTAATAACAACGAACAGTCAAATATAGTTGACGATAATGGAAATTTTAATGTTATAATCGATTTACCCACTGTTTTCGGATTTTGTGAGACTTTAAGAAAATTATTTTAAATTTGCGACAGGAGTTGGTGTTAATTCGCTCAAATTCAGATACTAACGCTATAATAAATTTTACAGAAAATGAGTCAGTTAAAGTGATATTAAATAAAGTACTGTGGAAAATGCCTCATATATCCGTGGCAGATGTAGAAAGACTAAAATTGGTCGACTATGTAGCGAGAAACAAGGAACTGGAAGTTGCCTTTAGAGGTTGGGAACTGCATGAGTATCCTCTCTTACAAGAAACCCAACGTCACACTTGGAATATTAAGACGGCAACACAACTTGAGAAACCTAGATTTGTAATTGTAGGATTCCATACTGATCGTAAAAATAAATTGAATAAAAATTTTAGTCAATTTGATCATTGTAATTTGATTAATATGAAGCTGTATCTTAATTCTGAGATGTTTCCTTATGATAATTTAAATATAAATTTTGAAAACAATCAGATAGCAACCTTGTATGACATGTATGCAAAGTTTCAACGATCATATTATGAAAAGGAAAATGAACCTATTTATACACCCGCAGAGTTCAAGAAATTTGCGCCTCTAATTGTTATAGATTGTTCTCATCAGAATGAAAGCCTTAAATCTGGTTCTGTTGATATTCGATTGGAATTCGAAACTAACAAAGATGTTCCCTCAAGCACAAGTTGTTACGCTCTTATACTTCATGATCGATTAGTTAAATATAGTCCTCTTACTAGTGCTGTAAGGATTTTATAAATTATAACTATATTAATAATTGTAATATTAACTTAATAAATAAATAATAAACCTTAAACTGTGTTAAATCATTTTATTCTTTAATTTCATATAATATGCAAAGGGATCTATTATAATCATGCAAATGTGTTGACGGCCATGGTCCGGAATCGGGACCACAACTCCATCCTAAGCGAGCATTTGAATTTTGTTCAGCTGTCTTTATATTATCCTGAATCCATTTTAGAACATTAGAGTGATGGGCATTTGTTGATGGCTGAAACTTCCAGTTTAATTTCTTAGACTTTTGTATTGTGTACAGTTTGCGAAGTGTCCGGCTTCTGGCATAGTATGCTGCTCTAGTGATGGCTTCATCGATTGTTTTATCAATGGTTTTATAATTGATATATTTTTTTATGGGAAACTAGTGTCCCCACAATAGAGATACGGATAATGTTTACCATCTAGTAACAATTCAAATAAGTATATTCTGAACGACATTTTAATTTCAGGATGTAATATTAGCACGACATCATTCAACTGCTTAATGGTTATATTCTCATATCCTTCTTTTTGACATATGGCCAACAAGTTATGAATAAACTTGTCAAGTTCCATTTTCTTATCCATCAACAATTCTATGGTTTCTAAATGGGGTTCTATATCATGTTCCGTTAACGACTGAAAAGCTTCATCTGGTATTACCACTTCTTCCAAGATATCTTTTAATAACTTGAATCTTTCCTCATCATCAGCACAACCTTCGACGATGCAACGTTTCATAAAGTCACTATAAACTTTAACAGTTGCATAATGTAAAGCAATTTTGCACAGATTTCTTGTATCCATGTTATTTGTGTAAGAAACAAAAGCAAACTGACTTTTGTGGCTTAGCTTGCTACTTATATATCAGTAATTTGCTGACTCGTGAATAAAGCCTGCGTATTTAAACTATTCTCACTCTTTCTACAGATTCGAATACATATTCTTTTATTTGGAATATTATCATCATTGTCCTCGTCTGAAATTCTTTTGTAACCCCATGGCTTTGTATCTGTATTCTTAGAATTTAAAATTCTTTTATCATCGTAAGGATTAAGAATCATCTTATTTTGTGGAATTGTGTAGACACTATGCTTTTTAGATCTAATAAGATGCTGTGGTTTATAAATAATTTCGTGATCGAAAAGAGTTCTTTTATAATCTTGGAATGAAATTTTTCTAACACTTGCTGCTGTAGAACCTTTCGACTTTTTAACTATCTTATTATTAAGAACTTTATAAGCATACATTTTTGCTCGAAGGCCAACAAATTCAACCATAATTTTTCCATTATTTTGAGAGTCATAATCAGATGTGTCAAACCTCTGATTGTCTTTTTTAATATACTCATAAATATCGGGCACTTTAAATTGATAAATTAGGCTATCGGTATCTGTGTACAGAAGTTTTGCGCTATTATAAAATTTTTTTAAGATATAGTCATAATGAAATTCATATAGAAAGGTTTTAGATATATCTAGGACACAAAATCCTGCATATATTGGTTTATTAAATAAAATTTCTAATTTATTCATTTCTATGATTATCAAATCATCATCAAAAATACTACAACTATTGAAATTAGGTTTTGCAATACAATTTTGATCTCCAAAGCGCCCTTCCCACTTAGTGATCATACGGACATCTCTATATTTCCTTACGTTTTCCATTAATTTGCCATATACAGCATTTATCATCAATTTATAAAAAATTTTATCAAAATCATTTTTAGCTTGCTGACGCAACATGGTGTTTAAATCAATATACTTTTTCAACCATGGAGCTTGTTTAAATCTGAGAACCCTGTTAACTTTCTTTAAACGTAATCCATATTTCAAATACATTTTTAAATTCCTATAATGAACAACTTAATTACGTTTTGGATACAGTGTTAATAATAATTTCTTTAACTTTGATCTTGAAGGTATTGGTGGAGTCATATGTTCTGGAGCTAGCGTTAGATCACTATGAACTTCATGTAGATGAGTGGGATATTCTAAGTCACAATCAAAAATATAGCCAACATCAGCATTGTCTGGAATATTTATTATATCTAAATTTTCAATTTTATTCTCTTCTAGGAATTCAAATTCTCCATATTGTAAATATTCAGACATTGCAGCCCCATATAAATTGTTTATATCAAAATACATTAGATATGTAGACTCTTGATTTGAATCATACTGATCACCCATATATTTGTTATTTGCTTTTGCGTATCTATTAGAACACTGAGACACTCCACCACGGATACCTCTCTCGATAAACATGAGCTTTTCGATGTCTGTTAAAAGTTCTAAGTGTACTCCAGTCGTTTTAAGCATAGCATCGAACGGTAAACCTGGAGCAGTATAAAAATGCAATGGGTCCAATTCATATGTTAATAAACAAGTTTTTCGAAAATTTTCGAATATGTCAGCAAGAAGAAGAACATCACTTTTCAAGTATAAATCCAGAATAGTCACCCAAAATTTTTATGTCAAATGTTTTCCAAACATTAAGAGCATGCTGATAATCTTCATCTTTAATACCTTCATCATGCAATTGACTATAAAAGTTTGTTTTTGCAGGTAAACATGTCTCAGTGAGTTTTTCCCACGAATCTATATAATCGTAAGGAAAAACACCCTTTCTTGTTAATAAATTAAATTCTTGATCAGTGTTACAAGAAGCTCTAACAATAGTTTTCTTTTCATTTTCTAAATATGAAGATAATTTATCAAGACTGCTAGCCATGAAGCGAAATGGGTCGATGAACCGTAAATGTACATTAGTACCTTCAACTGTTTTAGTGAATGAAATATATTTTTCTTTATTAACTTGCAGTAACCGAATTGGACCTGCAAAACCGGTAGCCAATTGTTTCATTACAAAATATGCATCATAGCCGCTTAAATTATGAAAGACAACTGGTATATTAAATGAATTTTTATAATTTAGATTACAATCTTGATGAGCAGCAAGTTTGTATTTTGAGGTAAGGTGACAATAATCACGAACTTTGATATCTTTCAATGTAAATGGCTTGGTGCATATGTGACAGTGAGCCGCGTTAGCATAATTTATTTCTTGCTCGGACGATAAAGTTTCCATTTCTTTCGAATTTTCGAGGATACTATTAACATTCACTGCAATATGTTGCAGTTCTGAAATAAACCATTTTATGCAATCATCACCTCGATATAGTTTAAACCTTGATAAATGATTATCATATGAACATTTCAAATAATATGCCACACTAAATGGTGTATGCTTTTTATAATTAACTGAATTATTTTCCACTCTTAAGGTTTCACACGGTTCAAGAATACTTTCAAGATCGGCATATATTACGAAAAGTACTCTTTCTTTGTAACTGAAATGCTTGAAGTGTAAAATTTTGTCCGACTCCTTTGGAAATTTGAGGGCGCACTTATTCATATTATTGCAGTAAACTAAATGTCTTTTAAGTAAATCGTCAGAACTAAAATGATTTAAGCATCTATAGCATATGAAAGTTTTATGTCCATGAGAAGACAGTTGTTTTGAAAGAAGTGCAGACATTCTCTTTATCCATGCAAAGTGGAAAAACACTTTATCGTTTGAAAATCTTAAAAATCGTAAAATTATCATTTTTGTCTGTTGACAACACCAGTAAATTAATGGGTTCTCTGTTACTATTTCTATTATCGCTTAAACAAAGAGGGAGCACGTTCTTTTTTTCTATACAAAACAAATTAATAGATAAGTTATTTAATTTTTCAAATTTCTTTGTCATCAAGTTTTATTAGAAACTCAATAGAATCATATTTTAGAACATCTTTAAAATGCGGATAACTTGTTACCCTTTCAGGATGTTTGTTGTTAGATGGATATAGAGCGGAAACTACAGCCCACAAAAAACAAAAAGAATCGTTATTTTCTACATTGACAACAGCTCTTTTACGTGATATAAAACCTGGTAAATTCACATAAGTTAATGTTCCCCCTTTTAAAGGTGAAAATTTGTTAATATTAATTTTTAAATGCAGAACCTCTGAGAGAGCCCAACCTGAATCTTTTTCGCTAAATTCTTCCAATTTGTTTGTTAAAACATGGATTACGTTATCTTTGTACCAAGTTTTTATATTAGTATTGATATCGATTTTGTGATTTTTTGTAGAAAACGTTTTTATATCTGCATCACCACTTTGTGGTTTAATAAAATTGCATACTAATACAACATTAACTTTAAGCATTGAATTCTGAGGATGTGTTTTAATTTTTCTTTGAAAATTATCGAAGGCCCTATTTAAGAAACATAATGGATCTTTAATACTTAAATTTGCAATTAGTCCTGTACACAGTCGTCCATCGAAGCAAGAATTAATCGAGTGCCAAACTAACTGTCGATTACGCTTCTTTTTAGTATTGTTCTCCAAGCCTGCTCCAACTTTACCAGAAGACTGTTTTAAGTGTTGCAATTTAGCTAAATAGTATTTTAATAATGCCAAGTTTGCTTCCAATTTGAAAGGATTTTCTGCTTCCTCTTGGTTGTTAATTCTATTTTTTATCACAGTTTCCAACAATTTCACATTACCTTTTACTAATTTTATTTGACTGATTATCTCTTCTGTTCTTTTTACCAATTTTACAGCTTCACCAGTAGTTTTCACAATTGTAGAACTAATAGAGCAAATGGTTTCAGGATTCATGTTTTCTAATATCACTATACTATAGCACTGAGTCAAGAAAAACCACAATAGCAAGTACACCAGATTAGTATGCGAGGTGTAAAATAAACTGTGTGGTTTATTAAAGAACTCGAGTCATTTATATGCACAATGGTGCTAGAAGCTTGCGCAGATACAGTGAAACGTGATTCATTTTGAAGTAGGTATGCTCTTGCTTTTTGTTTACTACAAGATATGTTTTTAACTATAGCCTTGCAACACTATATTACAGAGAAATTAATAAAACCCAAAAATATATTAATTAATTTTTTATTTTAATTATAAATAACAATGATTACAGGTTATGCTAAAATAAAATTCAAAAATATATTGTTTTTTATTTAATTCTTAAATAAAAATCATACAGGCTATATGCATTAGCCAACGCACATGCGCATTGGTCCAGTCGATGGTGCCAACATTCAGGAACCTGCCGCATAATTTGGGATGTTTCAGAAACTCCACAACCGGTTTGTTCACGTACTTTCTCAGGAACATGGCCTTGTCCCGCCCTTTGACATAAATAATGTCTGCTGATCTTGTTGCACCCTGCAGAATAATTGGTAGATCTTTCAAGGATTCCAAACCTTCGTTCCATGGAAGACCATGATTCAAAGTTTCATCACCCAATTTGCCTCCTTTTTTAGGGCCTCTGATAAATAGTGGAATGGAAAAGGTGGTTTAAATAAGTAATGGTATGAAATTCTTCCGTTATATATTCCCAGTTCTTTCACAGCCCACCGATCTTGAATTTGACACTCTCTATTATTACTAATTTTAAAACATTGAATGTCAATCACATACTGGGAAACAACCATGTTCGCAAAAGCCATATTTTCAAAGTTTAATTGTAAAAAATAATTGTTTATTTGAGATACTAATATCTGCAATATGGTTACAAACGGTAGGACATGGCTTATATACTTTTCAAATGGTAGTATGTCAGCGGTTCTAATAATTATGGTAGGAGAATTAGTAATTTGTGAAACATTATGCATTATGGGACAGATCTTGGTGGAAAACTTTACATATACAGAAGATATTATGATAAAAAAATTGTTCGCTTCATTTAAGAAACGATTGAAAAAAAATTGAAAATGTTAAAGTTATTTACTTAGAAATGTCGAAAATGTAAAAAATGTGGATTTTTATGTTTTCGAGGGTGCTCTTTCAGAATTCGCGGCCAGAAATGAGGTAAATCGATAAAAAAATATTTTTTTGAAAAAATTTTGGATTTGGAAATTTTTTTGGATTTTTTTTTTTAGTATGAAATAAAAGCATCTATAATATAGTATAAACTTACATAGATTTGCTGGATTTGTCCAATGCTATTTTCCGAAAATTGTAATAGGTGATACCTCAAGGTCACATATTTTTTTGAGAAGTATAGAAAAACATTCCCTAATTGACCGTGTATCAGGTTATGTCGAAATAAAACCCCCAACGGAGATCCTATCTATACCTAAAATTTGAACATTTTTGGAAAAAATTGAGATATGCAAAAATGAAACCAATCGTTGAATTTTTCTCAAACTTTAGCAAGTCATAGTAGACGTTGAGTAGAGAAAAAAAGTTTATAGAAACTTCATCGTCAGACTTCAAGGGCTAGGGGTAAAAATCAAAATATCCCTTAAACGGATTTTTGTTATAACTCGGTTAGTACAAGAGATATAAAGTTGAATTTTTTTTTGTTAGAAAGAGAACATAAAAAGCTATCGAACGAGGGTATAAAATTTGTATTCGCAATTATTAAGAAAATCAGGGTTGGGGGTAGCACAAAATTTTGCATAAGGACGAGGGATCTCCATGTCACTTTTCGTAGTCTAGGACAAGTATGTTTTCCAAAAATACAATAAAAAAAAATAAGCAACTTAAAAAAAAAGAAAAGAAAAGAAAAAGCTAACGAAGGGTGTCAGGTTACAAATATAATGTGTCACGTTTCAATATATGGTTTCAAATTACAACACGTTGGTATCAAATTTCAAAATAAGGTGTCAGGTTACAACACGTTGGTGTCAAATTTCAAAATGTGTCAGATTACAACACGTTGGTGCAAATTTCAAAATAAGGTGTCAGATTACATCACGTTGGTGTCAAATTTCAAAATTAGGTGTCAGATTACAGCACGTTGGTGTCACATTTCAAAATAAGGTGTCAGGTTACAACACGTTGGAGTCAAATTTCATATAGAGGTGTAAAATTACAAAACAAGGTGTCCGATTACAACACTTCGGTGTCAAATTTCATATCGGGGTCTCAAATTTCAAAACGAGTGTCAAATTACATTTTTCGCTAACTCAGCAGGAAATGGTGTCTAATTACAAAATAAGGTGTCATATTAAATTTTTTTCTAACTCAGCAGAAAATGGTGTCAAATTTCGTCCGCACACCAGAAATAAGTCATTTTATCCAACACCTAGAGTTAACTGACCTATACAGTTCAACTGAATTCACCGGATGCTCATATTGCTCTGGACTCTGCAAGTTGCAAGAATTTGATTATAAAAGTACACTACCTTCGTTGAATACATTTAGTCTTATACGAATTACCGTCAAGACAACTTTATCGCCAAGTTAGCCAAGTGTTTGTGTAATATCTTTTTAACTGAACATGTCTTTATCATTAGAAGCAATTTGTGAGCTGAGAGAAAAACAATTAGCAATCGAAGATATTATTAACGAAACGTAAATTTTTGTTTCCTATACTTATTTTGATGATGATTTTTAATATCTTAATAATTTTGTTGTTTTTAATGATATTTTCTTTTCATGTAGAACAACGGAAGAGTTAAATCTTGCCATTGAGGCAATTCGAGAAGAGGAGGATGCACCCCACCCACCCCAAGGTTAGTCCCCGGATAGAGCATCAAAAAGGATGCGCTTGGTGGTGGCAAATGACGAGGACGACTTCGTCAGTAATTCTCCATTCTCGAATCATGGGAAAAGAATTCATTCTGGGTAAATATTCTACAATGAATTTTTAAAAAAATCTAAAAAGAAACACTTCCATTTTTTTTTTTCAAATTAATATCGTTTATTTTTTGTTACAGAGGAAAGAACATGGTGGTCCTCAAAAGCATGAGGTTCCCGTCGCCATCACCATCGCCTTCGCAGGCTTCTACTTCGTCCGCCTCCGTTGCTGACGATGAAGATTTGGTAGCATTGATGGATGAAGAGAAGCGGAGGCGGGGTGCTGAAGAAGCCCGAAGGCAAAAATGGTACCTGCCCGTTCAAGTGGGTTTGAATTCCATAAAGAAGAAGATGCAAAATGCACGGGACCTCGTATCCTCGTTAAAGGGCGAGAAAAAATCCATTCGACGCCAAAAGGAGGCTCTCAGGGAGCAACTGAGGGTTCTCGAAGAGCGCGAGATGAATATAGAGACAAGAAAGGTGGCCGCAATAGAATCGCTGCGAGGATACGAGGCCATCGTAGCAAAGTTCAGTGAAATGAACATGTAAATATATTTAGATTAAGTTATATGTAAATATTAGTTATTATTAAATATTAGTTATATGTAAAATATTAGTAATATGTAAGTAAAATAGTAAAATTAAATGTTTTATTACAAAAATTTTGAAAATATGTAGTAACCAAAGCAAAAATTTTTATACATAGAAAACTTAAATAAAAAATATGCAATTAAATTAATAGTTATTATATATCTCTTGAAAACCATATTGATACAAATAGTATGTTGTTAAACATCAAGCTAGTCAATCAGATTATTAAATTTTAGATATTACAAAAATATAAAAAACTTTGAGCATTCATGAGATGGTAATTTGTCATTAATTAGTTTTTGATTAAAAGTAAAATAGTAGTATATTGTTACACGAATATTTTAACACTAAAATTCTCTTGCAAATTATATTTACCATGTACGACGCCCGGTAGCTTGTTCGTGTTTCGTACATAGTAATTAAATTAATAACTATTTCTCTGCTATTACTCGGAAGCCTAAAATAGTATGATTTTTTGAGCGCCAAGCTGAAGTCAATCATGAATGATTCATTTAATTACAAACATATATATATATATATATATACAGGGTGGGAAAAATTTTAATGTGCAGCATTGGTATCTCGGAAACGGTAAAAGATACAACGTGGCTCAAATTAGGAAAAAGTTGCTCAATTTTATGCTGATTCAAAATATGTAGACAAGTTTAATATATTCCGGGCCGTTCCGGAGTTATGTTGGAAAAATCAAAATTTGCCAATTTCTTTTAAGTCAAATAACTTCTCTTGAAATAAATGCAGACTTTTGAAATTTGCTACGTTTACATAGTTTGATGAGAGCTTTCGATTGTCATACTAAAACATGTTCTAGGCCTACTAGTTTTTCGGCAACAATATTCAACTTTTGAATTTCTTATGGGCGCCATATTGGATTTTTACTTCACTAAATACAGAAAGCAATTACAAGCACGGTGATATATCACACTTGATACTTTCTTCAATAAATATGGATAATACACGCGAATAACGATAAATATTATTTATTTACAAATAATAAACAATCATTCATTGATAGTTAATTGTTACAAAGTGTGTTTTTAGCTTTTTAGAGGAACTAATTATGCTCGAATTGGCTGCCGTTACTCTGAATACAAAGTTGAGTCCTTACAGACATGTCATCCACTGAACGTCTTACTGTTCCACCATCTATTGAATTTATGTATTCATTAATTCTTTCCAACATTTCATCCTCTGTCGATGCCATTGGATTATTGTAGATATAATTTTTAACAGCTCCCCAGAAATAATAATCTAAGGGGTTTAGACACGGTGATCGCGGTGGCCATAGAATGGGACCATTTGTACCCATCCACGAATTCGGAAAACGTTGATCTAGGTACTGGGTTACAATCCTAGCAAGTGTAAATAATTTCGAGAAGTTAATTTATCAATAATAAGATAAGGCCCTAATACATTGTTATCTAAAATTCCACACCAAATATTTACTGAAAATCTAATTTGAGGTCTCGTTTCTCTAATCAGGTGAGGATTTCGTTGTGCGTAATAGTGCTCATTTTTTCATTGAATATCCCACAATTAATTACTAAACGTTGACTCATCACTCCATAATATCTTTCTACAAAAACCATTGTCATTATTCATTAACATTTGCCATCCAGTGACAAAATTGCAACCTCCGCTCATTGTCTCCAGGATGTAGTAAATATTTGGTGTGGAATTTTGGATAACAAGGTATTAGGGCCTTATCGTATTATTGATAAATTAACTTCTCGAAATTATTTACACTTCTTACAAAATGATTTGGAGGAAGTGCTGGATGACTTTCCTTTGCAAAATATACAAAATTTACAGTTGTTTCAACAAAATGGATGCCCTTCACACAATACTAGGATTGTAACCCAGTACCTAGATCAACGTTTTCCGAATTCGTGGATGGGTACAAATGGTCCCATTCTATGGCCACCGCGATCACCGTGTCTAAACCCCTTAGATTATTATTTCTGGGGAGCTGTTAAAAATTATCTTTACAATAATCCAATGCCATCGACAGAGGATGAAATGTTGGAAAGAATTAATGAATATATAAATTCAATAGATGGTGGAACAGTAAGACGTGCAGTGGATCACATGTCTGTATAAGAACTCAACTTTGTATTCAGAGTAACGGCAGCCAATTCGAGCAGTATAAATAAGTTGTTCTTCTTATTATAATAATTAGTTCCTCTAAAAAGCTAAAAACACACTTTGTAACAATTAACTATCAATGAATGATTGTTTATTATTTGTAAATAAATAATATTTATCGTTATTCGCGTGTATTATCCATCTTTATTGAAGAAAGTATCAAGTTTGATATATCACCGTGCTTGTAATTTCTTTCTGTATTTAGTGAAGTAAAAATCCACTATGGCGCCCATAAGAAATTCAAAAGTTGAATATTGTTGCGGAAAAACTAGTAGGCCTAGAACATGTTTTAGTATGGCAATCGAAAGCTCTCATCAAACTATGTAAACGTACCAAATTTCAAAAGTCTGCATTTATTTCAAGAGAAGTTATTTGACTTAAAAGAAATTGGCAAATTTTGATTTTTCCGGCATAACTCCGGAACGGCCAGGAATATATTAAACTTGTTCACATATTTTGAATCAGCATAAAATTGAGCAACTTTTTCCTAATTTGAGCCACGTTGTATCTTTTACCGTTTCCGAGATACCAATGCTGCACATTAAAATTTTTCCCACCCTGTATATATATATATATATTAATTTGAACATTTATAATAACAAAATATGGAAGTTTTTTTTTTAAATTGAACACAAAAAATTGATACAAAATATCAAGAATATTTTTGTACAATGATAGATTAAGGGTCCATTCTCTGTAGATTTGACAGGCATGAATGTTGGGTCGGATTGAGAGGATGGGTGGCCGATGGGTGGAGACTTATATATTCCAACTATCGAATTATTAAGATTTCGGAGGTGCACGTAAAGCCGAAGTAAAAAGGCACATGGAAATAAAGTTAGCCCTCATTGCAAGGGTACCGGATTTGTCTTATAATTGCAACAAAATTTCTTTTTAATGTTATAAATTATATATCACCGGAAAGATCAAAAGATAAACTAGGTCCCTATAGTAGCAAATTTTTGTTTAATACATGTATTCTAGAGAAAATAATTTTTGAAAATACGCTATTTTAGTACAACATTGTTTGCCTGGAATTTTAAAAATAAAAAGAAATACCAAAAATTACTACTATAGGGACTTAGATTAAAGTCTTATCTTTCAATACTTTTTTACTAAAAGTCGCTATCTTTTATAGTTTTTTTATAATTAGACACGAGCCGGACGCCGATTTAGGGCTTATTTCGACCTAGTGCCTACTAAATTCTTAAGGATGTCCAAGTTTCATTACTTCGAAGACAAAATAGTCACTCTATCATTTACTTGGAGTAGAAGACATGCTAGTCAAGGATTTATCTTTATACTGTACATGAGGTAGAATAAAAAAATTTCATACAATACAAATATTTCTATTTCCTTCAACACAATTATAATACATCTCCCTGGGTAAATAGAACGTTCGTTGTCGTCCCAACTTTTCCCTTACATATTGACTTCTTAGCCCATCGTTGAATTTGTCAATACCTTCTTTTTCAAAGTACATATAAAATCTTCGGGGTAAGTAGGTGGTAAAATCTTCAGTTTCAGCCAAAATACTATCGCCATATTTGGTTTTACTAAACCTCAACTTCACTATCTTATATCTTCGATTTATTTCCAACTCTTTGAGGTTCTTCAATTCTTTAAAAGCTGTTTCTTTGTTCAACTTTTGTAGATCCATGTTGATTGTAAATTAATGTTTTATTTAACTGATTGTTCAAATGGGTCTGATATATATACCACATATATCATTCCCACCCATACTTCTCCTTCCAGAGCAGCCTCCCTCTTCTTATGTTTTCTCCTCCTACATGGAGGATAATGGAAGGGTTACTAATTTCCAGCTGTTAGCATATATATAAGTCTGAAACACATAAATGTATCATTGTTTTGACACTAAAACAATATCATAACTTGAAACTCATATTTCTGCTAATATGGAGCACAGTGGTAAGTGAGAGTTAATTTTTTAATTTGACTTTCAATTTACATATACTTATCTATTGTTACAGAATTTAGAACTTGCCCATTGGTACCGTTTCATCGCGTGTTGTGCCATCGCATGGCAAACCATCTAGTAAAATGTAGACGGACTCTCCGTCTACAAAACGAACAAACACAGAGGCAATATTACACATGTAACGGCTGCAACAGCAGCAACAACAACAATAGCAGCAGTAGCAACAACAGCAACAACAATAACAACAATAGCAGCAGTAGCAACAGCAGCAACAACAACAACAATAGCAGCAGTAGCAACAGCAACAGTAACAATGATGAAGGATGGAGGCTTCATGATCAGGATTGGATTGATCCAGTAGATGATTGGTTGCAAAACCATCAACAACAACAACAATAAATTAAATAATTTTATTGTTTGTAATAAATATATATATATATATATATATATATATATTTCTAATAAAATATTTTAAAAACAATTGTTTATCAGTTATTTATATAATAAAGAAATTATTAAATTTTGATATAGAAACCATTTTATGTGATTTAACATAATCATAAAGTAAGATGCACTACTTAGATATTCCTCAATTAAATCAACAAAGTATTAACTGCAACATACTTTGAATCACTTTTTGTCAAAGTAAGAGCTAGGTATATGTATACGATTTATCTGCATCCTCAAAAAACTCCTGAGCTTCACATGGGAAACATTTTCTGTTTGGTAGGTCGCAATCTCCTCCACATTTGATACACTTATATTTGACTGGAACGGGCATATTGCAATTAACCACTACGCCAATAAATAACACCTCCGTTCAGCACAATCCGTAATAAGGTAATAATTCAAGTTGCTTAGCGTCACCTACTTTTATTAATCCATTTCTCTTCACTAGATCGTCAACCCAAGATAAATTCGAAATTGTAGTAATAATATTACCTGCCAGCCACCATCTTGGACTGTCACATAGTCGGTGAAAAGCTATGCCGATCCTGCTCCAGCCGCCATCTTGAATTTTGGAGCACGATCGGCATAGCTATTCTACTTACGTCAAAAAACAAAAAAATATATACTCATATATATCAAATGACTCGTAGCGGCATCCGTGATATTAATTTCAAACTAGTTTCAATCTAATGGCGAAAACAGGATTCTGTCGCAAATTTACAGGCAGCAAAAGCAAGAGCTGCTGCCATGGGCGCAAGGGGTCTCTGCTGCTGTGGTCTAGCGGCAAATTCAAATATCTGAAATTGGCTGGTAAATTCAAACACAGCAAAAGACACACCCAAGTCAAGAGGATGTAAAATCTTACGTGGACATACTAGACATCAAATAGGGTAGTTTGACGTAATATGCCAAAAGGACCTAACCTTAAACTTTGTGCGTTTTTAATGAAACAAAAACTAATATTCTAGAAAAAATTTACTCTATACAACACCTAGAGACGAATTTTCTGTAACTTCAATAGTTTAGCTTCATGTCGTTGGATCCAAGTAAAATCTTACGTGGGTATACTAGGCATCAAATAGGATTGTTTAACGTAATATGCCAAAAGGGCCTAACCTTAAACTTTGTGCGTTTTTAATGAAACAAAAACTAAAATTCTTGAAAAAATTTACTCTCTAAAACAACTAGAGATTAATTTTCTTTAACTTTAATGTTTCAACTTCATGACGTCAGATTCAAGTAAAATTTTATTTGGGTATACTGGACATCAAATAGGATTGTTTAGCGTAATATGCCAAAAGGACCTAACCTTAAACTTTGTGTGTTTTTAATGAAACAAAAACTAAAATTCTTGAAAAAATTTACTCTTTAAAACAGCTAGAGACGAATTTTCTGTAACAGGCAAGTGGGGTTCAAAATAAGCTAGTGGTGAGTCACCGCGACGTAAACGTTACGTTTAGGAGATGTGTTATTATGGCCTTTTTACGTGTCAAAAACGTTAAGTTTTGCGTCACGTTTTGGTGTAGTTTTTTATAACCTTTTTACGTGTGAAAAACGTCACGTTTTACGTCACTTTTACGTCACGTCTTTGTGTCGTTTTTTATGACCTTTTTACATGCTAAAATCATAACGTTTTTGCGGCGTTTTACACCACGTTTTTACATGGCATTATATGGGAAATACAAAATTTTCGTGGCCTTTTTACATGTCGAAAACGTTACGTTTTATAAATAAATAACGAGCAGCCCGAGAGAGAGAACGATTATCTTATGACAACAGTAACTAAAGATATGTGTAGGGAACCACGACGTACATCTGCAAAATATCTAAATGCAGAATTGCGTATCTCCATAAATTAACGAGCAGTCCGAGAGAGAGCGCGTGTCAACAGCAACTACCGAGAAATATGTGTCCGTAAGTGGTCTCAAGGCAGCGAATTTTTTCGCGGCTTTTTGCTGAAAGCTTTACCGGATTGTTACAGAATTTTCAACAAATCGAGCTCTGATAACAGTTACGAACTTGCGGCTGTAAAAACTACGAATAAATATTAATAATTTCAAACATCTAGCGCCACCGACGAAAGATATAACCTCGACGCCTCGACGACGAAGTCACCAGGGCAAAATCTTATGATCTGGGTTATCAGTTGCGGTGGTGGTAGAAGGGTGCCTGCAAAAGGTACTGCGGTGAATTAATGAACATCTAATATGTAATATATTATGATCTGGTGTCACTGCAAAAAGATATTGTCACCACAGAGGAGTTTTTACAAACCAAATACGTAGATTAAAAAAAAACATATTTTGACAAAGATATCGGCGCCACAGAGGATTGTTTACAAACAAGCTCAAACCAAATGCGTGGATTTAAAAAACATATTTTCGTTAATTTATTGCAGTCTCTATTACACAGGGTGTTCGATAAGAAGAAGCGCGGCCGCAGCCGCAACTGATTGCACACACATACACACCTATAAAAACATGTGTTGCGGTCTTTTTTAATCACAAAAAAAATGAACCTGTCAGATGGTTAGTATAAACTAGCGTACGTCGTCGTCATATCGAATAACGGTTTTCTATTACAGATTTAGTCAGGGCAGCCGTAGAGGCGCGCGAGTGGTGCCCGACACTAGCCGTAAGGTAAAAATTTTTGTTTTTACATTTAAAATTACGAGCTTCATTGTAGGATATGGGACTGGTCGTGCTGCGACACTGGCAACCACCACAAGAGGCCATATCAATCGGCGCGATTATCACCTCCGAAGGGACCGTCGCGATGCATGTAACGCTGGAGGTCCCACCTGGGTCTCTAGAGCCTTCGGCGACTTTATGGCTGCGTAAGTACCACTCTAAACAGTTAAAACCTAACCTACAGTATTTTCTTTCTTTTTATGTTCTCACGCTACGACTGCCGCCTGGCTCTATGACATAACAATCTTTGAAGCAAAATAGATTAAATGTATAATAGTACCTGTCTGACGGATTTATTATAGTATTATTAGAATAAGAAAGTGAATAGAAAGAAATAATGTAAAGAGTGTACATATGTTCGTTAACTTATTGTGGTTTCTGTTACACCGAGGCGATCGATAAAAAACAACGAATACATATTAATACGGCGTAATTATTTGATACCAGGGGCTCTTCCGCATAAGAAGAAGAAGACAACACCACATACACACGCAGGATACACGTGATAAGACTTATACCCACAGCTGATTGCACGCGCATATAAAAACATTTGCTGTGGTCTTCTTTAATCACAAAAAAATAAAATGAACCAGCCAACCAGTCAGTATATGCAAGTGTAGGGTGTGATTTCGAATAATAGTTTTATATATTTTCAGATTTAGCAACAGTAGCCGGGGCGGCGGCCCTACTGCGCGCAGCCACAAGTATCCGTAAGTTTTTTTGTTTTTACATTTAAATCATCAGTTTCATTGTAGGATATGAGACTAGTCGTGCTGCGGCACCCCCCACCCTCCGGGGCCAGCCCTGTGGGGGAAAATTAAGTTCATCGGCGGTGAGGAAAGAATTTACATCACCATTGAGGTGCCACCCGAGGCGGAGGAGTCCTGGGGAACGCTGTGGTTACGTAAGTATCCCTAAACTGTTAAAATACCGTACTTATAGTATTTTCTTTCTTTTTTTTCATGTTCTCCCCACTATGTTTGCTGCCTGGCTCGTCGTCTATGACATATTACCTACACGTTGTTAACGCTTTGAAACAAAATAGATTAAATGTATAATGCCAACCGGTCTACTTGTTTGATTATTAAACCTCTACTAAAATTAGAATAAGTGAATAAAACTGTAAAAACACCGTACCTAGGGAAGTATATTATATAAGGTAAGCCCAACCAAATCATTGATCTTGTACAAACCAAGACAGAAAATAATCAAATATTGATTTATTCTATGTATCTCCACAAATATACGAGTTCTGTAGTACGTCATATGATATCGTACAAAAACAATATTAAATAATTATTAAAAAAAAGATAGGACGAAACCCGATTCATTGTGTTAGAAAAAAAAGCCGTACAGAAACAATTAAAAGTGAAGTTTTTTATGTAGGTGCAATCTGGTTGCTTGGAACATATAATATGTGAGTACAACATTTTTTGTACAGCAAAGTTTGACAAAAACCGTCACGTAATCACAGATAAAAATATTAGGTATACAGCGAGATAACAAAAAGATAGAAAAACAGGGCGTTGCCCCAGATATGATAAACGGCCCTTGTACTTATGTTAGAATTTTTACTACGGCAAATATACAAACAATAACAAAAACTCAATTAGAAAAAAAATAACACCTACCTAGGGAAGTATATTATATAAGGTAAGCCCAACCAAATCATTGATCTTGTAAAAACCAAGACAGAAAATAATCAAATATTGATTTATTCTATGTATCTCCACAAATATACGAGTTCTGTAGTACGTCACATGATATCGTATAAAAACAATATTAAATAATTATTAAAAAAAAAGATAGGACGAAACCCGATTCACTGTGTTAGAAAAAAAAGCCGTACAGAAACAGTTAAAAGTGAAGTTTTTTATGTAGGTGCAATCTGGTTGCTTGGAACATATATGTGAGTACAATATTTTATTGTACAGCAAAGTTTGACAAAAACCGTCACGTAATCACAGATAAAAATATTAGATATACAACGAGATAACAAAAAAGATAGAAAAACAGGGCGTTGCCCCAGATATGATAAACGGCCCTTGTACTTATGTTAGAATTTTTACTACGGCAAATATACAAGCAATAACAAAAACTCAATTAGAAAAAAAACAACACCTACCTAGGGAAGTATATTATACAGTGTTATTCAGAACCTATCGAAAATAAAACTTGGGGATGTTCAACATACATGTAATAATAATAATAATAATAATAATAATAATAAACCTTTATTTTCCTTAATGACAATATATTACAATTGTATAGGAATAGTTAAGTAAGGGTAAAAAGAAAAAAAACAGAAAAAAACTACAAAGTACACATACATCAAAGTAAAATACAGGTCACATGATTTACATATACTCAGACAAACAATAAAAAGACTCATACAATAAATATTTCTTCAAACAAACTTTGAATCGTTTTATGTTATGACACGATTTAATGTGTTCAGGTAATTTGTTAAATATTTTTAACCCGATAAATTTAGGAGAATTTTTTGTTAAATTCATTCTAGTAAAGGGCACGTGAAGGTGATGTTTTTGACGTGTATTGTAAGAATGAATATTTTCATTCAGATTAAAACTCCCTATGTTATTGAATACATAAGTGCATAATTCAAAAATATACAAAGACGTCAGTGTTAGTATATCGTAACTTTTAAAAAATTTCCCTCAAGATTCTTTCGAAGATATTTTAGCTATGCATCGAATAATAGCCTTTTGTGCAATAAACACCTTAGAAGCATTTGCCGAGTTAGCCCAAAAGCAGATGCCGTATCTTAATATTGTTTCCACCGCTGCATAATACACATTTATTAATTGTTTCTCATTTAGTACAGATCGCAGGTTCAAAAATACAAATCTCAGTTTATTTAACTTACTAATTATCACTTCACAATGAGATTTCCAATTCACGTTTTCGTCCAAATAAAGTCCCAAAAATCTAATGCTATCATGTGTACTACACAACGATGTATTGTAAACACTGAGAGCCACATCTTCAACATCATGTTGATAGGTATGGATACGCATAATTTCGGTTTTTTTAACATTAAAATATAAATTAAGATCAGTGAAATAGTGAGAAATATTATTTACAACATCAGAGCATTTATCTTTCAAACCATTGAACATTCTGTCAGAGATAATAAGTGATATGTCGTCAGCATACACAGTAGTAGAATAGCTATGCCGATCCTGCTCCAAAATTCAAGATGGCGGCTGGAGCAGGATTGGCATAGCTTTTCACCGACTACGTTACAGTCCAAGTAGGCTGGCAGGTGCCACGCTTCACATCGCGTTTGTAGACTGTTCGGTGGATGTTGATGAGCTGTACTTATTTATTACTATAATTTTGAATTTACCTTGGGTTAATGATCTAAATAAAATACTGCAATATATAAAATCATTTATTTTGTTTATTACAATTCATATACAATAAAACATGTTACAATACATTGTCCTTACAAGTCCAAGAATTATGTTTATCATCATAACCTAACCATTTGATAAATACAATGGTTCTATGTTTTTTGAAATTGATTCTGGCAGACTTGTGTAGTTTATTGACAATATCGTCTTTCACACTTGTTGCATATTTATTAAATTTGTTAGGAGATTTCATATTGGATTCCAAGTAATATTATAGTATGCATGCCTCCTTATTATATATTTAACCCCACAGGAACTCATATAAAGAATTCTACAAATAAATTACTGTTCGTAGTTTGCGCATCCTTTTCTCGAAACGAGATATTTAGCCCAACCGCGTATCACTTACATATGTTGCTGTAATCAAATGGCTTTTGATGGGATATTAAATTTAGTTTTGATGCAAGAAATGCATGAGTAGCAACAAAGGTATTGCAATATACAGCACCTTTCGTATTTTTAATGGAAGTTATGTTTAATTAATGTACAATCAAAAAGTACAGAGACGTATTTTTTATAAGCTATTTCGATTGTCTAAAGAATTTCTTCCACAGAACTTTTATAGTCTCTCTCTCTCAGACGGGTTTGTTTTACCGGTGATCAGTAACTTATTTTCTTTAAATTGTAGTACCTAGTTGTTCATATTGGGCCGTTGTTGTTTTCTTTTGCCTTTTTCCTTCCATAATTTGGACTATTCACACAAATACACAAATTAGGCCTTAATCTAAATCCTAGTCTGTTATGGTTCTGTAACATCTCGGCGGATTATCCTTGTCTTGCACAAGAAGACATATTAAGCTATTTCACTTTACACGAACATACACGACTTTGTACCTGTTATGAAAGAGTCATAACATGCAGTATAACGGCCCACGTTATTCGGAGATACCCGGTACGACTTTTGCACTTCCACGTTATGAAACATATTATTTTTATATGTTATCATAACATAACAGGCGTACGTTAAATTTATTGAATATGATACGCGGTTGGGCTGATTGTCACCGTGACGTAACTGTACGTTGACTAGTTTAGTATTTAGTATTTAGTATTTATTTAATTAGATTGGGAATTAAGGTCTTAAGACCTATATAATCCTACAACAAAGGTAAAAAATAGAAAATTAATTAAAAAATCAAAATTGACATCCACAGTTATACAATAACTAAAAGGCAAACTATAACCTATAGCCAGAATTGGTACACTACAGTCACAAAATAGAACATAAGAACACATATTGTCACATAGAAGCTTTCCATCATAGTTTGTCTTGAAACTGTTCACTGAGGTGGAGTTGACAACCGCGGCAGGTAACGCGTTCCACTGAGAGAAAATTCTGTTGGAAAGAAAATTTTGCCGTGCTCTACAATGAAACCTCTCTTTGGTCAGTTTCCAGGGATGTCCACGTAGTCGTTCATTGTGATTTAACGAAAAGATATTCAAAAAAGTTCTGTCAAGTTAAACTCCTTCTCATTTATAATAGTTATGATATCATTAGGATAACCCAGTTATAACATATTCAATCATGACTAAAAAGAAAACGTGGCATGTTTTTATATTAGATATTAGATATTAGATATTTCTTACTATTTTCTTGAAAGGCCCTGGACTAAAATGTTAAAATAACATTATAATAAAGTTCCTTTACTATGTTTTCTGCAATGTTTGTAGACATTACATCAAAATCTTCATGATCCTCAAAGGAATGTTGTGGTTGACTTATGTGTCTACCAAATTTATCGATTGTCATTTTTAAGCTAGTTATAAGTTTCTCCTTATTACTCAATAATTTTAGATTCACGCAACTCTTCGATAATAGACACGATCTCGTTAGTGTGACCTGTATGACTAGCGGTTTGAGATGAAACTAAAAGCCGTAATATATCAACAAATTCATTAGGAGTCCCAGTATACGTAATCTATTGGACTATTCGAGGCTTTCATTAACATACCAAGACCCAACCTCTTTCGAGTTAGAGGTTGTATGCTACTAGGTCTTCGTGGTGTTAGTGGTGTGTAAAGCGGAGATGATTTTCTTATATTTGTAAGATCCATTACCTTGAATTTGTTCATTTTCAGAGTAGTTTCTTTTATTAGCATTCGTTCGTTTATCAATGTCTAAGTACTTTTTTCTATCACCTTCTGTGAAACCAATTGGATGTTTCTTAAAAACCAACTCTTATAGTCCAGGAGTCCCTTTATAAGTTAATCCACCTATAATTAAATCATTACCATCGAATTGTAGAGATGCGTTGCCAATTTTTAGCTCATTAAGGTCTGGATCATATCTAACACCATAGCTAAAGTAAAACTCAATATGTACATCACCAAATTTATGTGAACTTAGCCACGCTTTTCATCCACGCTTTTGCATCCACGGTTTCTTTATCCACACTTTAACGCATAAATATATTTTGACATAATTTCTACTAAATAACAAGATACGGTTATCAGATTCATATTAAGTTTTACGAAAAAAATTTACGACAAAAAACCAGTGGCGTGCTATACTAGTTACAAGGTGATTAACAATATCAATTTTTATATTACAAACGATGAGTTTCCTCAACAAAATTGTCACTGATTGATTGAAAAGGAACTGCATTGCAAAAATATATCAACGTGTTTTTATTACATGCCGTCAGAGGCGTGCCAGAGACATAAAATAGGAGACGATGTTTAATAATATCAATTTTTATATTGCAAAAGAGGAGTTTCCTCAACAAAATTGTCACTGATTGATTGAAAAGTGGCTGTATTGCAAAAATATATTAACGTGTTTTTATTACATGCCGTCAGAGGCGTGCCAGAGACAAAAAATAGGAGGCGATGTTTAATAATTATTATTATTATTATTATTATTACAAATTCAGTAAGGGCAGAGGACAGATGTCCTATAATGCCCCAAATAAAATACAATTTGATAACAAGAACATTATAGTAAATAAAGACCTAGTCTATAGAAAATAATGCCCCAAATAAAATACAATTTGAATAACAAGAACATATTATACCTAGTAAATAAAGATCTAGTCTATAGAAAAGAGGTAATTGTCAATTTTATTTTTGAACAAGTTCACCGATTGCACATTAATCACATCATTTGGCAGGTTGTTCCAAACTACAAAGTTTCTATTACTCAGGAAATGCTGCCTGGTCCTTGTCTTGAAATTTTCTTTCTTGAGTTTCAAGGGGTGTCCTCGAAGCCGATGATCAGAATTTAGCGGAAAAATCGAAGCTAAGTCACCAAAATTATATTTTATGATGCGAAAAGTTAGAATTAAGTCACCACGAAGACGTCGCTGCTGGAATGTCATGAGATTAGCCATTGACAGTCTATCCTCGTAAGTCGGCCTTACGGGACCAAACGAGAGTCTTGTTGCGCTACGTTGCACTCTTTCCAGCATATTCTGGTCACGAGCTAGATCTGAACACCACACTGGTCCAGCGTATTCGAGTATCGGGCGAACATACGACTTGTAAAGTTTACAGGAGGTTTCGAAAGACACTTTTGAGAATGTTTTTTTAATTAGAAACAGTCTGGTATTTGCACGTTTGCATACAGCGGCGATATGATCACTCCAGGTAAGGCTTGTGTTCACTATGACACCGAGATCATTATGTGACGTCACTGAATTTAAGGACCGTCCATTTATAAAATATGGTAAATTAGGATTGTCTTTACCGATATGAAGAATGACACACTTATCTGCATTCAGCGGAAGGAGCCAGTCAGAGCACCATCGTTGCAAGGAATCGAGGTCACCTTGAAGGCTGTGATAGTCAGTGACGGGATCAGCAAATATTTTGGTATCATCAGCGTAGAACGAAATGGAGTTGGAAATATGAAGTTGAATGTCACTCGCATAGATAATAAACAACAAGGGGCCGAGAACTGAACCCTGTGGAATTCCGCTTGTTACTGGCCTTACTTCAGAATGTTCTTGGCCAACTCTAACTTTAAACTGTCTATCACTCAAGAAGTCAGAGATCCACATATTAAGGTTACCCCTGATGCCTAAATATTCTAGTTTATATAGAAGTCGATGTTTCGGAACCCTGTCAAAAGCCCTAGAGAAATCAAGGTAAATTACATCTATTGGGTTTTTATTATCAAGGGCTTTCGTCCAAGCATTTACGCAGTGGAGAAGGTTGGTTAAGGTTGAATGACCTTTTACAAATCCATGTTGCTGGTGAGGAATAAGATTTTGATGTAGCAGAAAGTTGGCCATGTACTCTTTGATAATTGATTCCATTACCTTACAAACAATAGGCAGCAAGCTGATAGGGCGGTAGTTGTTAGCGTCAAGTTTATTACCTTTTTTATATATGGGAGTAACAGATGCCAGTTTCCAGGTGAGAGGTACGTAACTTTGCACAAATGAAGCATTCATTATTTTAGACAAGGGATGAGATAAAACTTCTGCGCATTTCTTTAGGAAGAAGGCTGGTAGACCATCAAGTCCTGGTGATGAGTTACTTCGGAGTTTCAGCAGATGTTTTTTAACTTCATCCTGGGAGAAATAAATATCAGTAAGCGAAGCTGGAACTCGAGGCATATCCAGCGGAGGGAGATTATCATTTACCGATTCGATAGTGAAGGCTTTTGAAAAGGAAAGAGCTAGAGTTTGTGAAGTTTCGTAATAGGAAGTGCATAAATCTCCATTGAGTTTTTGAAGCATAGGGACAGCAACTTTGGAAGATATAGAAGAACGGATATATTTGAAGAATTTTTTACTATTGTCACTGTTAGCGATTTTCTCTTCATAGGTATGTCGCGACGTTGTCAGTTTCAATTTTATTGTGTTAGAGAATCTTCTGTGAGCTAAAAAATCCTGTATGTTATTAGAGTGTTTGTATTTCCTCCAAAGATTTCTCTTATGCTTAATCATCTGTATAATTTGAGAGTCGATCCATGGTTTCAAGTTATTAAAGTAAACTCTTCGTTGTGTAGTATTATCAGACAGGCACCGGGTTGCAATACTGTGAAAATTATTCCACATTGACAAACAGTTTTGTCCCAGATGATTGTCCCAATTGATAAGTGAAAGATCATGGTTTATCTTATCAAAGTCCGTTACGTCGTAGGTGGCATAATTTTTGCTTTTTAACAAGGATGGCATATTAAATTGAATGTGGGCGGTTATTACGCCGTGATCGGATTTTCCAATAGGAGAAGAAACATCTATTGAGGAAATAAGTTGTTCATCGTTAGTGAAAATCAGATCGAGAACTGATGGTTCATTATGGATACGAAAACGTGTGGGTTCATTTATTAGTTGTGTTAAATTGGAGGTTTGTATAAAGTTCATGAACAGGTTTTTTACATTAATAGCATCAGTAACATGCGTTATTGGCCAAGTTATATCGGGAAAATTAAAATCACCCGTTATAATAGTATTTTCAAGGAGAGACAGTTCTTCCAGTTTTTCCAGTAAATTAACATTGTCGTCAATGTGGGAATCGCCAGGACGATATACACATGCAATATGAATGGATACAGTATGTTTAGCGATTTTTACACAGAGAACATCTGTATTTGGAACAAGTTTATCAACAATAGTTACAGAAAAGTTTTGAATTATATCGTTAGATAAATATATACAGACGCCACCACCAACTCGAACTTCTCTGTCGGCTCTAAAGATTGTATAACCATTGATATTAATTAGGACGTCAGGAATTGAGGGTTTGAGCCAACTTTCACTTATAAGAATTATATCAGGTTTAAGTAATTGCACGGTACAAACAAGTTCATTGTATTTAGCTTGGAGAGAATCAAGATTAGTATATAGAAAGAGCCAGTCAGTGAAATAAGCGGAGGAGAAATGGGGGCGAGAGGTGGATGAAGAGCTAACGACGAAATGGTACAATTTTAGGCGAGCCGTGGACAAATCTAATTGTCAAGTCTCTTTCACCGTTTCCCAAGCGAGTGTCAAGCTCACTACGTAGTTCTTTTAAATGCTGCTGTTGGACGGGTGTTTTATCATCTACTACAGTAAAACTTCTAGTGGAAGCATTTTCTAATAGTTTTTTCTTATTTTTAAGAACATATTTTGCGTCAAATTCTGAAGGCATCACCACCTTCAGCATGCGAGGGAAGCGCTGATTAGGTTTACCAACTCGGTAAAATGTAATTGGTTCGCTGACACATGCAACAACACCAAGTACCTCGTTGATTTTGCCTTTATCATTTTCCTTTTTAGCTTGAATATCGCCAGTAATTTCAGGTATGCCTCTGATAAATATATTCTTAGCGCGAGAGATGCGCTCAACAGCCTCATTTGCAATTTTGTCTGTGATTTCAACAGAATTGAAAGTCTCTATATTAGCTATTTTATTTTTTAAAGCTGTGATTTCGGTAGCGAGTTGAGTATGTTGAGTATCTATTCGTTTTTGCATATCATTTTTAAAATCCTCGATTTTATTGTGTATATCGGATTTAAGCTCGTTAATAACCTTCTTTAAATCAATGAAACCGCTCAAATTAGAAGAACATGCATTGCACAGAATACTCAATCCACGTATTTTCTGTCTAGTTACGCGGCCTGCAGAGGACAAGCCCGTACACTCAATGTGTAGCGGCCGCTTACAGCCGTCACACTGCAGAGCTGAGTCGCGGTCACTCACCGACTTGGAACAATTGGAACAACTGGGCATGACTGATTTTTTACTGCTAGGCACAGCTGATAGTAGTGGCGAAGAATTATTGTAAAATTGTAAAACAGTACTCACAGAGTCCTCCAAATGCACTTCTATAAAAAGTTTATGTTGAATATTATTAACACAACTGCTGTGTTACCACTTTAGTAATATATGTTATAATTTTCCACAAGTCTAACACCATTTAACCATACAAATTTCTTATTAGAAACGGAGCACGAAATTCAGCGATGTTCTCGCGTTGACAATCATCGAATATCAATATCATATTGCATATTGCAATATATTGCAATCAATTTTTATATTGCAAACGAGGAGTTTCCTCAACAAAATTGTCACTGATTGATTGAAAAGGAACTGCATTGCAAAAATATATCCACGTGTTTTTATTACATGCCGTCAGAGGCGTGCCAGAGACAAAAAATAGGAGCGATGTTTAATAATATCAATTTTTATATTGCAAAAGAGGAGTTTCCTCAACAAAATTGTCACTGATTGATTGAAAAGGAACTGCATTGCAAAAATATATCCACGTGTTTTTATTACATGCCGTCAGAGGCGTGCCAGAGACAAAAAATAGGAGCGATGTTTAATAATATCAATTTTTATATTGCAAAAGAGGAGTTTCCTCAACAAAATTGTCACTGATTGATTGAAAAGGAACTGCTTTGCAAAAATATATCAACGTGTTTTTATTACATGCCGTCAGAGGCGTGCCAGAGACAAAAAATAGGAGCGATGTTTAATAATATCAATTTTTATATTGCAAAAGAGGAGTTTCCTCAACAAAATTGTCACTGATTGATTGAAAAGGAACTGCTTTGCAAAAATATACCAACGTGTTTTTATTACATGCCGTCAGAGGCGTACTAAAGACAAAAAATAGGAGGCGTTCTCTGGATAAGGGATCTAGTTGATCCAAATAGTACAATGTGTCGGATGCATTACTTAAGGTTTGAATGTAGTCTTTTGCTTCTTGTATATTTTCAACTAGTTCTTCATTACTTTCCACATTATCTCCGTCAGCAATATCATTACCATTTGAATTTTTTTCTGCAACAATTGACGTATCTAAGAAACTTGGTGCGTTAAAAATCCTCGAGCTGTTATATTTTGCTTTGCTTTTTTTCGGTGAGCTAAAGGAGAAATTAGATTTTACTTCCTTTTTTACAGGCTCCTCACTTTTTATGTTTGACTCTCCATCAAGTTTCTCAGCAATTGTTTGTAAACGCTTCGTGATCGGAAGAAACGATTATTCTTGAATTATACTTCCTTCTTTCAGACCATTTAGCTTTTGTTTTACTACGTTCCTACTTTGTATTAACAATTTTTTTACTTCAACTTCCTTTCTATTCATATCGAAATCACAAATTCTTCTTAACTTCAGTAAAAGCAGTAAAAACCAGGTCTCAGACAGTAAAAAACAGGTCTCAGGCAGAATAAAACAGGTCTGATGCAGTAAAAAACAGGTTTCAGGCAGTATAAAACAGGTCTGATGCAGTAAAAAACAGGTCTCAGGCAGTATAAAACAGGTCTGATGCAGTAAAAAACAGGTCTCAGGCAGTATAAAAACAGGTCCCATGCAGTAAAAAACAGGTCCCATATAGTAAAAAACAGCATAGTGCTGAGTGCGGGTCTAACTCTATGAACAGTAATAATGATGAACATTATTATCTCTCTTTATAAATGTATGTAATGATCAAATCCCTTTCTATATCTACCATTACTAATATCACTGTCCTTATCAATCACCATAAAACCATATTTGTCTTTCCAGCATAGTGAACAAATTTCTTCTTCTAGGTAAAACTGTTGATTGTTTTACAATGCGCATGACGGAAGCAATACTTTAAATAAAGCTTAGCCTATGATTGTGTGTATATATATATATATATATATATATATATATATATATATATATATATATATATATACATCCTTCTAACAAACCTGAAACCATAATATATTCCATACCATCCTGAAGCACCGGTTTATAGATTAGATACAGGAGAAGTGTATATTTGTTATGGTACAGCCGATTCTGTAAAATATATAGTGATACTTTAAAAAATAAAATTTAGTGTATATTTACACGTAAGCCGCACTATCCTGAAGCATACATATTTTTGGTACCATCCTGAAGCAAAATATACAATAATAGGTAGCTGTACGGTTGTTCCTGAAGCACGACAATGTTGCCGTACTTAAGGGTCCATTCAGGTAAACTTGACAGACATGAATTCTGGGTTGGATTGAGAGGTTGGGTAGCCGATGGGTGAAGACTTACATATTGCTACTACCGAATTATTTAGATTTCGGAGGTGCACGTAAAGCCGAAGTAAAAAGGCACATGGAAATAAAGTTAGCCCTTATTCCAACGGTACCGGATTTGTCTTATAATTGCAACAAAATTTCTTTTTAATGTTATAAATTATATATCACCGGAAAGATCAAAAGATAAACTAGATCCCTATAGTAGCAAATTTTTGTTTAATACATGTATTTTAGAGAAAATAGTTTTTGAAAATAACGCTATTCTAGTACAATATTGTTTGCCTGGAATTTTAAAAATAAAAAAAAATTACAAAAAATTACTAGGTACTGTAGGGATTTAGTTTAAAGTCTCATGTTTCAATACTTTTTTACTAAAAGTCGCTATCTTTTGTAATTTGTTTATAATTAGACATGAGACGAACGTCGATTTTGGGCTTATTTCGGATTAGTGAATGGACTCTTAATGCTGTTATTCCGTATTTGCAGTTTCTAGCACAGTACCAGATGATTTCATATTTTGTTACCAACGGAAACAGAATGATTTAACTCAGGTAGAAAACTGTCAACATAATAACTTTACTATGGGACCTAATTTTAATTATTTTCGAACTCATATTTTATATTTGACGTTATCATCAATGTAACAATCATACCTAATATACATACCTAATTTTTTAAATATCGGTATTACTATTTATTTATAATAAAAATTGACATATTTAAATGGGTGATGATCCACGGGTTGCTACGGGCTTCATCCTGTTGAAATAAAACGGGCTTGTTGAATTTTCAGTACAAAGTGACTATTTATTTATTTTAATTTATTTCACATACGTTTGAGGCTAAAGTTTAAACAAAATATTACTGAGAAGCATAAATATAGAAAGAAATCCATATATTTTTAGAACCATAAATTATACAAGAGTGACTGACTTAATATATTACATATCATATTTTGGGGTTAATTCAGCACTCCTTCACAAATACCTACCATATCAAAAAAAAAAAACATTATACAGAGATAAAATAATAAATTATACGCAATTTATGAAATAATTATGAAGTGTACGTAATTTATAAAAAAAATCATATAAACATGTGGTAAAAAATTCTTCGGTTCGAATGTAGTACAGGGTGATCGATTTAACTGGAGAAATGAGTTTTTCTGGGAAAACGACCAAGAAAAATGAAATATTCTAAAAAGGATTACTATTTTTTAACTTGCTTTTACTAAAAGGTAAGGTAGAAATACAGAAATTATGGATGACACTTGCCGTCTGCGATGCTTCAATAAAATTTTTTTGGCAACATATATTTTTAAATAGTGTTTCTATTTAGGTTACAGTTTTTTAGATATTTACTATTTAAAAAGTTATAGGTAATTTCCATAACGTTACTTTGTTGATATGACACCATAATAAAAACCTATCAAATAACCCTATAATTTAAATTCTTTTTAGATTGCAATGGAGGACTACTTTCATCTTCCAGGGTTTTTTACCTCATATTTCTGGAGGATCCATCACCCTGTACTAATGTTATGTTATTACTTTTTTCCAGAGTTTTCCCTGAAAGTAGCAGGATATATTTTTTTATCATTTTTTTAAATTCTACTCTTTATACTTTATTTTAGTATGACTTTCATCACATTTCCCTATACCTAAACTTCACATTTTCTGACATATTTTAATTTAAAAAAAAATCCCCATTAACCATTTAACCTAGTATTTTCGACAAATTAAAAGATAGAGGCAATAGAGGCATAATTGTCTC
The DNA here is from genome assembly GCA_963924545.1 of Pogonocherus hispidulus. NCBI lineage: Eukaryota > Metazoa > Arthropoda > Insecta > Coleoptera > Cerambycidae > Pogonocherus > Pogonocherus hispidulus. Next base: position 43,150,098 of record OZ004694.1, read on the forward strand.
AGTCGAAGTCACGTACTTTTAGAAAAAGTATAGAAATATAAAAAAATGTGTAGGGTCATCATAATTCTATGCCAACTTTCACCAATTAGAATAGTAAATAAGTCGTTTTTTTTTCAAATGAAACACCCTGTATTTTATAAGGCTAAACAAAGCACTGATAAGTACTCTATAAGTTTGCTGAAGCATTATTCCCTATGATTAAATCAATTAGCATAAGCATAAGCACCTTTTCCTTAAAAATGCATATATATTGAAAATTGCGAAAACTACAGATTTGTGCTGCCTGCTCTTTTCTAAATTGTGGATGGATATTTACTATTATTACTTATTTACTATTGTTGACTATTTTTAATTTTATTGTTCTTATATACAGGGTATTACATTTAAAAGGTCATTAGATAATGGGCTTAAATCGAAATTCAGTAAGCGATTTTTATATTTTCTCATATAGGTATATTGATTCTAATGTATTTTGGTTCTGATAATTCCTGGCTTTTATGAGGAAGGTATTGTTTATATTAAATTTCTGCCCCGTTTCGTAACTATGTAAGGCTAGAGCCGACTTGTCTACATTAAAGTTTTTTTGTGTGATATGTATGCTCTTTAAATCTAGTTATTCTTTTTATTTGGCCGAGCTACAATTACTACAGTTTATTTTGTACATCCCGGATTTAATTAACCCGGAAACAATTACACACCGATCCTTTCAAATATTAACTGTATCTAATACTTACAAATTAGCAAATTGGTTGAACGAAAAGTATCAAAAATTCACATTCAAAAGTGACATGATAATCAAGAATCCCTCCACTTAATTGAATATTTAAAAAATTTTAAAATTAACACGGCAGACAAATTAGTATCATTTGACGGAACAGCCCTACTCTTTTCCAGCATTCCAATCCTAGAAACTTTGAAGATATTAGAACAATTTTAGTACACAATAGAGTACCGCCAATAGAAGTGGAAGCATACATTTTATTGACGAAATTGTGTATGCTCCAAAACGAATTTACCTTCAACAACAATAGTTATAAACAAACACATGGCACAGTCATGGGCAATCCTCTATCGATTTTATTGCAAATTTATTCCTCAACCATTGTGAAAATAACGTCAAAAACACCGCCTTAGAATTTCTCACAGTATGGAAAAGGTGCGTAGATGAGGTATTCGCAGTTCTAAATAAAACTTTCGGTATACACAATTTCGTCAATTGTCGTACACTAAACTCTCAGTACGATTCCATAAAATTCACCTTTGAATTAGAAAACAATTATTCTTAACCTTTCTTAGATATTAAAATAATCAAATTTGACGAATCTTTGACTTTTGACATTTACAGAAAACCAACACACAAATAATTACAAACTAAAATTGATATTAACTGTCATTTTAAAAACAAATGCCATGTTCCGATACATGGTTGAAAAGAGAATCTAGAGACGAATCAGATAGGTAAAAAAATATACAGGGTGCCACTTAAAATAACAGAGTAGATGTCACTTCCGGTGAAACCGGAAGTGGTGGACAAAAATTTTTTGTACTTAAAAAAGAACAATCACGCATTATATAAGTGTACCAAATTTTAAAATAATATCTTTTTAAATAAACATGCTACGGGGTGTTCCATGTCTCCTGTGTCACCCGGTGTATACAGGGTGCTTCAAATTCGATGCAATACATGAGGATCTCGGAAACGGTAAGAGATGCGAAATCGGTTAAATGGAGGCAAAGTTGCGTATTCAGGGGGCAACATAACGGTGAAAAGAAATCAAGGCTAACTTGATTAGTTTTTGAAATATTTTGAAAAAAACGAAAATTTCGATTTTCGTTTTTATTTTTTTGCGGGCCTATTTGGTGAGGTATTCAAAAATAAAGAGCACTTTTCTATAGCAACTTTTTGCCCTTTATCGAATGGTGTTAGCGAATTTTCCACAAAACGTTTCGTTTCGCGGAAACCAATATCAACTTAATTTTTTTAAATACGGACCTGGATTTTTTTTCAATTTTTTGGAGGCATTTTTGTAACTTGATAGAATGCCACCATAAAAGGAACCAGATTTAAAAGTTTTGTCTAAGAAAAATCCATCATTAATAATTTGCCGTGGTTCTCTTAGATTTAGTTTTATCTAGGCAAATGAGTGTGCTTTGAATTCGTTGTCATTTTGACGTTTCTATGACAAACACATTTCAATGTTGTGTCAAGCACTATCGGTACTTAAAAATGACTTTTAGCAATCTAGAATTTTTTAATTTTATTTAAATTTCCTTATAATTAAGGAACTGTGCGCAACTACCTAAATGAAACATTTCCAAACAAATGGATTGGAAATCATGGTGCTATAGAATGGCCAGCAAAAGCTCCTGATTTATAACCGTTAGATTATTTGTTATGGGGAAGAACTAAAAATGTTTTATATGAGAATCAATATAATAACATTGAGGATTTGAGAAATGCCACTATTCGTGTTCTGAATGCAATACCTGCAAGGGAAATCGAAAGATCTATTCAAAATTTAAAAAGACGAATACGCCTCTGCATGAATAATGACGGAGGATTATTTCAACATCTGCTTTAGGGTTTTTATAGTTTTAACATATTTTGTTGTTTTATTCATTGTTTATTGAATTACATCAAGTTTATAGTTAATTCGTTGTTTTATTATTAGATTTTGTTTATTTATCGTAAATAAAAATGAAACCTCAAAAATATTATTCAATATCTAGAATTAACCAAAGTCGAAACAAAAATAGTAATGATGGATTTTTCTTAGACAAAACTTTTAAATCTGGTTTCTTTTATGGTAGCATTCTATCAAGTTACAAAAATGCCTCCAAAAAATTGAAAAAAAATCCAGGTCCGTATTTAAAAAAATTAAGTTGATGTTGGTTTCCGGGAAACGAAACGTTTTGCGGAAAATTCGCTAACACCATTCGATAAAGGGCAAAAAGTTGCTATAGAAAAGTGCTCTTTATTTTTGAATACCTCATCAAATAGGCCCGCAAAAAAATAAAAACGAAAATCGAAATTTTCGTTTTTTTCAAAATATTTAGAAAACTAATCAAGTTAGCCTTGATTTCTTTTCACCGTTATGTTGCCCCCCTGAATACGCAACTTTGCCTCCATTTAACCGATTTCGCATCTCTTACCGTTTCCGAGATCCTCATGTATTGCATCCAATTTGAAGCACCCTGTATACACCGGGTGACACAGGAGACATGGAACACCCCGTAGCAAATATAATGCGTGATTGTTCTTTTTGAAGTACAAAAAATGTTTGTCCACCACTTCCGGTTTCACCGGAAGTGACATCTACTCTGTTATTTTAAGTGGCACCCTGTATATTTTTTTACCTATCTGATTCGTCTTTAGATTCTCTTTTCAACCATGTATCGGAACATGGCATTTGTTTTTAAAATGACAGTTAATATCAATTTTAGTTTGTAATTATTTGTGTGTTGGTTTTCTGTAAATGTCAAAAGTCAAAGATTCGTCAAGTTTGATTATTTTAATATCTAAGAAAGGTAAAGAATAATTGTTTTCTAATTCAAAGGTGAATTTTATGGAATCGTACTGAGAGTTTAGTGTACGACAATTGACGAAATTGTGTATACCGAAAGTTTTATTTAGAACTGCGAATACCTCATCTACGCACCTTTTCCATACTGTGAGAAATTCTAAGGCGGTGTTTTTGACGTTATTTTCACAATGGTTGAGGAATAAATCTGTGTTGATTAGTTTATTAGGAGTCCCTTTTGAATTTTGAATTAAACACGTTTCTCCTAATAACACTTTTCTTTATTCACTCGAAGGACCTTGTTAACAGACACATTATACATTTTAACGACATGAGATAGAGACGAGGCTGTCTTCCCGGTTACATACATGTTCTGTTACTCATACTATTGACAACTGACAGAAAATTTCTCTCTCGGAGTCCTGATAACTTATAAACTAGATGGCGCTGTGCGCTGTTTTAAGGCAAGCATATTTTTGAACATATTTAAATATTAAGTAAAGTATTAACATAACTCCCCCCCGGAGAAAATGAAGACATAATCTAACTTATATTTATGCAAGTCTAAATTTTAGTGAAATGATAAGTTCTGAAACAACAGTACGGATTTAAGTGCCACAATCAACTGGCAAGACACAAACTTTCGAAACAGGCCTTTTTTTCACGCCACCACTACACTGCACCGTCACCACACGAGTTACGCCATCGCTACCAGGGTGGACCTCCTTGATACGGCCAATCTCCCATTTCAATGTGGGCATATTTTCATCCCGTATAATGACTAATGCACCAACCTTCAGTAGGGTGGAGGATTCTTTCATGCAGCGGTAGAGTCTCATAATGATTTAACTTTGCTATTTATTCATTAAAATTATCTTCACCATTGTAATTATTTTTACGTTTTCGGTGCAGCGGTAGAGGCTCATAATGATTTAATTTTGATATTTTTTCAACAGGGCTCTCATCTATATCACTTTTAATATTATTTAATTTTCTCTTTCTAAAAGGTTTAATATTCAAGAGCTTACATACTTTCTTTAAAGGACTATCACCTTCTTCAATATTTAATTTTCTCTTTCTAAAAGATCCAATATCTACTTTACGTGATTTATTTAAAGGTTCCACACCATCAAAATCTAGTTTTCTCTTTTTTCCCTTCATCATCATCATCATCTTCATTATTTTCTTTTTATTCAACTTTTGCCTTCTCACTATTTATATTTCGTTTTCTTTTGATATTTGTTTTACGTGCTTTTTTAAAAGGACCATAATTTTCAACATCTACTTTTCTTTTTCTAGAAAATTTAATGTTCTTGTTGTTATTGTTGTTGCTGGTGCTTCTATTATCATTATGTTCGTAATTCGATTCCATCTTGCTATATAATAATGAAGGCTGTTGCGTATTAAAATGTGAAATTGTATCCAGATTTGCAATTCTCATCTATATTGAGAATCTCATCTATATATCTATGGTCTTTTTGTTTTACTTGGTTTTGTTTTTGTTTGTTGTAATTGTTGTAGACACGAGTTAATATTTTCTAAAGATTTTTCAGCTGATTTCTTTACTTTTTCCATTGATCTTAAACAATTATTCATAATGTTTGAGTTTTCTTTATTATCATATTCCATACCAAGTTTTACTTTAGCTTTCATAGCCCCAACAACTCCTAGTGCTGCCAGTTTCTTCTTCCAAGATGCATATTTTGCTATAAATCTAGTCAAAGCATTTTGCACCAAAATTTTATCAGCAGCATGACGAGTTTTAAGATCTGCATTTTTTTGAATAGCTTATATCATGTTCCTTGCATGCGTCATCTAATCCGCCTATGCCCTTATCACCTCGTGCTAACCTCTTTTCCAATTTTGTACCCGAACCACAAAAGTTTTATGATGGAATATGAAGTTCAAAGGGTAATTTATTTATTGCCGAATTTATGAAACCTCTTCCAGATTTAATATTCTCCAAATAGTATTTCATTTTAAGGTTATACATTGACTGAATATAAATAGTTTGTATCACTTATTTTATACTTATTTTTCAAATGATAGTTGTTGTAATAGTAATATGAAATAAAAAACTATGAGGGTGAGAAAACATAAAAATGAAGTGAAGACAAACACACAAAAAGTTAAGCTGCAAGTTGACAACCATGATTTACTGTTTCGAAAAAAACAACAAACGAAACAGAGTTTTATTAGTAAACACAGTAATATACATAATTACTGGTCCATCAAATTGTGGTAAAACCAATGTAATAATCACCTATTAGAACATGAAAATGTATTGAAATTTGAAAACGTATGTCTATTCAAAATTGTTGAATTAAGATAAATATGTGTACCTAAGAGATATATTATTAGGTCAAATAAAAGGTATACGTTGTTTTCATTTTGATAATAGCGAAGACATTTTAGAACCATCAAAGGCTAATCAAAACTCTGTATTTATATTTGATGATGTTGCCTGTTCCAAACAAAATATAATTAGAGAATATTTCTGTATGGGAGGACATAATTCAATCGATTGTTTTTATTTACATCAATCCTATGCAAAAACTTCAAAACATTTGATAAGGGACAATTCAAATGCACTAATTGTTTTCAAAGTAGATGATTTAAATTTGAAACATATTTATATAGATCATGTGAGTTCAGATATGAGTTTTCCAAAATTTAAATATATTTGTTCACTATGCTGGAAACATCCCTATGGATTTTTGGCTATTTTCAAAGATTTTGATGTTAACAAAGGAGGATATAGGATTGGATTTCATGAATTTATAAGTCCTGATACTATTTCTGATAAAATGATAAATTCTATAGAAAATAAATCAGTTTATGATAAAATCTAGAACAGACCTGTTAAAAGCTAGAACAGACCTGCTAAAATCTATCCGAAACCTGTTAAAACCTTTTTAGAACCTCTTCAAGAAACTAAAATGTTATGGATAAAAAATAAAAAATTAAAAAAGAACTTATAGCTAAACGTAATATTATCAAACAAAAGCTAGAATTATTAAAATTAAATGAACTTCAACAAAACAGTGTGTTTTCCCCTATAACGAATCATCTACGAAATACTGAAAATAAACTAGAAACAAAAAATGATCACCATTATTTAACAAAAGTAAAAAATGATGATGATGATGAGGATGAGGAGGAGGAGAAGCAAGAAAGGAGAGAAAAAATATCTAAAACGAAAAAATTAAAAGATGAATATAAATGATGAAATTTAAATCAATATGATGAATTACCTAGAAAATACGTACGTAAGATGATTGCTACTAATGACAATGGTGAATTCGATCATAAATATGGTATTAGACATAATCCAACCCTAGAAAAATTTTATCTAGGTGATTCAGAATTAAAAATAGATGGTTCAGATATTATAGTGAAAAATATAAAATATAAAGGTACTGAAGGTTTATATGAATTACTCTTTAAGAAACTTCCTACTGATGATGTCGATGATGAAGTGACGATTCAGTTTGTGGTTGATCCTCATCCATATCAAAACCATATATCCGCATGGTTTTTTCCAAAAGCATAAATTCCCTCTCATTTTCTATTTTTGTTCTTATATATGTTACTGGATATTTTTTTAATTTTTTGTGTAGTGTACTCGTTCTTGGAGAATAAGATAGTTTTATTAAGATGTTTTCTTTTCGCACGGTTATTTCTTTCAAACCATGACTATGAATACAAAATAAAAAATATATAAGCTCATACATAAAAAGAAATAATTTTCAAATAAAGAAACTTTGAAAATAAATAATTTTCAAGTCATAATTATGAAACAAAATAAAAATATATAAGCAAATACATAAAAATTAAATAATTTTCAATTCATAATTATAAATACAAAAATAAAAATATTTATGAAAAATAATAACTGACCCAAAAATATGTTTAAACACCACCACTGCCATATCAATGGGGAACATAGTTTTATCATTTATGGTTACAATAATTGTAGTCGGAGTAGTTGCCATCTTTCTTGGCTACTGATTGACTGATATATTAACCGATTCTGCAGTTGCCTTTTATACAAGTGAATTTTTATGAAATAGATGTACTCGTCACGTTTTAGTACATACATTTACATACATATTGCTAAATCGGCATATTGACGTAAATGCAAATGACGCCTGGTTTTTGTAATAAAATAAATACCCTCATGTTTTAAAAACGTGATAGACATTTATTGTGCATGCATATTATTGAATTATCACAGTGCATTAATATATAAACAGCATAACGTGTGTATTTTTTATATTATCATATTAAATTAATATGTAAACAGCATGTGCATATTTTTATAATAATTAATATTAATATGACGTGTGTATTTTTTTATTATCACATTAAATTAATATGGAAACAACATGTACATATTTTGATAATAATTAATATCAATACGCATGATGCAATGTTTCCGTAACCTTTGCTTCAATGATAGCACGTACGTGTGCGTGACGTTTGATGTTATTTTAAAATATTATTTCTCTGCTGTTGCTCGCCAGTGCATCACTACCATTGCAGCAAGAATAACCGTTGACTGTGCGTGTGCCCTACACCTATAATACTGTAAGTTACAATTATTATTATTATTATTATTATTATTATTATTATTATTATTTTATTGAATTCAAATATTTTATTTTAACAGAAATATGTACTCAAACAAAACTATTGACTGTATGCTTGATGTTGTATTAAAAAAAGTTGGAAAGGCATCTAGTTTAGTTAAAACAAAAAAGGAGTTTTGTAGATTGATATAAACATTTTAAACTGAATTGCTTATTTGTGTAAAAAATGTATAAAAAATAAATCGGACTGTGTTAAAAAATTCTGAAAATTAGAATCAAGGGGTCTTTTGAAACACTAGAAGGAAAACTTAAAAAGTGAAAAAAAATCATTGGTCTTCAACAGCAGGGAAAAGAGATTTAATTTGGCAAGATTTAGAATCATGCTTTAAAAAAAGATTGAAAACTGGCATCATCAGTAATTTGAATATAAAGGCACCAAAAGTGTTTTTTCAAAAAGCATTTAGAATTTTTTTTAATAAAATTTAAATGGCATTAACAAAATCACTTTTGAAAGTGAACGTTAGATTTTCAGCTAATTTTGTTCAACTAAAAAATCTTAAAACAGATATTAAACATTTTAATACGAAAAATCATATAATTGATAATAACACAAATTTAAAGGCGTGGTATATTGAACATGTGAAAAATAAAATTTTATTAAAATTGGAATCATTTCAGGAAAGAGATTCAGGTTGGAGTTTATATGAAATTTTAAATTTAAAAATAAATATTAATAATTATTCTCCAATTAATGGAGGATGTAGTTATGTGGAATTACCAAAGTTTATTAGGAATTCTAAATCTATATTAAATATAAAAAATAATGATCAATATTGCTTTCTTTATTCAATTGTAGCTGCTTTACATCCCGCACCACCACACAGAAACCCCAACAGAACCACATCATATCCACTGTAATGAAGTACATTTTATTTCGCCGTTAAAAGTAATATTCTGCACCTGTGAATAAGTTTTTAATACACCGCCGTAATTAAAATAGATATATAAGACCAGATTGTCTATCATTCAGCACCTAAATGAGCTGAATGCGCGCGCATCCCTGGTTTACTATTCACGTCGACATATGGAAATATGCCGCGTTGAGATTCAGTCTTATGCTACCGGCGTCGAGTCCGTCTGCACCCGAGAGAACCTTTCGCCGCCGGAACACGACGCCATCCCAAGAAGTAAGAAATATTTTACAAGTACGAAAATCGGCATAGTGAAATTTTTCTAAGTATGAAAACATATTGGGACTTGTGTATTTTTCGCCGTCTGTCTACTTGACCAAGTTTTTATAAGTATAAAAATAACATTTTGTCAGTAATTTATCTGCCGGCTGGGATATTCTTCAGAGTCCGTAAAATAGGGAGAGTGAAATCTTTATAAGTATAAAAATAAATTGGCACTTAAATATTTTGTCGACTAAACCGAATATTCTTTAGTCCACAAGGACGTGGGGACTTATGAACTTTACCGATTCAGTGTCCGAGGTTTTCATAGAACCATATACCACTGGCAGCGACTCAGACATTCAGTCTGTGGCCGCATCGCATCGAAGCAAGACCTGTCCGTCTACACCGCTGCTACAAGGACCTAGAGAGAAAGTGAGTAAACTATTACAAGTCCGAAGAATTAACAGAGTGAAATTTTTCTAAGTATAAAAATAAATTGGTACTTAAACATTTTTGTCGACTTGACTAAATATTCTTCAGAGTCCACAAGAACGTGGGGACTTATAAATCTTTCCGATTTTGGTGTGTACAAGTATAAAATATACAAAGTCCGAGATTTCATTTCTGCGCATGTCCAAGGTTTTCATAGAACCATATACAGTTGCGAACGACTCAGACATTCAGTCTGTGACCACACCCCGTCGAAGCAAGACCTGTCCGTCTACACCGCTACTACACCTAGAGAAGAGTAAGTTAAAATTTGGCAAAGTCCACAAGCCCGTGTGGACTTGTGAATTTCACCGATTGTTGGCATACGAGCATAAAATATACCAAGTCAGGTATTGCACTTCTGCGCATGTCCGAGGTCTTCATCGAACCTCTTATACTACTGGCACCGACTCAGACATTCAGTCTGGGACCGCACCTCATACGAGCAAGACCTGTCCATCTTCACCGCTACCTACCAGAGTACAGAGACCAGTAAGTAAACTAGTACAAGTCCCCAAAGGCATTGGGACTTGGTATAATTTCATCGACTTGTGTGAACCACGCCGAGAATATTACTTATTAATTAAGTTGAAATAGGGAGCTACTGCGCAGGTATCAAAAGCTCTCCCACCAGCCATTTCAGTACCTGCTACTAGCCGGTGCCAAAGTATTCAGTCTTCACCGACCGCCCGACAGCAGCAGACGTGCCCAGGACTAACTAGTAAGGGAGTAAGCTAGACAACGAGTAGGGAACTGTCACTTGGCTATTGGACCGTATATGTTTGTGTACAATTCATACCTTACTTTTCAGCTTCTGTCGCCGGCTACAAAACAATCCGCCCACACGACCTGCTAGTCTCAGGCCAGTCGGCCCATTGTTAAGATAGCATATTGTGCCTTCAGCCACTGTCACCGCCTGTGAAAACAATTCGCCCACACGACCTGCTAGTCTCACGCGAGTCGGCATATTGTTCGGGATAATACTAATCATACCTTGCTTTTCAGCTTCTGTCGCCGGCTACAAAACAATCCGCCCACACGACCTGCTAGTCTCAGGCGAGTCGGCCTATTGTTCGGGATAATACTAATCATCCTTTGCTTTTCAGCTTCTGTCGCCGGCTACAAAACAATCCGCCCACACGATAAATATTTTGCCTTCAGCTACTGTCACTGTTTTTAAAAACAATTCGCCCACACGACCTGCTAGTCTCAGGCGAGTCGGCCTATTGGTAGTATAACTTTAATCAAAACTTTCATTTCAGCTTATTACAACAGTCGTAACGTAGACTATAGCCAAGTGTGTAAATAATTGAATAATAGTAGCTTGCTTTTATTTGCTGATAAACTTGCTAAATGTTTTCTTGTTAATAATTGCTTCCTCACCTGGTATCCACGCACGACCCCGGCCGTAATTGACCCAGTAGCTTATTAACCGCCGTAAATAACTCCATTTAGCTTGTTGCCACCCGCTTGCACTTTTTACCCAGGTGTGCTCACCTCCTGCTTGTTTATCCCGCACGTATGTTTTGACTAGGAAGAGGCAACCCGTATTTTGGGTAGCTGTGTATATAGTAGGTCTAGAGACAATATATGTATGAAAGGTTTATTGGTGTATTATTACTATCTGTTGTGTGAAGTCTAATTTTCTCTATCGACCGACCTGGCGTCCGTAAGTCTGTCCTGAGGGTCGAACACGCACTACAGGTTATTCATTAGCTTTTACCTAAGGGTTCAGGGTATATATAGCTGTAGAAATCTTTCCTGAGGGTCGAACACGCTCTACAGGTTTATTCATCAGCTTATACAGGGTGTCCACCTAGTGCGCGTAAGTCCAATATCTGGGTTAATAAAAGAGATAACTTAATTTTTTTTCTACAGGGTTGTCTAATATCCCGAGCTGCACAAAATGAAAATATATTTACATATTCAGGGTGTTCAGTTTTTCCTGGACAGGTACCAACTTCATTTTTTTAAATGGAAACCTATATTTTTTATGGCATTATCGAATTCTACGTAAAAAATTAGTGGGACTTTGTGCATAACACTGCTATTGAAATATTGATAGTTTTCGAGATATTTGACTTTTAATTTTTTTTTCTTATGTTTCGTCACTTCTAATAGTTGACATAATTATGGTTGTATGACAGCTAGAAATTATTTTTTTTCAGAAACTGTAGAGTGAAGATGGCTCTTTCGAAAAACGTATCAAAAGTTGACCTGCGATATACAGGGGGCAACAGAAATCGTGCCAAACCTGATGGTTTAAAATTTAAAAAATCTCGACTTTTTTGTAGACTCTACAATTTTATAATAGCTTTCCCTATACCTAAGTTGCGTAGTTTTTGCAAAAAACCCACTTTTATGAAAAATATCCGATTTGCGCACTCCTTTGACCGAAAAAATATTGTAAGGCTATTTATTTTTATAAAATGTATTAGTTTACACTTCTTAAAATAAAAATAACTAAAAAATTTAGATAATTTCAGTTTAATAAACAAGTCTTTATGGAAAGTTACCATTTATTTGTAAATAAAAGTAAAAAATCATAAAAGCTCTACATGTAATTAAGAATTAGCAAAACTGGCGTATGCTTTAGAAGAAGTTCATGGGAATTATTTGCTAGCAGCACGTATTTATAGAGATTCCCACGTGCTGACTGTTTTGAAAATGTGAAAGAAAGATTTGAAAGAACAGCAAATGGGAATTATGAGAAAACTACCAGGAGACATGGGAGTAACAACGATAATATTTAGTTTAATGTTGTGGTTTCTGCTGTTGAAAATCCAAAAATATTAGTATCAGAAAATCAGTAGAAATCTTGGAGTTTTCAAAAGCTCGACAAATAAGATATTGAAGAAGAAGTTTCATACGTATCATATTGAAAACCAAACGGTGTTACCGTAGTTAGAAAAATTATTAGTGAAATGGATGAATATACATAGAGTATTGAAAAAAGAATACGCAATACTCATACAAGCAAGCTAACCTAAAGTAAATGCTCAAAATGTCCACCGTTGTTTTCAACACAAAGCATTAATCTACGACGAAAATGAATGTGAACATTTCTTAACATTTCGGGCGTTATGGTTAGAAACTCATTTTGGATCTTTTCTTTCAAGTCTTGCATATCCGTTGGTGGTACTTCGTATACTCGCTCCTTGATATAACCCCACAAGAAAACGTCCAGAATATTTAAATCAGGCGAACGTGCAGGCCAAGGAACTGGACCACCACGACCTAACCACTTATTTGGATATACGTGGTTTAGGTGTTCTCTAATCTGAAATATGAATAGATAATAGGAAAAGTACTACAACAATAAAATAATCACAGTACCGCCAAAGTGGAATGTGGAGGGGCACCATCATGCTGAAACCATTGTTGAACCAAATAATCAGCGGGCATATTCTGTAGCTGTAGAAGGGGAAGTTCGTTTTGCAAAAAATGCAAATACACATTGGCATTTAAATTGCCTTAAAAAAAGTACGGTCCAACAATATGTTCTCCACAAATTCCAGCCCACACGTTCACTTTGAAACGATGCTGATTATCTAGTACCCTCAATAATCTTGGATTATTGTCAGCGTAGTGATGAAAGTTGCGACGATTGGGTAAGCATGTGTTTGAAAATGTTGATTCGTCAGTAAACAAGACATTCATAAAAAAGTTTGGACTTTCCTGAATTTTATCCAATGCCCAGTGGCAAAATTGCAGGCGGTTTAGGTGATCTTGAGGTAACAGTGCTTGATGGTTTTTAATATGATACGGATGAAAATTATTCTTCTTCAGTACCTTGTTTGTCAAGCTTTTGGAAACTCCAAGATTATTACTGATTTTCCTGACACTAATATTTGGATTTTCAACAGCAGACGCCACAACATTAAACTGAATATCGTCATTGTTACCGTCATGTCTCCTGGTAGTTTTCTCATAATTCGCATTTGCTGTTCTTTCAAATCTTTCTTTCACATTTTCAAAACAGTCAGCACGTGGAAATCTCTGTAAATCTGGATTATTTGCTTTGTAAATACGTGCTGCTAGCAAACAATTTCCATGAGCTTCTCCTAAGGCATAAACCATTTTCACTAATTCTTCTTTTGAATAGTTCATTGTATGCACGCTTAGTACTTACTCTAAACTCGTACGTGAATATTCAGTAAAAGAAGAAATGACATGTAAACTGATTGTCACAAATTTTATTACGTGACAGACGCTCACTGCGTTTTTCCCGAGAAAGGAACGTGCGCAAATCGGGTATTTTTCATAAAAGTGGGTTTTTTGCAAAAACTACGCAACTTAGGTATAGAGAAAGCTATTATAAAATTGTAGAGTCTACAGAAAGGCATCTAATGAAATCATAAAACACAGGGTGTTCCATTTGAAAAAGTCGAGATTTTTTAAATTTTAAACCATCAGGTTTGGCACGATTTCTGTTGCCCCCTGTATATCGCAGGTCAACTTTTGATACGTTTTTCGAAAGAGCCATCTTCACTCTACAGTTTCTGAAAAAAAAAAATTTCTAGCTGTCATACAACCATAATTATGTCAACTATTAGAAGTGACGAAACATAAGAAAAAAAAATTAAAAGTCAAATATCTCGAAAACTATCAATATTTCAATAGCAGTGTTATGCACAAAGTCCCACTAGTTTTTTACGTAGAATTCGATAATGCCATAAAAAATATAGGTTTCCATTTAAAAAAATTAAGTTGGTACCTGTCCAGGAAAAACTGAACACCCCGAATATGTAAATATATTTTCATTTTGTGCAGCTCGGGATATTAGACAACCCTGTAGAAAAAAAAATTAGTTATCTCTTTTATTAACCCAGATATTGGACTTACGCGCACTAGGTGGACACCCTGTATATAGGGTTCGGGATAGATATGGCTATAGAAATCTGTCCTGAGGGTCGAACACACACTACAGGTTATTCATTAGCTCGTATCGAAGGGTGCAATATATATATAGCTGTAGAAATCTTTCCTGAGGGTCGAACACACACTACAGGTTTATTCATCAGCTTATATATATAGGGTTCGGGATAGGTACAGCTATAGAAATCTATCCTGAGGGTCGAACACACACTACAGGTTATTCATTAGCTTTTACCTAAGGGAATTGGACAGGAGGTCTACCTATTAGAACTTACTCTAATTGATAATCGGTGATAATTATATTTCGGTCGGTGTTTCGGAGATTGAGCAGGTACTTGTCTCTTCGGAGACCGGTAAAATACTGCCTTTTCAACAACAACTGACGGGAATGATTCCGGCCGGAGCCGTCGTCTTGATGCTCTCCACCTTTTAGTGCTTGCATCGGGTTAGAGGAACGAAAATCGGCCGGTCTTTTATAGTCCTCGGCCGCTGGCTCGACCAATCAGAACGGCGGATTTCGCTTCATGACCAAATATGGTCTCAAATTTTATTAAATTTGCGGAATGCTTACTTGAAATTAATTTATAATATCGGCAAATGATTAATATGAATCTAATGTGTAATTAGAACATATTTTAATCAGATTTAGTAACGTACTTTGACTTTTATGCCTTACTGCATCAACCTGCATTTAAATATCGGTTCTTAACAAAATAACATATTTAAATACTTATCATTAACAAAACTATATACAGGGTATAACGGAAATCATATCTTTAATAATTAAACAATATTAAATTCAATATAACTTAATTTAATTTAAGTTAATTCGGTAACAATATGTAAATACGGTATAGTAATAAATCAAACGTCTCAGATATATTCCCCTTAGTAAATAAAACAAGTCCGGTAAATATTTATTGCCGGAAAGTGCATTAAACCTAAATAAACAAATTAATTGTCATAACATGATTATACGGAGAGCTATGTATTCCAAACTTTGTCATAAAATACCTTAATAGACATCTTACATTATGACTTTATCAAATTCCAAGTAGCGGTTGCATAAGTATTTTTAAATAGCAAATTAATAAAATATTATCCAGTTCCAATGCATTAAATAAATATTTTAGGGTACCTACAACACGAAAATATTCATGTATTTCACTAGGAACAAAAACTGCGGAGCGGCGAAAAACAACGTTTGGAATTTCTTGAATCTCGGCCGGTTTCCATCGAATAAATGTATATTGTTTATAGTCTTATCTATTAACAAATGTACTATACTAGTAAACTTATTCTGGAAAATATTAATGCATTACCAGGATATGAGTTGTTCATAAAAATATTTATATACTTATATACGGTGTGTTCAAATAAAACGGGTCATATTTAATTCTTGCTTAAATTACTACGGGCTAAAAAATTAACTTCGTTACACCATCTTCACTGAAGCTACCTGAGTAGTGGTGCTTCTGCACTGTAAACAGGAACTGGCGCCCGAGGCAAAAGAGAAACCGATCCTCGGGCACTAACGTGACACTTCCTACCTGTGCAAATCGGGAAGTATCCGTCACACCACATTTTAGTAAAATTTTAAAATATGAAGGTATCGACTTTCCAATAAGTTTACGTAGTATTCCAAAATATGAATAATTTATCAATAAACATTTTTACAGTGGATGGTGAAAAACAAAAGAATGTGGTTGCTCTTTGTCTTAGTAAAACTAATTTTAAACCTCGAATAAACTTACTTATATTGAACTGTAATAATAATGATGATGATAATGATATTTCTAATACAGATTATAAAAATATTAAGATTAAACATTTTGCTTTAATTCAAAATTTTTCACGTTTGTTGTGTCGCCAAACGGCTGATTTAAAAAATAGAAAATTCTTTTGTGAACGTTGTTTAAATTATTTCAAAACAGAAAATAATTTAGATAAGCAACTAATAGACTGAAAATTTAAACAACACTAAAATTACATTACCTCCAAGAATAAAAGCATTTTAAAGTTTAGAAATTTTAAAAATAAAGAGAAAGTTCCTTTTGTCATATTACAGTGATCTGGAGAGTGTACTAGAAAAATATGATGATCCTAAGGCAACTAATACTAAAAAAGATATCAAAAACAAGTTCTATTTAGCATAGCATACTATATAAAATGTTCTTATGATGATAGTATTTCAAGTTTTCAAACATACACAGGTAAAGATTGCATTGAATGGTTCGTTAAAGAACTGGAAAAAATAGCTTTAAAAGTTGATAATATTTTACATAATAGGCTTCCCTTAAATATGACTGATCAGGAGGAAAAAGAATTTCGATTATCTAAATTTTTTCATATTTGTTCCAAACCATTTCTAGATATAGACAAAGAAGTAAGAGACCATTGTGGACTTTCTGGAAAATATAAAAGAAGTGCACATAATATTTGTAACCTTCAGTATCAAGATAGTCATGCAATTCCAGTAATTTTTCACAACTTAAATGGATACGTAATGTTTTATGCAGCTGCTGTCTTTCTGGATATAATTCCAAATATCTGGTAGATGCAATTTCCGCATTACGGTGAGCTTGTAAATAAAGCGTAAGCATATCAAACTTTTCTTTATTTGACAACTATTTCCATATTTTCACTTTATAAAAACACTGACACGTTAACTCTTTCTAAGCAGTTTTATTTGACACTTGTGACAGAAAACATTTCATGGCACAGCCAACTTCTAAAGTAAACTTGTAAAAAAATGATTTTTTCAATATTTCACAAATTTTAAAAATTCTTTTATAGGCTTTTGATACATCGTTGGAAAGAGAATTTTTAGCTTTAAAATATGATATAAAAATACAATATGGCGACCATAAGAAATAGCAAAGTTGTGGTTCATAACAGAAAAACAAAGAGTGCCTTGTAATTTTTGTTTATGCCAAAATGTTTGTCTTTAAAAAGTGTACTAATAATGTAAAATTCTTAGAAGTGTCAGATTAACCATTAGCGAGTTATTGGCCAAAAACAAATTCTTCGGTTTTTCGTTTTTTTCAAATATCTCGAAAAACAATTGACTCACGATAACTTTCAATGCAGATTTGAAATCAGCATAAAATTCTCTAAAACTTTCCCCATTTGAGCGTTTTCCTATCTTTTATAATAACTGAGATCCCTATGTAGAGACTAGAATTTTGGACAGTCTGTATATATAAAATGAAATGTGCTTCATTACATCATCATTATTATTATTATTATTATTATTATTATTATTATTATTATTATTATTATTATTATTATTATTATTATTATTATTATTATTATTATTATTATTATTATTATTATTATTATTATTATTATTATAGATCAAAACTATCAAAAAGTGTAGGTATTGATCATTTATTCATAACGCTCCCTATGACTAAAACATTGTAATTCAATGTACTTAAAATAAAATTTTGTTTGTAATCTTTAAAAATATTTCCAAAACGACAATCCTGAAAAATTCAATTGTGAATTTATTTCCTCAAATTTTACGAACACGCTAACTTTGCAGTCATTTTTTACCTGAAAAAACGATACATTTAAAAATGATACCTATGCTCTATTGTGTTTTCACATAAGTGGAAGTGAGACATAAAAATATTGAGACGGAGGGGGTATTTTGTGACGTTGTAACGCGGCAACCGTATTGTTTAGTAACCGTGGTTAGAGATTATACCAACATCCGTATAACTCTCTCATACAAGAGTCGGACTTCGGAGTTGATCTTTGTGATTAGAATGAGGATATTATTAAATTGCTTCTCATTGAGGGGTTCAAAAGAGAAGAATGAGATTTTTACAATACAACACTTTTTAAATATTATAACATTAGTCACACATGTAAACACTTCGAAATTCCAGTCTTGTCACTTGAGTCTTGCTAGTTTGTTTTTGTTTGCCCTATGATTAACATTGACTGACTGGCGGGCACGCTCCAGCCATTATATAGGTTAACTAGGCTTCTAAATGTTAGAAAACTTTAATGACATATTCATGAAATCCATATACCAGGGCTATTCAATAAATAATCCACATTCAAATGTACGAAGAAAATTCGATAAGGACTAGTAGCGACGTCCGGGAAATGTGGACAAAAACCTTATCTCCCGTATTTGAAGGTCTAGAAGGTTGAAACTTTATCCATTGGGGTTGTCCCTGGTACCCTTAGAGGTGGTGTTG
Source organism: Pogonocherus hispidulus (assembly GCA_963924545.1). Classification (NCBI taxonomy): domain Eukaryota; kingdom Metazoa; phylum Arthropoda; class Insecta; order Coleoptera; family Cerambycidae; genus Pogonocherus; species Pogonocherus hispidulus. The sequence continues at coordinate 43,168,967 of OZ004694.1, forward strand.
CCAAATGGTCAAAATTTTACTAGAGTTAAGGAAAAAGTAGATTTGGCAACGCTGCACTCGGGCACTCTGTCGTGATTTTGTAACTGTATAGTCATTTTTTCCTGTATAGGCGCCGGAACAAGAAGTAGGCTTATCAGTTTTTTTTATTAATCAAAACAAATCAACTAAATGTGATAATATTGCTCGTGGTACCAAAAACTGTGCCAGTAAGTCACTATATATTTTTATATATTTGGATAAACTCTCATAAATACACTTAAATAGGTTTTAATGTAACTGTCTATCATAGTAATGGAGATATAACCAAAAGAATGTACCATAAGAGTAATTTTACACCAGGCAAATTTTAACGAAATATACGTTAAGTGTGAAGTTTTTGCGGACATTATTTTTTTTGTTGAAAACGATAGCTCTCTTATCATAGAATGCAAATCTAAAAATCCCAAAAAATCGGAAGTGAGCTAAAGTCAGCATTTAAAAAAACATGGCCGCTCGCGTTATTTTTAAGGTGTTTAAGAAGCATACATTCATGTATGACAAATTGTTAGTCTTCAGTGATAAGAATGCGGATCTAGATGAACTACTAAACGTTGGTTATAAATTTGTCTCCTTTATGTACAGATTAGACGGATCCCGAGACATTATAGAAGAACGATATAGGTTTTACAACATTGGTAGGTATAGCTAAGCGGACGCTCAAAAAATCTTTTGATTTGGACGTTCTTCCCCCAACGAAAGTTGCACTAAAGCAACATATTTTAATTTAAGGTACTTTCAAATGGTGATTACATTAATAGCAAATCATTTTTTTAAATATTTTCAGGACCTATCTTCAAATACAGCAATGGATAGGAAATTTTCTAGCCCCGGATAAAGGTATTATAGGCACAAAAATAAATACAACACAAGATTTAAAAATGTAGGGTTTTATTAATGCAGTCAAAATTTTATTCTTAATCAGTTTAATTTATTTACTTTTTATATATCAATACTTGCTTGCATAAAATCAAACAATCTCCAAGTAAAAAGTATCCTTATCTAACCAAAACCTTAAGTTTAAAGAACTGGAATTGGATTATACTTTTGATCATCGAATTATGTGTTGTATTTTTATGTTTAGTGTATAGGTACTTTAAATTGCGTGTTTTGTAAATACCGTCAAGAACGGTGTAACAATCCAGGAAAATATTAATAAATAAATAAATAAATTGGTGAACATGTCTAATTTAAATTATTTAAAATTAAATATTGGTAAATTTAAGATTATAAGGTAATTTAAATATAAAAGTCCGAATGCTATGGACAATAATAAACTAGCATATGTAAATATTTTTTTAAATTTGGGTAAGCCATCATTTTGGCATATTTGATATATATGGTCCTTACTTTCCAATCCTTTAATCGCAAAGTTTTTGTTAGATAAGGATACTTTTCACTTGGAGATTGTTTGATTTTTAAAACTTGTGTTGTGTTTATATTCGTGCATATAATACCCTCCCATAGTGTTTCCTGTAGTATATTTTGTGCTCTACAAAATAATGTATGTACAACAATAATGTTTTACTCTATATTGTACAGTTCTCCAGAAATTCGTGGCGAAAACCTTAGAGGAACAAATTTTGCAGTGAGAATAATGTGTTTAATAGCTCAGCTTCGCGAAATTGAGACATTTTATATTTTTAAGTTGTAAAACGAACCATAACAAACATCTTTTGCGAAAAACGCACCAAATGCGTATCCTCGTAACGAAAAGCATTGTCTGAGTGACGTAACGCGTCATGTTAAGGATCGCCCACTTCGCACAACATCCTATCTTCTGTGTGTATGTCGTGACTGTAAATGTAGAAATGGCTGCCAAAAAAATATATTTGTACGAGGATCTTTTAAATGACTGCGTTTTTGTAGTTAACTAGATTGTTTGTGATATTAGAAAGTTAAATGTAGGAAGTCAAAAAATTTTAAAAAAAATCGTTTGCTTTTTCGTTTTTTTGGTATATCTAAATTAAAATATAACTTTTTTTCTAAATTTTAAGCTTAAAATCCTGTTAAAATAAAAAAAATGTTAAAATTGCTCCAAGGGATAAGAAGATATTTCATTTTTAAAAATTTTAGGAGGCGGCCATGTTTTTTCAAGATGGCGTTTTTAGCTCACAACGGATTTTTTGGGATTTTTATATATTTCTTCCTGAACATAAAACTTATCGATTCCCATTGGAAAATAAATGTCCCCGTAAACTTCATTGAAAAAATAAGATTTGCCTGGTCTATTGGTCTATCCAAAGCCATAATCACACACATGTAAATATTAATTCCCTGTTTCTTCTTTGGCGATATAAAAAAATTAAATGGTGTTTCCTAATATTTTGTTGGTTTCCTATACTCTTGGAACTCTTTTGCATGTGATATTTGTAATCCTATTGTATTTATCAATTTTAAATTAAATAATTAATATGAATTAAATATTAAAACTTTATTGAAATTCCTTCAATTTTACGATACTTACAATTCACAATTTAAGAAAAATATAAATTAAAATTCAACTACTAGTTAAGGACCAAATCAACAAATAAATTTGGATATAGCAGTCAGAAGGCGAAAAAATATGTAAAAAATGTTGAAAAAAAATATACAATATCATACAGACTTTCTACTGACGACGAGTTGAGGATCGACTTGAAACGTTTAGAAAAAACTAGGTGGTGTAACCAAAAAAAGACTACAATGAGTCATGTTTAAATAGTTATTTCGCTCAAACAGCTGAACTGCTAATTGTGGTCACAACCAAACTCGCATTGACCTATGTATTTTTGGTTGCAATCTTTGCTTAGGATCCAGTAGTGTATGCCATATCGATGTTGATCACTCGTAAATATATAGGTCACTGCTGGCCACGATATAGATATTGGCCTCATTGTGGGCTCAACGTTTTAGTAACTATTAATTATATACATTGTCGGACGTACTCCTAACATAAAAGAAACCCGCAAATAGTCAATCAAAGTCGACCAGTAGCTTGTTGAAATTTGTTTTTTAACCTATTATAAAACTAAATCCGTTAAACGATTAAAGACCTACAGCGAACGCCACTTTAAGATACTGAAACTTTTTATAAATAATACAATTTTCTGGCAGATTTACACTAACAGAATGTTTAAGAAGCAATCTTTTTTCTCATGTTACCTATAGAACATTTTAAAAACCTTGAGAGTTCAGCTATAGATTCAGTTAAATTCGAACGTTAGACAATGAAGTGTATTGTTCGGTCGATCAACCAGTTAATAGATAAATTATACGCTTTCACGCTCAATCAGTGACAGATATGATCAGATCAGCTCAGTTATGTATGCCGACATGGATTGTGCCTCTTCAAATTTCATGCGACATTAACTCTAAATAATGTAATTTATCACAAAAATTCTATATTACAACGAATATTACGACTTATAGGAGGACTATAGTATTGCTGACTATAGCTTGATTAGGTGTATGAACGTCATAATAAATCAACTTTATAACGCTTCAAATGAAATGACTAAGAATGGATTCATACCTAAGCATAAATTAATTACAACCATTCAACTCATACTGAGCAGAGTAGGTAGTGTAGTTTATTTTTATTTTAACACAAAAGATTTATATGGTTTATCATTAATTATAATTTGAAACATACTCACAAAACGTACCTTATCAAATACAACAGTTGAAACATAAAAAAGTATTGAAAAGGTATATTAACATCAATAAGAAGTACCTATTCAATATTTTTAAATTTTATTTATTGGTTTATTTAACTGTTGACGCATTTATTTATAGAGATAACTAAATAATGTACTAAAATATATATTACCAAATTATTCAAATACTACTGAATGAAAACGTTAACAAGGAAATTGAAACGGAATTGAATAATAATGTTTGAATAATTTCATGAATGATACATCTCTTACGTCTCTTAGTTTATTTATTTTTTTTACTTAATCCATATAAAGTCATGTGGAAATTATTAAATATATCAATGGCATAACAACAATATAATTATAGGATACAATTTACTCTAAAAAATAGATGTACGCACGTAGCAGTGATTTATAAAATATTTAAAATGAGATTAAACATGTTGATCACAAAAATATTCGACTGTATCATAAAAGGCCTTTATTAGCAATATTTTTTAATCTTTGTTTTAAATAGTATAATATTCTAATTTTTAAAGCGATCTGTTGCTTATAATGTTTTTATTTTTTTTACGGTGACATAATTTGTACTGCAATGACTGGTTTTTATTCTATGGTAGGGATTCATTAAACATTTGGAAGTTCTCGATTGTTCGATGATAAAAATAATAATTTTTTTAAAATAAATTTGTTTTTATGTAAACAGGTAAGTATATAAAGGGAATTTAGAGTAAGTATGTTGACTTAGAAACATTCTGTTGTATTGGGGCAATTTGCTCTATTTCTTGTAAAATTTGTAAAGCACATTTTTGTTGAAAAAACTTTTTTTGTGTCAGTAAAATGGCCCCAAACCTCCCATATCTCATACGCTAGATGACTGTGGAATATGACGTAGTAACTTTCTTTGGCGGCTTCATGAGTAGCATTTTTTTTAGGCGAAGTAAGGTAAATACAGATATCAATTTAGAGGTTTTTCTTAGTTATCTTATATAGTCGTAAAATATAAAATGATACAGATAGACACCTAAGAATTTCAGGGAACTATCACATTCAAATTCGGTTTCGAAAACTTTTTATTTTATTGGCATTAATTTTCAATTTTTTGACACTACTTGATGGACCCTTGGGGTCCATCCAGTATTTTGTTTATAATTCAATTTCAAATAAATTTGCAAATAGAACTACATTTCTAAAATCAAAAACAACGTTGCTATTTAAAAAAGAATTTTATTATAGAATGTAAGAATTGTTACAAACTATACCGCAAGAAATGATATTTAGGGCGACTCAACAAATTTTACAAAGGGGGGAGGCTTGTCTTAATCATGGCGGTGGTATTTTTGAAAATAATTTGTAACGATTACAATTTAGTAAAGATTATAAGTTTGTTACTTATTGTTCATTAGCTTTTACTTAATTTAAATGACGCAGTACATTAGTTATAATAAAATTCTTTTTTAAATAGCAACGTTGTTTTTGATTTTAGAAATATGGTTCTATTTGCAAATTTATTTGAAATTGAATGATAAACCATACAGGATCAAAATATATAGGGTGTCCCATTTAAATTTTCAAAATTGGGGTTACTTCCAGTGAAACCGGAACTGATGAAACGTAAGTCGACACATTATCAAATAGTTTATAAAAAATGATGAAAAAAGTTCCAAAGAACATATAGTGTAAATCTCTTAATAACGGAGATACAGGGGTGTTTACCTTTAAAAAATACACCCTGTATCTTTCAGTTGATAATTACTGTATAATATATTAATATAGGTATACCTATCTACCTATTCGATAATAAACCAAAAATTATGATTTCTTTATTCCAACACCTTTCGAGAACTTATGTATCTTCTTCAGAAATTACTAAAACCAAAATTATTAAACTTCTCCAGGTTAGGTGTGACAAAATAGCAGATTGTAATATAATAATATTGCATATAAGTGCCCCTAAAACTGAAAAGGCAAAGTTAAATAACTAAGATCACTATAGATTGAAATACAAGTCACAAAGATAAAACATTATTTTTAACAAATTTCGGTTAATAGCTCCAAAAACAAAGGGACCAACCAATGAGACAAATCCTGTAATAAGAAGTACATATCAGGGAACATAAGTGGCGAAATGAAATAATTACATTATTTATAACCGTCAGTAATAAATTATGTTACAGAGAAAAATTATACAAATGAATTGTCACAATATTTTTATTTTCAGTGTTCATTCAATTATTACGAAAATCACAGAAGTGGTATTTAGCTGAAAGGGGTATGTGTGTATACATAACACAACATAAGGTTCTGTATGTTTTATTTTGAGGTCATAGCAAAGGAAATGTATCATATTTCCATGACACCTCTTTTTTGTAATTAGTCTGCATCTAATACTGTGTGTTTTCATAATCAATGGAAGTGATTCTGAAAATATCACAGTGTTTGATAGAGATTGTTATTTCTTCAATTTTTAACTAGCCAGTCCTGCTAACTCTCCTGTTACCTTACACATATATTTATGTTATATGGCATATCCAGACAGTGCACGTGATTTTATGCACGTTTTAAATAACATTATCAAGTTACAGATCACAGTTTCCTATCAACATTATCGCCAGACGCTAGTTTGTAGCGTTGTTTTTATGATGTTATATCTACACATAGCAGACGGCAGCTTTTCACCGGTAGAGCAATGTAGGTTCGGTTTGGTAATTTTTTTTATAGTGGCCTCCTAGTTAAAAGTAGTATTTAAGTCAACAACTAATATGTTTGTTTTCAAGATGTTAAAAGGGCGCCACACGACTCGAAATTAAATAAAAAGATATGCGACCTAGCTAGCCGTGCAACCAGGCCAGTGAATTAAAGATCACAAGGACTAATAACTACAAGATTTTAATATCTATCGAAAGTTATCTAAAACTTATAAAAAACTATATTATGTACTATACCTGTTTCAATTATAACTGAGAGAGAGTGGCTGTGAATGAAACGAAACATAAATATTACAACCTATTTTAATAATAAAATTTGGTCACTGTATAATTTACAATTTGAAAGTGGAACAGCTGATTCTTGATAACAATTAAATATAATATAGTCAATTCACTAAACCCTTATTAATTTACCTATTATAAATTATATGAAAAGTGTACACTCAAGCGCTGGGGTGTTTACAAAGTTAACAAAATAGTTTCATATAATAGTTTGATGTTACATATTTGTTTCTATATAGAATGTAGGGGTATTTCGTATATTGAACTATGTGATTGACTAATATTTATCAAGTGATTTAAATGAAAGGAAATGAATGATATTTAAAATAAATGAATACTTAAAATTAAATCAAAAATAGTTTGTAAAGATACAACCTCAGCCACAATATGACTGCACTGGTGAGATGTAGGTACTTCTTGTTGTATTTGGATACAACGGTGTAACTCTCTCTTCTGCTTAACGGTGTAATTCTTATTTCATATCAAAGTAGATAAGCAGATATCGGTGAATAAACAACAATCAAAAAGGGAACCATAAGATGAAAACAGTGAGGTGAGGGATGGACGTTATTTTATCAATTCTTCCAAAATTCTAACGGAGAAACCATGTGGATGTACCATAAAATAACTTAATTATTCTTGCACATATGCCATAACCAGTGGACTATGTACTTAGCAGAAAAATACCATAAACGTATAACGAACGATTATCAACATATTATTAATACTCTAAGATTGATAACCATATCTTAAAACCATATCCTAAAATCATATCCTAAAACCCTGTAATAAAATTATTACATCAAAACCTGTGAAATAAGATCGTGAAGAATCGAGATTTATGAAATAAATAATGTCTTACCTATATAAGGGAAGGATGACCGCAGATTAACTTTACCACAAATTCATATGAGGTACGACACGTGCATACAAAATAGGCTTTTCTTCAACTCGGTGAATACAGAAACTTCACAAAAGAAATCCTAGCACTGAACGACTAATGATTGTTATTGAGAGGTTTAAATAGGGCAAACAAATCGCTTAAAGCAGCTAATAACTCTCATCAACCTGTCTTCAAAACTAGATCGTCGCCATGTCGTCTCGTTACTCCCCACTCTCTAACACAGAGTGTCAAGAACGGCGAAAAACAGAATCTGCGTCAGCGGACTGAGCATAATGATTGGTAGCATCCAATTTACGGAAATGACATTATTTCATAGTACCAACTTCACACGAACATATTCACTAGATCATACAAAATTAGAAAAACTTTCATTTGTAATTTACAAATGCTACACCACCCCCTTCCAAAAAAAAAAAGAAGGAAAAATTGAACTTAAAATTTGTATATAATGAAATATTATTTGGGTTCAGTAACTACGCGTACTATACGCCACTAAAAAGGAGTCAATATCGGTAAGTCATAATCAGGAGTTGGACATAATAAGTTTGAAGTAAAAAAAAACGGTAATAGTCTACCCAAGAAATTTCATATGCATAAAGAATGAACATTCACCTAAAAGATAATGGTATTCACCTTCACCCTTAGAGGTTCTTTCTAGAAAGATTATTCAACAACTGGCAGGTCCTAGATGAAAAACGACCACTTCCTGTTCCAATTTGCGCCAACCCTAGCGGCAAGAAAGAAGGCCTCGTAAAAGAAACTTGTTTAAATAACAAACCAGAAGAAAAATCTCTTGAACGAAGTTAATATCGAAAAACATGAAGAAGTCAAAAAAAGAGAAAAAATCAGAGAGAAGTTCGGACGAATCCGGGATGTGATTTGTCACCCCAACAACAATATAGCCGTTGTCATCGCTAAAATTGGTGTTTAGCCAAAATCAAAAACGCAATGAGGATACTCCCAAACATATCACGATTCACCATCTCCACTTCTAACAACACGGCAAGAGCTGAGGTAGTCCCAGTAGCAAAATCCCGTCATAGGCTAGAGGTGCCATACCGTCTAACGACTTGATCTTACCTCCCAACGACGTACCCTTCTTACCTGCTTCACCATTGAAGGCAGTCAGAAGTAGACCAGAGAATCCCCAATTATACCTGGGCCTCCTAGCGGCACTGAAAATTAGTCTAACAGACTAAATCCTAGACCAAAATGGTCTAATACAAAATGTATTCCATAAAGAATCCCTAAACAAATTACATACGTTGTGTTGCAACGCGGAATGGTTTGTCCAAAAAAACTGAACCCTGAAATCTACGTAAATGTCTAATTAACGGAAATATCCGAATTAGAACCAAAATATGGTTTCATGTCTTTAACATGCCAATTTCCTGCTGGCGAACCATCAGAATTTTCTAATGTATAAACTAAACGAGAAACCTTATTTCTAACTATACCTAAAACAAATTTTGGTGCTAATTTCGCTGAAAACTTTGCCACTTTATCTGATAAAACTTTATTACGGCGCCAAACTTTGTCGCCTACATTAAATGACATTTCTCTTCTTCGCAAATTATAACTCTTGGAGTTACGCTTATAAGCTAAATGTAAATTTTTCCGAACGTCAGCGAATATTTCTGATAAACCTGCTATATTGTGTGCATAATCATCTCTATCGCTAGCAAGTAATTCTATATTCGTAGTATTATTAATTTCACCATAAAATTTTCCTGACATTGGTATAGATCTACCGAAATTCAGAAACGCAGGAGTAAATCTATGTACTTCGTGTTTTGCGGTATTTATTGCCTGCTGAATTTGAGCAACGTATTTGTCCCAATCTTTATGTTCTGCTATATAACTGCGGATCGCGGATCCAATGGTGCGGTTATTACGTTCTACAAAATTACATTGAGCAGAATATTTTGGACTAAACCAAATTTTCTGTACTTGATACTGCTCAGCAAGTTTTTTAAATGTCTTTCCAGCAAACTGAGGGCCATTATCACAGATAATGAATTGCGGAACACCATACACTAGAAAAACTTGATTCTCTAAATACTTTACTATATTTGGAGCAGTCGCATCACGCATGGGATGAATCAAAGTATATTTCGTAAACCAATCGGCTACGACTAAAAGATAACAATTACCCTTTGAAGATCGGGGAAAAGGTCCTACAATATCGGCTGCTATTATTTGAAAAGGGTACTTTACATTCTTTTCTGTCCCCATCAAACCAAGAGGCGATGAGTTTGGAGCTTTTTGCGCTTGACAAACATTACAAGATCTTACGAATTTTAAGGCACAATGTCTCATTCTAGGCCAATAATAACATGTCTGAATTCTCATCAAAGTTTTGTAAAAACCTAAATGTGAACAAGTTGGAGGATCATGGTTATCCTTCATAACTGTTAGACGTTTAGCTTTGGGAACTACAATTTTCCATTCAGGCACATTAGTATGCATCGGTAATCGATTTGGGATACACTTATATAAAAGGTTATTCTCAAATTTCCATTGAGGGTAATCATTTGGATTATTTCTGATTCTATCACGCATTAATTCATACCATTCGTCGAAATCTTCCGGCAAAATGTTAACAACAGAAAGTACAGGAATTTCTGAATTTAAACTAGAAGGGATTCTCGATAAGGCGTCAGGTACAACATTAGACGAGCCTTTTCGATGAATTATTTCGAAATTGTATTGTCGTAATTTTACTGCCCACCTGGCTAATTTTCCAGTTGGATCTTTAAGATTATTTAACCAGAGCAAACTCCAATGGTCTGTGATGACCTTGAAAGTAGGAGCGCCCTCTATATACGGACGAAATTTGTCTGTTAAAAATACCAAACTTAATAGTTCAAGTTCTGTAACTGAATAGTTCTTCTCTGAACGAGATAAGGATCGAGAAGCATATGCTATGACTTTTTCATCACCATCTATTTCTTGAATGAGTACACCTCCTAAACCAATAGAACTAGCATCACATTGAATCGTGAATGGCTTATCAAAATCAGGAGAACTTAAGATAGGTGCAGAAACTAGAGCATTTTTTATATCACTAAAAGAAGATTCGGCTTCAGGGGTCCATACTATAGCTTCTTTCTTCTTTTTACCTTTTAGGCAATCATTTAACGGAGCTACTTTAGAAGAAAAATTTTCTATAAATCTACGATACCAGGAACACAATCCGAGAAATCGTTTAAGTTCTGTACTAGTAGTAGGACGAGGATAATTAATCATGGTACTGACTTTGGACGGGTCGGTTCGGATTCCGAAACGATCTACAATGAAACCAAGATATTTTAGGGAAGATTGAAAGAAATTGCATTTTTTCAAATTGATGGTTAGGTTGGCATCCTTTAATATACTCCTAACTTCACCCAGAAGGCGAATATGGTCTGAAAATGTAGATGAAATTATGATAATATCATCCAAATACATAAATATATTGGGCTCATATTTTTGTCCAAAAAGAGCATCACATAACCTTTGCTGTAATTGTGCACTATTGCAGAGACCAAACGGCATAACTTTAAATTGGAAAAGACCACGGCCTGGAATACTAAATGCAGTTTTTTCCTTCGATTCAAGATCCAAAGGAACTTGCCAAAAAGCTTTCCTCAAATCTATACTCGAGATGTATTTCGCGTCACGGAGTAAGCTAAGAATTCTATCAATTCGAGGAAGTGGATAACTATCATGCTTAGTTACTTCATTTAGTTTCCGTCCATCAAAACAAAATCGATATTCATCATTGCGTTTTTTAACAAGAAGCACTGGACTATTCCAAGGACTATGAGATGGTTCAACTACGTCAAGTTTCAACATTTCATCTAATTCTTTATTCAAAATTTTTAACAAATAGGGACTCATCAAATACTGCCTTTGCTTAAATGGTTTAGCGTCACCCGTATCTATAGACATCATTATTTTATTCGTTCTACCTAACCTATTGTCGCTACTAATTTCTCTAAAAGATTCTACGGTATGATCTAACTGTGTACGTTGTTCTGCTAATAAATCGTCAATATTGCATAACCCGTACTGAAATGAACTACAACTATCAGGATGCTTAACAAAGACTTGGTCTTTAGAACTACCTTGAAAATTCCAAGTGTGATTTTCATAATTTATATTCACATTACATTGTTTGCAAAAATCGCTACCTAAAATAAGAGCGTTTGGGACTGAAGGTACTACAAGAGCAGGAATGACCTGTACGGAATCGTTAATAACTAGTGGCAAATTAACAACACCTTTTACCGCTTGCTTTGCTCCATTTGCAGTTGCGATATACTTATGACAATAAGCCTCTATTTTTAAGTTAGCATAATCAAGAAACTTTAGCCCATTATTCCCTACAATTGAAACATTTGCACCACTATCCAGCAATGCTATTATTTCTGAGTCTAATAATTTTACGGAGATATAAGGTCTATTATCACCATCTTTATTTACAAAACAAGGAGCTACGTTTACTATACTATTTAAATAAAACTCTCTAACATAATTTTTCCACTTTTCAAAATCATCCGGATCAAAATAAGAACTGTTTCGTTTATTACTATAATTGACTCTTTTACTATAACGAGGAGAACCACGAGAGCCTTTAACATGCCTCCTCGCTATTGGTTTCCCGAACAACGTTGACAAGTCTTTACTGTTACATCTGGGCTTCCACATTTGAAACAAAACTTTTTCATTACTTTTGATTTACAATTCCTAAAAACATGGTTATCCCGATTACAATTCCAACATCTTAAAGAAGTAGAAACATTCTGAGAAGTAGTGGCAACAGCAACTTGATTATTATTTGAAAAAACTCTAGTTGTTCTATTTTTATTTTTTCTAAAATTATTTGATTTTTTGTCAAAATTCATTTTTGCTACTTGACTTGAAGAACTAGAAGTACTACCGGATTCAGATACAAAAGCTAACTCAGGATCGACTGAACAAGCATTTGTTTTAGTTTGACTACTACAAGGCAAATTTAAAATATTAGCTTCTTCTAAACGCTTACATAAAGTGCTTAATTCTGTAACGGTATTTATATCCTGAAGAGCTAGACGACTTCTATATTCAAACTGTAAACCTAATTTAATATACTTAATTTGAGTTACTTCCGCAGCTTGATGACTAAGTCTGTGAAATAAAGCTTTCATACATGCTATAAAAATGACTACAGGTTCTGTTCTTCCTTGTTTACGTGACTTAATTTGAATCCAAAGTTCATCATCATAATCTGAAGTTAAAAAATCTGATTTAAGTTTAGAGACTAGTGATTCCCAATTATTAAGAAGTGGTTTTACTTGCCTTAACCAAAAAATAGCTTTTCCGGTAAATAAATCACTGACTGATTCGAACAGTTCAACTTTTGTAATATGACGTGCATGAGCCATTTCCTCTATTCTCTCTATAAAAAATAACAAATTTTTTGGTTCACCGTCAAAAGTTATCCCTAACTTATAAACAGGAATTGATTTGTTTGAACTAACAAAATGACTGGTATTACCTACTAAAGCAGTTGAATTTTGTTCTCGAACATACATAGTTGAGTTGTTATCACTAACGGGTAAAGGTTCTGGATCTGTGACACGTTCATGTAAGTCTGCATCTAACTGTAAACAGGAAGCATACGATTCATTTTTAAAAGCTAAATGAGTAGCATAATCTACATCATTTTTATCGAGAGGCAAACGTTGAACACGATAAGTGATATGAGCTATTCTCGAACATGCTCTCTTATACGCTGAATCGGAACTAGGTCCTTCAAATTCTGTAATTAAATTTTTAATTGAGTCTAATGTAGCATTTATTTCAGCAACTTCAGAGTCAAATTGATAATTTGTGTCAACAAGTGTAGTAACATCAATGTTGGCATTGTGTTCTTTCGCTAATAGACGAGTCAAAATTTTACGTTTATCATTTTGAGGTCTATCTGAAGTAACCTTTCTTATTCTTAATTCATAATTGAGTTCTGAAATTAATAAATGTGTTGGACGAAATGTACTATCCATACTTAAAATTATTTAGGTTTTACTAACTAAATCTTAAAACTACTGCTTTCTATAAAAAGTGGCAACGTCGCAAATTTATTCTAAGTTTTATCAGACACAGTTACAGCATTATACTCCACGCTATACTAAATTCACTGCAACTAGCACCGTATTCGTTAATCAGGCGAAACCTTAACTAGCACAAAAAAAAAAATAAAAGTTAGACAAATACCTATGGTCCGGATCGAACTCCACAACATAAGATAAAAGTTTAAAATTGATACAATAACTGGAAATATTTTACAATATTAAATCAAGATTCGAAGCAAAATTTTCTCACCCTGTATAAGCATAAAACAGTCACCGACAAAGTATCTCCACCAAAGTTGTATATATGTTTCATTCACACTACTCCTCTAGGTATATCAGTACATATATTTTTTAAGAAGCTATATCAAGTTTTTTTTCGAAATTCTAAAAAAAGTTTTAAGAACTAAAAAATTTCAAACATATTAAACTTAAATTTAACTAAGTATTGGATAAGTTTAAATCGTTTCGAGGCCCCACGTTTCAGCGTCACTAAATTATGTGTAGCGTTGTTTTTATGATGTTATATCTACAAATAGCAGACGGCAGCTTTTCACCGGTAGAGCAATGTAGGTTCGGTTTGGTAATTTTTTTTATAGTGGCCTCCTAGTTAAAAGTAGTATTTAAGTCAACAACTAATATGTTTGTTTTCAAGATGTTAAAAGGGCGCCACACGACTCGAAATTAAATAAAAAGATATGCGACCTAGCTAGCCGTGCAACCAGGCCAGTGAATTAAAGATCACAAGGACTAATAACTACAAGATTTTAATATCTATCGAAAGTTATCTAAAACTTATAAAAAACTATATTATGTACTATACCTGTTTCAATTATAACTGAGAGAGAGTGGCTGTGAATGAAACGAAACATAAATATTACAACCTATTTTAATAATAAAATTTGGTCACTGTATAATTTACAATTTGAAAGTGGAACAGCTGATTCTTGATAACAATTAAATATAATATAGTCAATTCACTAAACCCTTATTAATTTACCTATTATAAATTATATGAAAAGTGTACACTCAAGCGCTGGGGTGTTTACAAAGTTAACAAAATAGTTTCATATAATAGTTTGTTGTTACATATTTGTTTCTATATAGAATGTAGGGGTATTTCGTATATTGAACTATGTGATTGACTAATATTTATCAAGTGATTTAAATGAATGATATTTTAAGGATTAAACGACTTACCTTAAGGAAGTTCAATCCGAATTATATGAACATTTGGTTCCAATATATAACACACTGTAGTATATTCATTTATTTTTCTCTCCCAGTACATGCATGCCGTCCCTCTCGCCCTGGGTCTATTCATATCCACTCATCATTATTAGTTGTGCGTAGATCGTTTGAAAATTGGGGGTTCTGTAAAAGTAAACTGAAGGGACGGGAGGGAGGTTATATATTGGAACCAAATGTTCATATAATTCGGATTGAACTTCCTTAAGGTAAGTCGTTTAATCCTTAAATTATATTTCACATTTGGTTCCAATATATAACACACTGTAGATGTTTAAAGTAAAGTAACGATCTAATGGAAAGTGTTTTTTGAAATAGATAATTATAAATTTATAATTATTGTGTATAATAGCGTCTACTTTTCACAAACGTAATTGTTTGAGTGCACCGTACATAAAATATTATCTATGCTAAGAAGTAAGTGCTACTCTAATAATTATTTTTCCTATCTTATTCTAATGTAAATTAGTATATACATAACAAATAAAGAATCGGGTTTCCTTATTCTACTATAGAGAGAATAGAATCCGAAAACTTTGAAGTGTTTAACAATACTCTATTATAGAATTTAGCGAAAACTTCAGATTTTTTTAATCCTCCCTGGCACCTCTCTGATTGGGTGTAGGTTCAAGCCGGTTCGAGCTGCTGCAGAAGTACTGGCATGTCTCGTTGAATGACTCTTTAATATATTTGTGTTAACACCGTTTTTTTTTTTTTTCCAAAACGGTTTTGATCCACCGGCTTACTGTTTGTGAGGAAGGAGGGTGAATAGGTTTTTTGAATGTCAAAAGCAATTGTTGATCATTTTGTGATCTGACTGGTGCCGTGACTTCCAGGTAGCGCAACAGTGTAGATGACACACATACTTGGTACTGGTTTAGCCTTAAAGAATGAAAATGAAAGAACTGGCTGATTTCTAGAAGGTGCCGAGGTTTTTTATTAGTACTTCGGAAATGAGAATATCCACCTTTTCGTTATCATATATGTTTATGTTTTCAAGCTTAATTTTTGTTAGCGTCTGTACTCTTTGAGCCGTTGTGAGGGCGATTAGAGTAGTTGATTTTAATGTTAGATTAGGCACTGACAAGAGCCCTATAACTTGATTCTCTAAGAATGATAATACTATGGTAGGATCCCAAGTATGTTGATATTTGGGAAATACTGGCTTAATTTTAAATGCACCTTTAAAAAATCTCTTAACTAATAAGCTTTGTTCTTCTGAAAATTTCAATAACAAAGCTAAAGCAGATCTGTGAGTGTGGGGTGTCGTATAGGATGAACCTCTTTCTTGTTCTGCATGTAAAAATGCTAAGATGTTCTGGGTTATAGGTTGAAAATGTGTAGCATTTTTGTCATTGTACTACCGTCACCCGCAGCCATATGTTGTGTTATATTGTTTACGTGTATTCTCACTTAAGGATGCGAGGAGTGTTGTTACTGCACATTCCGGGGCGCTTCTTAAGCAAAATGTTTGCCACAGAGTTTCCCAACAGCCATGGTAAGGGTTGCGCTCAAAGGGTGAGATTCTCTAAAAAGGGATAATAATAGTGCTTTTGAGGGTTTTAGTAAAATTGTATCAAAAAGTAGTAGCTCTTTAAAAAGTGGGTTCCAAGCTTGAGTTGGCCAATGTGGCACTACCAACAACCCTGTGGCTTTATTTTGAATTATTCTGTTGAGCACTCGAGGTATCAGTGAAAAAAGTGGAAATGCATAAAAAAATATATTTTTTCACGATATAGTGAAAGCGTCTATGGCAAAAGAATCAGGATCTCTATGCTAGAAGATGTATTTTTTACATTTTTAGTTTGATTTTGATGCAAAAAGACCTGCATTTGATGTGCCCAATTGTTCCGTGATCATGTTAAACATTTTTTCATTTAAACAAAACTTGGTCTCACTAGCTAATGTTCTTGATTCTTCGTCAGCTTCGACGTTTTCATGTGTGTTTATATATGATGCAAAAATTACTATTTCCCTTTTTTTTTTTTCTTTTCACACCAACTCCAAATTTTATATGTTAAGTAATTTAAATGTATGTGCTTGACTCCCCTCATGCGATTAATGTTTGAGATAGCTGTGGTGTTATCTAGTTGGAGCAAAATACGGCAATTTACTTTGTCCCTTGCGAAACACGTCCATAATAAGCGGCTAAGAGTTCTAAATAGTTTATAAGGTGACGTGCTTCTTGTGCGCTCCAAAATCCGTGGGTGCGTTCGCCACAAGCGTAAGCCCCCCAACCAGTTCTTGAAGCGTCTGTGAATATTTCTATTACGAAATCGTCACATTTAAAGTGAATTTTGCAATCATTGCCTAGTAAATTTATCCACCAATTAAACTCAGTAAGTCGTCGGGAAGAAGCATGTATTTATTATAATCCCCCCCTCTTTTTTTTCAAATATAGGAATTTGTGCCTTTCTAATTTTTTAGTATGTAACCAGTCATATGGTATTGCAGGCCCAAGAGTCTGGAAAAAACGCGAATGCTACAAGACTTTCAATTTTTTTTTTTTTTTTACCTGTTTAACATTTTTAGTATTCTCTACTTTTTGTTAAGAGGTAGTGCCAGTAACATGTTTACAGAGTTGAAAATAGTACCTAAATATCTGCATTTTTTTTGAGGGTTTGGTTACGCTTTTTTTTTCCAATTGATTACAAATCCTAAATTTTCTAGAAATTGCCTCGCTTTATTAATTTTTGGCTTACAGTCTTGGAAGGTTTTAGCAATTATTAAAATATCATCAAGGTATATTATTGAAAGAATGCCCTGAGATCGCATTTCATGGATGACTGGTTTTAAAACTTTTGTGAAAATATATGATGCTATATTCAACCCAAAACACAGACAAGAGAATTCATATATTTTCCGATTAAATGAAAATCTCAGGTATTTCCTATGGCATTTAGCTATGGGAATTAAAAAATAAGCATCCTTAAGATCTAGTGAAGCCATGTAACATTTATGATGCAGATTTTGTACCATTCTGTCATCTTCCAATTTAAAGTGTGGTGCACCAATATATTGGTTGAATTTTTTTTTTTTTAAATTTAAAATAAATCTAAAAGTGTTATTTGATTTTTTTTTTCCTTAAGAGAGAACGGGGAAAGGAATTCACCTTTGGTACTTTTACATACTTTTAAAACACCCTTCTCTATGTAATCCTCTATTATATCGTTAATAGCAATAATTTCCGAAAAAGAAAAATAAATAAATAAATTTTTGATGATGCCAGAGTGTTGGTTTGGGTTTAGCACAGAAGGGCATCTTGTAACCTTTGATGCAATTTAAAATAAAAGTGCTACTTGTTAATTTAACCAACTCTGAGGCAACCTCTTTTGCGATTTTGCATTTGTCTTGGAAATCGTTTCCAAATAGAAACATTCCAGCGGGGATTTCCTGAGCTACCATCCTAGCCGCGGTGGAGAGTTTCGAAGACATTAAAAATCTTCTATGGGTGTTTATGTAATAAATGCTGTCAGTTATGAACTTTGCTGTATTTATCAAAGTTTTTGTATCTTCACTATTTTCGAGTATATCTATCATTTCATTTAGTGCCTTGCCGAGAGCCGTCAAAGAATGTGGCAATATTTATGTTAGCCTGGTGATAAGAAACTCTGTACCTTAACAAAAAATCGTTTGCCGACCGATCGATATCGATAAACGCTGTGGTCGCTGGCCTGGGCTAAGCAAAATCAAAATACGAAGCGCTCTATGCCACATAAAGTCGCAGTACGAGCGCCTTCTTACGTAACCCACATAAAGTAGAGTTACTGCGTATTTTTGAACTACTTGTGGAGGACTCTGAGTCACCTGGAGAAGTATAAAATGATTCTCAGGATAGTTCACCGAACTGGGCTTATTTAGTTTTATTTTCTCACTGCGTAGACAAAGCGCTACAGGAATAGATAAGGCTAGGCCTTAAAAAACAAGTGCAAGAAATTTGCGTGTTTAGCGCCGGCGATAAAGACCGATACCTAGACTCGAGACAGCAGTATTTATAAGATGTAAATAATCAAATTGATTAGCTTAATAGCTTGTACGTGAACATTCTATGCCACATGAAGTCGCAGTACGAATGTTTTCTTATGTAACCCACATTAAGTAAAGTTACTGCACGTACAGTCTTTTCTGCTCAAGAGAAAACAAAAATGTATGATTGATGTCAACACTTATACCTAGGCTCGAAACAGCAGTTTTATAATATGTAAATAATCCAATTCATTAGCTTAGTAGCCTGTACGTGAAACATTCTATGCCACATGAAGTCGCAGTACGAATGTTTTCTTATGTAACCCACATTAAGTAAAGTTACTGCACGTACAGTCTTTTCTGATTAAGGGAAAACAAAAATGTATGATTAATGTCAACACTTATACCTAGACCGATACCTAGACTCGAAACAGCAGTTTTATAATATGTAAATAATCCAATTCATTAGCTTAGTAGCCTGTACGTGAAACATTCTATGCCACATGAAGTCGCAGTACGAATGTTTTCTTATGTAACCAACATTAAGTAAAGTTACTGCACGTACAGTCTTTTCTGCTCAAGGAAAAAAACAAAAATGCATGATTAATGTTACTACTTACTTAGAACTAGATATTTTCCACAGCAACTGCTTTATTACTTTCTTATATTTTTTCTCCTTCTTTCTGAATTTTTTGGAAGGCCTGGCATGTTTTTCGGCTTTTCTTTTAGGTATCTTGAAACTTTGACACAGCACTAATAGTCACGTGTGAACACTTTCGCACAACGATGAATAATGATGAGTGGATATGAATAGACCCAGGGCGAGAGGGACGGCATGCATGTACTGGGAGAGAAAAATAAATGAATATACTACAGTGTGTTATATATTGGAACCAAATGTGAAATATAATTAAAATAAATGAATACTTAAAATTAAATCAAAAATAGTTTGTAAAGATACAACCTCAGCCACAATATGACTGCACTGGTGAGATGTAGGTACTTCTTGTTGTATTTGGATACAACGGTGTAACTCTCTCTTCTGCTTAACGGTGTAATTCTTATTTCATATCAAAGTAGATAAGCAGATATCGGTGAATAAACAACAATCAAAAAGGGAACCATAAGATGAAAACAGTGAGGTGAGGGATGGACGTTATTTTATCAATTCTTCCAAAATTCTAACGGAGAAACCATGTGGATGTACCATAAAATAACTTAATTATTCTTGCACATATGCCATAACCAGTGGACTATGTACTTAGCAGAAAAATACCATAAACGTATAACGAACGATTATCAACATATTATTAATACTCTAAGATTGATAACCATATCTTAAAACCATATCCTAAAACCATATCCTAAAACCCTGTAATAAAATTATTACATCAAAACCTGTGAAATAAGATCGTGAAGAATCGACATTTATGAAACAAATAATGTCTTACCTATATAAGGGAAGGATGACCGCAGATTAACTTTACCACAAATTCATATGAGGTACGACACGTGCATACAAAATAGGCTTTTCTTCAACTCGGTGAATACAGAAACTTCACAAAAGAAATCCTAGCACTGAACGACTAATGATTGTTATTGAGAGGTTTAAATAGGGCAAACAAATCGCTTAAAGCAGCTAATAACTCTCATCAACCTGTCTTCAAAACTAGATCGTCGCCATGTCGTCTCGTTACTCCCCACTCTCTAACACAGAGTGTAAAGAACGGCGAAAAACAGAATCTGCGTCAGCGGACTGAGCATAATGATTGGTAGCATTCAATTTACGGAAATGACATTATTTCATAGTACCAACTTCACACGAACATATTCACTAGATCATACAAAATTAGAAAAACTTTCATTTGTAATTTACAAATGCTACAAGTTCTGATTTTTGTTTGGAGGTCCTGAGAACATACCAGTGCTATTATAAACACCTGAATCAGCTATCAAAGCTTATAAATACAACCGTAAGTAGCCTTCGCAGGCAGTTAAAACTGATCAAGAAGTCAAATCTAAAATAATATTGAATTGTAAAGTGTATTAATTATTAGTAAAATTAAAGTTGGTTAAAAGTAAGTTAATTTTATGTTCTAAAAAATTTATTCAAGTGGGATAACAAATTTGGCGCCGTCGTAATGTATTTGGAGAACACCTGGAATGTGAGCCTGACTGAAAACAAATCTATTTGGAGAACAAGAAATATATCGGAAGGTGCCAAATGTCAAGAAAGACTATCTAGAACAAGGGATAATTCGATAATTTCCACAACGTACTAAAGGGGCAAGTCTTTAACTTTTCAGTTTTTCTAAATATTGATAAAATTTAGAATGTACCTAAAGAACTAAAAACTACATAGTGAAATTTAAAATGACCGGTTAGACCATAAATGACCTAAACTTTTGGAAATTAATCTAGTATAAACTGTATATTTTTTCATTTTTGAAATAAGTGTTCTCTCACAAATACAAAGACATAGCTCTTCATCTAAAAACAATAAATAGACCAGGCAAATCTTATTTTTTCAATTAAGTTTAAGGGGACATTTATTTTCCAATGGGAATCGATAGGTTTTATGTTCAGGACGAAATATAAAAAAATCCCAAAAAATCCGTTGTGAGCTAAAAACGCCATCTTGAAAAAACATGGCCGCCTCCTAAAATTTTTAAAAATGAAATATCTTCTTATCCCTTGGAGCAATTTTAACATTTTTTTTATTTTAACAGGATTTTAAGCTTAAAATTTAGAAAAAAATTATATTTTAATTTAGATATACCAAGAAAACGAAAAAGCAAACGATTTTTTTAAAAATTTTTTGACTTCCTCCATTTAACTTTCTAATATCACAAACTAACTTTACAATCTAGTTAACTACAAAAACGCAGTCATTTAAAAGATCCTCGTACATATATATTTTTTTTAGCAGCCATTTCTACATTTACAGTCACGACATACACACAGAAGATAGGATGTTGTGCGAAGTGGGCGATCCTTAACATGACGCGTTACGTCACTCAGACAATGCTTTTCGTTACGAGGATACGCATTTGGTGCGTTTTTCGCAAAAGATGTTTGTTATGGTTTGTTTTACAACTTAAAAATATAAAATGTCTCAATTTCGCCAAGCTGAGCTGTTAAACACATTATTCTCAAATTTTATGACTTTTGGTGTTTGTACAATAGGTAGTCTGAAGTTGACATTATATTATTAACGGTAGATGGTTAGATCCGTACGAATCGTCTAGTACGTTCCACGTAAACATATGTGATATATCGGGATTAAATAATGTTAGGTCAATTGCACTGCTTCTGTTTCCTGCATAGTTGACTAATGTCGGTGATCCATCGTTTAGATATACTTACTAGATTACAGTGGTTAATGGCCTCCAATAAATTTCTGCCGTACGAATCTTCAAATTCGCAGCCCTATGAAACATGGTGTGCATTGAAGTCCTCTGTTATTAAACAGGGTTTTGGTATTTCTGCGAAAAACGAGCCCTATTGTTGTGGAGTTATTTTGGTTTGAATCCAGTGCCATTTCTCTTTTATTTATTTTAAGACTAATACATCGGGCAGCTATACTTGCATTATCAAGAAGTGGAGTGTCTAAAATTATAGTTTGATTTAAGTAAAATTGCTACTCCTCCTTTTTTGGTCATCCCGATCTTTTCTTATAATGTTGTATCCCGTGAAAATTATATAACAATGGGGCTTAAACCACGTTTCCGATAAAAGTGCTATATCAATGTTATGAGTTTGCAAAAGGTGTTCTAAATTTTGTTTAGAATAGAGTTGGAATGGGGATAATATCTCTATTGTCTATCAGTCATCAGTCTATCTGTGTCGCTCTCGCAGGGCCGGTGTTTTATTTATCGTAGGAGTGTTAAACTGTAAAATTATCAAAATGGCTCATGTGTACAGTAATGCTACTGTACACATGAGTTAATGGACATGATTCTTATTTATGGCGAAGTTGGACAAAATTCATTGGCAGCTTCGCGCTTGTATGCGGAACAATTTCCCAATCGACACACGTCAAATTGTGCAACTTTTACGGCAGTGGTACAACGTGGCCGTGATACTGGAAATTTACGTGCAAATCGTGGATGAGATGGTGGCCCGGGACGACCACAACGTATTTTAGCAGCTGAAGAACAAGAGTTGAATCTGGTCTGTGAAAATCCGCCAATAAGTACAAGTCAGATCGCTAGGCAGGTGCCTGGGGTATCCCAATCAACGGTGTGGCGCTTACTACACGAAGCTCAGTTTTATCCGTATCATATCCAGCGTGTTCAGGCACTGTTATCAGTGGATTATCAATTACGAGTTAGGTTTTGTGAGTGGTTGTTGCAGCAAAATGCTGAAAATCCCCAATTTACTTAATAATTTGCGTTTACAAGATCAGCAACCAGGAGGAACATTCGGTTTAGTGCGGAAAAATTGGATAAGGCGTGCCCAAAAGTGTGTAGAAGTCGAGGGACAAAATTTCGAACAGCTTTTGTAACATGGTATGTGCAAATTTTTTATAAATTTCATGTTTCTAATACCTAGTAATCAAGTAGCGCAATTCTTCAGAATTAGTGTAACAAAATTTTATTCATTTTAAAGACACGTTACTTTGGTCACATCTATCTATCTTTCAGTTTATTTTAAAGTAAAAACGCTGCAAATCTTTTTTGCGCCGGGTGTCGGTATACTCTCAGAACGTCCCAAGTTTTTTCCGTGACATCGCCAGTTTGCATTGTCAGTCCCAAGGTCACTCCATTACAGTGGACCATACAGCGGCGTGCAATAAAAAATTTTTAAATAGTTTTCAGAACCCGCCAAAAAAATTTTTTTTGCACTACCACATTTGTACATGTATGTTGAACATTCCCAAATTTTATTATGGATAAGTTCTGAATAACACTGTATATGGAGAAAAGATGAAAATTTTGGGAGAGTGAAATGAGAAATTGAAAATTAGTAGAAAATCTCAAATTAAGATCAAAATTTAACATCAAAAAGAGTTCATGTGACCTTCAGACATAATTGAAGTAAAAGAAAATGCAGTCCAAGAAAAAAAAACAATAATTAAGAGCAGCCAAGACCAAAGTAAGGAGTACAAGCAATATTAAGGTTATCAACAGCCAGAAAGGAACATTTATAAATAAAATACGAGCTCAGTTAGATAAGAAAATAATAGTAGAAGTTAGTAAATAAAAAGGAGACGATATAAAATTGAACTACAATTCATAAAATTTACAATCAGCAATTAATACTTATATGCAAATAAATAAAAGACTTACCTGAATAAATATCAAACCATAGTGCGCTAAAAACACTAACAAACTTTCGTTTTCTTTTAAAATTAAGATAAATAAACAGAAACTGTATAGTGTACGCCATATTTTCAAAGACACTGACATCTAGTGAGCCAATAGTATAGTTAGGAGTAGATTTAAGATAGTTTAGTGAAATATGCAACTAATTATACAGAATATTAATAGTAGTATAATTGCATAAGTCAGTATAGAAATTTATAGAAAATTAATCTGTATGATTCGTTCATACAGATAAGGATAATATCACAGAGTACTTATGTACAGGTATATTGTAATACCATTTTAAGGAATTACATGTTTTTAAAATAGTTAAAAAAACGAATTTTCAAGAAGTAAATTTTAATGTTAATACTTTTCAACAGTGGAAATTGCTTAAAATTATAATTCTGACAAAGAAGCATATTAAAATAAATAGTGTTTTCAAATTAATTTCTTTTAATGTACGTTTTGATGAAATCAAAGAATAAATGAAACAGCTGACCTGAACTTGCTACTAGACATCAACTCGCTTATTTCAAATGGAATGTACTATTTTTTATTTTATTTTTGGATCCTACATCAAATGTAAAGGTAAGTTTCATAAGAATACCCTATTCCTAAACTCAATCGTTTTTAATCTAGAAGGCTAAAATTTTAGACGAGAAATACTAAAAGGTATCCAAATACCTGGAGTATTCGAAAGTTGATGCAAGTTACACAGGGCGTCGAAAAAACACTGATCAATTGTGTCAAATTGAAAGTTCAATACCTCGCTTATTTTAAAAAAATACAACACCCTACTTTAATTCTCTTTCGATTGGTATTAACATTCCCTATACCTAAATTCCACCCATTTGAAGATAAACTCCTGTGCAAAATTCAAGGAACACCTGAAATTTTTGTCACATTTTCACACTGTATATCTTCTGTTAAAATTAACCGATTGGGATAAAATTGGAATCTTTTTGACGGAAAATTCATTGGTAATTTATACAGGGGCTACTAATTACGAAGTAATTTGTATCCTATGATATACAGGGCGTTATTGGACCCCTTACATTTTTACAAAAATTTTACCAGTTCCCAAATCTTTCACAGCCGTTGCGGATTTTCTTTTATTACTTACATTTTATCCTTAGGCTCATACCCCCAGACGTTTTTGCCAGTTTTGGTCTAACGCCGTTATTTATAGAGATACGAAGTTTTTCGAAAAAATACAACACGACTTTAGAATTATCACATAAATTGAATGAGACATGGCAGTTTGCTTTTCGGTGTCCGCAATGCTGTGTAAGGATTACATTTGTTTTTAATTGCCAGTTTTTGCCAGTTTCATATATACAGGGTACGTCAAAATGCAGCAAAAATTCGAGTTTCTGCACGAACCAAGAATTTGGTTACCTTTTATGACGGTGACGGTCAGCCTATGGATTTTAACCACTTTGAATTTATCGACAGGCTCATACCCCCAGACATGTTTGCCAACTTTGGCCTAACACCGTTCTTTATAGAGATACGAAGTTTTTCAAAAAAATACAACACGGTTTTAGAATTGCAGCATAAATTGAATAAGACTTCGAAATTTTCATGTTATGTGTCTGTAATTATGTGTAAGGATAAACTTTCTTTTCAATTGCCAGTTACATCTATACAGAGTACGTCAGAAAGTAGCTAAAGATGCGAATTTCTGCACGAACCCAGAATTTGGTCTTCTTTTATCGCGGTTACGGTTAGCCTATGGATTAAAACCACTTTGACATTATCTACAAACTCGTACCCCCAGACGAGTGCCTAACTTTGACCTAACGCGGTTCTTTATAGAGATACGAATTTTTTCAAAAAAATACCCACGATTTTAGAATTATCGTATAAATTGAATGAGACTAGGCAGTTTGCATGTTCATTTTCTGTAATTGTGTATAAAGATTAAATTAATTTTTAATTGCCAGTTACATACATACAGGGTACGTCAAAATGCTGCAAAAATGCAAGTCTTATTCAATTTATGCTGCAATTCTAAAGCCGTGTTGTCTTTTTTCGAAAAACTTCGTATTTCTATAAAGAACGGTGTTAGATCAAAACTGGCAAAAACATTTGGGGGTATGAGCCTGTGGATAAAGTCAAAGTGGTTAAAATCAATAGACTAACTCTAACCGCCATAAGAAGTGACCAAATTCTCGGTTCGTGCAGAAATTAGCATTTTTGCTGCATTTTGATGTACCCTGTATATTTGTAACTGGCAATTAAAAACAAATTTAACTACACACCATTACAGACAGCAAACATGCAAACTGTCAAGTCTCATTCAATTTATGCGGTAATTCTAAAGTCGTAATGTATTTTTCTGAAAAAATTCGTATCTCTATAAAGAACGGTGTTAGGCCAAAGTTGGCAAACATACCTGGGGGTATGAGCCTGTCGATAAATTCAAAGTGGTTAAAATCCATAGGCTGACCGTCACCGTCATAAAAGGTAACCAAATTCTTGGTTCGTGCAGAAACTCGAATTTTTGCTGCATTTTGACGTACTCTGTATATATGAAACTGGCAATTAAAAACAAATGTAATCCTTACACACCATTGCGGACACCGAAAAGCAAACTGCCATGTCTCATTCAATTTATGCGATAATTCTAAAGTCGTGTTGTATTTTTTCGAAAAACTTCGTATCTCTATAAATAACGGCGTTAGACCAAAACTGGCAAAAACGTCTGGGGGTATGAGCCTAAGGATAAAATGTAAGTAATAAAAGAAAATCCGCAACGGCTGTGAAAGATTTGGGAACTGGTCAAATTTTTGTAAAAATGTAAGGAATTCAATAACGCCCTGTATATCATAGGATACAAATTACTTCGTAATTAATAGCCCCTGTATAAATTACCAATGAATTTTCCGTCAAAAAGATTCCAATTTTATCCCAATCGGTTAATTTTAACCGAAGATATACAGTGTGAAAATGTGACAAAAATTTCAGGTGTTCCTTGAATTTTGCACAGCAGTTATTTCGACATTATTACTGCAACGAAAATAATCCGACAGTTAGCTGCAGGTTGGCTGTGACACAAAAAATTTAAATGTCACTTAGCGTGCTTACTTATTCAGCAAAGTTGCTGGCATTGCTGTAAAGTGAGTTTGCCGATTTAATTTAGTGAACTTTTTAATAATAATAATAGCATAATCCGGTTAGACAAACGAAAACTTTTTAAATTTAATTGTCGTTTATGGGGAGTGTAATATAATTGTTAGTAGAACATGTGTGTTTGCAGAGAGATATCCAGATAAACACAGACCAACTAAGGATATGGTCAGAAGACTATTAAATAATAGTTCTGAGAATGAGAGATAAAATGAGATAAACGTATTGCCATTTTTCACCGCTTATCCACAGAGGTCAATTAGAGACTTGCAATGAACTTTAGATAAGCTAGAGATGTACCATTCCACTAGCTTAAGTTCATTGACATTACTCCGGTAGCCAGGGAGATTTATGATACTAGGGCAGTAGTTATCATACACCGATTTAAACCCAATCCAAGGTCATCCATCACTAGGTGCCATCAGGAGCTAACTTCAGGATAGAACATGAGGGTAAGAAGTTATGGGGATGATGTCCACGTATGGGGTCCGTGGGTGGATGTTGGAGGCCAATGGTGGTGGTCTTCGGGGAGCTGTAGGGGGATGGTGTACTTTGATTTATGTGAAAAAATTGGTCGCTTGATATTTGTGTGCGAGGAATAAACGTTTAGCATAGGCACCTATATCAAACTTGTCGAGACAGGCATCACATCTGACGAAAAACATATTGCGTAACATTTATCATTATTGAATTTAACTTGATTACCTAGAATAGCGGTTTGAATCGAATGTCAGATTCTAAATACAGTAATGAATTAATACATAAATGTCGACATTGTCCTCTGTCGGCAATGATAAAATACCATGTTTGTTTATATAAATAAATATATATTAATTTCTTTCAAATATGCATTATTTCTCACTCAATGTAGATATATACTTATGGGAGATAAAAACGTACGTTTTGTTTTTACCAAGATTCACAGCAATGTAGTATATTAAAATAACTTATTACATACAGAGCGATATGTTTTAAGTGGACAGTATTTCATAAGGAGTAGGTATTATTATTATTTGTGTTTCGTTTTGTATGGTTTTATATGGGAAAATGTAGCCACCCAGCAGGAAATGTACAAAATGCATTGGTTTAAATGGAAAACACGAACAAATTGTATAATTCACGAGGCCTTTCTATCATCATAATTTTTTTAGATAGTTCGATTCCAGGAAGTTCATGAGAGGATACAT
Organism: Pogonocherus hispidulus; assembly: GCA_963924545.1. Taxonomy (NCBI): domain Eukaryota; kingdom Metazoa; phylum Arthropoda; class Insecta; order Coleoptera; family Cerambycidae; genus Pogonocherus; species Pogonocherus hispidulus. The sequence goes on from OZ004694.1 coordinate 43,197,469, forward strand.
GATGAATTATTGTTTACATTATGAGTCATTTCTCGCTTCCTCATTGATGTTTAGATTTCCGGTATCATAATTTCTTAATTAGTTGATTTCCAGGAACTTTATGTGAGTCGGTATTGGTACAAAGGAAATTTTGTTGATATAATAAAATATGTTTATGTTATTAATTTAAAACTGTTAGACACCGTTTCCTTTCTCACGGAATTACACACCGACAAGATGCTCTCACGTGATTGGTCATTTCCGCTAGCCTGATTGCAGATGCTCTCACGTGATTGGTCAATTCCGGTAGCCTGATCATTAACGTTGACTCTAGGAATCCGAGGCTATAAAAGAAGAAGCTGAAATCTCATTAGCTGTCTTTCCTCTCGTAGTAAACGCATCTATTTTATCGTGTGTGTCTCGTGATCGCAGAGTGTATCTATGTTAATTTGAAATAATGTCGCTCTCCGAGACCGTTTCTAAAATTAGTTCTGATATCATTGCTCTAACCAAAAAGTCTTTAACGTTATTAAAAACAGATGGCGAATGTGATAAACATATAAAAATAATTAATAAAAATATTAAATTATTAAACCGGACAATAAAAAATAAAATTTATACTAATAATAAAAGTGAAAATATATTCCGTTCGGAGAATAATTTGGCAATATTAAAATATTATCGTGAGCAATTAAAACAATTAAAAGTATTAAATAAAGTATCGGATAGTTCTTTAAAGCCAAACAAACGCAAACATCTAGTTTGGCAAGACTTGGAATCCTGCTTTTCAAAAAGGGTACGTTCCGGGGTGATATTGAATATTAATTTTAAAGTCCCAAAAATATTTCTTGAAAAATCGTTTAGAAGCTTCTTCATTAAAGTTAATAAAATTTTACAGAAAACATTAATTAAAGTAAACGTTATTTTCGAGGGTAATTTCATGAAACCTCAAGACAAGCAAGTTGAAATAAAATCGTTTGCTACTAAAAATAAAGAGATCGATTTAAATACAAATTTAAAAAAGTGGTGGAAAGAAAATGTAGTGGAGCAGATATTACAAAATCTTGAAGATTTCGAACAAAAGGATTCGGGTTGGACCTTGTTGGAAATTATAGGTATTCGGGTAAACATAAATAATTATTCGCCTATAACCGTCGGTCTGTCAACTTACACAGATATGCCAAAATTTATTAAAGCCAAAAGGTGTGTAGTTAACGTTAAAAATAATGATGGATATTGTTTTCTATGGGCAATAGTGAGTTGTTTATATCCTGTTGAGAAACATCCAGATAGAATTTATTCATATCCTCACTTTAGCGATGTTTCAAAATTTGATTGCGGAATAGAGTATCCAATAAAACTAAAAAGTATTAAAAAATTTGAAGGTTTTAATGAAATTTCAATAAATGTGTACACAGTTGATAAAAAAGAAGTTCTTCCGGTATGTTTAAGTAAAAGTAAATATGAACGTGTCGTGAACCTTTTAATGGTGCTTACGAATTCCAACGCGGTAGGTAACGGTGATACGCCTATGGATACCGATACGCAACAACTGTACCACTTCGCTTGGATTAAAGATATGTCTCGTTTATTATCAAAACAGTTATCATCTTATGGACATAAAAATTTTAATTGCAATCGTTGTCTTAATCATTTCGGTAAACAGGAACTTTTAGATAAACATGCTACATATTGTAATTCTGAAACAAATACGTGTAAAATTGAGTTACCGGGTGAGGACGAAAAGTGGCTGTAATTTAAAAATTACCGTTTTAAGGAACGTGTACCATTCGCCGTCTATGCTGATTTTGAATGTATTTTAGAAGACTGTCAGGAAGAAAATAAGCTAAATTTAAATACTCAAAATTTACAGAAACATATTGCTTTTAGTGTTGCATTTTATTTGAAATGTTCGTATAATGACACACTCTCGCGTTTTAAACTATATCGGGGTAAAGATTGTGTTGAATGGTTTGTACGCGAACTTGAACATATTTCCGATGAAGTTAACCAAATTCTCGCGCAACCTAAATCTATGGAACCTTTCACTGTTCAACAGAAATATGAATTTGAACACGCGCCGGTTTGTCATATATGTGAGAAGGCATTTTCCGAGACGGACATTAAGGTGGCGGACCATGATCATTTAACCGGGTATTATAGAGGGGCCGCGCATCAAAATTGTAACATAAATTATACGGATAGTCACGTGATTCCGGTTGTTTTTCACTGCTTGAGCGGGTACGACGGACACATAGTCCTGCGTAATTTAGCTACGTTATTCGAAGGCAAAATTTCATTGTTACCGATAAATAAGGAAAAATACATTTCCTTCACCAAGCAAGTTAAAGACACCAAAATTAAACTACGATTTACTGATTCGTTTCGATTCATGACAGATAAAATCGAGAAATTGGCCTCATATCTCGATGATAGTCAGAAACGAATCACCAAATCCCAATGCACTAACGATGAGGAATTTCATTTATTGACAAGGAAAGGTGTTTTCCCTTACGACTATCTAAATTCTTGGGACAAACTAAACGACACTATTCTACCGACTAAACCGACGACTTTTACAGTAAATTGACTGACGAACACATTTCTGATAAGGACTATGCGCGCGCCTCTCAAGTTTGGAATAAATTTAACATTGAAACACTCGGGCAATATTCTGACTTGTATTTGAAAACGGACGTTTTACTTTTGGCAGATATTTTCGAAAGTTTTCGTGAAAATTGCATAAATACATACGGTTTAGATCCCCTCCACTATTACACGTCACCGGGTTTGGCTTTAGATGCCATGTTAAAGCTAACAAACCAGTCTTTGGAACTTCTCACCGATATCGATAAAATTCTACTGATTGAAAAAGGTATCAGAGGCGGAGTGGCACAAGCGTCTAATCGGTATTCAAAGGCTAATAATAAGTACATGGGCGAGACATACAATCCCGACGAAAGAGATCAATATATTATATATTTTGATGTAAACAACTTGTACGGCACTGCTATGTCTTTTCACCTACCCACACATGGTTTCGAATGGGTACCTCCAGAGCAATTTTACCATTTAGATGTACAAAATATCCCGGATGACTCAGATATTCCCCGATTGATGTGTGCTGTAGTTGTGTTCTTTATTAACATCTCTCGAATTTCAGTTTTTATAGTGTCAATTCGTCTCTTTAATTGTATTTTAAAGTGTGTATTGCATCAGCTTACTGTTGTCTGTATACTCTAGTGTTTGTGATAGTCACCTGTGCCAATTTGTTACAGTCAGGTGCTGTCTTATCCGTGTGTTTACTGTTTTTATCAGATTTTCGCCTATACTAGGAAGGCCGTCGGTCAACTGGTCATAGGTTGACTTTAAATTTGTGTTATGGCAGATAATATATAATTACAAACATATCTAAAGTAATTTAACATGAGCAACTGTGGCAAATGTAAATTGAAGAAGAGTGACGGACTTGTGGGCTGTGAAGGTTCCTGCGGGAAGTGGTTTCACCACACATGTATTGGACTTACACCAACTGATTTTACAGTCCTTGAAAAGTGCAAAAATCTACTGTTTATTTGCGATACCTGCAGATTAAAATGTGAGGTAACAGACAAAACCAAAGTAAATCAGTACACCGAGGGTTTAGCACTTATTAGTGATAAAATAAATGAAGTCCATGCAAAAATCGAAAAGTCTATACAAGCTGAATTTAAGCAGTTTATGTCTAATATAAAACAAGACACAGAATCTTACTTGAACAACGAAGTACTACCGGTTATCAGGGATTGTAATAAAATAGGTGTAGCCTACTGTAAGGATCTAAACTCCACAACTAAAAATATGTCCTACTCTACTGCTGTTCTAAATAAACCTTCATTTGTTGTGCAACCCAAAGATAGAACTCAAAAGGTCCACACCACTAAATTGGATATGTTGAAAAATGTAGATCCTGTTGAGTCTAATATTACCATATCGTCACTTAAAAATGTTAGCAATGGGGGAATCGTGGTTAGCTGTACAAATTCCGATGAAAGCAACAAATTCAGGGAGCTGGTCAACTCAAAATTAAGAGACAACTATGACGTCAAAGAGATTATGCCTCTTAATCCGAGGATCAAGGTAGTGGGTATTTCGGAGTATACTAATGAAGCCACGCTATTGAACTACATTAAATCACAGAATAAGGATATGTTTGTTGGAGATAGTAAATGTGAATTATTACAATTTAAACCGTTGAGAAAGAACAAACATGTATATCAAGCTACACTGCAGGTAGATCGATTGTCTTATAACAATATCATGGCTCAAGGTAAAGTTTTTGTTGGGTACGATTTATGCACAGTTTTTGATGCCATCGAATTAAGGCGTTGTTACAAATGCAGTGGTTTTCACCACATTGCTGCCAAATGTGTTTCAAAATCGTTTTGCTGTCCTCGATGTGCTCAGAATCATCAACTATCTAACTGTCAGTCTAACATTGACAATTGTATTAATTGCATTAATTTAAATAAAAAAAGGCCGAATTTGCAACTAAACGTAAGTCATACTGTTTGGGATAAGTCCTGCACTGCATACATTGAGGAACTTAACAAACTCCGGTCTAGCATTCTAAATCCTAAATAGCAGTTATCAACGGATGATGCGGGCAAGTCAAATAACAAGGTAGCTGCCGGTAAACAATTACCACTTGCCTGTCTTTATCAGAATGTCAGAGGTTTATGTACTAAAACACGGGACTTGCTCATTTCCACTTGTAGTCATAGTGAATATGATTTGCTGGCATTTACTGAAACATGGTTAAATGAAAGCGTTAATAATTCTGAGCTATTTAACGTAAATGAGTTTGATGTCTTTCGTAAAGATCGAAATTTTACTAAAACTAACACTAAACGCGGTGGAGGTGTGATGCTCGGCATCAGAAAACATCTTAGGGCATCCTATATTGATGTATATTCTATTTGTGATGCACTAGAAGAATTATACACAATTGACATAATTGTAGCAAAAATTAAGTCAAGAAACAAATTCCTTTTTATAGTACTGTTGTATATTCCCCCTAATACTCCTGTACATGATTTTGAAATTTTATTCGACTCGTTAGAGTCTCTCTATGTACTATATGGTGCAGATTTATTTATTTTAGGTGATTTCAATATTCCCTCTCTCACGGAAGGGTCATTAAGTAAGCAGTCAGAGTCTCTTCGGAATTTCAACATGTTTTACAATCTAATACAATACAACAACATCTGTAACACTAATAACAGAACTTTGGACTTAGTTCTGTCCAACTTTTTATGTACAGTCGCTAGAGGTGACGAAATGTTGCCAGCGGACGCGCATCAACCTCCACTTTACATCGAATTATTGTCCTCAACTTCTATTTCAAGTGATCGACATATGCATAATAATATTGGTCTCAGTTTTAATTACAAAAAGGCAAATTATCCGGGTCTTTATGAAGAATTAATGTTAACAGACTGGTCCTTCCTTGCGAAGGTTAGCTCTGTCGACGAAGCGTTGTCGAGCTTTTATGAAACACTCAACCTTGTCTTAACTAATCATGTTCCTCAAAAAAGAAGTAATACGTCAAAATATCCAGTGTGGTTTAATGGGCATATTATACATAACATTAAATTAAAAAATAAAGCGTGGAAAACTTACAAAGGAAGTCAAGCACTAAATGACTACAATGCTTTCAAAGTACTCCGAGCTCTAGTTAAATCACTGACTGCCGCCGCGTATAAGGAATACACTCAGACTATCGAGGATGATATAAAGGTGAATCCTAATAAGTTCTGGACATTTATAAACAGTAAATCTAAGCCATCTTCTATACCACTGTCTATGACGTATTACAACAAAAATATCGAGTGTCCCTCTGAGATAGTTAACACATTTGCTAAGTATTTCTCCGACTCATTCACTGTTGCTGATGACCCTATTGCACCTGATTTTTCAAATAACAACTATATAAATCCCTTTACACTATCGGTGATAACCGAGAGTGACATCATACTTGCAATAAAAAGAATGAAACCAAATATGACCTCAGGACCTGATTTAATTCCAGCTTTTTTAATACGGGATTGTGCTAATATTTTCAGTAAACCGCTTAGCATCCTATTTAACTCGATTTTGAAAACTTCTGTATTTCCTGATCTATGGAAAAAGTCCAGAATTTGTCCTATATTTAAAAAAGGAAATCGTAATGACATTCTTAATTACCGTCCGATTGCAATACTATCCAACTTCTGTAAGATTTTTGAAACTATTTTGCAAAAACACATCTTGTATCATACTCAACATCTAATTTCTGAAGCTCAGCATGGGTTTGTTGCTGGGCGATCTACGGTATCGAACCTTGTCTGCAAAACCCAGTTTGTCAGTGAGGCTTTAGACCGGAGAAGTCAGGTAGATGTCCTCTACACTGACTTCTCTAAAGCATTTGATAGGATCAATCACAAAATTCTTCTACGTAAGTTACGCTCATATGGATTTTCTAACCCAATACTGAACTTAATCGACTCTTACTTCACGGACAGAATTCAATATGTACAAATTCAGGGGCATAAATCTTTCGAATTTAGCCAAGTTTCTGGTGTACCTCAAGGGTCGGGTCTTGGTCCAATTTTCTTTGTTTTATTCATCAATGACATAGTGAACGACCTAGATGTAAATTATTTGCTGTTTGCGGATGACCTGAAGATTTTTATAAATGTCGAATCTCTGGAAGACTGTTTACATCTTCAGTCCAACTTAGTTAAGATTGGCGAATGGTGCCAAACTAACAAATTACCATTAAATGCGAGCAAGTGTAATATTATGTCATATAGTCGTAAGGTTTTCAAGATCTCGTATGACTACAAGCTGGATGATATTTCTCTTTCTAGACCTGAGTTTGTTAAAGACCTCGGCGTGACGTTTGATTCAAAGATGACATTTAATCAACATATTCAGGTTGTTACTCAATCATCGTACAGAAGCTTAGGCTTTGTACTACGTAACTGTAAGGATTTCCGAAACATCGATACTCTCAAGCTGCTATATCAGACCTTTGTCCGTTCTAAGCTGGAATACGCCTCTTGTGTCTGGTCCCCTATATATAATGTTCATATTAATGCCCTTGAACGCATTCAAAGACGGTTTATGAAATCTGCCAGTTTCCAAGTTGACAGCACATTTGTACCTAGAGGAACGCCAAATGAGCTTTTGTTACAACGCTTTGGTCTTCAAAGCCTGGCTGCCCGTAGAACTAACTCCTCGGTATTATTTTTATATAAAATACTACATAACTTTATTAAATCGGAACAGCTTCTATCTATGTTGTATTTTAAGGTTCCACAGTTTAATGTAAGAAATCACCATCTGTTAACTTTGCCATGTGCCAGAACTAATAGGATGACCTCATCCCCCATGTTTCAAATGATACGAAATTATAATAATATAGAGGAGTCGCTTGATATACTTTTTTGTTCTATTTCTCAAATTAAGAAAAATAATTATTTACCTCCAAATCTGTAATTTTACGAAATACTTTTACATTAATCGCTGTCTCCTGTTGTGATTTATGTATGTATGTGTAGATGTGTGTATATATGTGTAAATATATATGTATATGTATATATGCATATTTTAGTTGTTTATCTGTGATAATTGTATTTGAAGTTTATTTTTACATCTTTTAAATTTTTCTGTACTTTTATACCTATTTGTCTGACCTACTGTACTTTCCTGTGAAGTTGTGAGTGCCTAGGTATGGATATTACTTGTACTTATTATATTTTTTCTCTCTGCCTGTTCTCCTCACCCTTTAACTAGGTTTATCCTGTAGGGTGTTGTATTCAATTAAATAAATAAATAAATAAAATAAATAAATAAATATAGGTTTTATCTTTGAACTTGACATTTTTTATCCCACCGAGCTGCATACTTTACAGATGGATCTTCCGATGTGTCCAGAACAGATAGTTCCTCCCGGCGGTAAACATTCAAAATTAATGACGACTTTATTCCCGAAATCAAATTACGTTATTCACTATAGAAATTTGAAAAAGTGTTTGGAAAGGGGCTCAAAATTACCGCGGTTCACAAAATTTTAAAATTCAATCAATCTGCCTGGTTGAAAAAATACATTGACTTAAACACAAATTTACGACAATTGGCTACTAACGAATTTGAGAAAAACTTTTACAAACTAATGAACAACGCTGTGTACGGTAAGACATTGGAGAATGTACGCAAACATAAAGACATCATACTTTCGACATTTTGGACAGGCAGATTTGGCGCTAGAGCTCTTATAGCTAAACCCAATTTTCACAGTTTAACTATTTTCGATGAGGACATGGTAATCATCGAAATGGACCGATTAAAAATTAAATTCAATAAACCCATTTATGTAGGCTTTTCTATACTGGACCTTTCGAAAAATATTCTTTACGACTTTCATTATGATTACATTAAAAGTCAGCTAGGTGAAAATGCTAAGTTACTTTATACTGACACTGACAGTTTAATATACCAGATCTCCGATATTGATATTTATGAATTCATGAAAAAGGATATTCATCTGTTCGACACTTCGGACTCTCCTGAAGATAATATCTATGGTATGCCTCGCGTAAACAAAAAGGCTTTAGGTCTTATGAAAGATGAAAATAATGGTAAAATTGTTACTGAATTCGTAGGCTTACGAGCAAAGATGTACACGTATAAAGTCGACAGTAAACCGGATACTAAACGCGTCAAAGGTCTAACTCGGTCTGCAGTGAAACAGATAACTTTTAATGATTTTAAAAACTGCTTATTCGATCAAAATACGTTAACTAAAGAACAGCGCCTTATAAGATCTAAAAAACACACTATTTATACCATCAAACAGAATAAGTTAGTCTTGAGTCCGTACGATGATAAGCGAATAATTAATTATGTAAACACAGACACCAAGCCATGGGGATACAATTTCCAATAAGCTTCAACTAGTCAGATGATGTCATCATCAAGTTCAGAATAAATAACAGCTCAATATCTGTTGAACTTCATTCTCTTTTCGGTCATAGAATCGGCAAAATGTGCTCTCTTGAACGAAAATTGAATTATAAGCTTCTAAACGGTACTCAAGAAATATATGTAGATTTCCTAATAAAAGCAATCGATGCCAATGATTATCCGTTAATAAACAAAATTTTGGAAAAAATTGTTATACCTAATAAAATCATATACTGGTTGGCTTTAAGGAATAAATACAATTTCGAACTGATGAAACAAATTTTTAATAAAAAACTTCAATGTGACATATTTATCGAACAGTTGCAAGATATTTTTCAAAAGGAATATGTTTTCAACCTTAACCTGGACATGTTGAGTCAATATATTAAAGATCATTTTCCGCTAATAAATTCTTATTATAAACATTTTCTAGAAAAATTACTTGTAAATGAGGAAGATCCCTCTTTAATAGATCGTTATACAAAGTGGTTTCCGGGTAATAATATTTTTATGAATTATCATGATATTTATTGGTCAATAGAGAAAGCAGTTTGTGAGGCTATTTATTTTACTCAGAATGAGTTTCTAGAAATTTTGTATAGAGTAATAAATCGGAACAATTTGTCATTCAAATTAGATATAAAATTAAATGATACGCATAGGCAGTTAATTAATTGGATAGAGGATAATATATCCAAATGTCAATCTGGTCTACGAGTTGGTTGGACAGAGGGTCCAGAGCAACCATGAAATGAAACGCTCGTATTCAGCATAACTTCGTTTATTGAATATAAGAAAAAATAAACATACATTTAAAACTTATCTCTATTGATAAAGAACCATTTATATATGGAATAAACAATTTGCTTAGTGCAACGTTATTATACATATGTTTCCCACAGTGGAATTCATTATTGGCTAACATTAAATCTTTAACACTGCAACAACCATATGAATGTAAATCTATAATATTATTATTTGGTAAATATGATTGGAGCCATTGTTGCTTCTCCACACCCTTGACGAGGACATTTTCATCCTCATATGTCACGTGATCTCGTATAAACTGACCCAGATCCTTGTAAGAGATAGCATCATCGGAGGTTTCCCATAGCAAACCATGCAAATTTTTAGTGATCCACCTGATTTGTTGCTTAATATTTTTATTAAACAGCTTGTACACGTACTGTATAGGGGGGCAGACAATCTTGTGTGCGCAAGACTTCTCATCAATATTGAAAATAGAAATTTCCTTACATATGAAATTTAGTTCTTTTTTGTACTGGAAACCCTGAATGTCTATTATGTACATACTGATTATTGAAATTAGAATGGCCGAACGATACTAGTTAGAGCATTATAGTAAATGATGCGGTCGTGAATTATAAGACAATAGGCTGCAGTATCTTTTGGAATAGATTTATTAGTACTAAATTCCAATCTAATGTCAACTGCTCCGGATTTCACAACCTCTTTCTGAAAAGAGCAGTCGACTACTACTAGGAGCACGTTCGTTTTGAAATTATAAGGGGAAATCAAGGGCTCACTTAATTTCTGATAATAAGATTCTTGAAATTGAACGTACATATCATACAGGTTGGCATAAAAATTCTTATCAAAATTAACATTTAGGTTATCGTAGGGATACGACTCGGAATTTAGAAAAACTCTGAAATTAGACAGATTACAGTGATCGAATTCGTTCATGCGTTTGGATGCTTTATTTTTACGGTCCACGTGGAACCCGAAAATAATAAATCGCGGTTTCTCCAGTTGAGACGAGGTCTTAATAGTCCATGCATGCGTTTGAGTTTCGGGTAACAATGGAAACTCGTGTAGTTCCCAGCTCCTAAACGGTACTGCTAATTCGATATTTTTTTCCAAGTATTTCATTAATTTTAGACGCTCGACATCGGCTACAGTCACATGCGGTACTCTCCATTGTACCGACTCCAGTTCTACTTTAACCACTTCATTATCAGCTGCGTTATTTACAATAGCGTTTAAATCAGTACTACTTCGAATAAGAACCAATTCTTGACGTAAATTTACTACTATTTTTTTAAAGTCCTCCGCGAACCCCAAATAAATTTTCAAAGGTATGCACACGTCAAAGTAACCATTTTGATTAACCATATGTTCATCAGTCCAACCAGCATTCTCCAAGCGGGTGACCTCATTTTTATTAAAGGACACACATATCCCTTCATAAGAGTAGTGAGACCCGGATTTCTAGATCTGGCCACTGTTATACCATTCATTTCGTATCGTATCTCGTCGAACAAAAGCATAACACCCATTTTATCGAAGACAGCCGTCTCCGACACTGTATCATCAGCTTAACATAATCGACCTCGAATATATAACGTACTGAAATAAGGCGCCGTATACGCATTCTGCTGTTGAATAGGGATCCTAATTTCATCGTTATTTCCTAAATTTGATGCTGCATACGGGTTGTGAGTATGTTTCTCGAAATTGACTATGGAGATATCTGACTGAGGCTTCTCCAACACGTTCAAAATATCATTAGAATTCATTACTACTACGAAGTTGACTGCTATGCAATTTATAACCGAGATTCTAGAGAAATTTACGATTTTGCACTGTTAACGGTTTGAAGGTTACAGATGAACTGAGGGGATGACGGACTCCTGCACCCTTTATATACTTTTCGTTAAATCTAAGAACCATTTCTCTTCAGGTGTAGTCTTATCGTCACGACTTCTCCACGGAAATTGACCAGATCACCGTCCTGATCCACTATTTTAACTGTTAGACTGTCTATGCTACGCTTGTTGACAGGCAAATAAATCACGTTAGCAGGAGAGTAGTATAGCTGGCGGGGTTCTGTGACACTTCGATGGCATGTCCATCCGAAGGTGTCCAAAGATCGAGGGGGTTCTCTCAAGGTCGCCGAAGAGTTCTTGGAATGGATCTGAAGAAGTGGTCGTCAATGACCAGAGGGTGTAGTTCTGGTTTCTGCCGCGCGCCAGATATAGACGTCGCTGTACGCGATATCTAGATGAAGAGATAAGCGGTGGTCTTTTTGGTGACATTTTTTTTACCTTTGAAGAAGTGGTTGACAATGACCAGAAGGTTCGCTGTACGAAGAGCGGATTTTTACCTTTGCTTACCTGTTAGCCTGTTGGTGACACATGGTTACCTTTGGTTACCTGTTAGTTTAGCCTGAAGGTGTCTGTACCTGTTGGTGACACACACATGATGGAAAAAATGATGAATTTTTGTGGTATTTTCAAGTAATGTAAATCTTCCATCTTAGTGTGTATATTTTTAATCAGCATGATAACCTTTGCTCTTGTTATCTTGTTATTCTCGGTTTTAATGACGTAATTGATTTTTATAAAGATGTATGTGTGTAACTTCTCTAATTAAGCGTTGTAAACATTAGCAGATAATTATTGATCTCTGACCTTGTTATTTTATTAGGTTTTAACGGTGTAATTGATTTAAATAAGATTTAACTTCTTTCGTTGTAAAAAACAGGTTCAGATTATTTAAATTATAAAATGTTAAAGATTTAAGATCTGCTATTGAGTATGGAAAGATTCTATAATTTAACTTTGAATCGATTGTATATGGAGGGGTTTTTCATTGAAATTTAATATCATGATCGTTTCACAAGAGGATATTATGTAGAAATTAGTTTAGATGAAATAAAATGTTATATACTTATTTTATTGTTAAAATAAAAAAAGATGTAGAAATTTATTTTTAAGTTTTATTAACGTGTAGTATAGATTAGTGTTCAAGCAGATATCTAAAAAACAGTTCTGTTTTTAAAGAGGATACCTGTTAGTTTAGATGAATTCAAATAAAATATAATACATTTTTTAAATAGCTTTATTATTTAATATTTTCCATTTATACCATATATTTAATAAAATAACATTTTCATAAGCACAAGTTAGATCGTTAAAAGAATGATTTTTACAATGATAAGTTTTAATATTACAATTACAAGGTAAAGGATTATAAACTTGTTTTCTTAACGTTTTTAAATTTGGACAACCAAGTTCATCCGTATTAATTATTTTGTTGGAAATAAATTTACTTAATACAGTTTTTTTGTTCAGTCCTTTAACTATAACATCTTTATCACTTACTATATTTTTTACAAAATCACTAATATCTTCCAAGTGTAGAATAGAGTCGAACTGTTGAAATTCATCGCACCAACTTAGTCCATGTATATTTCTTGTAGTCCAAGTAACATGATTTTGAAAATCTTGATCGAAAGAGGAAATGCATGGTAGTCGTATTGTTTTATGAACCATGCAACCATTTGTCATGTTTAAAATAGCTATTTCTCTAATATAAAAATCACTGTTTTTATATTGGAATCCTTGAAAGTCAACAACAAACATTTTTGTTCTTTTCGATTCTGGCAACACTACACAGCACTTTCTGAGAAGTATATGTTGGATTGGATGTACCATTCAGAATTTATACTGTAGATAATAAAAAAGCACTTGACGTCAATATAATAATTAATCAATATGCATGATAACCTTTTGCCCTTGTTATTTTGTTCCATGTTCGCAAATGTTGTTTCCATATTAATTTAAATGTGATAATAAAAAAAATATACACGTCATGCTGTTTATTGCACTTCAATATGAATGATAACCTTTTGCTCTTGTTATTTTGTTATTCTCGGTTTTAATGGTGTAATTGATTTTTATAAAATAAGATATATGTAACATTTAAAAATTTAGGATCTCAAATAATAAACAATGAGGTATTTAGAACAAGTTGTTTTACTTAATTTACTGTTGTACTATACAATATATATTTAATTCTCATCCTTACAAAACATTCTTAAATAGCTATAAATCTTCTTTCTTATTTTTTCATCGAGAAATGCTTTGGAAGTACATTCACATGTATCTGGTCCACTTATTGGTATATCACATGACCAGGGGCAGCTAACATAATGATTCCCATATATAGAATTTCTCATTTTAACATGAGCAAATTTTTCTACTTGGGTTTGATAATGAAGAAGCTCTAAATAGTCTTCCCTCAGTATTATCTGACCATATTTTTTTAAAAATTCTTTAACATCCATTGCAGAACAAGCGAATTATTATAATGATCAACTTATTCGTATTGCAATTGATATATATGAGGTGTAAAAGAAAACAAAAAACATTGATTTCATAAAAATATATTACATATTAGTGTTTCTTTAATTATAATAGGTCACTTTTATTCAATTTACATGTATGATTTGAACATAATTCAGTTTCTTTTTATTATTTTACAATATTCCTAATATATTTCTATACATATATGAAACATATCTTTTCTCTACTTGAAAGCTCTATAAAGTTTTGTGTGAAATCTTGGAGACTAAATTGTAAATCATGAAAAGTAATGGATGTACTATTTTGTAGTAACGAATCTAAATTATATCTTCCACAGTACATCTTAGTGTTTCTTCTTGGCACTATGGGATAATAATACACATCATGTCCCACTATAAAACCAATCACTTGATCGTTTAAATTTTTCACTGTAGTATTAACAGCAAATTCTTTCCATACATTTTCTGAAGTAGCAGGGAAATAAACTGCGGGGTACTCTTGCAAGACCAGATTCTCTTCAGATTTTTCAAACAAATAAAAAATTCCATTTTCTATTGGAATAGTATAATTTTCAACTTTTATAGCATTTCGTAAATAAGTGGGGACATTGATGGTTAAATTTATTTCAATGGGAAAATTGTAATTCCCTATATCTATATCATCTCGTATATACAATGTTCTGGAGACACTGCAACTTACTACGCATAAAAGTGAAGTGAGTAGTAAAAACATGTTTATAGTTGTTTTTTTGTTGTTTACCAAGCTAATGTTTGTCTGTATATGAATATCTCAAGGAAGCAACACTTTTTTTATATATTTTCAAGTATCCCCCTCCTCCTATTTTTTATTTATAGGAAAAAATTGTCAACATCAGGTCTCGATCCTGGAACCACAAGCATGCAAAGCAAGTGCTCTACCAATTGCCTTATATTCTCTAAGTATTAGGTGATAATAGTTTTCAAATAAAATATAATACATTTTTTAAATAGCTTTATTAATTAATATTTTTCCATTTATACCATATATTTAATAAAATAACATTTTCATAAGCACAAGTTAGATCGTTAAAAGAATGATTTTTACAATGATAAGTTTTAATATTACAATTACAAGGTAAAGGATTATAAACTTGTTTTCTTAACGTTTTTAAATTTGGACAACCAAGTTCATCCGTATTAATTATTTTGTTGGAAATAAATTTACTTAATACAGTTTTTTTGTTCAGTCCTTTAACTATAACATCTTTATCACTTACTATACTTTTTACAAAATCACTAATATCTTCCAAGTGTAGAACAGAGTCGAACTGTTGAAATTCATCGCCCCAACTTAGTCCATGTATATTTCTTGTAGTCCAAGGAACATGATTTTGAAAATCTTGATTGAAAAAGGAAATACATGGTAGTCGTATTGTTTTATGAACCATGCAACCATTTGTCATGTTTAAAATAGCTATTTCTCTAATATAAAAATCACTGTTTTTATATTGAAATCCTTGAAAGTCAACAACAAACATTTTTTGTTCTTTTAAACGATTCTGACAACACTACCTAGAGGATTGTACTTCACCAAACGATCATGTAGTATTAAACAGTATGCGGATGTGTTGGCTGGTATATTCTTGTTGGTTTCAAATACAATTCTTATATCGACTGCACCCCCCTTTATTACATCATCATCATTTTGATGACTGCAATCGATAACAACGAGTGGAGCCAGCTGTAGATATGTATCTGGTGATAAACAAGGTTCGCTTTGATTTTTATAATAATATGAATGCTGGAACTGCGTGTACATTTCATATAAAATAGCCCACTGTTTGTTATCAAAATTGGTATTTAAGTTGTCATAGGGATAAACTTCAGAATTTAAGTAAACTGAAATATTCGTTAAGTTACAGTGATCAAACTGGCTCATAAATCTTCCTGGTGTATTTTTTCTATTAGTTTGAAATCCAAAGATAATGTATCGAGGTTTCTCCAATTGAGCGCTGGTTTTTACTGGCCATGAATGTGTCATTGTTTCTTGCAGTAGAGGATACTCTTGTAACTCCCAACGTCTAAAAGGTATATCAAGATCTATACAAGTATTTTAGTAATCGTAATTTTTCCATATCAGACACAGATACATGTGGAACTTTCCATAATATTTTTTGTAATACTATTTTAGGGGTTTCATCTACCTTGTTTGTATGAATAGCATTCACATCAGAGGTACTCCTTATTAATATCAATTCCTGCCGTGTATTAATTATAATTTTATTGAAATCTTCAGCAAACCCAAAAATCATTCTTAAAGGTAAGCATACAGAAAAATTTCCATTTGCATCTACTATTTTCGGATTCTGTAGGTGATCCCATCCTGAATTATTAAGTTTTGAAGTTTCATTTGCGGTAAAGGAAACATATCCCTTCATTAATGTAGTTATACCTGGATTTCGAACACGATCTATGACAACGCCTCCTAATTCATATCGAATTTCATCAAACAGGAAGGGGATTCCACAGTTAATGAAACTTAAAGTTGGACTGGGTGCTCCGGTTTGATTCAACAGTTTTCCTTCAATGTATAGAAAACTTTGTGATGGTAAAGTGTAAATATCCTGAGTCTGGATGGGTATTCGTATTTCGTCATTGTTATTGTAACTTGTTGATGCATAGGGTTGATGGGTATGATATTCTAATTTGCTAATGGAGTTATCTACTTTGACATGCTCTTGAATATTTAAAATATTAAAACTCATATTGTTCTTCGTTTTTATATTGGCAGTTGCACTTTAAAAATACGATAAACTTTTTTATATTTAAACTTATCCTTAACTTAAAATTGTACCAAAAAGATTTTCTAAATAATTTACTAATGTTTTCTTAAAGTAAATCCTAATAATCGTAAAAATTTTTTGTTCTGAGGTATTAATCGTTTCACTTGTCGTTTCATACTAATTAGTTTTCTTCCTGCATTTGTTATTATTGTATTTGGAGGCATGAAAACAGGTGGAAATGCATCATCCATATATCTAAATACCATCTTAAATTTGTTACACAACTTCTTTCAAATGCAATCTTACCGTGATCAACTCTTCTTTAAAATTGATTAGATTGCCATCTTGATCAGAGATTTTAAGTACTATTTCATCAATGTATTGCGTGTTAATTGGTAAGTAAATAACATTTGAAGGATTTTCAATAATTTTGTAACCTGGTGCAACATTAGGATAAAACATGTGTAAGATGTGTACGGCGTTTTCATTGTTGAATGAATTTGTCACTAAATTACACTCAACACAAATTGAATTCACCTTAAAAATGTCTATGGGAAAATCTGATGTATGTTTCATATCTGCAACAAGTACACGAGGTTTAAACCCTAATAACTTCCCTATGCTGTTTCCTTTGGTAAAATCAATAGTTTTATTACATTTTATTTCACACTTTAATGTATTTCTGTTGGCTGTCAAAGTCAAAACTGTAGCTTCTTCCTCTTCCTTATCTGATATGTGATTAATTATGTATTTTTCCAGATCCCTTACTTCATAGGACCCCTCAGGTATTACAATTTCCATATCATCATCATAATAGAATATATTATTAGAATTATCCACATTTGGAATAGAATTGTAACTGACAAAATCGATAAGACCCAAAACATAATTACTTTTATTTAAAACTATAGGAGGATAAATTCTTGAGGAAAGTGTTGAGGTCCTACTCGATATGGTAAACGTATATGACATGTTGACTTGTTAAAGATTATAATCAAATTAGTACATATTTTTAATGTTCAGTTATTTATTGAACAAAAATAATAAACATAAATGTCCACAATTATAGCTATTATAGGTTTGATATATCTTATGATTATATAATATATGACATTGACCATTTGAATTAAAATATTTTATTGTTTCTGTAGGAGGGCGAAGATTTCCAAAACTATCGAAATAAATTATGCGATCTTTATATTTTTTATAAGCAGTCCAATGTGTTCCAGGGCCGTCACTATCATCCAAGTTGATTACTCCGCTTTCATATACATGTATTTTTCGAGGTAATTTATTTCTCATAAATACACCTCTGAAATGGAGAATTTTCAATGATTTAGCAATTTGATCAATATCGATATTTGTTAAAGGTCGACGAGGAAGTGTTAGTGGAAGCTGTTTGAAATTTGATGAGGTGGGCCTAAAAAAAGCCCCAAACCACTTTTATAAGGTTTCAAGTAGACACCTTTACCCATAGCTATAGCTTCCATTCTTTTATTATGCCGTTGAGATTCATCTAATTGTTGTTTGGCTTCCCTAGCATCATTTACAGCCTTTGCAATACCAGCAGCACCTCCACTTAAAGCACCTAAGGCGCTAAGTCCAAATATCGGTATTAAGGGTAATATCCCCCCTCTTTTCGGTATGTTTACAATACGAGGAGAAGGTCTGATCTTTTTCTTAATCTTTTTTGATGTCTTCATAGCCACTAAAATTGCACCAGCCATAGTTTTAGGTTTATGACGGTCTATACTTTTTCCAATTTGTTTAATTGCATCTTTTAAAGCTACACTTTTGAAATTTCTTTTTCCCTTTTTTCTTCTGTTGCATTGTGTTTTCCTTCTGGTTCTACACATTTTTCTTTTAGATATTTACTGTTCAACGTCTTTTTAAAACTGAAGTTATTACTGGTAAATATTACTATTTAAATAATTTTAGGTTTTTTGATGACTGGTTCCAGCTGCAAGTTATCTTTACCGTTGATATATTTACGTTTTCGAACCATCGGTAGACTCTCATAATGATTTAACTTTGGTATTTTTTCCTTAAAATTATCTTCACCATCGTAATTACTTTTACGTTTTCGGTGCAGCGGTAGAGTCTCATAATGATTTAACTTTGATATTTTTTCCTTAAAATTATCTTCACCATCGTAATTACTTTTACGTTTTCGATGCAGCGGTAGAGGTTCATAATGATTTAATTTTGACCTTTTTTCAACAGGGTTCTCATCATCTATATCACCTTTAATATTATTTAATTTTCTCTTTCTAAAAGGTTTAATATTCAACAGCTTACGTACTTTGTTTAAAGGACTATCATCACCTTCTTCTTCAATATTTAATTTTCTCTTTTTTCCCTTCATCGTAGTAGTCGTCATTATTTTCTTTTTATTCAACTTTTTCTTTCTCACTACATTAATATTTCGTTTTCTTCTGATATTTGTTATACGTGCTTTTTTAAAAGGACTATAATTTTCAACATCTACTTTTCTTTTTCTAGAAATTTTAATGTTATTGTTGTTGTTGTTGTTGCTGCTGTTGTTGCTGCTGGTGCTTCTGTTATCGTTATTATCATTATGTTTGTAATTAGATTCTATCTTGCTATATAACAATGAAGGCTGCTGTGTATTAAAATGTGAAAATGTATCCAAATTTGCAATTCTACTACTACTACTACTACTACTATTGGTTAAATATTTATCTCTTTTTATTCTTTTTGTTTTACTTGGTTTTCGTTTTGTTTGTTGAAATTGTTGTAGACACTCGTTAATATTTTCTAAAGATTTTTCAGTCGATTTCTTAACTTTTTCCATTGATCTTACACAATTATTCATAATGTTTGAGTTTTCTCTATTATCATATCCCATACCAAGTTTTACTTTAGCTTTCATAGCCCCCGCAACTCCTAGTGCTGCCAATTTCTCCTTCCAAGATGCATCTTTTGCTTTAAATCTAGTCAAAGCATTTTGCGCCAAAATTTTATCAGCAGCATGACGACTTTTAAGATCTGCATTTTTGGAATAGCTTACATCATGTTCCTTGCATGCGTCATCTAATGGGTTTATGCCCTTATCACCTCGTGCTAACCTCTTCTCCAATTTTGTACCCGGACCACAAAAGTTGTATGATGGAATATGAAGCTCAAAGGGTAATTTATTTATTGCTGAATTTATGAGACCTCGTCCAGATTTAATATTCTCCAGATAGTATTTCATTTCAAGGTTATACATTGACTGAATATAAATAGTTTGTAACACTAATTTTATATTTATTTTTCAAATGATAGTTGTTGTGATAGTAATATGAAATAAAAAAACTATGAGGGGTGAAAAAAAAGACAAAAATGAAGTGAAGATAAACAGACAAAAAGTTAAGCTTCAAGTTGACAACCATGATTTACTGTTTCGAAAAAAACCACAAACGAAACATAGCGTTTTATTACCTAACACAGTAAGATGCATAATTACTGGCCCATCAAATTGTGGTAAAACCAATGTAATAATCACCTTATTAGAACATGAGAATGGATTGAAATTTGAAAACGTATATGTCTATTCAAAATCTTTGAATCAAGATAAATATGTGTACCTAAGAGATATATTATTAGGTCCTATAAAAGGTATACGTTGTTTTCATTTTGATAATAGTGAAGACATATTAGAACCATCAAAGGCTAATCAAAACTCTGTATTTATATTTGATGATGTTGCCTGTTCCAAACAAAATATAATTAGAGAATATTTCTGTATGGGAAGACATAATTCAATCGATTGTTTTTATTTACATCAATCGTATGCAAAAATTTCAAAACATTTGATAAGGGACAATTCGAATGCGCTAATTGTTTTCAAAGTAGATGATTTAAATTTAAAACATATTTATATGGATCATGTGAGTTCAGATATGAGTTTTCCAAAATTTAAATATATTTGTTCACTATGCTGGAAACATCCCTATGGATTTTTGACTATTTTCAAAGATTTTGATGTTAACAAAGGAGGATATAGGATTGGATTTCATGACTTTATAAGTCCTGATACTATTTCTGATAAAATGATAAATTCTGTAGAAAATAAATCAGTTTATCTAGAACAGGTCTGTTAAAAACCACCTGCTAAAACCTGTTCAAAACCTGTTCAAAACCTGTTAAAACCTGTTCAAGAAACTAAAGTGTTATGGATAAAAATTAAAAAGAACTTATAGCTAAACGTGATATTATCAAAACAAAAGCTAGAATTATTAAATAAAATGATAAATTCTGTAGAAAATAAATCAGTTTATGATAAAATCTAGAACAGGTCTGTTAAAAACCACCTGCTAAAATCTTTTCAAAACCTGTTAAACCTGTTCAAGAAACTAAAGTGTTATGGATAAAAAATTAAAAAAAGAACTTATAGCTAAACGTAATATTATCAAACAAAAGCTAGAATTATTAAAATTAAATGAACTTCAACAAAACAGTGTATTTTCCCCTATAACAAATCATCTACGAAATATTGAAAATAAACTAGAAACAAAAAATTATCACCATTATTTAACAAAAGTAAAAGATGATGATGATGATGATGATTATGATGATCAACAGGAGAAGCAAGAAAGGAGAGAGAAAAAAATGTCTAAAACGGAAAAAATAAAAGATGAATATAAAATGGATTATGATATACTACCTAGTACATCTACACCAAAAACCTCTACATTTAAAAGAAATGTGTCAAATTTATCACGAGGTAATTTGAAACGAAAACTGGTAGAACACATTGATTCTGATGAGGATGATGAACCTTTAATAAATAGACAAGAACAAATGTTTCAAGAATCATTTACAGATTATTTAAATCAATATGACGAATTACCTAGAAAATACGTACGTGAGATGATTGCTACTAATGACAATGGTGATTTCGATCATAAATATGGTATTAGACATAATCCAACGTTAGAAAAATTTTATATAGGTGATTCAGAATTAAAAATAGATGGCTCAGATATTATAGTGAAAAATAGAAAATATAAAGGTACTGAAGGTTTATATGAATTACTCTTTAAAAAACTTCCAAAAGATTTCTCTGATAATGATGCAAAAATGTATAAAGACATTATTCTCGAAACAAATGCTCACAGACGCCACTACCAGTCTTCGAAACAAATCGATGGTAGCAAGTTAGCGAAATATAAAAAAATTATAGCTCCTATGGTGGCCACCACCTCCGGTTATGGAATGTTAATGGAATCAACAGAAAATAAAATAGACTATGTACACTGGGATGATCCCAACGAATTAGTGGAGAGATTACGTTTATTGCTTGCCTCCCAAGAGGCTGGACATACTGGACATATAAATGAAATTAATTCTATAATAGAAGAACTACGTGAAGCAAATATTATTGAATAAATTATCTATTATGCCATCTAAAACTAAATTTGCAACTGATATTAAAAGACAAGTTGTTGAGGAATTACACAAACCTGCTAGAATTAACTTTAAACGGCGAAGGGTTATACTAAAATCTTTAAATGATTTGTTTCAAGCCGACCTTGTGGAAATGCAACAATTTTCCAAAGAAAATAAAGGATATAGATATATATTAGTTGTAATTAATTGTTTTTCAAAGTTTGTTTGGGCTTTTCCCCTAAAAACAAAAACTGGACAAGAAGTAAGTAAGACAATGGAGAACGTTTTAAGGACTGAAAAAATGAAAAATCTGCAAACTGATAACGGGACTGAATATTACAATAAATACTTTAAGGAACTAATGAAAAAGTATAATATAAACCATTATAGTGTATTTAGTGAAAAAAAGGCGTCAATTGTGGAAAGAGTTAACCGAACGTTAAAAAATATGATGTGGAAGGAATTTAATATCAACGGACATTATAGGTGGATAGAATTGTTACCTAAAGTAGTTGAAGAATATAATAATACAAAGCATCATACAATTAAGATGAAACCAATAAATGTGTCGGAAAAGAATGAGAAAAGACTTTTAAAGACAGTATACAATCATATAAAAATTTCACCTAAAAACGTAAAATTTCAAGTTGGAGACCATGTTCGAATATCCAAAGTAAGAGGGGTATTTGATAAAAAATATCTGGCTAATTGGACAACTGAAATTTTTATTATTAAAGAAGTAAAACTAACTAATCCTGTGACATATCTATTACAAGACACCAATAAACAAGATATTCAGGGTGGTTTCTATCAAGAACAATTACAAAAAGTAAAATATTCGGAGGTCTACTTGGTTGAAAAAATTTTAAAACGTAGAAAAGATAAAGTCTTTGTTAAATGGTTGGGCTTCAGCAACAAGCACAATAGTTGGATTTCTAGTAATAATGTAGCATAAAAGAAAAGGAATAGTATATTAACAGCTCAGTAGCTGCAAGATGCCCGTTCCAGCAAAATATAAATGTACAAAATGTCAAGGAGAAACCCTTTTACCAAATACAAAATGTTTTGCATGTTATGCTGCAGAGATTTTCAAAGACAAGGATAAAGCAAAACATATACCTAGTGTTTATTTTAAGAAATGAAATATTAATTATTGTTCACTATAAAAATGTTAAGATAATTTATATAACAAAAATAAATATTTTAATAAAATGAAACCAAGTACGTATTTTTTATAGTTTTATTTGTAACGTAGAAAAGATAAAGTCTTTGTTAAATGGTTGGGTTTCAGCAACAAGCATAATAGTTGGATTTCTAGTAATAATGTAGCATAAAAGAAAAGGAATAGTATATTAACAGCTCAGTAGCTGCAAGATGCCCGTTCCAGCAAAATATAAATGTACAAAATGTCAAGGAGAAACCCTTTTACCAAATTCAAAATGTTTAGCATGTTTATCTGCAGAGTATTTCAAAGACAAGGATAAAGCAAAACATATACCTAGTGTTTATTTTAAGAAATGAAATATTAATTATTGTTCACTATAAAAATGTTAAGATAATTTATATAACAAAAATAAATATTTTAATAAAATGAAACCAAGTACGTATTTTTTATAGTTTTATTTGTAACAGATAGCGATCAGGCAATGAGTAGTCAATAATAAGAAACAACTTTTAATAACATAGTTTCAGAGTTAGATGCACTTGTTACGTTTTAGTACATGAATTTGCATACATATTGATTAATCAACATATTGACTCAAATGCATATTGATGTAAATAGTTCTTTGTAATGAAATAAACTCATGTTTTAAAACGTGATACACATTTATTGGTGCATGTTATTGAATTATCACAGTGCATTAATATATAAACAACTTTATTGCATCATCCAATATTCAAATCTGCACAAACAACTATGATAAGAGCTTGCACACTTCGACTAGGAAAATGGGTGCACGTTGCATCATTTGTTGATCATTAACAAATAATAAATTTTATTTACGTCAAACATGAGAGTGAATAATAAAAATAATTTATGTATAAATGCAAACAAATTTTCAATTCCACTGATTACTCTTAACGTGTCTGTTGAGCTGTTACCATGTATTACGTTATTACTTATATTCCAAGTGATTCGTATTATGCAAATGATGTGATGGAATCAATAAGGAGTTGTTTTAAGTGTGTTTCTATTTTTAAGACTGGTTTTCTGGATACTGATATACGTATTGCACATATATTAATTAAAAGTTATAGTTCTTTTGAGTTAATAAAAGAGATACTGGAAGGATTTGATGATACTGGAAGGTGGAAATTTGATTTATTGTCAGATGTAAGTGTTATGCCACTGTTTATTTTTCTTTTTATATTTATTTTACTTTTCTATGCAAAGTTACCCTATGGTTCTACGCGTAGATTTTGATAGTTATTATTATTAAATTTATTTATACAAAATGTCGTTATAATCATCTGTAAAAAACACTATCATTTTTTTTTATTTTGTAGTGATGAACATGGAACAAAATAACAAGGGCAAAAAGTTATCATGCATATTGAATAATTATTTTATTGACGTCAAGTGCTACAAATGGTTGCATGGTTCATAAAACAATACGACTACCATGCATTTCCTCTTTCGATCAAGATTTTCAAAATCATGTTACTTGGACTACAAGAAATATACATGGACTAAGTTGGTGCGATGAATTTCAACAGTTCGACTCTATTCTACACTTGGAAGATATTAGTGATTTTGTAAAAAATATAGTAAGTGATAAAGATGTTATAGTTAAAGGACTGAACAAAAAAACTGTATTAAGTAAATTTATTTCCAACAAAATAATTAATACGGATGAACTTGGTTGTCCAAATTTAAAAACGTTAAGAAAACAAGTTTATAATCCTTTACCTTGTAATTGTAATATTAAAACTTATCATTGTAAAAATCATTCTTTTAACGATCTAACTTGTGCTTATGAAAATGTTATTTTATTAAATATATGGTATAAATGGAAAATATTAAATAATAAAGCTATTTAAAAAATGTATTATATTTTATTTGAATTCATCTAAACTAACAGGTATCCTCTTTAAAAACAGAACTGTTTTTTAGATATCTGCTTGAACACTAATCTATACTACACGTTAATAAAACTTAAAAATAAATTTCTACATCTTTTTTTATTTTAACAATAAAATAAGTATATAACATTTTATTTCATCTAAACTAATTTCTACATAATATCCTCTTGTGAAACGATCATGATATTAAATTTCAATGAAAAACCCCTCCATATACAATCGATTCAAAGTTAAATTATAGAATCTTTCCATACTCAATAGCAGATCTTAAATCTTTAACATTTTATAATTTAAATAATCTGAACCTGTTTTTTACAACGAAAGAAGTTAAATCTTATTTAAATCAATTACACCGTTAAAACC
The DNA here is from genome assembly GCA_963924545.1 of Pogonocherus hispidulus. Lineage (NCBI taxonomy): Eukaryota > Metazoa > Arthropoda > Insecta > Coleoptera > Cerambycidae > Pogonocherus > Pogonocherus hispidulus. The sequence continues at coordinate 43,223,149 of OZ004694.1, forward strand.
TAATAAAATAACAAGGTCAGAGATCAATAATTATCTGCTAATGTTTACAACGCTTAATTAGAGAAGTTACACACATACATCTTTATAAAAATCAATTACGTCATTAAAACCGAGAATAACAAGATAACAAGAGCAAAGGTTATCATGCTGATTAAAAATATACACACTAAGATGGAAGATTTACATTACTTGAAAATACCACAAAAATGCATCATTTTTTCCATCATGTGTGTGTCACCAACAGGTACAGACACCTTCAGGCTAAACTAACAGGTAACCAAAGGTAACCATGTGTCACCAACAGGCTAACAGGTAAGCAAAGGTAAAAATCCGCTCTTCGTACAGCGAACCTTCTGGTCATTGTCAACCACTTCTTCAAAGGTAAAAAAAATGTCACCAAAAAGACCACCGCTTATCTCTTCATCTAGATATCGCGTACAGCGACGTCTATATCTGGCGCGCGGCAGAAACCAGAACTACACCCTCTGGTCATTGACGACCACTTCTTCAGATCCATTCCAAGAACTCTTCGGCGACCTTGAGAGAACCCCCTCGATCTTTGGACACCTTCGGATGGACATGCCATCGAAGTGTCACAGAACCCCGCCAGCTATACTACTCAGGAGATTCCACTATTTTATAGCCCGGAGACACAGTCGGGAAAAATTCGTGAATTATGTGAACCTGTCTATGATTCATGTAGCTACCTGTCACAAGATTACACTCGACACATATGGAGTTTATTTTTTGAATTCTAGCGGGAGAGTTTGATATGTAACGCGCTAGAGGTTTCAGTTCTCGACTTGTAAATCCCAACAAGCTGCCGATACTATCGGGTGGACTGAAATTAATCCATTTATTTGATTTAACCTCACGCTTTAAAGTGTTTTTATTGGATCTTATGGAGATGTATGTGCCATTAATGTGAGAGGCAAGAAAATAGTCTTTTATATATTTATTTATATCTTCAATTTCATATGAACCTTCTGGAATCTCAATAAATTTATCATCGTCATCATAATAAAATCGATTATTAGAATAGTCAATGTTAGGTATGGAATTGTAAGCAGCGAAATTTATCAGACCGAGCGAGTAATCAGCTGACGGTTCAAGATCAATGGGTGGGCAGAAATGCGCGTTTAGAACAGATGATCGTTCAGACAAAGTGAATATATACGACATGTTTACTTTACACAATCAGTTCGCAGAATGAACGTGACTAACTGCGTGCAGTCTGATTATATAGGAATTTTAAACACAGATGACCACAATTTACCGTATCAAAAGTCTGATATTGAGTATGATTGTACTTAATGGAACAATTTAAATACTTTATCAGTTCTGTAGGGGGTCTCAAATTACCGAAACTGTCATAATAGATGGCATTCGAGCCTTTTTTACAATAAGCTGTCCAATGAGTTCCACTACCAGAATCACTGTCCAAGTTCACGATTCCGCATTCGTTTTTATGTACACGTTTAGGTAGACGATCGCGCATAAAAATTCCCCGGAAATTAGGTATTTTCAACACATCAACAGCGTATTTATGTAGATCTTGATCGGTGAGTGCTCAATTCGGTAAATCCACTGTTAGTCATTTTTTGCTTTTATTATGTTGATTGTGGTTGCGTAAATAGAGTCCGAGTCCCTTTCTGTACGGACGGAGGTAGAGTCCTTTACCGAGCGCTATGGATTCCATAGTTTGATTATGACGTTGGGATTCTTTGATTTGAGTGGCGGCAGCCCTAGAATTGTTAACTGCCCTCGCGATAGCTGCAGCTCCTCCAGTCAGAGCACCGAGCGCGCTAAGTCCCGCGAATATCGGTATTAAAGGAAGGATGCCTCCTGTCTTCGGAATGGGTATAATGCGTGCTTTGGGAGGTGAAATGAATTTTTTATCACGCTTCATCCGATCCGTCACACGAACGGCTCTTTTGATGGCCTCGGCGACGGTAGGAGCCCTCTTGACCACTTTACGAATTTTACTGGATATTTTACGGAACGTTAACGATCCACCCTTCTTTTTACTCTTTCTACTGGAGCTCTTATTTGATTTTGAACATCCCAAACCCAATTTAACTTTTGCCTTCATAATGCCAGCTACACGGGCTGCAGCAGCCCTCTCAGCCAATGAGGAATCCTTCGCGAATACTCGTTGAAGAGCTTTGTGAGCCAATTTGTTATCTGCCACGTGTCTTGAAGTTCGCGTCTAGTACTTTACTGTATTTGATATCGTGATTTTTGCAAGCCTCGTCTAAAGCATTAATTCCACGATCACCTCTGGCTAATCTCTTGGATAATTTCGTACCCGGTCCACAGAAACGATAACCTGGTATATGAGCTTCAAACGGTAACTTATTAATCAGAGAGTTTAGAGCCATGTTACCCCTACTGTGCCCTGAAGACGACTGAAGGGTGTAATCTTCGAGAGGTCTATTTATAGCTGATTATCCTGGATACCTGAGACATCAGATATATCCGGTGCAACCGCTCAAACCGGTATCCGAGAATCGGTCAAACCGCTCAAACCGGCATCACAGAACCGCTCGAAAACCGGTCGAACCGCTCAAACCGGTATCGCAGAACCGTTAGAAAACCGCTTTAAACCGCTTTTTAAACCGCTCTAACCGGTTTGAGCGGTTTAAAAAGCGGTTTAAAAAACGGTTTTCGAGCGGTTCTCAGATACCGGTTTGACCGGTTTTAAAAAACCGCTCTGTATCCACCAAGCGTATCCACCAAACGTATCCACCAAGCGTATCCACCAAACGGATCCACCAAACGTATCTATCAAACAGATCCACCCAACGTATCCATCAATATAAACCAGTTCCATTAAACTGATTGAGAGTTATAAATACAGCACATCTATTCGTCTCTGTTACAGTATCAAGATGAGGTTTGTAAGAGCAGGAGAGGGTTTGAAAATTGAAAATATTGATTTCCATGACGCTAGTGCTAAAGTTGAACACCGTCACGGTTCATTATTACCAACCACTATAAGATGTATTATTTGTGGTCCCTCGAACTGCGGCAAAACAAACATAATAATAGGCCTGCTGACTCATCCTAATGGTTTACGTTCCATGAACGTTTATGTATATTCAAAGTCTTTGTACCAGCCGAAATACGAGTATCTGAGAAAAGTGCTTAACTCACTCGTGGGATACTATCAGTTCAAGGATAGCGATAAAGTAATATCGCATGCAAACGCTAAAACAAATTCAGTATTTATTTTCGATGATGTGGCTTGCGATAACCAGAGCCCGACACGTGAATACTTCAGCATGGGAAGACATAAACAAGTTGATAGTTTCTATCTCTCTCAGACTTACAGTCACATTCCTAAGCATTTAATCAGAGATAACGCTAACCTATTGATTTTATTCAAGCAAGATGACATGAATCTCAGACATGTTTATTCAGATCACGTAAACACCGATATGGATTTTAATACATTCAAGTTCATGTGCTCTCAGTGCTGGAAAGACAGATATGGGTTCTTAGTGATAGACAAGGACAATGATATTACAGACGGCCGTTATAGAAATCCCAGGCGGTTCGATGAATATATATACCTGTGAATTGAACAGTTACCTGTCAGTTGTCAATTAGTCGTTTGTGCTTAACGTCAGCAAAATACACCTCTAGTTTTTTGCTATGAACGCTGATAATAAAAGCACTAGTAAAATTATCGAGGCTCGAAAAGCCATCAAACGCAAGTTGGAGGCTCTTAAGCGGAAAGATCTGTTTATAGAAAAGTCCTTTACACCTATTACGACACCTCTGCGTTCGATAGCTAAACGTATTAATCGAAAAGTAAATGATGACGATGATGATTTCGTTGATAAAAAGATAAATGTAAAATTTGAGCGAAAAATCAAACCAAAAGATGAGCTCGGGGTGATTAAACAGGGTGAAAACGATACTTTCTTCAATAATGACTATGATAATGGTAATTATGATAATGATTCTAATATTAGTGAGAGGTCTGATGATGCTGATGCTTATCTATCTAAATTTAGCGAATTACCTAAAACATATATCGAGGGATTGATACATGACACTAAAAACAAATATGATTTAAAATATGGGGTTAGATATAACCCTGATGAGGACCAGTTCTATGTGGGGAATTCCTCAATCCAATTTAACGGTAATAATTTGATAATAAATGATAATGAGTACAAGGGTACCACGGGTCTCTATGAATTATTATTTAAAAAATATTCTCGCAATTATAATGAAGATGATAAAAAGAATTATATTGATATATTAAAAAGTACCAGTGCTCATAAGAAAATGTACAATCCAGATAATCAAGTTTCGGGTAATAGGAGCTGGAAATATAAATATATAATTAAACACATTGCTCGAGGTCCTCGAGTTAAATATTCTCATGGGAACGTGGGTCGCGGTATGATGATGCAAGTCAATAATAATGCTATCGATTACATGTTCTGGGATGATCCAAACGAACTTGTTGATCGGCTTAGGCTTTTAATAACTTCTCAGAATGCAGGAAATACAAATCATACGAATGAGATTAACAGTATTATAGAGGAACTCATCGAGGCTAAAATAATCGAACCACGTGATTAATTGTTTAGTCTAGATACGTCCGATTAAGTGTAAACATGTCTGCTATAAAGAAAGATATCGTGAATGAACTTCACAAATCAGCTCGTATTAATTTCAATAGAAGAAAAGTTGTCATTAGAGCTTTAGATGAATTATTTCAAGCTGATTTAGTAGAAATGATTCCATACACTAGTTTAAATAAAAATTATCGATATATTCTCGTGGTGATTGATACCTTCTCAAAGTACGTGTGGGCGGAGCCTCTTAAGGATAAATCAGGGGATACGGTTACGAGTGCTATGGAAAGGATTCTAAATAAAGATAGACGTATCCCTGTACACTTACAAACTGATATGGGACGTGAATTTTACAACCTCAAATTTCAACAATTAATGAAAAAATATAATATTAATCACTACTCTGCATATAGCATTAAAAAATGCTAGATTACTGAGCGTGTAAATAGAACATTAAAGAATATGTTATATAAGCAGTTCAGTCTTAACGGTACTTTTCGATGGCATGATTTACTGCAAAATATTGTAGAAAAATATAATAATATTAATCATCGTACTATAGGTATGAAACCTATAAATGTAAATAAGAGTAATGAAAAGAGAATATTAAAAGCCTCATACAGCTATCCTACTGTTTCTTTCTCACACATGTCTAAATTTAGAATAGGAGATCGAGTTCGCATTAGTAAATACAGAGGTGTATTTGATAAGGGATATACTCCTAATTGGTCTAATGAAATATTCACCATATCTAAAGTTAAATATACAGACCCTCTCACATACTTACTGAAAGATGCTCAAGGTCAAGACATAAAAGGTGGCTTCTACACTGAAGAGCTACAGAAAGTCAAACATCCAGATGTATATCTCGTGGAAAAGATGTTGAGAAGGAAGGGGGACAAAGTTTTCGTAAAATGGCTTGGATTTGACAGTTCTCACAACAGTTGGATTGATAAAAGTCATATTGCTTAATATATTTTATAAGTACCATTATGTATTATACTTATTATTATTATTAATATATCACTGTAATTATTTTGTTTAATAAAAATATTATATATCTGAAATTTGTTTTTTAATTATTTTTTATATTAATTAATTGTGAATAAGGGTAAAGAAATAAAGAAGATTTTTTAATAATTATTTTATTTTATCATATCATATACAGAACATATTGGTTTATAAGAAGAGGTTATTTTTCTGAAATTAAATTACATTTATGTATAAGTATGGGTTCCAGTATTGAATTAAAATTTAATATTTTACACTTAAACCGAGCTCGATCTACAGCATCCTGCATCCAGCAACTTCCATTTCTAGCAGTTCGGTGAGCATAAGTCCAATGGTTTATATAATGGACTCTAACCTGTTCGTTGAAACTAACTTTTTTTCTGCAAGCTTGAACTGGATCCATCACAGATGTTAACATTCTGTATTTTCTTAATACTTCAATATACTGAAGATCTTGCTTCAACTTTTGTATATTTAAAATAAATTTATTTAACCTCTTCATATAACATGTGGTAGAATCCATAATATTATTCACTCTACGAGTTCTAGATTAGTAGTGGTTCCTACAGCGCCCTTGCTAACCAGATATATCGGTTTCTCCAGAATAATCTTCTTTATTTCCAAAATATCAGCCTCGGAAATTATTCTTATATATCTTTCAGGTAAACTTACTTTACCCTCATCCAGTGTAACTAATACTCTTCGGCCAAACTGGCTTTGACAAATTTCAATATCTTCAATTTTATACTTTTTATATACTTCCATATAGTAGATTTTAAGAAAGGGTTTTACAAAAGCTTCTTTATTGATTTTATTAAATACCATTGTAATTTGTTTGATGTCCACTCTTCGAAATTTATAAGTGGAATGATTACCAGACGGACTGATCTCTTATTTTATAACGTCTGGAACAGTTTACTATGCAAAAATTACTTTCTCACACATTTAACAGCGTACGTGACTACATCACTGTTTATTCACAGAAATCAAAAATGTTTATCTAAAGAAATGCGCAATATGCTTTAAAATAATATGAGTAATCATTGACAGAAATTAGTATATTTATTTATATAAACAAACATGGTATTTTATCATTGCCGACAGAGGACAATGCCGACATTTATGTATTAATTTATTACTGTATTTAGAATCTGACATTCGATTCAAACCGCTATTCTAGGTACTCAAGTTAAATTCAATAATGATAAATATTACGCAATATGTTTTTCGTCGGATGCGTAATTCATGCCTGTCTCGACTAGTTGATATAGGTGTGCCTATGCTAAACATTTATTCCTCACACACAAAGATCAAGCGACCAATTTTTTCACATAAATCAGAATGCATCATCGCCCTACAGCTCCCCGAAGACCTACATTTATTCTTTATCAATTCCAACAATCAGCTTTATTTTTTACATACTTTTTCAATATTAAATTACACCAATCATATTAATATCTTAATTACATATCATTAATCACCACCCGAAATCAACTCGAGAAGTACACACTTTATTCTTAATTATAACTAATATTTTTAATTATTCATTATTACCTAACAACTGCTAGACGCCATCTTTATTCTTCAGCGCGCACACAACACCCACATCCACCCTCCTTCACCCGCACCACCATCTGAATGACACCTGCTGATGATGGACACCATCCCCGTAGCTAACTTCACAACCCCCAGCTCCCAAGATGATTCTTGCACCACCACTGGCCTCCAACATCCACCCACGGACCCCATACGTGGACATCATCCCCATAACTTCTTACCCTCATTTTCTATCCTGAAGTTAGCTTCTGATGGCACCTAGTGATGGATGACCTTGGATTGGGTTTAAATCGGTGTATGATAACTACTTAGGGCGTAGTATTCGTAGCAATTATTTGAGTGTTAACAATTTATTTGGGCACCAGGATAATTTTTAGCTATACGACACAAAGAGAAACAACTATATAAATTTTAGGTGAAGACAATATAATCAATGAAGCAAAGATGATTACAACTGAATAATATGAAGTTACTATTAAACAATAATAATTCAAAAATGATGTAATAGTTACTAGAAAAATGAAAAAAATGTGAAAAATGAAATTTTAGACAGGGCTAACTTTACAAAAATTGTTAGGTTCTGTGACACTCTTACAATCTCGTTCATTCTGTATGACGTCCGTACTCCCACCCTTAACCTGTTGCTGATGATTGGATCCAGGTGCACTTGCCGTGGCCAAGTGGGGAAGCTAGAGCTCTAGTCCAGATGACGGTCACGTACTGGCTAAGTCCAATCCTTTTATCTAAGGATCTGTAGATGATAGGCGTCCAGAGTTCTTTAGCAGGGTATAGCTCTTGCAGTCAGGTTACAGCAGGCTCGTCTCAGAAGAGTAGGTAGATACAAAGAATTATTTGTGTTAAGAGTGCCCCACAATTTACAAAGATATATATATATATATAAACATTGACGGCTAGATTAGCCAAGATTAAAAAGTATAAATATTTTCCAGAAAGGAATGTTCCAGCAAATCTGGTTTGGTAAAATCCTCTGTAAATTCTCAAAGGGAAAGTGATTAACAAATGAAAACCAAACCTGGAAGGTGTCAACCTTTAGTGACCCTGCCCAGAATGAAGCAAATAAAATTATCAAAAAATTTGCATTCAAAAGAACTGATTACAGTTCAGCCACTCGACTATTATTCTTAATTCAATAGAAAAAAATCACTAATCGTTCATTAAACTATATAATCGTTCAGAAGGAACAAAAATGTAAATACCAAAACCCTCTATCCTCTGACTCAAAATTACAAATTAACGCTTTCAGAACCGGTTAAACAAAGGTATTTTATGACTAATTAAAAGACAGAAAATTATTTCATTAAGTACTATATCCAAAAGACAGAGTGATCAGTTATAAAAAATTCTGATTGATTTATTGTGCAAATTTATTGCCAAAGTACAATAATCAATGAATTCTACCAGGGTTAGGAAACAGGTTCCAATCTCCCAATCGGCGTGTATGTGAGCTATTTATGAAAATATCTACTCAGGTAGGCAAAGATGTTGAAGATAAATGCAAAGGAAACAATTTAATTAAAGTAGTGACGAAATTCCTATAATAGCAACTTTCTATTCATAGTTTGTTTCTTTTGGGATTACACCACCTGTAAAATAACAAAAAGCAGAAAACCAGAAGTATACAAATTAATTATTCAAAGTGTAGTAACAAGGCAAGCTTCTAAAGTTTGCAACAAAAAACCACTGTATTAACGTGTGATAAAATAATATTTGATATATTGACTAAATTTTATCAGTGGTTTTTCAGTTTTATACAAAATTTTATAATATTACATGTCATATTCTAAAATATGTCATATAAAATATGGACATATTTTAGAATATGACATGTAATATTATAAAATTTTGTATAAAACTGAAAAACCACTGATAAAATTTAGTCAATATATCAAATATTATCATTATATATATGTTGAAACGCTAAGATAAGAGAAGATAAGATAAAGATAATATAAATAAACTTAATTCCCAAAGGGTGCATACACGTGGTATTGAATACTCGCAATTTGATTGAGACAAAATGGAGGCAGGAAAACTCAAATTAATTGGTAACGGAAACCTATATTTTCTATAAATCTCCTGAATAGAGAACAGCTTCCCAAATTTATAAACTAATATTGAACTGTAGTAGATAGGCAATGCGGATTGTAACTCAAATTTGACTATAACTCAGCAGCGGGTCCTTTTGGCGGATGTTCCATAGTGGGGCCATCTTCAAATAGATGGTACCTAATAGTTGGGTGGGTCAAACCGAAATAAATAGCCAAATTTCTCCAGCTCAAGTGGTCCTGCTCGGCGCATGGTCCTTTTAGTGGATGTTCCTTAGTCGAACCATCTTCAAATAGATGGTACCTAATAGTTGGGTGGATCATACCTAAATAAATAGCCAAATTTCCTCAGCTCAATGGTCCTACTCAAATTCGGCAATATCTTAACGTGGGGTTCTTTTGATGGATGTTCCCTAGTGGAACTATCTTCAAATAGATGATGCCCAATAGTAAGATGAGTCAAATTTTTCCGGCTCAGGGGTTCCTACCCAAATTCGGGGATGATGAGCACCTTTGTAATATACCATCTGAATATATTTCTACTAAGTATAGGAAATATATTTTATCTAATTTGGGCGGCCACTCCACGGTCCATTTAAAGGTCCATATGGATTCTAGCTCAGTTTGTTTAACAGCAAATAATATACCCAAATTCCACTACCCAATATATATTTGGGGGGTACCAGATGGTTCATAAATAATTTTAATATTAATATTATAATTAATTTACTCTAATTTTGGCTGCGTCCCCATAGCCCACTATGTAGCTATAGTAATAAATTTGTGTCCGAATACCTTTTAATTAATTCCGAAATATATTTGAGCTAGCATCCCGTGAGCTTGTTAAGATGGGACAACTGCAAGTACTGTATTCCCCCTATAGCCCATTATGTAGCCATAATAATAAATTTTGGTTAAGTATCCGAATATATTTTAATCAATGTTAGTCCTCCGAAATATGTTTGGGCTAGCATCCCATCCCATCCCATATTAAGATAACTTCAAGTGTTATATTCAAATTACCCAAGTTCTCAGTGTACATCCCAAAATTATTTGGAGTCGAAATATATTTGGGCTAGCATCCCATCCCATCCCATATTAAGATAACTTTAAGTACTATATTCAAATTACCCAAGTTCTCAGTGTACATCCTCAAATTATTTGGGGTCGAAATATATTTGTTGCAATTATTAAGATAGTCAATTCTTGCGACTTATTTGTTAATAGTTTATAATTAATATTCTAAATGCACATAGAGTAAGATGATGGCCTAAGCCCCTTTACATAACATAACAACCAATGCATTGAAAAGAGAATGTATGAACTTATTATAAACCAGCGCGAATACAAGGAATGTGGAAATATGCTCTATAGCTAGGTGTAAACGAACTTAACCTTTTGCAGGCTCGTGACTGCTACAAGGTGTTTGGGGTCTAAGTTTATTACTTAAATATATATTATAAACCCAATAATTTAGAATTTAGTATATTAATGAACCTTTGCAGATAAACCTACGGATGATCAAATATAGTAATGGATCCATCAGTTTTATGGGATTTGAACCTAAATTTGGTTCCCATGAATAGAACCTGGACTCATTATCTTAAGATATCTAATCTCTCGACTAACCAAACTTTTGGTAACTAGTTGTGTTTATCTAATATACTCGTATATAAAATCACCTAAATTAGTACCTACCAAATAATTATAATATATAATTATGTGCTAATATAGCAATTGTTGTGTAAATGGGATTATTTATTCTATAATCAAGGTTTACTACATCTATTAAAAATTAAATATCAAGTACATTAGAATTATTGTAATTAAATCTATTTACCTACTTGATATGTGGTAATTTACTACATACTTATGTAAATTCTAAAGTCCCCATTACTGATTTTAGAAAAAATGTTCTTTTACTTTTGTATATATACGTGCGCGAGTTTAGTATGAGATACTACAAACAAGTCATTTGTTCTCAATACTGTGAAAATGTAAGTATCTAAGTCTAATTTATTTTATTATTAATACGTATATTTATGTAAATATTAGTGTCTTATATCTCGCTTTTGTTTTAGCAAAATGTATTTCGCAATAGAAGGCGTTGCCTGTTGTTTTAAAACAACGACTCTAAAAAAAATTGCGCAAGAAGGTCACGGGGTGGAGTTTTCAGATTTATATGAAGACTTGCAAATATATCCATTTTTAATTGAAATGAAAACCAATAATATCTTGGGCAGTTTATATTTATTATCTAAATCAACACATATTAAACCTAATGTGTTTTATGATAGAACTCCATTTTCAAGTATTCTATATAATATGATATATGATAAAACATTAAGTTATGAGCAAATTCGTCAAATATTAGGATATGCAAGAAGCATGCATATATTAGAAAACTGGAGTGTTTTGATTGTTGTTCCCACTTTAGATTCATTTAAAACAGTGGTAGATAAAATGATAGAGCGAGACAACAACATTGATACTTTTACTGTAGAATACGAAAAAAGACAGACCAATATGTTCAAAATGTTTGCTAGTGTTTTTGGATATCCCATAATAGAAGTGTATAAAAATAATAATTACCAGGAACAAATTGAAAACATAAAAAATTCTTTAATAATGATGGGTTCTAAAGTTACATTATGTAACTTTTCGGCTAAGAAATCATTTCCATATGATGCTGGCATAGATTTAACACTGAAACGAAATTATTTTTGTCAAGCTGGAAAGCCCACCGAAATTGAATATCCAGAAAAACTTATGGTAATAGTTATTATAATCTGGTAATGAGGAAATATAGTCTAATAATATAATATATTTTAGATACCCCTACATCACTATGGGCTGTTAACTGCTAGGTCATGTAACGTACATTTTAATGTCGTTTCATGAGGTTGACTATTATGCACCCCGTAAAACACCCAACCTAAATGTTGGTGGCTTAAGTTTTCCATTTTCAAATATTCTGCGTTGGAGAACGCTCATTGGCTAGAAAAACGGTGGCCTCAAGCGAGAACGCCGGTGTGATTTAGGAATGAGGATAGACAGTTCGCGTTTTCGAAAGTAGGCAGATGCAGATGTGAGTTATTTTACCTTTTGATATATATAATTTATTCACTTTCATTATTGTTTGAGATCCTTATTAGTACAGAAATAATATCATAGCGAATTGTGGTTATTATTAAGTAATTATATTTCATATATAATCAGGATTTACCTGGATTTTAGGTAAATTATTTAGGCGTGGTTCGTGAGATTTTTTTGTAATACGATTCGGGAAAAATAGAATATAGTTTCAATATTAGTTTATGAATTTGTGAAGCTGTGCTCTAATCAGGAGATTATAGAAAACATTGTTTTTTAAAAACCAATAAATTTTAGTTTTCTTGCCTCCATTTTGTCTGAATCGGATTGCACCACGTGTTGTGCCCTTTGGGAATTAAGTTCATTTATCTTATCTTTATCTTATCTTCTCTTATCTTAGCGTTATCATATATTGTATGTAAGCTATAGAAAATTGCTAATATCATACTTTCTGCACTACATTAATTAATTTGTTTCTTTGTAATTATCTACATTTGTTTAGAGGTAGTGTGGTATTGCTTTGCCTACCTGAGTAGATATTTTATTTTAATAACTCACATGCACGCCGATTAGAAGACTGGAACAGTTCCTAATATTTGTAAATTCATTGATTATTGTTCTTTGGTAACAAATTTGTACAATCAATCAATACGAATTTTTACAACTTGTCACTCAGTATTTGAAATATTAATGAAATAATTTTTCTCTTTTACCTAATTAGAGTGGTAATATTTCCTTGTTTAACCGGTTATGAAACCGTTGTTTTTGGAATTTTGGGTCAGATAATAGAGGGTTTTTTTATTGAATTTATTTTTGTTCCTTCTGAACTATAGTAAGTTTAAATATTAACGATTAGAGTATTTTATTAAGAATAATTGTCGAGTGGCTGAACTGTAGTCAGTTCATTTGAATGCAATTTTTTGGGTAATTTTATTTGCTTCATTCTGGGTCGGGTCACTAAAGGTTGACACCTTCCAGGTTTTCTTTTCATTTGTTTATAATTTTCCCTGTGATAATTCACAGAGTATTTGACAACAACCATATTTTATGGTACATTCCCTTCAGGAATTTATTTATAATTTTTAATCTTGGCTACACTAGCCGACAACGTTCATCTATATATTTGTAAATTTTGGGGCACTCTTAACACAAACAATTCTTTGTATGTACTCTTCTGAGACGAGGCTGCTGTAACCTGACTGCAAGATCCATAACCTGCTAAAGAACCCTGGACGCTGATCATCTACAAATCCATAGATAAGAGGATTGGACTTAGCCAGTACGTGACCGTCATCTGGACTAGAGCTCTAGCTTCCCCACTTTGCCACGGCAAGTCCACCTGGATCCAATTATCAGCACAGGTTAAGGGTGAGAGTACTGACCTCATAAAGAAGGAACGAGATTGTCAGAGTGACCCCGAACCTCATAAAATTTATGTAAAGTTAACCAATTTTAAAATTTCATTTTACCTTTTTTTTTTCATTTTTTAGTCAATATTACATCATTTTTTTAATTATTGTTAAATAGTAACTTTAATATTCCATTGTAATTTCAAGTCAATTTGCTTATTTGATTATAGTGTATTCAACTAACTTTTATATAGTTTTCTTTTATCTTATATCTAAAAATTATCCTGGTGCCCAAATAAATAATTGTCAACATTCAAAGCAGCCCTACGAATACTACGCCCTAGTGTCATAAATCTCCCTGAGCTACCGGAGCTAATGTCAATGAACTTAAGCTAGTGGAATTGCACATCCCTAGCTTATCTGAGTTTATCGTAACAAAATTGACGCCCAACGTGTGAGGCCTGTGCAACAAATTGGCAATCCAAACGTGTGGGGTCCGTGCAACAAATTGGAGCACAACGTGTGCAACAAATTTGGTAATTTCAACGTGTAGGGTTTGTGCAAGCAAGTAGTAAGTTTTGATAGTTGACAAATTAGTTTCTGATATCGAAATAAAATAATCTCTTTCCTTCTGACCAAAATTCAGATATTTTCAAAATTTGTGTATAATAAATCCATTGAAAAGTTTAAGTGATAAGATTTCTTTTTGGTATATTTTATTTGCTATTTAATATTTGTAAAACATTAAACTAGGAATTTCTTACATACAAAAACATAGGAAGTATTTATTCTGTACCTGAGTTTGAAAACTTTTACTAGTAGTTTTATATATCTACTTTTTGTATACTTGTTGGTATTTATCGGTTAAAGTTTTTATAGAACGGGTTTTGTGGAATAAATAAAACATTTAATATTTATCTTATCTTATCGTATCTTATCGTATCTTATCGTATCTTATTGTATCTTATCTTATCTTATCTTGCCTATGTTGTGTATGTGGTAAATTATTTTGTTTCTTCCGTGAAACCACAAGAATAAATTGTAACAGAAATTCCTAGGCTAATTAAATTGAGTGACCAAGTTGTAAACAGTACCTATTGTGTTTTATATATTAGTAATATACAGGGTGTATATTGGTTATATTTGAATATTGGGGAGTTAGCTATATTTGGTTGATAATTAGTTTAATAGTACCGGTTCATAACACACAGGGTGTTTTTGATTTTTAATAAACCTAGCAATTGAGTACGGGTTGCATAATTTAGGATACCGAGGGGATAGTAGTAATTTTTTTAATAGTAGAGCCTATTTAAATCCAATATGGATCCTAATCATCTGAAAACTAAGGAGTTATCTTATGAATTAGCAATTCGTAATTTAGAGTCTGCTGGTACAGTAGAAGAGAAAAGAAAACGTCTGCGAGGTGTATTGGCACAGGAGCGAGCTAATCGCAGCTTTTGTCAAGCTCCTCTCATTCATCCTTTTACTCATTCGGATGACGTTCGTGAAATTCAGGAAACCATAAGTAGTGTAAAGTCTCAGATAGATAACTTCTCTGGAGGTTCAGGTGATTCCGCTTATAAGCAAATTACGTCTAGATTAACGCATTTATCGGGGCGGTTAGAAAAGTTAAGAGCTGAGTAAGATGAGGAAGAACTAAAAAAGGTTCAATTACAATATCAAATATTAGACTTAGAAGGGGATTTTGCTTTTAAATCAGTGCCTCTTGGTTCTACACCTACCCGTAATCCTCCCCCTATATCAGGACCTCTATCTCAGGATAAATATGTGCCGATTTTCAAATGGAACCTTAAGTTCGCTGGGTCAGATAAAGAGTCCGTTATGGCGTTTTTGGAAAAGGTTAATATGCTAAGCGAGTCCCGTGGTGCCACTAAACAAAATTTATTATCTTCTGCCGGAGAACTGTTCGAAGGCATTGCTTATACTTGGTATATGCAAAATAAAATAAATTTCTCTACTTGGGATGAATTAGTCACTCAGTTAAAATTAGACTTTTTGGTCATCCTCATATACTTATGAGGATGAGCTCCTTCGCGAAATTGATAGGAGAACTCAGGGTCCACAAGAGCGAATTATAGCTTATATTTCCAGTATGGAAAGTTTATTTAGTCGCCTACGGAGTCAACCAGATGAGTTAACTCGTGTTAATAAAATTAAGAAAAATTTACATCCGTCTTTAGGAATTGGCTTAGCTTTAACTGAACCCAAAACCATAGCTGAACTCACTAAACTTTGTAAAAAATTAGAGGAGTCACGTGTTTGGTCTGAAAGATATGTCCCTCCTCCTAAAAATACCTCCACCCTGTTAGAACCCGATTTAGCCTACCCTTTTAAAAATTGCTCGTTAACGAGTCCGAAAGTTGGTACCTCGACTTTTTACGCCAATGTCTCCACCCTATCATCGATCCGCTGTTGGAACTGCAATGCTCAGGGGCATACTCATCAACATTGTAATAAACCTAGAAATTTGTTTTGTTATGGGTGTGGTCGCCGCAATGTAAGTAAGTTAAATTGTGGTCGTTGTCAGTCTCAATTCACTTCGCAAAAAAACGAGGCAAGGGTTGTCGCGAACCTGGATACCGTTCCCCCTACTTCCAATCCAGGGCCCGAACCGTCCACTTCCGGACAGGGCAATTCAAAAAAAGGCAAGGGCAAAGGCAAAAGGTCTCCCCAATAAAAACTTCCCGTTCTGAATGGGACAATTGGTTGGACTTAGTAAAATCTTTTTATTTTAGTTCATCCAGGTCCTCTGTATCTGGTACTGCCCCTACTTTTGTAAAGAAACCGAATGATTCTCGTCCCTATGTATATGTAAATATCTTTAAGAATTCCTTACTAGCTTTAGTCGATAGCGGTAGTAACTCTTCAATTTTGGGTTATTCTGGTATGTCTCTTCTTAAGTCTCTCAATCTCTCTATACAATATGATAATAGTCTCCATGTTACCACGGCGGATGGTAAACCACAAGAGGTTTTTGGTTATGTCTCTCTTCCGGTAGTTTTGAATAATATTTCAAGAACGTTGAAAATATTAGTGATTCCTTCAGTACAGCATTCTCTTATTTTAGGTGTAGATTTTCTACAAGCTTTTAAAATTAATCTTGATTTTCAACAGTCCACTTATGTCTCTCAGACCTTTCCTTATGTACCGTGAATACCGTTCACTCTTTTTCTGATCTTTCTCCTGGTCAAAGAGATGATTTGCAAAATATCATTGATTTATTTAAGACCATTGCTCCTAATGATAGGATCGGTCTAACACATATGATCACTCACACTATTGACACTGGGAATGCTAAGCCCATCAGGCAACGACAATATCCACTATCTCCGACCTTGTCGAAGTATTTAAATGATGAGATTGATGAAATGTTACGTCTAAAAATTATTCAGCCTTCACATTCTAGTTGGTCTTCCCCTTTATGGGTCGTCTCGAAAAAAGAGCCTGGTAAATATCGGATCTGCTTTGATGGTAGGAAATTAAATCAAGTCACTGTTCCTGATGCATATCCTATGCCTTTGATAGATAATATCTTATGTAAACTGAGAGACGCTCGATTTATTACTTCAATAGATCTTAAGAGTGCCTTTAATCAGATCCCGTTAGATCCTTCTTCTCGCCCCAAAACGGCCTTTGCTGTCTATGGCCGCGGTTTATTTGAATACCGGGTCATGCCGTTTGGTCTTTCTAATAGTCCCAAAACGATGGTCAGGTTAATGGACCAAGTAATAGGACCGTCTTTAGAACCTTTTGTTTTCGCTTACATGGACGACATTATTATTTCTACCCCTGATTTTCCTACACATTTAGAAGTTTTAAGACAAATTTTCGATAGATTGAAATCAGCTAACCTTACAATTAATTTGGATAAGTGTGAATTCTGCAGACCCTCTCTTGCTTACCTAGGGTTTGTTGTTGATAAGCAAGGCTTGAGAACTGACAAGTCCAAAGTCGAAGCGATTCAGAATTACCCGGTTCATAGAAATACCACAGAGATAAAAAGATTAATTGGTTTGGTCGGTTGGTACCGGCGTTTTATTAAGGATTTTTCTTCCCTTTGTTCCCCCATAACTGATCTTCTACATGGTAGGAAAAAGGGCCAGCCTATTTCTTGGACCCCAGAAGCTGACTCGGCTTTTTCTTTGATTAAAGAGCGATTAACTTCTGCCCCTGTTCTGGCTAGCCCAGATTTTTCTAAACCTTTCCGCATTCAGTGTGACGCATCTGATACTGGCGTGGGTGCTGTCCTTTATCAAGAGGAAGATGGTCTTGAACATCCAATTGCTTTCTTCAGCAAGACGTTGAATAGCTGTCAGCGAAAATATTCCACTACTGAGAAGGAATTGTACAGTGTGATTCTGGCCACAGAGGAGTGGAGAAAATATACTGAAGGAACTCACTTTATCGTGGAAACTGATCACTCTTCACTGATTTGGCTCCATAATCTCTCTAATCCCACCGGTCGCTTGGCTCGCTGGGCTATTAGATTATCCCAGTATGATTTTGAGATCCGTCATAGGAAAGGTTCCCTTAATATTGTTGCGGATGCTCTTTCTAGAAGTATGCCAGAAACAGCTGTTCTCGATGTGTCTACCTTTATTTTGGATAAGTGGTATCGCAGAATGTTGGAAAAGGTTCCATCGAATCCTGAATTATACCCTTCTTATCGGGTTGAGAATAACATCCTGTATAAGCATGTTTTCTCTACGACTCCTATTGTAAGTAATTTAGTAGATTGGAAAATTGTAGTACCGACTGCTAATCGGGGGGAGATACTTAAATTGTATCATGATAATGACACAGCCGGTCATTTTGGTGTTTCGAAAACTTTATCTCGAATTAGTGAATTATATTATTGGCCTGGTCTGCGTAAGTCAGTATATATATATGTAAAAAAATGTCCCGTCTGTGCGGCTAGTAAAAGCTCAAATTTACCTCAAGCCGGGTTAATGGGCTCTTATAAGAATATTAATTTCCCTTTCCAATTAATATCAGCCGATTTTCTAGGACCTTACCCTAGATCTAAACAGGGTAATCAGTATCTTCTGGTGGTGGTCGATTGGTTTAGTCCAACCTATGTCTAAGGTTACTTCCAAAGCTATAATAAAGTTTTTAGAGAATCAAGTTTTCTTAATTTATGGCGTCCCTCAGATTTGTCCTGATAACGCCACTTATTTTGTTAGTAAGGAAATGAGGAACTTTCTAGAAAAGTATAAGGTTACAAGGTGGTTAACAGCGAAGTATCATGCACGTATCAATCATACTGAACGTATTAATAAAGTTATTGTCACTGCAATCCGCTCTTATATTCATGGGAACATAAAACTTGGGACATGTCCATTTACCGGGTAGCCCAAGCTATTAGACTAGCTAAACACGATGTCACTGGTTATTCTCCAGCGTTTTTGAATTTTGCTCGAAATATTCCTTTATCAGGTGATTATTATGGTAAAATCGCGGATAATGTAAATAATGTAATGGAGATTAGCCGAAAAAATCAATTAATTAAGGATTTGCAAGCGATACCTGAGTTATATATTGATATTAGGAAAAATTTACATGATGCCTACCTTCGTAATGCTAACCACTTTAACCTGAGGAAAAGAGATCTGCAATTTCACGTGGGTGATCGTGTGTGGAAGAAAACTTATTCTTTATCTAGTAAACCTAATGATTATGCAGCTAAATTAGGACCTAAATATATTCCGTGTATTGTAAATAGAGTAATTTCCAAATTAGTATATAACCTAAAGGACACGGATGGTAAAGACATTGGTAACTACCACATAAAGGACCTGAAAGCAGATTATAGTAATTTGGATTCTGACGAATCTCAGGATGAAAACTCATTAGATTCAGACGACGACGCCGACTAGTGATTTAGTATCTAGTAAAATATTGCCGTATCTTATCGTTATGTATCTTAAATATTTGGCCTAATTTTGCAAAAAATTAGGTGAGTGTCGCCACCTTTCCTGTATTGTCTTCTCTTCTTTTCTTTGATCTAAGACACTCGGGATGTTAAATGGGTGGGTTACGTTATTTTAAGTATTTAATGGACTTAGGAAGCGTCAGAGCAATGAATGGAGATATAGTGTAATTGTATTATTTAGTACATATTTTTTGGGTATATCTTATCTTTATTATCGTATTATCTTAACCCTCAAAATATTTTATTATCGGATTTTTTGGTTATCTTAACTAAATAATAAATGCATTGTCGTAAGTTAGTTATTTTGCTCACCCAGTATCCATAAAATTTGACAACAACATCGTCGAAATTCTTTCTTGTGTGATGTCCTTTCTTTTTCCTGGTTTATTTTCACCGTCTGTGTTCGACAATTAGATTAAAATTCTCGTATCCCAAGAGTAGGTCTGGTAGGAGTAATCTGATGGTTGACGATGTTCATAAGTCCCTCAGTCATATACAGAGTAGGTCTGTGATGTGATTGTCGATCTTATGTTATTTGCCTGTTTCTCTTTATCTTTGTGTGTTATCTCTCTATGATTGTTAATCTTACGTTTAATTTCATTAGTGAACATTATCTTAAATTCACATAGAGTGTGAATTCAATATTTCCTAGTCGAGTCGGTACCTATTATTCGTGTATCTTTTCTGAGTTACTTTAATATGAGACATTAAATATTTAGTAAAAATTAAGGTTTACCACAGGACTAGATTAGTAGTAGTCGGTTTGTTTTAGATGCGTGGGTTCAGGCATACCTACCTCCTACTTGTGTAATTGCTAGTTTTATAAATTTGGCTGATAGTTTCTTAGCATATCAATTAGTGATGTTCACTTGAAGGGTGGTTATCGTTCTTGTTACTTTTCGAGTCTAACTCGGAGCATGGCTCTATCTTTTAAATCTTTATTCTCTATAGTCTATATACAGTTATAACTGGTAACCTTACATAAGGGATAGTGTATGTATGAGTACATATAGTACTAGATATCGCCTAGGATATCTATTGTTCCTGCTTGGTCATTATTGGTTGGTTTAGATGTGAACACATTCCAGGGGGTTTATGTGTGTGTGTAGTCATTGTGATGGGAAGGAATCAGAGACGAGGCTTCTGCTTGCATTTAACCAGTTGCGCACTTTGCATTCTGTTCTGGTATTACTTACTATTCATTATTTGTTTGAACTTATCTCCCACATTGTGTCTTCACGCAAGATTGATTCTCTGGGTTGTTCATAGCTGACCAACATTCATGGATTCGTACAGGCTTATGAGAGCCTTTTCAATTTAGTTTTAGGTTATTTTAAGGTTTAGGGACTGAGATGTGGCAGGGACCTCCTCATTTCAAGAATGGCGATGTTTTCGGATAATCTGATGGAAGGATCGACATGGGGGGTGTTATTTTGCCAGCCTTTATGATCATGGTCATTCTAATGTTGGGTTAACCAGGCGGGATATCACTACTGTGTGCTTTCTGAGCTCCATCCAGGTGCAGTTCTTGAAAGATTGGATGTCGTGCCTCATCTCAGAATACTCCCGCAATATTATCTTAATTGCAAGTACCACAACTGGGAGCAAGTTGTAGGTCCAGCATTTTTAGCTCCATATTTTTGTTGTTTGCAAGTACAACAGTGGATTAGGTAACCTGTTGTCAAGCATTTTAGTGCCTGTTTCCTTTCACAAGTGCTGTAGTTTCAGGACGCACTACTAGCCATGTTTATTAAGTCCTCTATCTATTTTGTTGGTATTCCTTTCACAAGTGCTGTAGTTTTAGGACGCACTACTAGCCATGTGTATTAAGTCCTCTATTTTTTTTCTTTTGGGGGATTTTTTTTATAAACCCATTTTAGTACTGGCAACAGCTATATTGCTGCTGAGGCGTCAGACCGATGTCTCGGAAGGTATAACTTTCAAGTTCCTTTCCACATTTTCATTACCGTTGTTCCTATGTCGTTTCCTATAAAATTTGCCTATATAAAAATTTATAACTCCTAGAGTTATCAATTTTTATTACTGGGGAAGGGGGATATGTAACGTACATTTTAATGTCGTTTCATGAGGTTGACTATTATGCACCCCGTAAAACACCCAACCTAAATGTTGGTGGCTTAAGTTTTCCATTTTCAAATATTCTGCGTTGGAGAACGCTCATTAGCTAGAAAAACGGTGGCCTCAAGCGAGAACGCCGGTGTGATTTAGGAATGAGGATAGACAGTTCCCGTCTTCGAAAGTAGGCAGATGCAGATGTGAGTTATTTTACCTTTTGATATATATAATTTATTCACTTTCATTCACCGGGCCGGTGGCTCAGGGCTTAGCGTGTCGATCGCTCAACCCAGAGGTCGTGGGTTCTAATTCCCACTCCGCCAACAATTTTTAATTAAATTGTTTGCCCGTAGATCAAAGCTTATTCGCAGGGATGGCTTGGCAACTATCCTGGCGATGGCCTAGGATGGGAAATATGTCAACTTGGTGTTAATGTGAGAGATTAAAATCAGTTGATGTTTGACTTGTCCCCCTAACTAATGAGGTTTTCCAGGTTTTCCTCATTCCAGCACTGAATGGTGGTTAGGGCCTACCAACGTAAGTCGTTCCTGAGGCGCAAATGCGGCCCGCGAAATAATAATATGCCGCCCCCTCTCCCACACAAGTCTCAGACTTTCGGGCTAATCCTTGTGATTAGAATGAGGGGTAGAGATATTATTATTATTATTATTTGAGATCCTTATTAGTACAGAAATACGATCATAGCGAATTGTGGTTATTATTAAGTAATTATATTTCATATATAATCAGGATTTACCTGGATTTTAGGTAAATTATTTAGGCGTGGTTCGTGAGATTTTTTTGTAATACGATTCGGAAAAATAGAATATAGTTTCAATATTGGTTTATGAATTTGTGAAGCTGTGCTCTAATCAGGAGATTATAGAAAACATTGTTTTTTAAAAACCAATAAATTTGAGTTTTCTTGCCTCCATTTTGTCTGAATCGGATTGCACCACGTGTTGTGCCCTTTGGGAATTAAGTTCATTTATCTTATCTTTATCTTATCTTCTCTTATCTTAGCGTTATCATATATTGTATGTAAGCTATAGAAAATTGCTAATATCGTACTTTCTGCACTATATAATTAATTTGTTTCTTTGTAATTATCTACATTTGTTTAGAGGTAGTGTGGTATTGCTTTGCCTACCTGAGTAGATATTTTATTTTAATAACTCACATGCACGCCGATTAGAAGACTGGAACAGTTCCTAATATTTGTAAATTCATTGATTATTGTTCTTTGGTAACAAATTTGTACAATCAATCAATACGAATTTTTACAACTTGTCACTCAGTATTTGAAATATTAATGAAATAATTTTTCTCTTTTACCTAATTAGAGTGGTAATATTTCCTTGTTTAACCGGTTATGAAACCGTTGTTTTTGGAATTTTGGGTCAGATAATAGAGGTTTTTTTTTATTGAATTTATTTTTGTTCCTTCTGAACTATAGTAAGTTTAAATATTAACGATTAGAGTTTTTTATTAAGAATAATTGTCGAGTGGCTGAACTGTAGTCAGTTCATTTGAATGCAATTTTTTGGGTAATTTTATTTGCTTCATTCTGGGTCGGGTCACTAAAGGTTGACACCTTCCAGGTTTTGTTTTCATTTGTTTATAATTTTCCCTGTGATAATTCACAGAGTATTTGACAACAACCATATTTTATGGTACATTCCCTTCAGGAATTTATTTATAATTTTTAATCTTGGCTATACTAGCCGTCAACGTTCATCTATATATTTGTAAATTTTGGGGCACTCTTAACACAAACAATTCTTTGTATGTACTCTTCTGAGACGAGGCTGCTGTAACCTGACTGCAAGATCCATAACCTGCTAAAGAACCCTGGACGCTGATCATCTACAAATCCATAGATAAGAGGATTGGACTTAGCCAGTACGTGACCGTCATCTGGACTAGAGCTCTAGCTTCCCCACTTTGCCACGGCAAGTCCACATGGATCCAATCATCAGCACAGGTTAAGGGTGAGAGTACTGACCTCATAAAGAAGGAACGAGATTGTCAGAGTGACCCCGAACCTCATAAAATTTATGTAAAGTTAGCCAATTTTAAAATTTCATTTTACCTTTTTTTTTTTTCATTTTTTAGTCAATATTACATCATTTTTTTAATTATTGTTAAATAGTAACTTTAATATTCCATTGTAATTTCAATTCAATTTGCTTATTTGATTATAGTGTATTCAACTAACTTTTATATAGTTTTCTTTTATCTTATATCTAAAAATTATCCTGGTGCCCAAATAAATAATTGTCAACATTCAAAGCAGCCCTACGAATACTACGCCCTAGTGTCATAAATCTCCCTGAGCTACCGGAACTAATGTCAATGAACTTAAGCTAGTGGAATTGCACATCCCTAGCTTATCTGAGTTTGTCGTAACAGTCATCAACAAATAAACTTGGTAATCTAAGAAGTGGTATAATAGACGCCACATATACCGGTCCCTTAAAATCATTTTTTGTTGCTGATCGCGATATGCACCTTTTGGCAGGGAGAAAATTGTCCCAAGTTGTAATTACTCCATTAAATGATAGAACGAAGCTGGTGAAGAACTTACCTCCCCTTATTTCAAGAGGGGAAAATGGATTTGGGTCCTCTGGAGAATAATAAAAATACGGTATCTAGTATATTTTTATATGTATTTTACTGTAAATAATTTTCAAACTGCTACATGTCAACTTATTAGTTATTAAATTTTCTAATTATTACAATCTTTGCTTAATATAGAAAAAAAATGCTATGTTCGCTAATAAGATGAAACAAAATATAGCACTCATAACTGCAAATTCAACAAACCAAGATTTTGTTTTTTCATATTTCCACAGATTTCTAATCCAATCAGAGTCTACAAACGTTCTATTTTGGTACATAAATCTAACTTTATAAAACAAAAACATTTCATTGTGCTCTTGGGGTAATTCCCTAATAAAAACTAAGTCTTCACCGAGGTCCTCCATTTGCATTGCATTCCAATCATTAGGCCACTGTATTTTTTTCTCGCTGTTCCGTGTTTCGCTATTATCGAAATCTAGAGCCAAAAAGGCTCGTTGCACACCTATTGGCTTTAGTATAACCAATTTATTGGTGATATTTGTAAGCTGAAAAAGCAGCAGAATTTTGTTAAATAATTCCATGATGGTATTTACCTAGCAGTGAAACGGTTGAATTACAAATGTTTACTTTTAAAGAACTCCCCGTTTTAAATTGAATATTTTCACATCAGGTAAAACGTTTATGTGGGGGGGAAGGGAAATCTGATTTGACAAACCAACAAGAATCAACAAGTATGCTTTTAATTTAAATGTCCCATGTCAGTTTGTAGATTCTTGGGCTTTATTGTAAATTGAGATAAAATTTTTTCCATCGCCGAGGTGACATCTTTGCTATTCTTCTTCTTTAAGGGTTCACACCAAATAAATTTTGAGAATACATTAATAACTACCAAAATATATTTGTAGCCTTTATTAATTTTTGCGTAAGGTATTACTTCTATAAGATCTGCCTGATAAAGGTCATTAAGTCCCCTAACAATCACTTTCCTTCGTTTAAAATTTTTTCTAATAGGTTTGTGCATTTCATTCACAATCTCTTCCTTAATATTAGTCATTTTTTGCTATGGGATACTGTAAAATGATTTCTACATACAAATTTGGACGCCCCAGTGTAAATATAAAATTAATCTTGTCCCCCTTATTTATATTTCGTCCAATGAGACCCCTCGATTGAACGGCAGCATCATCGTTAAGATACATTTCACAATCAGCCGGTAGAATGTCTATATTTTCAATTTTACCAGATACTTGAAAAATGTACTCATCTTGCTCATTCTCCAAAATATAGAATAACTTGTCTACGGGCGATTTATTTTCAACACCTCTTATATGTAAAACACATTTAGTGTGATGTGATGAAGGCTCCCTAATAAAAAATGGGTCTTTTGACGTTTCTGAGGTGATGGTAGTCCCCAACATTGTTGTAGTTGAGGGGTAGGGAGGGGATCTGGCTTTGAAAATATGTCTACCAAATTTATCTATCATGCTTGTGTACTGAGATTAGACTAAACACTAAATAATAAACACCACTATTTAATAATTTTAGCTTCTATCAATTCTTCAATTATAGACACCATCTCGTTTCCATGATTATCATTTCCAGCCACCTGGGAGGATAATAAAAGGCGCAGTCTGTTTACCAATTCGTTAGGATTATCATAATACACAAAATCCAGCGCCTTATTTGATAAATTAATCATTCCACCCTTTTTAGGCTGCTTAAAGGTTTGAACTTGCCTTAACGGTCTCGTGGGTGGAGGTGGTTTCGCGAAGCCATAGGTATTAGAACGCGAAATTGTACTCTTCAATATTTTCGCTTGAATTAAATATGGCTTAATTATTCTTCTATACTTTTCAGATGCTGAACCTTGAATTTGTTCATTTGGATCGAAATGACTGTGGTAGGCGTGTGTTCTCTTTATGATATCCATATAATGATCCAAATCCGTTTTGCTATAACCCGCCGGATCCTTCTTGAATAACAATTCATACAAACCTACGGTGCCTGGGTACGTTATAGAACCTACTTGCATATCCTTACCAATAATTTTCAGTTCTGAATCACCAATTTTAAGTTTCTCTAATGTAGTGTCATGAACTACTCCATATTGCCTATCATTATCTTTTTCCTCACCACGTATTGATATATCTATATAAAGCCGCGGTAAAGGATCATAACCTTCAAGATACTCTTCATAAGCTCTTGTATTTGATAAGTCTGCAATATATACGCGGACATTTTGTACCTCGCCGTTAATTGCATCATCACTACTATTTTGCAAATCCGCATCATTGTCACCTATAAAAGTATCTTCTAGAAAACTAACTCCAGTGGTGGGTAACTTTGGTAAATATTTATTGTAAATATTAACTGGAGACTTGATTATCGGAGGTGGTAATGTAGTTGAAAAAGATGGAGCCTCGGATGGTTCAACTTTTACCGCTTTTTCCATCTCAACATTTTTTAATAGCTTTTGTAGCGGTTCTGTGATGGGTTTGTAACTTTGTTCTAAGGTACTTTGAGTCTGGGAGAGAGATGACTTTAGGTCTCGTTACTTTTGTCTAATCGCCTCTCGACTTCTTATTAACTGTTCTGTTATTCGTTTATCCTTCATAGCTTATGATGCGGTAGAATTTACATAACTAAAATGTTGTTGATAAATTCGTGGTATATATTAAAATTTCACTTTAACATCGAAACCCTTTCTATATCTTCCATTATTTAGATCACTATCCTTATCTATCACCATAAAGCCATAAGCATCCTTCCAGCATAGGGAACATAAATCACGAAATTGCTGAAATGTCATATCCATGTTTACGTGATCATCATAAATATGTTTCAAATTTGTATTGTCTTGGTGGAAAATAATTATAAGATTTGCATTGTCCCTAATTAATTGCTTAGGAATGGATGAGTAGGTTTGACACAGATAAAAGCAATCTGTCAGTTTATGTCGCCCAAAGCAGAAATAGTCTCGCATAACGCTTTGGTTGCAAGAAGCAACATCATCGAAAATAATCACCGAATTTGGTTTAATGTCTTGTGGTGGAACTATGCTTTCACCATCTTCATGCTCCAAATAACCGATCTCCTTAATTGGTTTTATCAAGTCGCGAACATAAGCATATTTGGATTGGTACAGCGATCTGGAATATATATAAATGTTTTCAAAGCGAATACCATTACGATGTTCTAACAAGGTAATAATGACGTTAGTTTTACCACAACCAGATGGTCCAACTATTAGCGCCCTTATACAAGAACCGCCAAATAGCTTCCCATGTTTTCTAAACGTTGAAACGTTGGAACACCATTTATCTAAATTTGTAACTGGTAATGAAATATTCAATTTTTCAAACTTCATGTTTATGTGGTAGTGTGCGGAAAAGTGGTGTTTAACAACGATATTATCAACTATTTATAACATGTTTGAATTGTTCTGGTACATTTTAGAGGTCAAAAGTTTTATATTTCCAACACCATCCCTCACTTTAACGATTAGTGTTGTAACCACCTTCTTAATGAGCAAATCAAATTATATTATGCTCTTACACAACGCGCCCACCGTTAGTCATAGTAGAAAAGTAAGAAAGAGAGGTCGCGGTCTCTTAAACAAACTAATAAATAGTCTACCATTTGAGCTTCACATCCCCACCTATAGATTTTGTGGGCCGGGGACTAAGCTGTCTAAAAGATTAGCACGTGGAGATACTGGCGTCAATGCCCTTGATGAAGCGTGCAAAGCACACGATATAGCTTACTTCCAATTTAGTGACGTAAAAAACAGAAACGAAGCCGATAGGGTCTTGGCCGATACAGCCTATAAACGTTTCAAGGCAAACGACGCATCAATTAGCGAAAAAATAGCTGCTCTTGGAATAGTGGGAACAATGAAGGTTAAAAGTAAACTCGGAATGAGTATGAAAAAGAAAAAACGTAATCGCAAGCGAGGTAAAGGCGTAGGTGGCAGAAGAAAAGCAAAAATAACTTTTAATCAGGCTGTTCAAAAGGCTCGAAGTGGAATCCGCGGTATTGCTCCCACAACGGATCTTTTTAAAGTTGCTAAAAAGGCACTTTCATCAATAGGTACTAAAAGCATAGCTTTTCCAAAACGTAGAATAATTCCAATTCCAAAAGCGGGTGGATTTTTACCACTTATACCTCTATTTGCCGCATTGGGAGCCCTAGGAAGTTTGGGGGGAGGTGCTGCTGCAATTGCAAAATCTGTTGTAGACGCGAAAGCAACCAGAGAAAAATTAGAAGAGGATAAAAGACATAATGTGGCTATGGAGCAAGCTAGTGTGGGAAAAGGATTATATTTAAAACCCTACAAGGAGGGAATGGGACTTTACTTAGCGCCGTACAAAAAAAACTACCAGTGAAGCTACCACGCCGGGCTCTAACCAACATAGATTTAGAGAAATATGTCGAAAAATTAAAACTACCACATTTTCGTGGTATATTTATGAAAGATAAATTACCAAGCAAGATTAAGCGATATGAATGCGGCATTATCAACTTGGATGATTCATCAGGATCGGGAACTCATTGGACGGCATATGTGAAAGAAAAGGATTTCATCAATTACTTTGACAGTTATGGTAATTTACGACCACCAATGAAGTTAGTTCAATATTTTTATAGCGACGGTAGCTCGAATCAAATAAAATATAACCACGATAGGTATCAGAACTTTAATACGTATAACTGCGGTCACCTATGTCTTAAATTTTTGTATAATACTTGTAATTCATAAAATAAAATTTAGTATAGAAGATAATCTCTTTGTGAAATAATGTCCCTAACTTTTATATTTTCCGGCAACTCATCAGTTCTAACGTCCGATTTCAATCCCCCAATATATCTTGAGGATGAGTATGACTATGAAATTGGGTTAGTAAATTTTGAGACATTCAACACAATACCCAATATTGATGAAACAAATAACACATTTACTTATAACAACAGCTCTACATTAGCCATTCCAGTGGGTTCATATGAAATTGATGATATTATTAAGTATATTGAAAACAACGTGGACCCTTCCATTCTTATAAAAATTACGCCAAATCTAAACACCACTACCGTTTCTATTTCATCAAATTGTGATATTGATTTTACGAGTGACAATTCGATTGGAAATTTATTGGGGTTCAACAGACAAGTGATTAAAGCTGATATATTACACGAGTCAGACTTTCCCGTTCAAATTATTAGAGTAAATGCCATAAATGTTGATTGTAGTATTGCGGCAGGTTCTTATTTGAATAATAAACCAGTACATATAATATATCAATTCTTTTCAAATGTGCCGCCGGGCTATAAAATTATTGAAACACCCCAAAATATTCTCTATTTCCCCATTACGTTTAAAACTATTTCCGGTATAACTGTTAAAATGCTTGATCAAGATGGAAAACTAGTTAATTTTCGAGAGGAAGTGATTACGCTCAGACTACACTTAAGAAGAACAACTAAAAAATAGCATGGTGGTGCGTTACAATACTAGGCGGCACTTTTATAATAATAATAAAAGGTCGGTGATGGGAAAAAGTAAGATTAGTAAAAAGTCAAGCGTCCGCAGGTTAACACGTCAAAATAAAGAATTTTTACGTTCTTTAGGTTTTGAACTGTTGGTATAATGAATATTTTAGATGTAACAGAGACACCCCTGGTGGACAATTCCATCATTAGTCATGAATATCATAATTATCAACCGTTTGTAACTTCAAAGTATGATTATAATGATGAAATACGTATTCCCATACAAGAGTTGGATACATATACATTACCCAGTGAAAGTATTTTGTATATTGAGGGGGTTTTAACGACAGATACCACTCCAACAAAATTAAAATTCATAAATAATGGAATAAGTTTCCTCTTTAGAGAAATTCGATATGAAATGAATGGAATTGTAATTGATGCAGTACGGAACGTGGGTGTAACAACAACTTTAAAAAGTTACCTATCATTTAATGAAAATGAAAGTATTAAGCTGAAAAATGCTGGGTGGTTTCCCCATTTTGACTCAAAAAAGGATACTATAATATGCGACAAAAATGGAAAATTCAATGTATGCATACCCCTATCTATGTTAATGGGCTTCTTCGAGGATTTTAAAAGAATTATTTTAAATATGAGGCAAGAACTTGTACTTATTCGAAGCAATAATGATAAGGATGCGGTGACTAGTGCAGATCTCACAGAAATTCCCAAAGTCACTATAAATAAACTTTATTGGAAGGTCCCCCACGTATCTGTTGGATTACCGCAAGAATTGGCTTTAATGAAGCTTCTGGAAAGAAATATTGAAATTCCCATAGCATTCAGGAGTTGGGAGCTTGTTGAATATACATTATTATCCGAAACTACTACGCACACCTGGCCTGTGAAAACTACCACGAAATTAGAAACTCCAAGGCACGTAATAATTGCTTTTCACACTAAGAGGAAGAACAGTGTCACATCAATAATGAGCAACTTCGATAGCTGCAATCTCACAAATATTAGAGTATTTTTAAATTCCGATAGATTCCCATATAACGATTTATATTTAGATATGAAAAATAGCAAGTATGCTTCCTTATATGAAATGTTTGCGAGATTCCGTCAGTCGTACTATGAGAAACAAAACGAACCCGTTTTATCGCCTGAACAGTTCATATCTATCGCCCCCATAACAAATATCGATTGTTCGCGTCAAAAAGATTCCACCCAAATTGGTTCCGTGGTTATGCGAATTGAATTTGAAACGACTGAAAATATTCCCGCCGAAACATGTGCATATTGTTTAATTTTACACGATAGATTATTCTATTATAACCCACTAACAAAAGTTGTTAGACAAGCTTGAAGTACGCATGTCTGATAGATAACCATATTTATTACCACTGTTAATGTTATTAATAACAGTTCTTATTCGTTATTTATTGCGAGTAGCTGAATATGAGGTTGATACTGGATATTCAGTGCTTCATGGGTGAAAATAATGAATATATTGTGAAGGAGCTAGCTGCGTTTGATGGTATTAGAAGTGAACATTATATATTTCAACCACCTTTTGAGAAAAAAAATCTGTCAGCGGCGCTGTTAAAACAGGCTAAGTGGCTTACAAGAAATTACCACGGTTTAAAATGGGGAGATGGTTATACATCATACTATTATTTGCTATCGATTATTAAGCGCCTCATGGATCAAGCAGATGAGGTTTATGTGAAGGGGCACGAAAAGGCTAAATTCCTTGCAAAATATTCCACGAAACCTTCAACCATCATTGAACTAAAGGAAAAACCAGTTGTACATAAATTGGAAGCTAGATGTTTTTCACATAATATGAGTCCCTGTGTATGTGCATTAACCAACGTATTGTATTTTTATTACCATATTTTGTAAATTAATTAATAATATATCTTATAATAAATCCTACCTGTCTCAACTTGCAGCATTATTTTTTTTCATGGGTAGTATTAAATAAAACAATGAATATAATTTAAATAAATGAATTTTAATCATTACAAATATACAAATTTAACTATATTAGAGTGTTGAATAATGCCCATATGGTAAAGTATCTGTACTATCTTCTCTTAAAATTCTTTTATCATCAAACGGGCTTAACGCGAGTTTAAATTGCTTTACTGAATAAATTTCAGAAGATAAGATCTAATTAACCTCTGAGTCCTATAGATCTCTTTAAATTCTTTTAAACATGTGACGTAATCTTCAAATTTTATAGATTTTTGCACAATATTCTTTTTTAAACCCTTAACTTTTTTCATGTTATATATTTCACCACATTTAATACTATACATTTTCGAGCGCAAACCAACGAATTCGGTCATGATGTTTCCATTATTTTCATCTTTCATTAAACCAACCACCTTTTTATTTACTTGTGGAATAGAATATACATTATCCGTTTTGTAGTCACTCGTATCGAATTTGTTAAGGTTGTCTTTAATAATTTGATAGAAATCATCACACTGTACATCATATATTAAGCTGTCTGTATCCGTATAAAGTAATTTACATTTTTCTACACTAAATTTTTTCAACATAAAATTATAATGAAAGTCGTACACACATGTTTTGGAAATATCTAATATACACATACCCACATATAGGGGTTTATTGAATACTATTTCAGTTTTATTAAGCTCTACGGCCACCAAATTCTCATCAAAAATTGAGCTACTGTGAAACGTGGGACTGGATATGTAATTCTTAGCACCATATCTTCCCTCCCAAGATGTAAATAATTTTACAATGCGATGTTTCCTAATATTCTCCATTGTCTTACCAAACACTGCATTCAAAATTAATTTAAAGAGATTTTCTTCAAATTCATTATCTGCTCTTGCTCTAAGCAATGTATTTAAATCTACATATTCTTTCAACCAGGCTGATTATTTAAACTGAAGGACTCTATGTATTTTTGTTATTTCTAGACCACAATCAAGACACTGTTTTAGATTTCTATAGTGCATCGTATAACGCTCTTTGTTATATAAAGTAGTCATTAATTTAGGTAACTTGGAATTTGGGGGGATTCTATGCTCGGGACATAAAGGTAAATCTTTATGTAGATTATGAAGGTCTTTTGGGTAACTTAAATCAACCTCTAATATATAGCCTATACTTGAGTCATCTGGCACAGAACTTACATCGAAATTTTGGATATCTTCTACCCATTCAAATCCCCCATATGGCAAATACTGTGACATTGCCCACGCATAAAGCCCGTTTACATCAAAATAAAGTAGATACTCTGAGAGTTTATTTGGATCATAATTAGGCATATACTTATTATTTGCTTTTGCATATCAATTACAACATTGACTGACGCCACCACGAATTGAACGCTCTAAAAATAGAAGCATCTCCACGTCTTGTAGAAATTCTAACTTGACATTTGTGTATTTTAACATACAATCTAAGGTATATCCTGGAAGCGTATAATAATGTGCAGGGTCTAATCCATATGTATTTAGTATTTATTTATTTAATTAGATTGGGAATTAAGGTCTTAGGACCTATATAATCCTACAACAAAGGTGAAAAATAGAAAATTAATTAAAAAATCAAAATTGACATCCACAGTTATACAATAACTAAAAGGCAAACTATATCCTATAGCCAGAATTGGTGCACTACAGTCACAAAATAGAATATAAGAACACATATTGTCACATAGAAGCTTTCCACGCATCATAGTTTTTCTTAAAACTGTTCACTGAGGTGGAGTTGACAACCGCGGCAGGTAACGCGTTCCACTGAGAGAAAATTCTGTTGGAAAGAAAATTTTGCCGTGCTCTGCAATGAAACCTCTCTTTCGTCAGTTTCCAGGGATGTCCACGTAGTCGTTCATTGTGATTTAACGAAAAGATGTTCCCGAGTTCCACCCCAAAATTATTATTCAGCGCACGATATGTAATGATAAGATCTCCTCGTGAGCGTCTTTCACTAAACGATGTCATGTTAAGTTCTACCAATCGTTGCTCATAAGAAGGTCTTGTGGGTCTATACATTGAACGGGTGGCCTGACGTTGCACAGATTCGAGAAGTGTTTTGTCTCGAATCCAGTCCACACTCCAAACGGGTCCTGCGTATTCCAAGATAGGTCTCACGTATATATAAAATAATCTTATGAATTGCTGAGGAGATAATTCCGTAAATGTTTTGGTGAGCATGAATAGTGTTGATTTAGCTTTGTTGCATATTTTGAAAATGTGTGAAGACCAAGAAAGCTCCTCTGAAATCGTAACACCGAGGTCATTATGTGAAGACACTACTGTGATTCTATTTCCATCTATAAAATAGGGCAATCGAGGATTATCTTTTCCGACATGCAGAACCACACATTTTTGGGCATTTAAAGGCAATAACCATATCTTACTCCATGATACGATACAATCGAGATCCCTCTGTATTTGCATGTAGTTGCATTCTGGATTGTCATAAATTTTAGTGTCATCAGCAAAAAAGGACACGATAGACTTAAGAGGATGACAGATATCAGATGTATACAACAGAAAAAGCAACGGGCCTAGCACAGACCCCTGAGGCACTCCACTAATAACATTGTATTCAGAGGAAAGCTGATTACCGACACGAACACAGTAAGTCCTGTCTTTTAGGAAACAGCAAATCCATTCCAGTAGTAAACCGCGTATTCCCAAATGTTCAAGCTTAAAAATGAGGCGGTTGAAAGGAACACGGTCGAATGCACGAGAAAAATCAAGATATATAATGTCTATAGAGGTTTTATTATCTAAGGCTACGGTCCAATCATTTACACATCTCAGTAAATTAGTTACAACTGAGCGTCCAGGTACAAAGCCATGCTGATTAGTTGAAATCAAATTATTCTCTAATGCAAAGCTTAGCATTTTCTTCGAAATTATAGATTCCATTAACTTTGCAGGAACGGATGTTAGGTTTATAGGCCTGTAATTACTTGGATCGGTCTTGTCATCTTTCTTAAAAATGGGGGTCACTGAAGATTTGAGCCAAATATCAGGTACCGTACTGCTGCTGAACGATTTGTTCATAATAAGTGACAATGGTGTACAGATTGTGGTGGCACATGCTTTTAGCAGAAAAGATGAGATTCCGTCAAGACCAGGCGAAGTATTTACTTTAAGTTTGATTAAGAATTCCTTCACGGTATCTATATCAAAGAAAATATTTGACAATGATGAAGCTATTCGAGGAGAGTTAATTTGAGGGATGTTAGTATTATTGGGTTCTCGAGTGAATGATTCCTGAAACTTTAGTGCAAACATCTGAGACACTTGGAATTTGTCGTAACAAATATTACCATCATTATCCTTAAGTATAGGAGTGGATACTTTAGAACACAAAGACGAACGTACATATTTGAACAGTCGTTTAGAGTTGGAACTCGAAACAATGTATGTATTGAGACACCTTTGCCTGAAATTTTCAAATATATCTGCCAATAGCAAAACATCAGTTTTTAAATATAATTGAGTATATTCAGAAAGATTTGTAATTTTAAAAGCCGCCCAAACATTTTGAGCATGATTATAGTCATCTTCTGAAATATTATAATCATTTAATTTATTATAAAAATTTGCTATACTAGGAAGTACAGTTTCTTTTAAAACTTCCATTGAGGACATGTGTAATCATATGGATATATTCCTTTTCGAGTAAGCAACTTGAAACAATCATTATTTAAATGGGAAAATTCTTTTTTTAGTAGTTTTAAATCTTCTATTTTTAATATTGATGCTAATTTATCTAACGATGATGCTAGAAATCTAAAAGAATCTATAAACCTGAATTTAACTGGAGAATTTAAAATATGCTTAGTAAACGAAATGTATAATAATAATAATAATAATAATAATAATAATAATAATATCGTTTATTTGTATAAGTTATTGCACATGGATATAACAGTATACAGAGAACTAAATAATAGCAGTCTTAAATAAACAAAAAAGTTCTACCAATACTCCCTAACACAAAT
Source organism: Pogonocherus hispidulus (assembly GCA_963924545.1). Classification (NCBI taxonomy): domain Eukaryota; kingdom Metazoa; phylum Arthropoda; class Insecta; order Coleoptera; family Cerambycidae; genus Pogonocherus; species Pogonocherus hispidulus. The sequence continues at coordinate 43,258,935 of OZ004694.1, forward strand.
AAACACCAAAACAGTAGCAAAAGTAAACATACTTGTTCGCTACCTATTCGCCGACTTTATGATATAATTCAAATTTAAAATAAAATATTGAGGCAATTTTCCTACCTACCTACCACCTACCTACATCCTAATTCCTGTTTCTCTTACAGTAAATTCGAGAAAGTAATAAAACATACCTATACAAAAAATATATTATACTATACAGAGACGCACATATATACCAACATATACGCTCATTCATCCTTACATACATACAATATACCTTCCGGTACTAGTTGTAGTTTTTATTATTAATCAGGCTAGGACAGAGACAGTTTTATTTTCTAGTATAATATTTAAATCTATTACTTTATGCTCCCCTATTACGAAGGCGTATTGTTCCTTATTTTTTGCTAACAACGTAATATTGCCAGGAGACGATTGGGCCACATCTTTAATTAAAAGATGGCTGTCGTAATTACTTAAATTGTGAAAAACTATGGGAACTATGAAAGTGGTTTTATAATTTAAGTTACAGGTGGAATGGGCCCAACCCCTAAATTGACCAGTGAAATGTGAGTGGTCTCGAACGGGCGTATCTTCATCATTAAATGGTTTCGTGCAAATATGACAACGATTTGTTTTCTTTAATTCGCCATCATCCGCAGTAGAACAGTTTTCCATTGGAACCACAAATTTTAATTTTGAGTCGACAAATATTGCAATATTTTGAAGCTCCTCTACAAACCACCTTACGCAATCTAGACCAACATAACTTCTATAATAGGATAAACTCGCATCATAAGTGCAGTGAAAATAATAACCCACGGCAAATGCCTCATGTTTTTGATACCTCTCAGTTTTACTTTCCCTATTACTGCTATTGTTATCCACCGATTTCAACAGCGCTTCAAAATCACAATAAACAACAAAAGGAACGGGTTCTTTATATTTAAAATTTTTGAAGCTTAAATACTTTTCTTCAGGAAATGAAATTTTACACGTATTAATTTTTGCGCAATCTACCTCATGTTTCTCTAATTGCGTCTGACTTCGAAAGTAATTTAGACACCTATCGCAAATAAATATTGCACTCTTATTTTTTGTAAGTTGTTTTGAAAGCAACCTTGATAGGCTTTTAATCCAAGTGAAGTGATATTTGATCTCAAAATTTTTTTCATTCTTCGCACGATTATAATCACCATCTGGAAAATATTTGTTTTGAATCATAGTAAGTTAACATGTTTTAACTGTTTTTGCTTTGAAACATATGCGGGAACCACAGAATACTCATTTTTATTTAACTTTAATGTATATACATTAACTGAAATAGTATTTAATTTCTCAAATTTTGGAATTGGTTCGATAGTCACTGGGAAACTGATTCCAGTAAAATTTAAAACATTGTGAAAATCGGGGTATGAACTTATACGTTCCGAATTCTTTTTTGAAGGGTATAGACAGCTTACAACGGCATATGCAAAACAAAACTGATCTGTATTTTTAACATTTATCACTGCTTTTTTTAATTTAATTTCATGAGGTAGTTCTATATAAGACGTACCCCCATTAGAAAATTCATATTTATTAATATTGATTTCCAAACTCTCAATGCGGTTGAGTGTCAAACCACTCTGACCCTCTTGAAATTCTGCCAATTTATTTATTATTTTATCACTAATATTATGCTGGTACCACGTTGATAAGTCAGTCCCCAAATCTATTAAATCATTTTTTGTATTAAAATATTTAAAATGGCTGGATTGTTTATTCTCATCGATATTTTCTTTAATAAACTCACAGCATAGAACTGCATTCACTTTAATCGTTGGGTCTTTTTTTAATTCTTTTATAATTCTTGGTTTAAATAGATAAAATGAATCCTTCAAAAATTCAAGTGGATCAGTATGAAGCAAATTAATTACCAAACCACTACGAATACGACTCGAAAACGCAGATTTTCCATCTTCCCACCGAATTCGCTGGCTACGCTTTGGTGTTTGTTTAACTTTTTTATTTTCAGACAACCCACCACCCTAATATATATTATCTAAAGTCCTGAAAAATTGCCTATATTTTCTCAAATGACCAATATTTGTTTGAACCTTAACTTTGAGTGGATATGCAATATCAGCGTTTAAAAGAGCATTATTGAACAGTCTAATATTTTTATTACAATAACCTATGTATTTCAATAAATCATCATTGTTAACATTACCCTTAGCCTGACTTAAATTTAAAAATATTTCATGGATGTTCTTAACTATATTGTCACTTAATTCATCCATGCTTTTGCGATAATTAATTATTTTTTACAAACTCAATTGACACAGTTTTGGAAAAATTGTCTCTATCTATATCTTTCTCACCGCGACTGATGAGGCTGTAGCGACGGTTTTCAAACTCCCCCAAGTGGTCTTCTATCTGCGATGTTATCCTTTTCGGCAGGAACACCTGACAGTTATCCAATTCGGCTACCAATCCTCCACCATATTTAGAGGTAACTTTTTTAATTCGACAGATTGGAAATCTTTTCCCAACTTCAAGTTTCTTTAGCGGCTTTGTGGGTTTGTAGGCTAAAAGAGATTTTTCATTAATTTTTGATAGATCCATTTCGTTGTTTTCTAGAAACAAGCGCAAAAAATCAATTCTATGTAATCACAGTTTGGAGATGAATTTAACTTGGTAAAAAGTTCAACTTGATTTTAAATATTAAAAGTAAAGATAACACTTACCAATTTTTTGATTGTTAAATAATATTATATTTCAACCAAAGATTACTTGTGGAACTAATAACTTGAAGATGTGAAGTCAATGATGTATATTAAGAGTTTCTGCTATGACAAGGAAGTGAGCCTGCTTTTATATGGAGAGAAAGACATACATTAACCTTCACACAATTAATTATGCACACATGTTTCTACAACACCTTTGTGGGCATGGTGGAATGTTAACCTTAATATTTTAAAAAATACTATCCTTGTGTAACTACCTCGTTTTATAATAAGCTCATACATTCTCTTTTCAATGCCTTGGTTGTTATGTTAGGTGAAGGGGTCTTAGCCATCATATTTTAAAAATACCTTATTTTATTATTATTACGTTATGTGCGATACAGCCAAAATTAGTTATTTGGGTAGTGGAATTGTAATATATTGTTAGTGTTGGCCCATATTAATATTAAAACTATTTATGAACCATCTGGTACCCCCCAAATATATATTGGGTAGTGGAATTTGGGTATATTATTTGCTGTTAAACAAACTGAGCTAGAATCCATATGGACCTTTAAATGGACCGTGGAGTGGCCGCCCAAATTAGATAAAATATATTTCCTATACTTAGTAGAAATATATTCAGATGGTATATTACAAAGGTGCTCATCATCCCCGAATTTGGGTAGGAACCCCTGAGCCGGAAAAATTTGACTATTTATTTAAGTTTGACTCATCTTACTATTGGGCATCATCTATTTGAAGATATTTCCACTAGGGAACATCCATCAAAAGAACCCCACGTTAAGATATTGCCGAATTTGAGTAGGACCATTGAGCTGACGAAATTTGGCTATTTATTTAGGTTTGATCCACCCAACTATTAGGTACCATCTATTTGAAGATGGTTCGACTAAGGAATATCCACTAAAAGGACCATGCGCCGAGCAGGACCACTTGAGCTGGAGAAATTTGGCTATTTATTTCGGTTTGACCCACCCAACTATTAGGTACCATATATTTGAAGATGGCCCCACTATGGAACATCCGCCAAAAGAACCCGCTGCTGAGTTATAGTCAAAATTTGAGTTACAATCCGCATTGCCTATCTACTAACTGTAATCTATTATTCTGAATCGTATTGCTGCTCACCGTATAAGGTGACAAAAACAGAAGAAAAATTACTCCTCTGACCACGCCTAGATAGTTTACCTAAGATCCAGGTAAATCCTGATTTTAATTATGTATAAAATATAATTACTTCATAATAACAATAAATCGCTATTAACGTATTTTTCTACTAACTAATCATCTCAAATAATAATGAAAGCTAATAAACTACATTTCGCATCAAAATTAATGCACCACTTAGAAAAACCGAAAAAGTCAAACTGAATTTACTGGTGCACCGTCAACCCGCTTTCGATGAATTGTTTTTTAAATTGTAGCCTACTCCTCAGCAAAGACACTATGGTAGTGTCTCGTATTAGAATTTCAATTTTGAGCATACACAGGGTGTTACAATGAAGTAAAGTTTTTTTCATGAACTTTGCAACACCATGTGGAATGCTGTAATTAAAACGGTCGGTGTGTACTGATGTCAGACTGTAGCCCCATTTTTTTCGAAGCTTTTACTTCTTTTTTGAACCCGTTATCTCTATTATTAAAGGAGATACACAACTAAAATGAGTAGTAGTAGTAGTCTGCAAGTACAGCTTAGTACCACTCATAATGTCCATACAAGTGTATCCACTGTAAGAAGACATTTTGCAGAACTGAATTTAAGTTTTAGAATTCCAGCCACAGGACCGAAGTTAAACGTAAACCATCGTAGAGTGCGATTACAATTCGCTAGAGAGCATGTGAATTGGAACTTTGAAGACTGGGAGCGCGTCTTGTTCACTGTTGAGTCCAGGTTTTGTTTATACAGTCCCGATCGACGCGTAAGGGTGGTCCGACAGCCAAATGAGCGTTACTTTCAATGTAATATTCGGGAGACGGTGACATTTAATGGAGGTTCTGTAATGGTTTGGGGAGGAATATCCAAGACAGCTCGTACAGAGCTAGTTTCTTTACGTAGAGGTTCTCTGACCAGTGCACGATATATTGAGAAAATTATCCGACCATGTTGTCCCTTTTGTCCCAAATATTGGCAATAATTTCTTATTAATGCAAATGCAAGGCCGCATGTTGCTCGTATACTTTAGGAATATCTACAGGAGGTGGGCATTGAAACGCTGGACTGGCCTCCTTGTAGTCCAGATCTCAATCCTATAGAAAACATTCTGAGAGAAACATGGAACAATATTGACCAAGACCAGATTACGCATTTGATTTCAAGTATGAGTAGTAGATGCCAAGAGGTTATTAGAAGTAGAGGTGGAAGTTCACGGTATTGATTTCCTTCGTCCGTTTTGTTGATTTTTCTTCTTGTTATTAAATTACTATAATACTGCATTTTCAGTTTAGTTGTGTATTTCCTTTAATAATAGAGATAGCGGGTTCAAAAAAGAACGAAAAGGTTCGAAAAAAATGGGGCTACAGTCTAACATCAGTACATACTGACCGTTTTAATCACAGCATTGCACAGGGTGTTGCAAAGTTCATAAAAAAAATTTTACTTCATTGTAACACCCTGTGTATGCTCAAAACTGAAATTCGAATAAGAAATACTACCATAGTGCCTATGCTGAAGAAGTAGGCTACAATTAAAAAAAAAATCATCGAAATCGGGTTGACGTGCGCCAGGAAATTCAGTTTGACTTTTTCGGTTTTTCTACGTGGTGCGTTAATTTTGATGCGAAGTGTATATATAAGTATATATCAAATAGGTAAAATAACTCACATCTGCCTACTGTGGAAGCCTGGAACACTCTCCTTTGCCTTCCTAATTACACCGACGGGTTTGTTTGCTTTTGGTGGGGCTACCGTTTACTAGCCAATCAGCGTTTCCAGCGTATTATATTCAAAAATTGAGAACTTAGGCCACCAGGAATTAGGTTAGTGTTTTACGGGGTGCATAATAGTCAACCTCATGGAACGAACTTAAAAGGTACGTTACAGACTGCAAGATAAATTTATATGTATCAATAGGAACTATTTATTTATAGAATTCTGAAGAAGCATAAATGGAAACCATTTTCTTTTATCTTAATACATCATTTACAACCTGACGATTTGCCACAACGTGTAGCGTTTTGCGAATGGTAGTAGGTATGGCGAGGGTTCAGCCTGGGAACCAAAATGCGGGGGCGGTGGCGGCGACGTCAACATCAAAGGAAGCCGCCGCCCCCGCACCCGGCAAATAGGGGGCGCCGTCTAGACCAAAGACCTACAATTCAGAGGGGGCCCCCAACTGTCAAAATGAAAAATGGGGCCCCCAACTGTCAAAATGGCGCTCGCAGCTACCTAGACCAAAGACCCATAGACCTACAAATCAGAGGGGCCAAAGACCCATAGACCTACAATTCAGAAGAACTACAAGCCTCTGGGGCCCTCAACATAACCTCAAAGCCATAGCGCCTTATGGGCACGGTTCTAAAGCAGAAAGCTAAAGGAGGTCGCACACGGCGGCGCATTGCTACGACACATAATGAATTTACGTTCTAAGAGCGAAAACGGCCATTCGGGACTCAATATTTGAATTCAAAGTATATAGGTGTGTTGCCCAGCTCGAAACAAGCCAGAATCCGTCTACTTCCGGTCTCCATTTCCGGTCTCTCGAATCACATGATGTGGGGTATCAAACGACTCGTCTCAATGTGTAGAACACTAATTTAGCCAAATTTACGTTCTAAGAGCGAAAACGGCCATTCGGGACACAATATTTGAATTTAAAGTACATAGGCATGTTGCCCAGCTCTAAACAAGCTGGAATCCAGCATAAAGTGGCCACTTCCGGTCTCCATTTCCGGTCTCCCGAATCACACGATGTGGGGTATCAAACGATTCGTCTCAACGTCTAGAACACTAATTTAGCCCTATTTTCTTTCTAAGAGCGAAGACAGCCGTTTGGGGCTCGATATTTGAATTTAAAGTATATAGGCAAGTTCTCCGACTCGAGACAAGCTAGAATCCGTCTACTTCCGGTCTCCATTTCCGGTCTCCCGAATCACATGATATGGGGTATCAAACGACTCGTCTCAACGTCTAGAACACTTACAAATTTACGTTCTAAGAGCGAAGAAAGCCGTTTGGGGGCTCAATATTTGAATTTAAAGTATATAGGCAAGTTCTCCGACCGATCACCAACACAGCCGACACCAGCGTGATATCTCATTATTATTAAATGCAAACGAACTCATATAACTTAACCTAACTTTTCGTGGAACAAGCACGACCGACCGATCACGAACACAGACCACTGTAGACTGCATGTATGTAATATAATATAATAAATATCTAATTATCTCCATACTGACGAGAGCAACGACAATTTAAAACCTAACCTAACTTTTTGTGTGGAACAAGCACGACTGATCACCAACACAGCTGACACTGGACTTACGACTTGTAACAAAATATTTAAAACAAGCACGACTGATCCACCAACAACAACAACGACGACGAACTCATACAACTTAACCTAACTTTTTTTCGTGGGACAAGCACGACCGATCTCGAACACAGACCACGGTAGACTGCATGTATGTAATATAATAATAGTACATCATGATTCTAAATATTAAAATCTAAATAATAATATAAGTTTGCAAGTTCCTTATCAGCATGTTACCGGAGGTTCCTTATCAGCTCGCTAACGGAAGTTGCTTATCTGCAGGTAATGAGGTAAGCGTATAGGTCTACATAAGCAAAATAGCACAGAATTTGAAATTTTATACAGTGGCGTTGCATAAAAGAGGGATATTTATTAACAAGTAGGCTCATAGGAGGGGTTTGAATTTAAAAATTAAAAGCATATGTTGAAACCCGGAATCGAACCCGGGGCCCTATAGATTTTCAGTCTACCGCTCTCCCACTGAGCTATTTCAACTATAAATAATAGTAAATAAAACTAAATTTAAAATTTAATATTATATTTATTAATCGTCATTATCGTCGTCCTTTACAATATTGAATTTATTGATATATTCAGGAGGTAGAAACATTTTAATATCCAATAAATAGCTTTTCATACCGGCTGCTATCATCTCGCGACAAAACTTTTGAATGCTAAGATTTCCATCTTGAAATTTATCGCACAAGTCCAGACAATGTTGGTACTTTTGTACAGTTCTTCGACACTCTGCATATCTACTCTCGGCATCTTGGGTGGATTGCATATCATACACGCTATCATGACGTTCGCAGAAAATTAGATCCCTCAGCTCATCACGTATCCTTTGGATGGCAGTTGGTAAGTCTTGGGCTTTGGTCCAGTGTTGAGAAGAATAAAATAACCACATATTTTAAGTTTTTCCACGTGTAACAACGAGGCTAATGGCTGTTTTTAGTAGCAGTAGAGACGAACAAACTGTTATATAGTACAACAAACCAGTTACTGATTGCTGAATACACTCTTTAGGAACAATGGCAGCTGCTGGCGTAGTAGTAGTAGTAGTGGGAATATCAACACAGGCGCTCTTCATCTCGTACCAGTCAGTGTCACCCATAGTAGTATCTCGAAATCGGATTCTGAATTTATATTGGCGGGTAGAATTTGACATCGGGGCTATTAAAGTTGGTATATTATGTAGCGAAAATGTTAACAATTTACGCACAGTGGTATTTTGCTAGTCACTCATATGCAACCATGACTCCACCTCTGTATTACCAGTTGCGGATGATACTTTAAAACATTGGTGTCACATTGTACTTTTGCAAAAGAGAGGGGGTAACTCCATAAATTGACAGGACAGACCAATTTCAGGGCTTTTTTTCGGTGTAAATCCGCAGGTGAGATACTTCTGTTATTGAATTTCATTTTCTATATATTGATTAATTAATTTATTATTTGCTATTATTATATTTGTGGTTTATTCAGGGCATAGTGTTACTCAGTAATTATATTTGGTATTTTTCTACTTTTACACAAGGATACGTGTACGGTTTTTTTTATTAAGGTTCAAAGCCACGTGTTGGCTTCAGTTTTTAGGGCGTCTGATTGATGCCTTCTATATATATTATATTAGTACTTTGAATAACTAAATATCGCTGTAATTTCGTTTTGAATTCATGTCTTTATGACTACCATTTTGTGGTAATTTTGGAGTTCAAATCAAGTTTAAGACTACAAGGCATTTGACCTTTCAGTTCGATTTTTTATTAAGGTTATTTAACCGCTTTGCAGGAAAATCTATAACTCGGGGCAATTGTTAGTCTATTTGTGATATTAAAGGGATTCAAAGTCATTTAGTTATATCTCTGATTGGAGATAGGTTATTTTTTTACTGAGTATAGGCTAAGGTAATAAACCCCAAATAATTTCATGTTTAATATTTTTTATCAACAAGTATCTCTCCTGATCAAGTTGCACAAAGCCATTAATTTGATTTGTATTTCTATTAATTAAAATTGCATAGATGTAATACATTTGTTTAAAGTTTAGGCAATTTTAATAATTATTTTTGTTAATATTTAACAATCTGTTAATATTCAATCATTTACAATAATTAATTTATAACCCAGCCAGTTAGTGAATGTTTATATATTTCCTTTTCAACCAGCAAGGTCACTAATAGGTTTTTGTTCACATTGTAATTTTTTTCATAAGTAAAAGAAATAATTCCTCATAAATTCTTTTAGGAACTAATTAACAGTTCATGTATTTAATTAACTACATAGTATATTTGTTATTTACTATTACTAAACTATTATTATTTCATTTGCAAATTTTGGATAATTTTATTGCAAATTATACAGGGTGATTCCTGTTTGTCTTTTATTTCATTTAATTGTTTTCATTACCTAATTTAAATTTTTAATATCACAGTTGTGTTTGTTATCACAGCAAGATTGTCTACTGAGATTCTACTTTGTTAAAGTAGAGTTTGTATTTATTCTATGATTTTGGTTTAACACATTTACTATATTTCATGAGAACATCTTGGCTTACTGGAAGAGAGGAATCTTCAGAAATTTTAACTCCACCACTAGGAACTGGAAAGGACAAAGTTGCTGATATCCAACGTCTCAGAACATACCAACCAAACGCTAGCTAGCCCATCTATTTTGGTTGCAGACTGCAGTAGGTGCATAACTGTTGCCCTTTGGAGAGTCCTAATCTACCATTGTTAAGGATATATTTTGGTGAGAGTTAATCTGATTTCTTCGAGGCCAGAGAAATATATTTGTTTTTGTGTAAACCAAATCAATATCTGTTACCAGCAAGTTTTTGTAAAGTCATTGTTGCGTGGTAACAACCACAAATATAGTAGTTTAATCCATATTTAATACATGATCATTATTCTTTGATTCATCACATTAATTGTACATATCCTGCATCATTTTTTTTAACTGTAATATATAATTATTTTAATCGACTTGTTTAATTTCATCAAACATTCATTATTTTATATTAACTCATATTATTTATCATTGTCTATTTAAAATTATCCTGGCGCTCCAACAGGATAACTTAAAATAACATTTTTTCTTCCTACGAACCGACACCTAACCGACAAGCTAAGCCGGAGCTAATGTCAGTAGTTCCTGGTGGATTAAAGCCAATTAATTTCCACTAGGTTCATTGCACATAAATGGCACACAAAACGTGGGGCTTTTGTATATAAATAGCACACAAGTGTGTAGCTTTTGTTCAAAAATAATAAATTGGCAAATAACATCAAGTGTTGTTTTAAGTTATCGGGTACTTTTATAGTTAATGTTGGTGGAATAGAACAAGTTTACAGATAGTGAACATTTCTTCTGGCCACAAAACCTTGTTGATAATTTTTTTGTGATTGAATTTTATTGGTGATTGAATATTTTACGATTTTATATTTTGAAAGATAACAAAGATTATCTGGAATTTTTATGAGTTTCAAGATATTTATTTATAAATTGAAATTAGAATTTCCTATATATATATATATACATACAGCTGGTATAATTCAATTATCGATTTTGTTTCCATACCTTTTATAATTTTATTTTAAAAAAAAAACTTTGAGATCTACGGTGGAACAAATAAGGAATTGCTTGTGGGTGAATAGAACGTATGCCATTAACCATATTCTGTTTTTTGATAAATTTTTAGATTCGACCTTTACCGTATAGTCTTACCGATTTCATTTAAATTTATTTAGATTTTTTTTCCATGATGGATCCTCATTACCTTAAAACTAAAGAAATATCTTACGAATTACGTATTAGACACTTAGATTATTCTGGTTCAGTCGATGCTAAAAGGAAACGTTTACGTGGTGTACTCGCTCAAGAGAAAGCGAACCGTATTTTGCAAAGACATCCATTAGTAATCCTCTGCCTTATGCAGAAGATGTACTAGAAATCACCGACACAAAGGATGATCTAAAAGTGTTAATAGATGATTTTTTAGGTGATGGAAGCGATAAGACATATAGACAAATATCCGCTCGGTTAACACACTTAGTAGGGCGTTTTGATAGATTAAACGTAACCGAAGATGTGGATGGTACTGTGGTTGTCGAGTTGCAAAATGAGATTTTAGATTTGGAAGGAGAATTGGCCTCTAAAATCACGCCTAAATCCTCCACTTCTCCACCCATACGGACTGGTATTTTACCAGCTTCCATTATGCCTGCGACACCGAACAAGTTTGTAGCTCCATATAAATGGAACCTTAAGTTTTCTGGGTCAACCAAAGATTCTGTTCTCGCGTTTTTAGAGAAAATAGAAATATTAAGTGAAGCCCGAGGTGCTTCAAAAATTGATTTATTTACCGCTGCTGGAGATTTCTTCGAAGGCACTGCTTATATCTGGTTTTTACAGAATAGGTCCAATATTAATGATTGGGATACGTTAGTAACTAAATTAAAAAATGATTTTCTTCCTTACACCTATGAGGATGAGTTAAATCGAGAAATAGACCGTAGAACAATGGGTCCTACCGAACGTATAATCGCCTTCATAGCGTGTATGGAAAATTTATTCAGTCGACTTAAAACCAAACCTAATGAGCTAGAGCGAATAAATAAAATCAAGAAAAACTTACATCCTTATTATATATCTAGATTAGCTTTGGTTGAACCGAAAACTGTAGAGGAACTTACTAAATTTTGTAGACAATTGGAGGAGTCTCGAGCTTGGTCGGATCGTTATGTTCCCCCTAGTAGGAATTCTGTAGGTTTATTAGAACCAGCTTTAGGGTATGCAGCTAGTGAACCATCTACCTCTAAGGCTACTTTTGTTCGTCCTTTTAATCGTGCAAACATTGCTACTGTTTCTTCGCCTAGATGCTGGAATTGTAATTTAGTTGGGCATACTTTCCAAATTTGTAGGAAACCCAAAACTATTTTTTGTTAGAGATGTGGACTTAGTAATTTTACCATGTCCAATTGTAGTAGGTGTCAGGCAAAGAACCAGTTATCAAAAAACGTGGTCAGTGGTGGCGTAAACCTGGACGTCGTCACCAACGAGTCAAGTCCAGCCGTAACACCCTCCACTTCGCACGCAACTATGAACCTGAACAAAAACAAGGGAAAGGGCTAAGGCAAAAATTCACGACAATAAAATCATCTGTTTCAGAGTGGAACAAATGGTTAGCAGTCGTAAAACAATTTTTTAGTTCTAATTCTAATGTTTCTCTTAATAGTACAAATCCCATTTTTGTGAGGAAACCTAATGATACGCGTCCTTATGTTTATGTTCAGATTTATAATAATAACATGTTAGCTTTAGTAGATAGTGGGAGTAATTCCTCGATATTAGGATCTTTAGGTATGACCCTTTTGCGATTAATGAATTTTACTATACAGCATGATAGTAATATACAGGTCACCACAGCTGATGGTCAGTCTCAGGAAGTTTTTGGTTCTGTTGTGCTTCCGGTAACTCTAAATGGTGTTTCTAAATCTTTAAAATTATTAGTTATTCCTTCATTAAAACACTCTCTAATTCTCGGAATTGATTTCCTTCAAACTTTTAAAATTAATATTGATTTTAGTAGTCTCACTTACGTCTCTCAGACTTCTACTCTGTGTACAGTTAACACTATCCAATCTACATCTGATCTTTTGACTAACCAAAGGGAACAACTGCAGAAGGTTATTAATCTTTTTAAATCTATTGCACCTGCCGATAGAATCGGTCATACTCATCTCATGACTCATACTATTGACACGGGAGATGCTTTACCTATACGGCAGCAACAATATCCTTTGTCTCCTGCTATGTCTAAACATCTTAATAAGGAGATCGATGAGATGCTCCAACTTAAAATTATACAACCTTCTCAGTCTAGCTGGTGCAGTCCTCTTTGGTTGGTTCCAAAAAAAGATCCTGGCAAATTTAGAGTCTGTTTTGATGGTCGTAAACTAAATCAGGTTACTGTTCCTGATGCCTATCCTATGCCATTAATTGATACTATTTTAAGTAGATTGAGAGATGCTCGTTATATCACGTCAATAGACCTAAAAGCGCTTTCAATCAAATTCCATTAGATCCCTCTTCTAGGCCTAAAACTGCATTTGCTGTGTATGGCCGCGGGTTATTTGAATATCGTGTTATGCCATTTGGGTTATCAAATAGTCCTAAAACTATGGTTAGGTTGATGGACCAGGTAATAGGACCTTCCTTAGAGCCTTTTGTTTTTGCATATTTAGACGACATAATCATCGCTACCCCAGATTTCCCTACTCATATCGAGGTTTTAAAGAGAGTATATGATCGATTGAAATCGGCTAATTTAACTGTTAATTTTGAAAAATGTGAATTTTGTAGACCTTCTTTATCATATCTAGGATTTGTTGTTGATTCTCAAGGATTAAGAACAGATCAATCTAAGGTTGATGCGGTCATTAATTATCCTGTTCGTAAGAATACGACAGAGATAAAAAGGTTAATTGGTTTAGTTAGTTGGTACCGTAGATTTATTAAAGATTTTTCTTCGTTATGTTCTCCTATTACGGACCTTCTTCATGGTCGTAAGAAGGGTCAGGCAATTTCCTGGACATCGGAAGCTGATAGAGCTTTCGAAATAATTAAGGAAAGGTTAACTACAGCCCCTGTTTTAGCTAGCCCCGATTTTACAAAACAATTTCATATACAGTGTGATGCATCTGATACGGGAGTAGGTGCTGTTTTATATCAAACGACGATGGCATTGAACATCCTGTAGCGTACTTTAGTAAGATGTTAAACAAATGTCAGCGCTCTTATTCCACCACGGAAAAAGAACTCTACAGTGTGATCCTCGGAATCGAGGCCTACAGAAAATATGTTGAGGGTACTCATTTTATTGTAGAAACCGATCATTCCTCTCTCCTGTGGCTTCATAGTCTTTCCAACCCTTCAGGACGTTTGGCAAGGTGGGCAGTAAGGTTATCGCAGTATGATTTCGATATTGTACATCGAAAAGGTTCTTCAAATGTTGTTGCAGATGCCTTATCTCGCTCTATATCCGAAACCGCTGTTCTAGATGTCTCCACTTTTAACAAAGACAAATGGTACCTTACTATGATAAAACGAGTCCAAAGTAACCCTGAGAAGTATCCTTCTTTTCGTGTGGAAAATAACATCTTGTATAAACATATTTTTTCTCCTAGCCCCTATTGTTAGTAATTTGTCAGACTGGAAAATTGTAGTACCTAAACCTAATCGCACTGATATTTTTAAGTTGTATCACGATAGTGAAACAGCAGGTCATTTTGGTATATCTAAAACCTTATCCCGAATTTTGGAATTGTATTATTGGCCTGGTTTACGTAAAAGTGTTTATAATTATATAATAAGAGTACAAATTTACCTGTAGCTGGTTTAATGGGATCTTATAAAAACATAAATTTTCCTTTTCAGTTAATATCTGCGGATTTTCTAGGTCCATACCCTAGGTCAAAACATGGTAATCAATATCTTTTAGTTGTAGTGGATTGGTTTACCAAATTCGTATTAGTGCATCCCATGTCCAAAATTACTTCCAAAGGTATTATAAAATTTTTAGAAAATCAAGTTTTCCTTATTTATGGTTGTCCTCAAATTTTTTTATCGGACAATGCGAGTTATTTTGTTAGCAACTAAATGAAAGCTTTTATGGATAGTTATAAAATAACTATGTGGTTAACTGCCAAGTATCACGCTAGAATTAACCATACCGAGCGTTGTAATAAAGTTATTTTAACATCAATTAGGTCGTACATTCATGGTAATCATAAAAACTGGGATGCTTCAATCCATAAGGTTGCACAGGCTATTAGGTTAGCAAAGCATGATGTAACGAGTTATTCTCCAGCATTTTTAACTTTCGCACGCAACATTCCTTTATCTGGAGATTATTATGGCAAAATTGCTGAAAATAACACCAATATAGTTACCATAAGTAATAAAAATCAATTAATTAATGACCTACAGGCCTTACCTGAGTTATATGTCGATGTGCGGAAAAATTTACATGATGCTTATGTTCGTAATGCTAACCAGTTTAATCTTCGCAAACGTGATGTTCGATTTCACGTTGGAGATAGAGTTTGGAAGAAAAATTACACACTGTCGAGTAAACCAAATGATTATTCTGCTAAACTAGCTCCTAAATATATTCCTTGCTTAATTAATAAAGTTATTTCAAATTTAGTTTATAATCTTAAAGATACCGATGGAAATAATTTAGGGAATTATCATGTAAAAGACCTTAAACCAGACTACACTAATTTGGATTCAGACGATGAACCCCAATCTGAGTACTCTTCCGATTCGGAACAGGAGACTAATCAATAATTTTTTCATTTTATATTTTTTTTTCTAAGAAATTTGTTTGGCTTGCATCATTTTTTTGTTTTTGTTATTTCGATGCAAGGGTTGTAGGGTGGGAACTATTTTGTCTGTTTGTATATGCTCCTCATTTTGAGTAGAGATCGAGAATTAGTAAATGTCTAACTTAGGTAATCGTAAGTATTGCTATGGTCAACTTTGGTGTCAGAATATTTTATTGTATTTTATATTTATTCTCTTTCTGACATATATATTTATTTGAGGTATGGCAATCTGTTCCTTTCAGTATTTTACTAGTTTTCCCATATACAAATAGAAATATTACAAATAACATCGTAATTTTTTGTTTATATTTTTTTTATGGCTTATTTTTATCCCTATTTATTTCCGATCTATGAAGGAATTATAAGGTGAAACTTTAATCTTTTCTAGCTAGCTGTACATACTTCTCATATTATTTTACATTGAATTAAATTAAATAAAGAAATTAGAGAATGCCTGAGCTTTGTTGCAATAAATGGTTTTATCAAAAAAATTTTGGGTGTCTGAATAATACCTATCTTTATCTTGTGTTATCCGTGTAGACCATGGATAAATATTACATCTGTCTTTATTGGGACATTCCTAATTTCTATTTCTTATGTACAGATAGATAGTCGAAAACTAACATCGTCATCTTTCATTTTTATTATTATTTTTCTTCCGTTTCTGTACTCCTATGGAATTTGTTACTTATTATTGATTAGTATTTTGTACTTTTTTGTATCTTGTAAACAATTGCCATTTTCCTATCTTATTATCATATGTTGGCAAATTTTACAATTAATGGTTTATATCGTATGTTGAGAACACAAGTTGGTTTAAACCATCACAAATTAAATTCCATAGTTATATTGTTGTAATCTTGTTATTTTATTTTTTATGTTAAAAACTACCTACATTCTACCTACATTCTACTTAGGTACCTATTTCTTCTTTTACATATTTAAATCTTGCATGAGCTAAGTTTTTGGTACTCACTGTGTAGGTTAGTGTGGTATAAAGAACTTAAGTTTATGTGAAGGTTTTTATTATTTTTTCTTCTATTGATAACTTCTACAGTTTATATCTAAATACGTCACTGAGTAGGTCAATGACTTGTGTTTTTTGGGTAAACGGATAGATGAGCATCTCTTGATTTATATTTTTTAGTTACCACATGTTTTGAAATACCATTACACGGTGGCTCAAATAATTATTTTCATAAATATTTAGTAATATACCTAGGTACCTATACCTACTTAACATAAAAATATGTTCCTACTAATGGAAAATTGTTTTTGTTTGATCTGTTGCTATGGGGAAGGACATTATATTGACTGTTGAAACAAAGACGAGACTTCTCTTGACTTTTCGAGTTGTGCACTTTGTTTCCCTATCATATTCAATCTCATTGACCAAATTCATAATTTGTTCTTTCACAGTGGAGGCAGTGATAAACAAGGATATTTTCCTGAATAATTCACACGGGCTGTGATAACCTTTTTACTGTCTTGCTATTATATATGTTTAGTATTTAGGGACTAGGAAGGTATTGGGACAGGCAAATTTTGGGAGCACGTATTTTGCTGCAGCAATGCAACATTATAACTTCTTTAGGAAGGGTAGTCATTGGGGGGTAGTATGCCTTCAGTCAGAGTGATCGAGGTCACCTGCTGTTGAGGTTCTCAGAGGGTGTATTGCTACTGTGCTCTATTTAACCTTTTGAGGTGTTTGCTTTTTAAAAATTGGCTTGTCGTAGTGGTTTCCTGGAGCACTCCCGTTTTAAGTTATTCGCGAGTATAACAGTAGAGGGGCGTACTGTTGTCATGTGTTTTTAGTCCCATATTTTTGTGGTTTTGCAAATGAAATGATTTAGAGGCGCATCATTTCCAGCATTTTAAGTCTCATATTTTTGTGGTTTTGCAAGTGAAATGATTTAGAGGCGCATCATTTCCAGCATTTTAAGTCTCATAATTTTGTGGTTTTGCAAGTGAAATGATTTTGAGACGCATCATTTCCTGCATTTTAAGTCTCATATCTTTCTTTTTTCATATTGCAAGTGAATGATTTTTTTTGGAGACGTATCATTTCCCGCATTTTAAGTCTCATATATATTTTTCTCTGCAGTGGAACTTTTCACACCTTTTCAAGTAACTTATTGGTTTACTCCATAACTAAGTATCTATACTCGAGCTTAAAATAAAAATCCATGACTCCTAGAGTCTTTGATTTTTATTTACCGGGAACAGGGGGTGTGTAGCGAAAATGTTAACAATTTACGCACAGTGGTATTTTACTAGTCACTCATATGCAACCATGACTCCACCTCTGTATTACCAGTTGCGGATGATACTTTAAAACATTGGTGTCACATTGTACTTTTGCAAAAGAGAGGGGGTAACTCCATAAATTGACAGGACAGACCAATTTCAGGGCTTTTTTTCGGTGTAAATCCGCAGGTGAGATACTTCTGTTATTGAATTTCATTTTCTATATATTGATTAATTAATTTATTATTTGCTATTATTATATTTGTGGTTTATTCAGGGCATAGTGTTACTCAGTAATTATATTTGGTATTTTTCTACTTTTACACAAGGATACGTGTAGGTTTTTTTTTATTAAGGTTCAAAGCCACGTGTTGGCTTCAGTTTTTAAGGCGTCTGATTGATGCCTTCTATATATATTATATTAGTACTTTGAATAACTAAATATCGCTGTAATTTCGTTTTGAATTCATGTCTTTATGACTACCATTTTGTGGTAATTTTGGAGTTCAAATCAAGTTTAAGACTACAAGGCATTTGACCTTTCAGTTCGATTTTTTATTAAGGTTATTTAACCGCTTTGCAGGAAAATCTATAACTCGGGGCAATTGTTAGTCTATTTGTGATATTAAAGGGATTCAAAGTCATTTAGTTATATCTCTGATTGGAGATAGGTTATTTTTTTACTGAGTATAGGCTAAGGTAATAAACCCCAAATAATTTCATGTTTAATATTTTTTATCAACAAGTATCTCTCCTGATCAAGTTGCACAAAGCCATTAATTTGATTTGTATTTCTATTAATTAAAATTGCATAGATGTAATACATTTGTTTAAAGTTTAGGCAATTTTAATAATTATTTTTGTTAATATTTAACAATCTGTTAATATTCAATCATTTACAATAATTAATTTATAACCCAGCCAGTTAGTGAATGTTTATATATTTCCTTTTCAACCAGCAAGGTCACTAATAGGTTTTTGTTCACATTGTAATTTTTTTCATAAGTAAAAGAAATAATTCCTCATAAATTCTTTTAGGAACTAATTAACAGTTCATGTATTTAATTAACTACATAGTATATTTGTTATTTACTATTACTAAACTATTATTATTTCATTTGCAAATTTTGGATAATTTTATTGCAAATTATACAGGGTGATTCCTGTTTGTCTTTTATTTCATTTAATTGTTTTCATTACCTAATTTAAATTTTTAATATCACAGTTGTGTTTGTTATCACAGCAAGATTGTCTACTGAGATTCTACTTTGTTAAAGTAGAGTTTGTATTTATTCTATGATTTTGGTTTAACACATTTACTATATTTCATGAGAACATCTTGGCTTACTGGAAGAGAGGAATCTTCAGAAATTTTAACTCCACCACTAGGAACTGGAAAGGACAAAGTTGCTGATATCCAACGTCTCAGAACATACCAACCAAACGCTAGCTAGCCCATCTATTTTGGTTAGGTGCATAACTGTTGCCCTTTGGAGAGTCCTAATCTACCATTGTTAAGGATATATTTTGGTGAGAGTTAATCTGATTTCTTCGAGGCCAGAGTAATATAATTGTTTTTTGTGTAAACCAAATCAATATCTGTTACCAGCAAGTTTTTGTAAAGTCATTGTTGCGTGGTAACAACCACAAATATAGTAGTTTAATCCATATTTAATACATGATCATTATTCTTTGATTCATCACATTAATTGTACATATCCTGCATCATTTTTTTTTAACTGTAATATATAATTATTTTAATCGACTTGTTTAATTTCATCAAACATTCATTATTTTATATTAACTCATATTTTTTATCATTGTCTATTTAAAATTATCCTGGCGCTCCAACAGGATAACTTAAAATAACATTTTTTCTTCCTACGAACCGACACCTAACCGACAAGCTAAGCCGGAGCTAATGTCAGTAGTTCCTGGTGAATTAAAGCCAATTAATTTCCACTAGGTTCATTGCAATTATTAGCTGCATACGACGTCATCAGCATCCAATTAGAAGGCCAGCTTTCGTTTTTAGTGCCATCCTTATCAAAACAGACAAAGACCTCTTGCGAATTATAAGGCTGATGAATGTATAGGATATTGTGCAAAATCGTTTGCAGAATTATATAGTGAGAAGTTAACATTGCCATCTTCATCAAACTACTGACACCACCACAGACAAATCTAGCAATTTATTCCACTCGTTTAGATGTGATTCGTTTAAAATCCTGCTGTCGTATACCTTTATTAAATCTAGATAAATTTTGAAAGACGTTTCGCTCCCATTCAGCAACCATAGGAGCAATATCAATAAATTGGAAACTATTAAATTGGCAATCTTCCACAATAGCCTTTCGCAATAGACAAATCTGCTGCTGCTCTAACCTCACTTTTAACATTATAAATTTTAGGAGTTACAGCAGATGTAATACTGAATTAAATTATAGCTATTATGTTTTATATATACTTTTAATTAGGAATGGGAACAAGTAGATGGGGATAATAGAATAACACAAATATTTTTTAAAAATTATTTTATTTAGGTAAACCAGCAAACAACCAGTTGTGGAGATCCGTACAGTTGGTTAAACTGCACATACTTCCAGGTGTACAATGATAAAAACAATATGGACTACTTTTACTAAATACAGGGGGCGGTCCAAAAGAATTACAGTATAGATTCTCCACGTTAACTATAGTCTTCGCTGTTAATGCAGTGGGGTCGAATTCCAGCAACCTTCGGCTCAGAAATTGCGCCTTTTGATGTCTTTTAACGTATATCATACAGATATTTTTATCATCTATCAGGTGGGTCTTCAATATTTCAGACAGCATATCATATTCAACGAATCCCCCGGTATATTTTAGGCCATGATGAGATTGCTCCAAATATTTAACCTGTCTCTTGGAGGCCGCATCTAAGGCGTTGAACGGTTTCGGCGGCTTCAATAGGTAATGGGCCGTACGTTGACCGCAGATAAAAGATATCTCTTTCGGGTGAAAATCGGGCAGATTAAAACCCTGCATGTCTACGGCCAGACACTGCATCTTGCTGGAGATCTTGGTTTGAACTGACTCGAAGCAAACTCAAGCTTTAAGATTATTCACAATATTATCGAGTGGGAGGTATTTCATAATGCAATCGTGTACAATTATGCAGTAAGCTCGGGTATTATCGGGAAAACCTTCGGCGGCCTCTATCTCCAGTCTTACGTCTACAGTAGCGGGTCGTTCATTTTCGTCTCGCCTCGAACAATCAAAGACAAATAATGTACGTTCCTTAAACTGGTCATAATCCAATAGCGCATGCTTATCCAAGCAGTTCATATAACTAGGATAGAATTCTGTGTATTTATAATGCGCTTCATTGTAATCATTTTTAGCAAAATTTAGGCGCATTCTTTCTGTGGGGAAGCTTTCGGCATTCAATGTCAGTTTGATATTGGTTATATTTGTATGATCAAATTCCGTTGGATCCTTTTTGGTTGTGTCTAGTTTCTCCATCTGGAAGCAGACAATAACATATCTCGGGCTTTCGACGTTAGATGTCGTTTTGACGGCCCAGGTATCTGTAGTAGCGCCCTCTGTTAGTGACTTTACTTGTACATCCCACAGCCTATATGGTATTATGATTGGATTATTTGCCGCAACACCTTGCAGCAGGCGTTCTTTTATGCCGCTCTCCGGGTATATTCTCTTGATTTTAAGTTCCACATTCTGAATATCTAATTTTGCTTTAGTAGTAACGTTAATGGCGTTAACACGTATCAAAAAGCAATTGTCATCATTATTGGCTCTTGTAAATGTAAACGTCTGCATACCACATATGACAGACCGATAATCGTTAAAGATGTTGAAAAGATGCTTCAATGGTATTAGAAAACTGAAGGTATTGTCGGCGTTTAATTTGGCGCCATTAGGATAATTCCATCCTGCTATGGCTAAATGTTTGGAATCTTCCGGTGAATAGCAGAGATAACCTCGAACAGTACTTAATATACCACATTCTTGGGCAATTTCCATCTCCTTAGATCCGCCGCCAATTACATATTTTACGGATGAGAACATGAAAGCTGGAGCGTTATTTACAAAGGAAACAACCCCATCACCGGTCTTTATTATTCTTCCTCGCACAAGCAGCTGACTGTCGTAGGTGGCATCAAAGAGCGTCGATTGATTGACGGCAATTTCAATTACGTCATTATTTCGGAAAGATCTAGTATACGGGTAGTACGTTCGCCACTCCACCTTCTCTATTGAATCATCGGATTGGGCCTTTCGGAAAATGTTAAACATTGACGCCGACATTGTATTCCCAGCGATTCCAAGAAACTAACACTCGGTGCGGTTAAAAGAGGTTTTTTGTTATCGCTGTTTGTGGTAGTCGTAACAGCGTGTGTATTGCTACAAGTTTTCTGTAATACTGGCGGTTGTGGTGCAGGTACATCAATTTTATCAGATGTATGATGTCGATCGAAAATTAATACCATGTTATTAAGTGAGCTTCTTTATCTCCAATCGAACTATTATTTCTTCGCCCTTGAAGTTGACAAGCTCAAAGTTCTGATCCGGCACAGTTATACAAATATTATTTATTTCTCGCTTGTTTGTTATCGGTAGGTAAATAAGATGTGTAGGTGTTTCGTCGATAGCGAACCCGGGGTCAACGGAAATTGCAAATTCGTAGATGGTGTGGGAGGGTCGAAGTGATACTGCAATCTAAGTGTATTGTTCTTACTTTTATAATGTTGACTGGTAAATCTGAGCTATGCACTTTATTTATCTCTAGCGGTCGCTTTCCAGAGAATCCCAATATCTTGCCGATACTATCTTTCGGCGCAAAGTCGACGGCGTATTTATTACTAAATATTTCACACTTGATGGTATTATTATTCGGCTTCAAAGAGAATATTTCATCTAGGAGATTGGGCTTCGTCTTAGACACATCCAAATGGTTCCTGATGTACGCTTCAATGTCCTGAATTTCATAGGCGCCGGCGTCAAATTCCACAACCTTTTTCTTATTTTTATCGTTATTCTCGTAAAGGTACACCTTCTGACCGGCCTCTATGTTGGGCACGCTGTTGTAAGAGTGAAAACTGAGAAGCGCCAGGCCGTAATCGGACTTTGGATCTAAATGAAGTGGCGGCGTAAAATCAATAGATAAGGTAGACGTGCGACTTTTAAGCGTCAATATGATAGACATGACTGATACAATTCAACCGCTATCGGCCTTTTTATATAGAAACTGTAAACACAGATGGCCGCAGTTAATCTGACTATAATCTTGGTATTGATCGTTATTATAGATAATTTTTGCAGGACTCAAGTATTGCACCAATTCCAGCGGCGGTTTTAAGCATCCGAAACTGTCGAAATATCTAACTACATTGCCATCTTTCTTATATGCTACCCAATGTGTACCTTTATTTTTATTTACGTCTAGATTTAGGATGGCGTTTTCTCTCCACCATGGACCTGCAGGCAGAGTGTCTCGCATGAAAACACCTTGAAAATTGGCAATTTTTAATTGCTTAACAAACTTTCTTAGATCGGAATCGCATAAAGGCCTATTAAGTAGCTTTATTGGTAGTTTTTTTACTGTTTCTTCAGGAATAAGCCGTAGCCGCCGTGTCGGCTTTTTCTCAAATATAAACCCGACCCTATTGATTCCATTGCTTGGTTATGTCGCTTATCTTCGTCGAGTTTCTTTTTGGCATTTTTCGTATCAATAACCGTTTTAGCTATTGCGCTTGCTCCACCCGCGAGCGAACCCAAAGCGCTCAGACCGGCAAATAGAGGTATCAATGGTAAAAAACCGCCGGAATGATCAAAGGGTATTATTCTGGGAATACGGATTTTCTTTCTGCCGCCGGCCTTTTTAACAGCCAGTCGGGCCGCCTTCAAAGCTATTAATGCAGATTTTTTTAATGTAGTTTGTGGTGGTGATTTCTTGAGCACGTTAGCAACCTTCTTAACAACAGTTCTTCTAAAGGATTGTGGTGTCGCCCGCTGCTTTCGTTCTTGGAGTCCCATACCTAGATTACGTTTAGCTTTCATCGTAGTAGTTACCAGCCAGGCGGCCGCTTTTTCGCCTACTTTAGCGTCTTTCGATTTAACACGTTCCCAAGCTCGCTGTTCAAGTTCGTAGTCGGCCTTATGTCTATCTTCCAACGACTTGTTTTGCGAATAAAAAATGTCGTGTTTACGACAGAAGGAATCCAAAGGATTAATGCCCTTCTGACCTTGGGCTAAGCTCTCCTTAAGTTTGGTACCTATCAACAAAGATATTACTAGTTAGATGTGAAATAGTTGAACATCATGATATGTTGCAGAACGTTGCAAAACGTTGTAAAACGTCAAAAACGTCAAAAACGTGACCCTGCCTGACGTTTTTAACGTTTTTGACGTTTTGGCGTGACGTTGTAAAACGTCATAAAACGTGACCCTGCGTGACGTTGTTGACGTTTTTGACGTTTTAGCGTGACCCTGCGTGACGTTTTTAACGTTTTTGACGTTTTAGCGTGACGTTGTAAAACGTTATAAAACGTCATAAAACGTCGACCCTGCGTCACGTTTTTGACGTTTTTGACGTTTTAGCGTGACGCAGGGTTGACGTTTTATCACATTATACAACGTTCTCATTAAATTGTAGAGGTGTGGTGATGATGATAACATACCAGGTCCACAAAATTGATAGCCGCCAGGAATGTGCAGTTCAAAGGGCAGTTTATCGATTAGAGAATTTAATACACCCTCACCGTAGTAGCGCGGCATGAAGAATGATTAGAGTAGCACCGAATGACGTATATTTATGCACTGGTTTGTTGTGATGGTGGTCAAAAGATGAAGATCTTTCAACAAGAACAGACGCTGCCGATTGAAAATTTAGATTTAATTGAATATAGTAAAAACAACTACAACGTGGTGAAACATAGCAAACTATTACCAAACTCGTTTAGAGCTATAGTATGTGGGCCGAGCGGCTGTGGCAAGACCAACGTCATGTTATCACTCTTATACCATCATAATGGGATTAAATTTGAAAACGTTTACGTATACTCGAAATCGCTATATCAACCCAAATATCAGCTACTCGGTGAAATTTTAAACAAAGTGAAAGGCGTCGGCTATTTCCCATATAAGGACAGCGATGACATTATCAGTACAATGGACGCCAAACCAAACTCTATATTCATATTTGATGATGTTGCGTGCGATAAACAGAACAAGATACGGGAATATTATTCCATGTGCAGACATAAAAACATCGATGCTACCTATCTCTGTCAAACTTATTCGAAAATTCCTAAACAGTTGATTAGAGACAATTGCAATATCATTGTTCTCTTCCGTCAAGACGACCTTAATCTCAAACACATCTATGACGAACATGTATCGCCCGATGTTTCCCTGGATCAGTTCAAACAAATGTGCAGCGAATGCTGGGTCGATAATTATGGTACTTTGGTTATTGTAAAGGATTTTAATCTACATAATGGCCGCTATAGGAAAGGATTCGATAAGTATATAATGATATAGATCTGCTAACATGTATCAGTAATCGGCATGGGCTCGTCACTTGATGATATTATAAATGCTACCAAGCGCAAGAAAAAAATAAACGAGTTAGCAAAGGTAATCAGGAAAAAGTATCTGGCTTTGAAGTTGGGCAAATCAGAGGAGGATGCGGTCATACAAAAACTGTTTAACCCCATCACAGCACCATTGAAACAAATAGCCGCTACCACGCGTAATTTGAACGAAAAATTAAATACCGATAAACGCATCAAGATAGAGGTGAAGAAGGAAGAAGAAGAAGAAGATATACAGCCTCCTGCTTTAACCTTACCCAGGTTCCTACCAACAGAACATGTAGCATCAACGTCCGCAACAGAAGGCGATGAATTTGAGAAATCAATAGGAGAAGAAGAGGGGTCGCAACAACAACAACATAGTATAGTCGATACAACTAGTGACGTAATGGAGGAATATTTGGATCAATATCCTGAAATGGCGCAAAAGTATGTCGCTGAACATTGGACTGAGAGCGATGTAATAGACAAGATTTATGGCCCGGTATATGATGCCACAACATCAAAGTGGTTATTGGGACGTGAAATAATAGATTTCGATCGACGTACTGGAAACATAATAATAGACGGACAGCAATTCAAAGGCACCCCGGGCCTATATCAACTACTTTTCTATCAGGACCCATCTTTTAACAAGGATCATACACTATCATATAGGCAGATTCTGAAGCTATGCGGCGTCCATCAAGACACTCTAGGGCGATTAAAAGGATCCAAGATGTTTAAATATCATAAAATTATCAAGCCGCTATTTCCCACCAAGGCAAGGACAAAATCAACAGCTGGATCAGGTCCCTCATACGAGAACAATATGATTTATAATAAAAAGCCCATAGAATACATTTATTGGGATAACCCTAATGAGCTTGTGGACCGCTTGAGACTTTTGGTAGCGTCCAAAAATGCCGGCAATACCACCTCCCACGACAATGAAATAATTGCCATTATTAATGAATTGCGGGAGGCTAATTTAATTTATTAAGTGCTGTATACAAGATCGATGCAAAATGATGGCCTTAACACTTGCGCGATGGGCATCGATAAGTTTGGAAGATCTCCAGTACAACACTCTGGCGGAGGTGCCGGTTTCCTGTTGCAGCAACAACAGCAGAATCAACGACATGGTTTTACCTTTACAAGCGATGGAAATATCGATGTGGATCATTTGAAACTGCGCAACGTTAAACCCCCTACTAGCGACAATGATGCTGCAAATAAAAAATATGTGGACCGCAGCATATCCCGCCTTACAGATCAATTAAAATCCACTCGAGATAGTCTTCAAGGCTTGATTCAAGCTAATATGAACGATATGGATAATAGGATTAAGCAGGCTGTAGCCGTGAGAAATAAAGCTATTAGCGAGTTAGCGCTGGCGGCCGATATGTTAAATAAAAACGTTGCTGCTATTCCAGTTGCTGCTATTCCAGTTGCGGTCGACACATCCATACATCATGTGGCGCAAACGCTGAAAGACTTGCAAAATACCGCGGGAAAAATTCAGCGCGAATTTGATCAGTTCAAGGTTGATGTTGAAAAGCAAATGAAGCAAGTATATGATGATATGTCTAAAATTACTAAGCCAGTCGGCGTCGGTAGTAGTAGTGCTTCAAACAACCCAGGACACCCATAAAACTGAAATAATGTCGTCGCTGAAACATTCAAAGGAAAAAATTCAATTGGTCAACGAACTGCATAAGCCCCCAAGAAAGAACTTTGGGCGCAGGCGTACCATCATAAAAGGCTTGGACGAATCCTGGCAATCAGATCTGGCTGATATGCGACAGTATGCGCGCTACAACCGAAATTTCACCATGATTTTGGTGGTTATCGATTGTTTCTCGAAATTTGTCTGGACTCGCCCCCTGAAAACGAAAACAGGCAAAGAGATAGCTGCCGCTTTTAAATATATCCTCCTACAAGACACCAATAGAGTCTGCAAAAATCTGCAAACGGATAAGGGGACGGAATACTACAACGCGATATTCCAAAGCTTGATGCGTAGATTCTATATAAACCATTACAGCACTTATAGCATCAAAAAGGCGGCTATTGCTGAGCGCGCAATACGTACCATTAAATCTAAACTGTACAAATACTTTAGCTTAAATGGCACCTACAAATGGACAGATGTTTTACCCGAAATCACGAAAAATTACAACGAAACAAAACATAGTACTACAAAGTATAAACCCGCCGAAGTAAATAAATCCAATGAAAAAGCTATACTAAAATCCACCTATAGTCACATCAAGATTAGCGGAGCGCGAAAATTCAAAGTGGGCGATGTTGTGCGCATAAGTAAAAATAAGCATGTATTCGATAAAGGCTACACACCCAATTGGACAACTGAACTCTTTAAAATCGTCTCAGTTAACATAACAACACCTACAACCTATCTTTTGGAAGATGTACAGGGACGGCCTATCAAAGGTGCCTTTTACACCGAGGAACTACAGAAAACCGCCAGCCCAGACATCTATCTGGTGGGGAAGGTACTTAAAAGAAAAGGAAACAAAGCATACGTGCAATGGCTGGGCTTTGACAAAAGTCACAACAGTTGGATTGATAATTCCAACATACTTTGATAGAGAGGTGAGCGGGCGGGCGGAAGGGTGGAAGAGCCACCTACCTTGAGTTAAAATACAACAGCTGTCAGTATACCTATAGACATCATCATGAGTGAAAGTATTAAAACATACGACTGTGATCCTAGTTGTGAAAATATGGATATGGCTATGGATTATTACGCTGAAATTGATAGAGTGCTTGCTATGTACGAGGAACGAGCTCACAAAGAAACCACATACCTTCTACCGACAGTTTTTCAAATGGCTAGCAGCTTTTTGCAAATTCAATGCGGCCTAAGTCCAGCAAGATGCTTTTCTCCTGCGATAATTCTACAAGCTAATGCTACAAGGAAAATATCGTTTGATACATTTGAATGGACTTCCCTCGTCAAGTTATTGCGCGACGTTCAAACGGATTTTTTTAATGCTAAACCCACGGACGATGATGGCAACAGCTTCCCCGACGAATACGAACCAATATTCAATAGATGTGGAGATTACGTCATGGTATCACAGCATATCATCGATCATGTGAAGATGTTAGTAATCAACAAACACAACATATCTGTGGACATCTATGAAGACGATTTGCGTGAACTTTTGCACCTGGATGCTAATCTAATTTCGCATCGAATAAACATGTTGGATTCTTTAAATTTCAGTGTATATTATGATAATATTTTGAAATTGATTAGTTCATGGTTAAAGCCTGATAACTTAACGTTTAATTTAGATGAAATATTTACGGCATTTTTCGATATATCCCCAGATAGTTTGTTGTGTAATGCTTTGCGCGAATATCTATATTATTATAAGGAGAATGTACTATCTGATTTAAATAATAAATAAAACACTTTTATAAGTACGCTTCTTCTTTTATTTTTATCAGTCTTGTAGCAATGTCTCAGCCAGCTAGTTGTGTGGGCTGTAAAAGCCAAACTATGATGTCACAACATCGTGATGGAATAAAATCTTTTACTGATTTTACTAAAGAGGAACTGCAACATGTTCCACTAGACTATATTCTTAAATATATGCAGCCAACTGAATTATTGGATGTTTGGTCAAAATTGCCTAAAAGTTATCAAAGGAACTTTAATTTGCAAACTAGACTGCCCTGCTTCGTCCATTATAATCGGCCCGACTGGGTGACTCATTGGGACGGACCTGTATCTGCCCAGCAAGATTGTAGTTTTTGTATACGTGCTTTAGTACCTACAATAAAATTGTAAAACTATTTTCAATGTAATAAATAGATAAAATTAATATGTCTTTCAATAAATCTATATCCATAATAAAACGTTGTTATTGTAGCCGAGAGGCGATATTTATCTAACCGCAGGCGTAATATAATAATAAATATTTGTGTGCGGTTAGATAACTATTATAACGCATCTCAGATAGATTCACACTTCCTGTAAATATTTTGTTACATTTGCGGTGACCAAGGTTAGACTCTGTGGTTAGAGAGATACACACAAATATTTACAGGAAGTGTGAATAGATACCTAAACCGCCATCTCCCTATATTCAGTGATAAAATTAATTTTAGGTAATAACAAAGCTTGTTTTTTTTCATATTGAGGTTAAAGTGGGGAGATGAAATAACGTATAAAGATGTGCAGAGACCATAATAATAATCAGTGTATTAGCTGAAAATCGGTAGAGCAACACCTTCAATTCCTACGTGAAACATAAGCTTTACTATAGTACATTATTATCATAGTACAGCAGCTGTATCCACATCTAATAGCTACTGTTGTACTATTGTGTCCTGATATATAGTTGAACGTAAGTATTACATTTTTAGCTATACATCTATTATCTTTGTTTTTTATTAATTATAACATTTTTAAATAACATTATGTGTATTTTTTGTTGTAGAATGGATCTTAGCGCAATTAACTGTGCTGCAAATTTCCAGAGAAAGCCGACGCTAAAGCTACAGGACCTGCCCATCGATGTACCTATGCCAATTTTGCAGATTAGTATCGTAAACACAAGATTTGGTCGTTCTCCATTGGTGGAGCTTGATGCATCGACGGTATTTCTACCGCGCCGATCATTGGAAACTATTGAAGGTAATTTGAACAACTTTGTGCCCGGAAAATATACCTTAACATTCAAAGGACTCAAAAATTGTGGCAAGCCAAATCCGGCAGTCGTATTTGAAATACAATAAGAAGAAATCAAGGCGATATATAATATAGATGTTATATTAATAAATATAATATTAAATTTTTAAATCTAGTTTTATTTACTTTACTATAGTTGAAATAGCTCAGTGGGAGAGCGGTAGACTGAAAATCTATAGGTCCAGGGTTCGATTCCTGGTTTCAATATATGTTTTTAATTTTTAAATTCAAACCCCTCCTATGAGCCTACTTGTTAATAAATATCCCTCTTTTATGCAACGCCACTGTATAAAATTTCAAATTCTGTGCTATTTTGCTTATGTAGACCTATACGCTTACCTCATTTCCTGCAGATAAGCAACTTCCGTTAGCGAGCTGATAAGGAACCTCCGGTAACATGCTGATAAGGAACTTGCAAACTTATATTATTATTTAGATTTTAATATTTAGAATCATGATGTATTATTATTATATTACATACATGCAGTCTACCGTGGTCTGTGTTCGTGATCGGTCGTGCTTGTCTCACGAAAAAAAGTTAGGTTAAGTTGTATGAGTTCGTCGTCGTTGTTGTTGTTGGTGGATCAGTCGTGCTTGTTTTAAATATTTTGTTACAAGTCGTAAGTCCAGTGTCAGCTGTGTTGGTGATGAGTCGTGCTTGTTCCACACAAAAAGTTAGGTTAGGTTTTAAATTGTCGTTGCTCTCGTCAGTATGGAGATAATTAGATATTTATTATATTATATTACATACATGCAGTCTACAGTGGTCTGTGTTCGTGATCGGTCGGTCGTGCTTGTTCCACGAAAAGTTAGGTTAAGTTATATGAGTTCGTTCGCATTTAATAATAATGAGATATCACGCTGGTGTCGGCTGTGTTGGTGATCGGTCGGAGAACTTGCCTATATACTTTAAATTCAAATATTGAGCCCCCAAACGGCTGTCTTCGCTCTTAGAACGTAAATTTGTAAGTGTTCTAGACGTTGAGACGAGTCGTTTGATACCCCATATCATGTGATTCGGGAGACCGGAAATGGAGACCGGAAGTAGACGGATTCTAGCTTGTCTCGAGTCGGAGAACTTGCCTATATACTTTAAATTCAAATATCGAGCCCCAAACGGCTGTCTTCGCTCTTAGAAAGAAAATAGGGCTAAATTAGTGTTCTAAACGTTGAGACGAATCGTTTGATACCCCACATCGTGTGATTCGGGAGACCGGAAATGGAGACCGGACGTGGCCATTTTATGCTGGATTCCAGCTTGTTTAGAGCTGGGCAACACGCCTATGTACTTTAAATTCAAATATTGTGTCCCGAATAACCGTTTTCGCTCTTAGAACGTAAATTTGGCTAAATTAGTGTTCTACACATTGAGACGAGTCGTTTGATACCCCACATCATGTGATTCGAGAGACCGGAAATGGAGACCGGAAGTAGACGGATTCTGGCTTGTTTCGAGCTGGGCAACACACCTATATACTTTAAATTCAAATAGTGAGTCCCGAATGGCCGTTTTCGCTCTTAGAACGTAAATTCTTTATGTGTCGTAGCAATGCGCCGCCGTGTGTGTAAATTTGGCTAAATTAGTGTTCTACACATTGAGACGAGTCGTTTGATACCCCACATCATGTGATTCGAGAGACCGGAAATGGAGACCGGAAGTAGACGGATTCTGGCTTGTTTCGAGCTGGGCAACACACCTATATACTTTAAATTCAAATATTGAGTCCCGAATAACCGTTTTCGCTCTTAGAACGTAAATTTGGCTAAATTAGTGTTCTACACATTGAGACGAGTCGTTTGATACCCCACATCATGTGATTCTAGAGACCGGAAATGGAGACCGGAAGTAGACGGATTCTGGCTTGTTTCGAGCTGGGCAACACACCTATATACTTTAAATTCAAATAGTGAGTCCCGAATGGCCGTTTTCGCTCTTAGAACGTAAATTCTTTATGTGTCGTAGCAATGCGCCGCCGTGTGCGACCTCCTTTAGCTTTCTGCTTTAGAACCGTGCCCATAAGGCGCTATGGCTTTGAGGTTATGTTGAGGGCCCTAGAGGCTTGTAGTTCTTCTGAATTGTAGGTCTATGGGTCTTTGGCCCATCTGATTTGTAGGTCTATGGGTCTTTGGTCTAGGTAGATGCGAGCACCATTTTGACAGTTGGGGGCCCCCTCTGAATTGTAGGTCTTTGATCTAGACGGCGCCCCCTATTTGCCGGGTGCGGGGGCGGCGGCTTCCTTTGATGTTGACGTCGCCGCCACCGCCCCCGCATTTTGGTTCCCAGGCTGAACCCTCGCCATACCTACTAATGGTTTCTTGTAAAAACTCAAGACGAAAATTTCACAAAAAAAAATTAAATGGTGCGACGAGGCAAAATTTTTCAAAAATGGCATGTTCAATCGTCACAACAGTCACTTATGGTCTAATAAAAATCTTCATGTGACTAGAGAACGCTATTTTCAGGGCTCTGTCTTGACTCCGCTTCAAGAGGAGTTTGAATGTATTCTACGCATTGAAGGACAATAGAATTTTTGCCTTACAAATTTATGACGAAAACTTAACAGGTACTAAATTCTGCTCGAGTATTAAATATATACTTATTTTATAGTACATTTATACTTTGTGACTTTTTCCTTAAACTTTCATTGAAGTTTGAAACCTAAGAATAATAAGTAATATTTTGCTACATAACAACACATACAACACATGTCTTACAATTTTTTCATTTTTTGTGATCGTAATTAGTTAAGCAAAAATAACGAATTTCAGGTGTGTAATATTAACAGGGATTGGGTATTTAAACATCCTACAACAAGCTATAATAATAGCAATAAATAACTTGCAACAAGATGAACCTACTGAAATTTGTTATCAACAGGATGGAGCTCCACCTCACAACTCGAGAATGGTACGCAAATTTCTGCATGAGGCTTTTGAGGACAGATGCATAGCGAACAATGGCCCTCATCGTTGACCGGTCCGCTCACCAGACTCCACTCCAATAGATGCTAGTATCTGGAGATGTATCAAAGGCAAAGTTTACCAGGAACCAGCCACTACAAAACATGGTAAACAGAGTATTGGGTGCATTTAATTCATTTGTAGAGGAGTATATTTTTAGAGCTACTGGTACCAACATCATTAAAAGGGTCGCGAAATGCCTGGAAGTAAATGGCGCCAATTTTGAAAATTTGTTATGTTGTTTGTGTCGATTGAACTGTCATTTTTCCAAACTTCAATGTAACCACATAATTTTTCTTGTGAAATTTGTGTTCGTCCGAGTTTGCGTATTCACAAGAAACCATTGGCAGGGACTACAATACATCAGGCTGGGATCATTGGATTATAAATTATGTATCTATCACGTTAAAAGAAAATGGTTTACATTTATGCTTCTTCAAAATTTTGTGAATAATTATTTTGGACAGTTATAATTTTATTTTGCAATCTCTAATTGATGGATGTGGATAAGCATTGAAAAATGTCAAAACATTTATTTCATTTTCTTCATCTTCTAATCGCTTACATTTAACTTTCGCTTACATTAATTTTCGAGGGAAACATTCCTTTCTCATAAGAATTACTTAATATCTCTCTCCGAACATACGGCATGTTCTGCTATCCATTCGATTACGATCCCCGTAAATGATAAGGAAGTTGTTTAAAAAATTATTACCATTTACTTAATATTGTTTTTTATTCTTAATGTTATTGTTACCATTATGTGAATGCAGAATATTGTAGATATTTATAATAAATGCATATTATATTAGTTGTGTCAAATTATTTCAAAAAGTAGGTACAATTTGAGTTCTGTCGGCTTCATTTTCAATGTTTTAATGAGTAATATTAAAGAAATGTTGATATACAGTCAATACCTAATTAAAAATTAAATAAAAAATTGAAACTTGGTTAAACCTAATTAAAAAACATGCAAAATGCTAAAGTAGGTATGGGGACGCGTTGGGCCGGCCTCCGCCCCCCAGATGGGGGCCCCCTTAGGGCTCCGCTGGGCCCCCAACTCTCAAAATCAAAATGGGGCCCCCAACTGTCAAAATCGGACATCTATCCCAGCTGTCAAAAAGCTGTCTAGACCAAAGACCCATAGACCTACAATTCAGAGGGGCCAAAGCTCCATAGAACTGTCTCTAGGGCCCTCAACATAACCTCAAATCCATAGCGCCGTTTGGGCAAGGTTCGATGGTCTGTGGGTATCAGGAAAGCAGAAAGGTAAAGGATGTCGCACACGGCGGCGCATTGGTACGGCACATAAAGAATTTAAAATTCTAAGAGCGAAGACAGCCGTTTGGGACTCAATATTTGAATTTAAAGTATATAGGCGTGTTCTCCAACTCGAGACAAGCTAGAATCCGTCTACTTCCGGTCTCCATTTCCGGTCTCCCGAATCACATGATGTGGGGTATCAAACGACTCGTCTCAACGTGTAGAACAATAATTTAGCCAAATTTACATTCTAAGAGCGAAACCGGCCATTCGGGACTCAATATTTAAATTTAAAGTATATAGGTGTGTTGCCCAGCTCGAAACAAGCTGGAATCCATCATAAAATGGCCACTTCCGGTCTCTCGAATCACACGATGTGGGGTATCAAACGATTCGTCTCAACGTATAGAACACTAATTTAGCTCTATTTTATTTCTAAAAGCGAAAACAGCCGTTTGGGACTCAATATTTAAATTTAAAGTATATAGGCGTGTTCCCCAGCTCGAAATAAGCTAGAATCCGTCTACTTCCGGTTTCCATTTCCGGCCTCCCCAATCACGTGATGTGGGGTATCAAACGATTCGTCTCAACGTCTAGAACACTAATTTAGCCCTATTTTCTTTCTAAGAGCGAAGACAGCCATTTGGGGCCCAATATTTGAATTTAAAGTACATAGGCAAGTTCTCCGACTGATCACCAACACAGCCGACACCAGCGTGATATCTCATTATTAAATGGAGAATTGTGTAGCTCCACTGACGAGAGCTTCAGGTATACCACAACAACAACAACAAAAGCTCCATTGAAGAGAGCTTCAGGTATACCACAACAAAATATTTAAAACTTAACTATAGCGGCGCAAGCACGACTGATCCACCAACAACAATAACAACGACGACGAAGTCATACAACTTAACCTAACTTTTTTTTTCGTGGAACAAGCACGACCGATCACGAACACAGACCACGGTAGACTGCATGTATGTAATATAATAATAATAATACATCATGATTCTAAATTTTAAAATCTAAATAATAATATAAGTTTGCAAGTTCCTTATCAGCATGTTACCGGAGGTTCCTTATTAGCTCGCTAACGGAAGTTGCTTATCTACAGGAAATGAGGTAAGCGTATAGGTCTACATAAGCAAATAGCACATAATTTGAAATTTTATACAGTGGCGTTGGATAAAAGAGGGATATTTATTAACAAGTAGTAGCAGGCTCACAGGAGGGGTTTGAATTTAAAAATTAAAAGCATATATTGGAACCTGGAATCGAACCCGGGCCCTATAAATTTTCAGTCTACCGCTCTCCCACTGAGCTATTTCAACTAGAAATAATAGTAAATAAAACTAGATTTAA
Organism: Pogonocherus hispidulus; assembly: GCA_963924545.1. NCBI lineage: Eukaryota > Metazoa > Arthropoda > Insecta > Coleoptera > Cerambycidae > Pogonocherus > Pogonocherus hispidulus. Next base: position 43,294,651 of record OZ004694.1, read on the forward strand.
AATTTAATATTATATTTATTAATCATCATTATCGTCCTTTACAATATTGAATTTATTGATATATTCAGGAGGTAGAAACATTTTAATATCCAATAAATAGCTTTTCATACCGGCTGCTCTCATCTCGCGACAAAACTTTTGAATGCTAAGATTTCCATCTTGAAATTTATCGCACAAGTCCAGACAATGTTGGTACTTCTGTACAGTTCTTCGACACTCTGCATATCTACTCTCGGCATCTTGGGTGGATTGTATATCATACACGCTATCATGACGTTCGCTGAAAATTAGATCCCTCAGCTCATCACGTATCCTTTGGATGGAAGTTGGTAAGTCTTGGGCTTTGGTCCAGTGTTGAGCAGAATAAAATAACCACATATTTTAAGTTTTTCCACGTGTAACAACGAGGCTAATGGCTGTTTTTAGTAGCAGTAGAGACGAACAAACTGTTATATAGTACAACAAACCAGTTACTGATTGCTGAATACACTCTTTGGGAATAATGACAGCTGCTGGCGTAGTAGTAGTGGGAATATCAACACAGGCGCTCTTCATCTCGTACCAGTCAGTGTCACCCATAGTAGCATCTTGAAATCGGATTCTGAATTTATATTGGCGGGTAGAATTTGACATCGGGACTATTAAAGTTGGTATATTATTAGCTGCATACGACGTCATCAGCATCCAATTAGAAGGCCAGCTTTCGTTTTTAGTGCCATCCTTATCAAAACAGACAAAGACCTCTTGCGAATTATACGGCTGATGAATGTATAGGACATTGTGCAAAATCGTTTGCAGAATTATATAGTGAGAAGTTAACATTGCCATCTTCATCAAACTACTGACACCACCACAGACAAATCTGGCAATTTATTCCACTCGTTTAGGTGTGATTCGTTTAAAATCCTGCTGTCGTATACCTTTATTAAATCTAGATAAATTTTGAAAGACGTTTCGCTCTAATTCAGCAACCATAGGAGCAATATCAATAAATTGGAAACTATTAAATTGGCGATCTTCCACAATAGCCTTTCGCAATAGACAAATCTGCTACATACTTCCAGGTGTACAATGATAAAAACAATATGAACTACTTTTACTAAATACAGGGGGCGGTCCAAAAGAATTACAGTATAAATTCTCCACGTTAACTATAGTCTTCGCTGTTAATGCTGTGGGCTCCAATTCCAGCAACCTTCGGCTCAGATATTCCACCTTTTGATGTCCTTTAACGTATATCATACAGATATTTTTATCATCTATCAGGTGGGTCTTCAATATTTCAGACAACATATCATATTCAACGAATCCCCCGGTATATTTTAGGCCATGATGAGATTGCTCCAAATATTTAACCTGTCTCTTGGAGGCCGCATCTAGGGCGTTGAACGGTTTCGGCGGCTTCAATAGGTAATGCGCCGTACGTTGACCGCAGATAAAAGATATCTCTTTCGGGTGAAAATCGGGCAGATTAAAACGCTGCATGTCTACGGCCAGACACTGCATCTTGCTGAAGATCTTGATTGGAACTGACTCGGAGCAAACTCAAGCTTTAAGATTATTCACAATATTATCGAGTGGGAGGTATTCCATAATGCAATCGTGTACAATTATGCAGTAAGCTCGGGTATTATCGGGAAAACCTTCGGCGGCCTCTATCTCCAGTCTTACGTCTACAGTAGCGGGTCGTTCATTTTCGTCTCGCCTCGAGCAATCAAAGACAAATAATGTACGTTCCTTAAACTGATCATAATCCAATAGCGCATGAGTAGTGTGTAAATGAGCTAGCAAATGGATCAGAGCAGTTGTGTTGTGTTGTATGCTATACCATGTATAGTAAAGTATGACTCATCAAACACCTGGCGTCTAGAGATCATCCGGTTTCATAGTATGATGCAATATTTAACAATATCTGGCGACGGTATTTTAAAAAAAGCTGACGCCGATAAAAATTAATTTAATACTCCGCGTCAGCAATAAAAAAAATATTAAGTGATAATACATATGAATGACATGCTTCTGTTTAAATAATATCTAATCCTCCTATTCTCTATAAGAAGCAATATACATAGTAATAATATACCACTTATTCCCCACACAAGTCATCTAGAATCAAATATATCATAATATAAACAGTAGTAATATACTCGTGAGCATGATGTAATAACTAAAAAAAACTGACTTGTTGATAAGGGGATAAGAGGGGAGCTACCCGTAGCTCCCAGGAGTTGCAAACACGTGTCAAGAGGTTAACGAACGCTACAAACAGACAGGTCTAAAATTGTTTGAATGATCTTGAATGCTTGGTCCATTATTGATTATTAAAGGGTATAGTATAAGGTACAGAGCATGTAAAACACATATTGAACTCAAGACTAATATATTCCACATGTTTTATTTTACTCAACAGTATCAGCAATAAAAAAATAATAAGAGATATGAATGACATGCTTCTGTTTTAAATAATATCTAATCCTATGTTCTATAAGAAGCAATATGCATAGTAATAATATACCACACAAGTCATCTATAATCAACATATCATAATATGCACAGTAGTAATATACCGCCCCGTCCCCACACAATGGTGGGGGGTTACTCTATATAAACCACAAAATGTCTCAGAGAGTGTTAGTATTCAACATGTCTTCAAAGTTTTGCTTTACCCAATATCAGCCTCAAGCTGATTTGCCAACTGATGTTAAAAGTGAAGAAGTAATTGTTAGTGCACGAAAGTATGAACTAAATAAATCAAAGTGTAAGTTTGTTAGTGTAGGCCTGGCATTCCATTCTGGTTTGGAACCCTGTGTAAGGCTATCAGGAAATAAAAGCGATGCAGTTATGTTCGACGAAGGCGAATGGAAAATCTTTTTAAACTATCAGGGAATAATAACAAATTATCTATATTCCTTTGAAAAAATCGATAATATTGATAACACCAATTTTAGCCGGTGTCAATGGACACCGGCTCCATCAGAGGATTGAAAGGACTTCAAAACTTCTTAATCCTATATTAGAAAAAGAACATAGATGTGTAATATACAATATGAGGTTCATAGATAATTTACTGAAATAAAAATGCATAACAATAATAAAGTGTTTTATTTAAAAAACAAGTATCTGTATTATATTATTTTGACTAATCCATGATTTATGAGATTTATCGACACCGAGTCATTTAAAGTTGTAATATATACAGTGTTCCTAAACAGTAGGTACCTATATAGTTTTAATTCTCGTTATTCACAGAGGAGTGATATACTGGTGATATACGGTACTTAAAGGAATACGCGGTATACCATAAATAAATAGACAGACAGAGAGCTATATCTAGTAGGGGTTTATGGGAGGGTGTTCTACCAAGAAACAATAATATTTTAACCCAACAGAATTCAGCTGTAGAGGTGAGCTTAATGAGGTAATATCTAAATATAGCACCTGATTAATTGAATAGCTAATAATTTCCTCAATAAAAGTAAACTAGAAGGTACTTCAACTCTATCGGTGAGAGGTAAAGCCAAAAATTATCAGCGTCATCTATCGCTAATATTTTCGACAAGCCTTCAATAAATACTATCATAAAACAGCACCAACAGTGAAAGGTTAAGAAAATTATCATGTCTTCTCTTGTTAATATTAAATTATGGAGAATATGTTTAATATCTAACTAACACGCAGTATAATACAAATTAATATTACCGGAAACGTACTAAAAGGTCTTCAATAAATTCCCAAGCAAATGAAAACGCTACCAAAAAATTGTCACCAGAACAGCCACATTGTTACATGGTCTCCGAGCTCCGAGCATAGCTTTAATTATTCAGCAATCAAGACTAACGTATTTCCCTAAAACATTATTTACCCAAGTCGGGCTATTAAATCGATACACCGTTTACAGAAGCCATAGTGCAGATGCTGTAACTAGTACAATATTTTTATTATACAGGGATTCTACGCTGAATCTTCTCGTAAATAGCAATATATCGCCCCTTCGACCACATATACCTCCCACATCAGTAATCCAAGAAAAAAAAACACTTATTACATACTAAAGACAATACATATGTGTAAAATGATTGTTCTTTTACATAATTGCATAATAATAATATACAGCTCCTTCCTCCACATAGATCATCCGAGTCAGCAATGCAATAAAAACACTTATTACGTGCTAAAAGCGATAAATATACTTATATAAATGCTTCACTTTAAATAATGCCTAATCCTCTTATTCTTGCACCAATGGCTAGAAGTAATACTGCTGTAGTAATATACCGCCCTCATCCTCCACACAGACCTCCCACATCAGTAATGCAAGAAAAACACTTTAATCTTCTCATCAATAGTAATATACCATCCCATCCCCCACACAGACCTATCACATCAGTTATGCAAGAAAACACATTAATCTTGTCGTCAATAACAATATATCGACCCATTAATCCACATAGACCTCTTATATCAGTTATGCAAGAGATTCACTTTAATCTTCTCATCAATAGCAATATACCGTCCCTTCCTCCACACAGACCTATCACATCAGTTATGCAAGAAAAACACATTAATCTCCTCGTCAATAATAATATATCGCCCCTTCCTCCACACAAACCTCTTACATCAGTTATGCAAGAAAAAACATATTAATCTTCTCGTCAATAACAATATATCGCCCCTTCCTCCACATAGACCTCCCACATCAGTAATACAAGAAAAACACCTTAATTAATCTTCTCGTAAATAGCAATATACCGCCCCTTCGACCACATATACCTCCCACATCAGTAATCCAAGAAAAAAAAGAACTTATTACATACTAAAGACAATACATACGTGTAAAATGATTGTTCTTTTACATAATCACATAATAATAATATACAGCTCCTTCCTCCACATAGACCATCCTAGTCAGCAATGCGATAAAATCTTCAATAAATTCCCAAGCAAATGAAAACGTTACCAAAAATTGTCACCAGAACCGCCACGTTGTTACATGGTGTATATGCGAAAGGAGTTAATGGTCTACACATATTTGTGGAGGCGGGATACAGTAGAAGTAGTAGGTGTAGTAGTAGTAGGTGTAGAAAAAGATGTAAAACACTCAGTATATAAATATATTACATAATTTCATCCTCTCTTTAAAAAACAGAGGAGCAAACCAAAATTCAAACAAAACAGACAGAATAAACTATATATTGGTTGACGGAGGCCATAAAGCAACACATGCTGAAATCAATTTCAATTCAACTAACGTATTTCCCTAAAACATTATTTACCTAAGTCGGGCTATTAAACCAATACGCTCGTTACAAAAGCCCTAGTGTAGATCCTACCAACTTTTTAACTATGAATTTATTTTTTTCCACCTTGATAATGGATTCTACGCTGAATCTTCTCGTAAATAGCAATATAACACCCTTCGTCCACATATACCTCCCACATCAGTAATGCAAGAAAGACACATTAATCTTCTCGTCAATAACAATATACAGCTCCTTCTTCCACATAGACCACCCGAGTCAGCAATGCAATAAAAAAACACTTATTACGTTCTGAAGGCGATAAATATACTTATATAAATGCTTCTCTTTAAATAATACCTAACCCCCTTACTCTCACACCAAAGCGATAGGCTAGAAGTAATACTGCTGGTAGTAATATACCGCTCTCTTCCTCCAAATAGGTCTCGCGAGTTAGTAATATAACAAAACAATACGTATTAAGGCGCTATAAATACACGTAAATGATAATAATGTCACCCGAAATCCCTTATTCTTACACCAAAGCGATAGGGTAGAAGGAATATTGCTGTAACAATATAATAATACATAACCCACATAACATTCGCACATCCATAGTAGTCAAGGAGTAATATGTATAGTAATAAGATACCGCCCCATCCTACATATAAGACGCAAACATCTAAGAAGTTATAAATGTTATTTTTAGCCACATGAGAAAATCGTTGCATCGAAAAGCCCCGGGGAATATAAAAAAATCATAGGTATAGATGTGGTCAGATTTCACACTATCTATTGACTTAAAATACTTACACGTGTATTTAGGAGATAACGCTCGGTATATAGGTACATAGTAGGTACAACTACAGCAGTCTCGGAGAAATATAATAATACTCGTTCTCAAGGCTTCGTGAAAAAGGTGCTATTTAAGCGAAAACTACGAGTTAAAACAAATTTTAAGGGAATGTTTAGGTATAAGAATAATCGTTTCAGAATTTCTAAAACATCAGTGCACTTGTTTATATTTGTATCTAAACTAGTAATTTAAACTATAAATCACAAAAATGACTACAGAACCACACGTCGCGAGATTCGATCACCCCGGGACAGCTATACGGCCTCGACAAGCTGTAAATGTTATGATTATCAGAAAAATCAAACCCCATTCAAGAACTATATGAATAAAGTATGGTTTTATATCGCCCAGTATATACAAAATATAAAACGCAAGTAACATTAAGAAAAAATGAGAGCATACCCCACATATCGCAAAATAAAACATACCTAGTGTTATTAAAATCTGGCGTAACTAAATATTAATTCCGCAGATCCCCGACATGTAAAATTTCGTGTCTTATCTGTTTATAAGAAGGCCCCCACTATATTTCTATCGAGTAAGGATTTTGCAGAGTATCTTGCAAAAAAGCAAAGGGATATTTGATTAGGTTATCAGTGCATCTATCATTTAATCAGATCTGTACAAATTATTGACATTGCATGAATTAGATATTTCACGTATTTATCATTAAGAACATGCTAATGAATTTACAGGACTTTATCAAAATAAAAAGATAGCTGTCAGCAAATATTATAAAAAAAATTGTCGTCAAGATTAACCAGACATTAAACCGATCTGAATCGTGTGTACATCCGGTTGCGCAGTGTCACAAGGGTATATATTACTGCAGGTCAACACCCTGTATAGCGATTGTCTATAGAAAACAGATAGGTATTATAATAGAAAGCAGATATTATAACGCAAATAGCTGCCAATGCAGATTCTGGTCAACACCCAGTACAGCACATTTAAGACTAAATAAACAAGTGAGAATAATATCATAATGTATCCGTATAAGGAAGTATTAATTAACTGACTCTGTAAATATGTTATTCTAATACGAAAAACCTGGTAGGTCCCAAGTACATTTGCAAATTCAGATTATGTAGAAACATGTGATATGCTTTCACAATGTCACAAGGGTATATATTACTGCAGGTCAACACCCTGTATCGCGATTGTCTATAGAAAACAGATAGGTATTATAATAGAAAGCAGATATTATAACGCAAACAGCTGCCAGTGCAGATTCTGGTCAACACCCAGTACAACATATTTAAGATTAAATAAACAAGTGAGAATATTATCATAATGTACCCGTATAAGGAAGTATTAATTAACTGACTCGGTAAATATGTTATTCTAATACGAAAAAAACCTGGTAGGTCCCAAGTACATTTGCAAATTCAGATTATGTAGAAACATGTTATACACAGGGGTTTTTATAAATACAGCTATATAGAAATTATACCAACCGAATTTAACAATTTACCGAGTTTATCTACATTAATCTAAAATATAAAAGTGCAGTATAAAGTTATTGAAAGTGTTTGATCTTCATGAGATTTCATAGTATAAAAATATATGTATAATGTCTAACCTACAAAATAGAGATAACTAACCAACAAATCTAAAAGGTATACCTTCTAACGAAATTGGGGTAGATATTAGATAACAGGTGAAATAAATTGGGATAAATAAAAGAGTATAAGCATACTACGAATTTACCATTTGCTGTAACTTATCTAAAGGGCAAGCATAACACATACCTGCAAATTTTGTAACAAAACATTTTCTTAGATTAACAGTCTAAGTCGTCATAATAATATACATAGACAAATCTTTGAAATGAAATTTATGCCATAGCAAGATGGATACTCATTGATTTTCAATCATTATACATGGGATTCTAGGGTATTCTTTAAATAATCCTTACCACTTAGATGAACCGGCTACCAGTAGATGTGTCTCCATCTTGCTGTAATTGGCTGCATTTAATTGCATTCACGAGTCACCAAATCCATAACCACTCGGATTTTTATCATGAATTCTTATCCCCACCCTAGAGAAATGGATAATTTTCTTCATCAGCTTCATCGCACTCACAATCTCGTGACATGTAGAAACTAAAATTCGTTTACATTTTCTTTCTCCTCAATTTTGGTAAATCGATTATGTCTCTGGTACCGGTACCGGTATACCGGTCATACCGTACTTATAACTCTATGACCCTTCTCCCAATAACCTCATTGTTTTGACAAAAACTTTAACATTATGTAACAAGAATAACCCATTACTGTTTGCTTTTAGTAGTAGTTCGAGCTATAATTTCAATATGTCGACGTCATTATATGTATATGTATATGTATATGTAAAGTATTCAATAGTCATTGGAGTTCGTTCAAGAGTTTATCTTTAATAATTTTACCATCTTTATCAGGCAGTCTAACACGTACTTCCATAGTTAATATACTCAATTAAATGTGGAACTATTAACTATAACAATATATCTGCTTTGTAGGCACTATCCTCATCACTTAGATACCCGGCTACCAGTAGATGTGTCTCCATCTGGCTGTAATTGGTCGCATTTAACTGTATTCACGTGCCACCAAATCCATTACCACTCGGATTTTTCTAATGAATTCTTATCCCCCACCCTAGAGATGATTTGATTTTAATAAATAAAACAGAATATATTTAATTTGGTTTTTATTTCATCATAAAGCTAGGACATTATAAAATGTCCATACAGATAATACACATTAGATAAAGCACACATACATATATTCTTTGAATGATATAAACATTTAGGTGGAGAATGCTTCAAGCGGGGTTCTTCTTCAAATTCTATAATAATTGGTTTTGACGAAAAACGCCGAAGATATTCAGCCTTCTCTCTTCCTTTAACATAAATCTGTTCTGCTTTTGAAGTCAAATACTCAATAATGTTGTTAAATTTGTGTAGTTGTGTAAAACCCTCTTCCCACTGAATGCAGTGATGATGTTTAGTTACCCAATTAGCTTCTTCTTGAAATTCTGATGGAAGTGCGTCAAATGAAAAAGGTGGTTTAAAAATATAATGACATATGCGTTCACCATCAAATGACTTGAAACAAAAAAACCTTGAAGCCTTGTACATCTAAGATTATTGGCATATTTTCAAATTTGTTAGCTTCTTCAGTACAACACTTTTCAAACTATACAATTCTATTACTTTTCTTAATTGTTTCAATTTTTTCCTGTGTTCTTGCAGGGTCTTTTGATATTCAGATATCATTATCAACTGAATTTATTATTTATGTTACTGAGTTTATGTATACTAGATCTGTCTAACAATTTTTACCGTTGGATTATATCGAAACGGTACTTATAAGTATCGGTATACCGGTCTACCGGTTAGACTGGTACCGGTATACCGGTAACACGGTACCGCTATACCAGTCATACCGGTATTAGTATCGGTACCTACACTAGTAACAGCAGGATAGGCCATACAGGTTCAGCTATCATATGATGTCATAAAATAAATAACGGCCCCAGTTAGGTCAGGTTAGGTGTTTCGGAAAGATCTAACCTGACCTAACAACGGCGGCCTTATTTATTTTATGACATCATATGATCGTTGAACCTGTATGGCCTATCCTGCTGTTACTAGTGTAGGTACCGATACTAATACCGGTATGACTGGTATAGCGGTACCGTGTTACCGGTATACCGGTACCAGTCTAACCGGTAGACCGGTATACCGGTACCAGTGTAACCGGTATACCGGTGCCAGTGTAACTGGTAGACCGGTATACCGGTACCAGTGTAACCGGTAGACCGGTATACCGGTACCATATAGGTACCGATACTTATAAGTACCGTTTCGATATAATCCAACGGTAAAAATTGTTAGACAGATCTAGTATACATAAACTCAGTAACATAAATAATAAATTCAGTTGATAATGATATCTGAATATCAAAAGACCCTGCAAGAACACAGGAAAAAATTGAAACAATTAAGAAAAGTAATAGAATTGTATAGTTTGAAAAGTGTTGTACTGAAGAAGCTAACAAATTTGAAAATATGCCAATAATCTTAGATGTACAAGGCTTCAAGGTTTTTTTGTTTCAAGTCATTTGATGGTGAACGCATATGTCATTATATTTTTAAACCACCTTTTTCATTTGACGCACTTCCATCAGAATTTCAAGAAGAAGCTAATTGGGTAACTAAACATCATCACTGCATTCAGTGGGAAGAGGGTTTTACACAACTACACAAATTTAACAACATTATTGAGTATTTGACTTCAAAAGCAGAACAGATTTATGTTAAAGGAAGAGAGAAGGCTGAATATCTTCGGCGTTTTTCGTCAAAACCAATTATAATAGAATTTGAAGAAGAACCCCGCTTGAAGCATTCTCCACCTAAATGTTTATATCATTCAAAGAATATATGTATGTGTGCTTTATCTAATGTGTATTATCTGTATGGACATTTTATAATGTCCTAGCTTTATGATGAAATAAAAACCAAATTAAATATATTCTGTTTTATTTATTAAAATCAAATCATCTCTAGGGTGGGGGATAAGAATTCATTAGAAAAATCCGAGTGGTAATGGATTTGGTGGCACGTGAATACAGTTAAATGCGACCAATTACAGCCAGATGGAGACACATCTACTGGTAGCCGGGTATCTAAGTGATGAGGATAGTGCCTACAAAGCAGATATATTGTTATAGTTAATAGTTCCACATTTAATTGAGTATATTAACTATGGAAGTACGTGTTAGACTGCCTGATAAAGATGGTAAAATTATTAAAGATAAACTCTTGAACGAACTCCAATGACTATTGAATACTTTACATATACATATACATATACATATAATGACGTCGACATATTGAAATTATAGCTCGAACTACTACTAAAAGCAAACAGTAATGGGTTATTCTTGTTACATAATGTTAAAGTTTTTGTCAAAACAATGAGGTTATTGGGAGAAGGGTCATAGAGTTATAAGTACGGTATGACCGGTATACCGGTACCGGTACCAGAGACATAATCGATTTACCAAAATTGAGGAGAAAGAAAATGTAAACGAATTTTAGTTTCTACATGTCACGAGATTGTGAGTGCGATGAAGCTGATGAAGAAAATTATCCATTTCTCTAGGGTGGGGATAAGAATTCATGATAAAAATCCGAGTGGTTATGGATTTGGTGACTCGTGAATGCAATTAAATGCAGCCAATTACAGCAAGATGGAGACACATCTACTGGTAGCCGGTTCATCTAAGTGGTAAGGATTATTTAAAGAATACCCTAGAATCCCATGTATAATGATTGAAAATCAATGAGTATCCATCTTGCTATGGCATAAATTTCATTTCAAAGATTTGTCTATGTATATTATTATGACGACTTAGACTGTTAATCTAAGAAAATGTTTTGTTACAAAATTTGCAGGTATGTGTTATGCTTGCCCTTTAGATAAGTTACAGCAAATGGTAAATTCGTAGTATGCTTATACTCTTTTATTTATCCCAATTTATTTCACCTGTTATCTAATATCTACCCCAATTTCGTTAGAAGGTATACCTTTTAGATTTGTTGGTTAGTTATCTCTATTTTGTAGGTTAGACATTATACATATATTTTTATACTATGAAATCTCATGAAGATCAAACACTTTCAATAACTTTATACTGCACTTTTATATTTTAGATTAATGTAGATAAACTCGGTAAATTGTTAAATTCGGTTGGTATAATTTCTATATAGCTGTATTTATAAAAACCCCTGTGTATAACATGTTTCTACATAATCTGAATTTGCAAATGTACTTGGGACCTACCAGGTTTTTTTCGTATTAGAATAACATATTTACCGAGTCAGTTAATTAATACTTCCTTATACGGGTACATTATGATAATATTCTCACTTGTTTATTTAATCTTAAATATGTTGTACTGGGTGTTGACCAGAATCTGCACTGGCAGCTGTTTGCGTTATAATATCTGCTTTCTATTATAATACCTATCTGTTTTCTATAGACAATCGCGATACAGGGTGTTGACCTGCAGTAATATATACCCTTGTGACATTGTGAAAGCATATCACATGTTTCTACATAATCTGAATTTGCAAATGTACTTGGGACCTACCAGGTTTTTCGTATTAGAATAACATATTTACAGAGTCAGTTAATTAATACTTCCTTATACGGATACATTATGATATTATTCTCACTTGTTTATTTAGTCTTAAATGTGCTGTACTGGGTGTTGACCAGAATCTGCATTGGCAGCTATTTGCGTTATAATATCTGCTTTCTATTATAATACCTATCTGTTTTCTATAGACAATCGCTATACAGGGTGTTGACCTGCAGTAATATATACCCTTGTGACACTGCGCAACCGGATGTACACACGATTCAGATCGGTTTAATGTCTGGTTAATCTTGACGACAATTTTTTTTATAATATTTGCTGACAGCTATCTTTTTATTTTGATAAAGTCCTGTAAATTCATTAGCATGTTCTTAATGATAAATACGTGAAATATCTAATTCATGCAATGTCAATAATTTGTACAGATCTGATTAAATGATAGATGCACTGATAACCTAATCAAATATCCCTTTGCTTTTTTGCAAGATACTCTGCAAAATCCTTACTCGATAGAAATATAGTGGGGGCCTTCTTATAAACAGATAAGACACGAAATTTTACATGTCGGGGATCTGCGGAATTAATATTTAGTTACGCCAGATTTTAATAACACTAGGTATGTTTTATTTTGCGATATGTGGGGTATGCTCTCATTTTTTCTTAATGTTACTTGCGTTTTATATTTTGTATATACTGGGCGATATAAAACCATACTTTATTCATATAGTTCTTGAATGGGGTTTGATTTTTCTGATAATCATAACATTTACAGCTTGTCGAGGCCGTATAGCTGTCCCGGGGTGATCGAATCTCGCGACGTGTGGTTCTGTAGTCATTTTTGTGATTTATAGTTTAAATTACTAGTTTAGATACAAATATAAACAAGTGCACTGATGTTTTAGAAATTCTGAAACGATTATTCTTATACCTAAACATTCCCTTAAAATTTGTTTTAACTCGTAGTTTTCGCTTAAATAGCACCTTTTTCACGAAGCCTTGAGAACGAGTATTATTATATTTCTCCGAGACTGCTGTAGTTGTACCTACTATGTACCTATATACCGAGCGTTATCTCCTAAATACACGTGTAAGTATTTTAAGTCAATAGATAGTGTGAAATCTGACCACATCTATACCTATGATTTTTTTATATTCCCCGGGGCTTTTCGATGCAACGATTTTCTCATGTGGCTAAAAATAACATTTATAACTTCTTAGATGTTTGCGTCTTATATGTAGGATGGGGCGGTATCTTATTACTATACATATTACTCCTTGACTACTATGGATGTGCGAATGTTATGTGGGTTATGTATTATTATATTGTTACAGCAATATTCCTTCTACCCTATCGCTTTGGTGTAAGAATAAGGGATTTCGGGTGACATTATTATCATTTACGTGTATTTATAGCGCCTTAATACGTATTGTTTTGTTATATTACTAACTCGCGAGACCTATTTGGAGGAAGAGAGCGGTATATTACTACCAGCAGTATTACTTCTAGCCTATCGCTTTGGTGTGAGAGTAAGGGGGTTAGGTATTATTTAAAGAGAAGCATTTATATAAGTATATTTATCGCCTTCAGAACGTAATAAGTGTTTTTTTATTGCATTGCTGACTCGGGTGGTCTATGTGGAAGAAGGAGCTGTATATTGTTATTGACGAGAAGATTAATGTGTCTTTCTTGCATTACTGATGTGGGAGGTATATGTGGACGAAGGGTGTTATATTGCTATTTACGAGAAGATTCAGCGTAGAATCCATTATCAAGGTGGAAAAAAATAAATTCATAGTTAAAAAGTTGGTAGGATCTACACTAGGGCTTTTGTAACGAGCGTATTGGTTTAATAGCCCGACTTAGGTAAATAATGTTTTAGGGAAATACGTTAGTTGAATTGAAATTGATTTCAGCATGTGTTGCTTTATGGCCTCCGTCAACCAATATATAGTTTATTCTGTCTGTTTTGTTTGAATTTTGGTTTGCTCCTCTGTTTTTTAAAGAGAGGATGAAATTATGTAATATATTTATATACTGAGTGTTTTACATCTTTTTCTACACCTACTACTACTACACCTACTACTTCTACTGTATCCCGCCTCCACAAATATGTGTAGACCATTAACTCCTTTCGCATATACACCATGTAACAACGTGGCGGTTCTGGTGACAATTTTTGGTAACGTTTTCATTTGCTTGGGAATTTATTGAAGATTTTATCGCATTGCTGACTAGGATGGTCTATGTGGAGGAAGGAGCTGTATATTATTATTATGTGATTATGTAAAAGAACAATCATTTTACACGTATGTATTGTCTTTAGTATGTAATAAGTTCTTTTTTTTCTTGGATTACTGATGTGGGAGGTATATGTGGTCGAAGGGGCGGTATATTGCTATTTACGAGAAGATTAATTAAGGTGTTTTTCTTGTATTACTGATGTGGGAGGTCTATGTGGAGGAAGGGGCGATATATTGTTATTGACGAGAAGATTAATATGTTTTTTCTTGCATAACTGATGTAAGAGGTTTGTGTGGAGGAAGGGGCGATATATTATTATTGACGAGGAGATTAATGTGTTTTTCTTGCATAACTGATGTGATAGGTCTGTGTGGAGGAAGGGACGGTATATTGCTATTGATGAGAAGATTAAAGTGAATCTCTTGCATAACTGATATAAGAGGTCTATGTGGATTAATGGGTCGATATATTGTTATTGACGACAAGATTAATGTGTTTTCTTGCATAACTGATGTGATAGGTCTGTGTGGGGGATGGGATGGTATATTACTATTGATGAGAAGATTAAAGTGTTTTTCTTGCATTACTGATGTGGGAGGTCTGTGTGGAGGATGAGGGCGGTATATTACTACAGCAGTATTACTTCTAGCCATTGGTGCAAGAATAAGAGGATTAGGCATTATTTAAAGTGAAGCATTTATATAAGTATATTTATCGCTTTTAGCACGTAATAAGTGTTTTTATTGCATTGCTGACTCGGATGATCTATGTGGAGGAAGGAGCTGTATATTATTATTATGCAATTATGTAAAAGAACAATCATTTTACACATATGTATTGTCTTTAGTATGTAATAAGTGTTTTTTTTTTCTTGGATTACTGATGTGGGAGGTATATGTGGTCGAAGGGGCGATATATTGCTATTTACGAGAAGATTCAGCGTAGAATCCCTGTATAATAAAAATATTGTACTAGTTACAGCATCTGCACTATGGCTTCTGTAAACGGTGTATCGATTTAATAGCCCGACTTGGGTAAATAATGTTTTAGGGAAATACGTTAGTCTTGATTGCTGCATAATTAAAGCTATGCTCGGAGCTCGGAGACCATGTAACAATGTGGCTGTTCTGGTGACAATTTTTTGGTAGCGTTTTCATTTGCTTGGGAATTTATTGAAGACCTTTTAGTACGTTTCCGGTAATATTAATTTGTATTATACTGCGTGTTAGTTAGATATTAAACATATTCTCCATAATTTAATATTAACAAGAGAAGACATGATAATTTTCTTAACCTTTCACTGTTGGTGCTGTTTTATGATAGTATTTATTGAAGGCTTGTCGAAAATATTAGCGATAGATGACGCTGATAATTTTTGGCTTTACCTCTCACCGATAGAGTTGAAGTACCTTCTAGTTTACTTTTATTGAGGAAATTATTAGCTATTCAATTAATCAGGTGCTATATTTAGATATTACCTCATTAAGCTCACCTCTACAGCTGAATTCTGTTGGGTTAAAATATTATTGTTTCTTGGTAGAACACCCTCCCATAAACCCCTACTAGATATAGCTCTCTGTCTGTCTATTTATTTATGGTATACCGCGTATTCCTTTAAGTACCGTATATCACCAGTATATCACTCCTCTGTGAATAACGAGAATTAAAACTATATAGGTACCTACTGTTTAGGAACACTGTATATATTACAACTTTAAATGACTCGGTGTCGATAAATCTCATAAATCATGGATTAGTCAAAATAATATAATACAGATACTTGTTTTTTAAATAAAACACTTTATTATTGTTATGCATTTTTATTTCAGTAAATTATCTATGAACCTCATATTGTATATTACACATCTATGTTCTTTTTCTAATATAGGATTAAGAAGTTTTGAAGTCCTTTCAATCCTCTGATGGAGCCGGTGTCGGTCGAGAGCAACAAATTCTCAATATATCCTCCTAGCGGCGTTCTAAGTAAAACTCCAAGTTATTATATGATGAACTTGGTTCTGCTTCTCGTTGAATGCAACTTTCTTCTTCTCTGTCTCCATGTATGTTGTTACAATGATTTTCAAATACTTCTGGATACAAATAAATAAGCTCCAAACATGTGCCGACGTTTTCAGAGTGTGGATTATCCTCTGGATGAAGTATGTTTAAGGCATTTAGAAAAACATTACCATCTCCTTGCTGTAGCCCTTTTTTTAATATCTTGAAGTAATTCTTAAATTGCTGGCTTTTTAATATATCCAGTCTGAACTTGATCAAAGGCAATAGCTCCCAGAGCTTGCATACTGATTCAAATCCCAAATAAATATAAGAATCATTTTTTATTATCTTCA
Source organism: Pogonocherus hispidulus (assembly GCA_963924545.1). Taxonomy (NCBI): domain Eukaryota; kingdom Metazoa; phylum Arthropoda; class Insecta; order Coleoptera; family Cerambycidae; genus Pogonocherus; species Pogonocherus hispidulus. Next base: position 43,311,490 of record OZ004694.1, read on the forward strand.
CCACTCTTGTATGAGAAAACTGCTCGAAGTGTATAGAAAATTGACTGGTATCAATATTATCGATTTTTTCAAAGGAATATAGATAATTTGTTATTATTCCCTGATAGTTTAAAAAGATTTTCCATTCGCCTTCGTCGAACATAACTGCATCGCTTTTATTTCCTGATAGCCTTACACAGGGTTCCAAACCAGAATGGAATGCCAGGCCTACACTAACAAACTTACACTTTGATTTATTTAGTTCATACTTTCGTGCACTAACAATTACTTCTTCACTTTTAACATCAGTTGGCAAATCAGCTTGAGGCTGATATTGGGTAAAGCAAAACTTTGAAGACATGTTGAATACTAACACTCTCTGAGACATTTTGTGGTTTATATAGAGTAACCCCCCACCATTGTGTGGGGACGGGGCGGTATATTACTACTGTGCATATTATGATATGTTGATTATAGATGACTTGTGTGGTATATTATTACTATGCATATTGCTTCTTATAGAACATAGGATTAGATATTATTTAAAACAGAAGCATGTCATTCATATCTCTTATTATTTTTTTATTGCTGATACTGTTGAGTAAAATAAAACATGTGGAATATATTAGTCTTGAGTTCAATATGTGTTTTACATGCTCTGTACCTTATACTATACCCTTTAATAATCAATAATGGACCAAGCATTCAAGATCATTCAAACAATTTAAGACCTGTCTGTTTGTAGCGTTCGTTAACCTCTTGACACGTGTTTGCAACTCCTGGGAGCTACGGGTAGCTCCCCTCTTATCCCCTTATCAACAAGTCAGTTTTTTTTAGTTATTACATCATGCTCACGAGTATATTACTACTGTTTATATTATGATATATTTGATTCTAGATGACTTGTGTGGGGAATAAGTGGTATATTATTACTATGTATATTGCTTCTTATAGAGAATAGGAGGATTAGATATTATTTAAACAGAAGCATGTCATTCATATGTATTATCACTTAATATTTTTTTTATTGCTGACGCGGAGTATTAAATTAATTTTTATCGGCGTCAGCTTTTTTTAAAATACCGTCGCCAGATATTGTTAAATATTGCATCATACTATGAAACCGGATGATCTCTAGACGCCAGGTGTTCGATGAGTCATACTTTACTATACATGGTATAGCATAGCATAGCATACAACACAACACAACTGCTCTGATCCATTTGCTAGCTCATTTACACACTACTCGCATGCTTATCCAAGCAGTTCATATAAATAGGATATAATTCTGTGTATTTATAATGCGCTTCATTGTAATCATTTTTAGCAAAATTTAGGGGCATTCTTTCTGTGGGGAAGCTTTCGGCATTCAATGTCAGTTTGATATTGGTTATATTTGTATGATCAAATTCCGTTGGATCCTTTTTGGTTGTGGCTAGTTTCTCCGTCTGGAAGCAGACAATAACATATCTCGGGCTTTCGACGTTAGATGTCGTTTTGACGGCCCAGGTATCTGTAGTAGCGCCCTCTGTTAGCGACTTTACTTGTACATCCCACAGCCTATATGGTATTATGATTGGATTATTTGCCGCAACACCTTGCAGCAGGCGTTCTTTTATGCCGCTCTCCGGGTATATTCTCTTGATTTTAAGTTCCACATTCTGAATATCTAATTTTGCTGTAGTAGTAACGTTAATGGCGTTATCACGTATCAAAAAGCAATTGTCATCATTATTGGCTCTTGTAAATGTAAACGTCTGCATACCACATATGACTGCCCGATAATCGTTAAAGATGTTGAGAAGATGCTTCCTTCAATGGGATTAGAAAACTGAAGGTATTGTCGGCGTTTAATTTGGCGCCACTAGGATAATTCCATCCTGCTATGGCTAAATGTTTGGAATCTTCCGGTGAATAGCAGAAATAACCTCGAACAGTACTTAATATACCACATTCTTGGGCAATTTCCATCTCCTTAGATCCGCCGCCAATTACATATTTTACGGATGAGAACATGAAAGCTGGAGCGTTATTTACAAAGGAAACAACCCCATCACCGGTCTTTATTATTCTTCCTCGCACAAGCAGCTGACTGTCGTAGGTGGCATCAAAGAGCTTCGATTGATTGACGGCAATTTCAATTACGTCATTATTTCGGAAAGATCTAGTATACGGGTAGTACGTTCGCCACTCCACCTTCTCTATTGAATCATCGGATTGGGCCTTTCGGAAAATGTTAAACATTGACGCCGACACTGTATTCCCAGCGATTCCAAGAAACTAACACTCGATGCGGTTAAAAGAGGTTTTTTGTTATCGCTGTTTGTGGTAGTCGTAACAGCGTGTGTATTGCTACACGTTTTCTGTAATACTGGCGAATATGGTGCAGGTACATCAATTTTATCAGATGTATGATGTCGATCGAAAATTAATACCATGTTATTATTATGTGAGCTTCTTTTTCTCCAATCGAACTATTATTTCTTCGCCCTTGAAGTTGACAAGCTCAAAGTTCTGATCCAGTACAGTTATACAAATATTATTTATTTCTCGCCTGTTTATTATCGGTAGGTAAATAAGATGTGTAGGTGTTTCGTCGATAGCGAACCCGGGGTCAACGGAAATTACAAATTCGTAGATGGTGTGGGAGGGTCGATCGTTGTAGAATGCTCCGGAAGTAATACTGCAATCTAAGTGAATAGTTCTTACTTTTATAATGTTGACTGGTAAATCTGAGCTATGCACTTTATTTATCTCTAGCGGTCGCTTTCCAGAGAATCCCAATATCTTGCCGATACTATCTTTCGGCGCAAAGTCGACGGCGTATTTATTACTAAATATTTCACACTTGATGGTATTATTATTCGGCTTCAAAGAGAATATTTCATCTAGGAGATTGGGCTTCGTCTTAGACACATCCAAATGGTTCCTGATGTACGCTTCAATGTCCTGAATTTCATAGGCGCCGGCGTCAAATTCCACAACCTTTTTCTTATTTTTATCGTTATTCTCGTAAAGGTACACCTTCTGACCGGCCTCTATGTTGGGCACGCTGTTGTAAGAGTGAAAACTGAGAAGCGCCAGGCCGTAATCGGACTTTGGATCTAAATGAAGTGGCGGCGTAAAATCAATAGATAAGGTAGACGTGCGACTTTTAATCGTCAATATGATAGACATGACTGATACAATTCAACCGCTATCGGCCTTTTTATATAGAAACTGTAAACACAGATGGCCGCAGTTAATCTGACTATAATCTTGGTATTGATCGTTATTATAGATAATTTTTGCAGGACTCAAGTATTGCACCAATTCCAGCGGCGGTTTTAAGCATCCGAAACTGTCGAAATATCTAACTACATTGCCATCTTTCTTATATGCTACCCAATGTGTACCTTTATTTTTATTTACGTCTAGATTTAGGATGGCGTTTTCTCTCCGCCACGGACCTGCTGGTAGAGTGTATCGCATGAAAACGCCTCGAAAATTGGCAATTTTTAATTGCTTAACAAACTTTCTTCGATCGGCATCGGATAAAGGCCTATTAGGTAGCTTTATTGGTAGTTTTTTGACTGTTTCTTCAGGAATAAGCAGTAGCCGCCGTGTCGGCTTTTTCTCAAATATAAACCCGACCCTATTGATTCCATTGCTTGGTTATGTCGCTTATCTTCGTCGAGTTTCTTTTTGGCATTTTTCGTATCAATAACCGTTTTAGCTATTGCGCTTGCTCCGCCTGCGAGCGAGCCCAAAGCGCTCAGACCGGCAAATAGAGGTATCAATGGCAAAAAACCGCCAGAATGATCAAAGGGTATTATTCTGGGAATACGGATTTTCCTTCTGCCGCCGGCCTTTTTAACAGCCAGTCGGGCCGCCTTCAAAGCTATTAATGCAGATTTTTTTAATGTAGTTTGTGGTGGTGATTTCTTGAGCACGTTAGCGACCTTCTTAACAACAGTTTTTCTAAAGGATTGTGGTGTCGCCCGCTGCTGCTGCTGCTTTCGTTCTTGCAGTCCCATACCTAGATTATGTTTAGCTTTCATCGTAGTAGTTACCAGCCAAGCGGCCGCTTTTTCACCTACTTTAGCGTCTTTCGATTTAACACGTTCCCAAGCTCGCTATTCAAGTTCGTAGTCGGCCTTACGTCTATCTTCCAACGACTTGTTTTGCGAATAAAAAATGTCGTGTTTACGACAGAAGGAATCCAAAGGATTAATGCCCTTCTGACCTTGGGCTAAGCGCTCCTTAAGTTTGGTACCTATCAACAAAGATATTACTAGTTAGATGTGAAATATAGAGTTGAACATCACGATATGTTGCAGAACGTTTCAAAACGTTGTAAAACGTCAAAAACGCTAAAAACGTAAAACGCCAAAAATGCTAAAAACGTCAAAAACGTCAAAAACGTGACCCTGCGTGACGTTTTTAACATTTTTGACGTTTTAGCGTGACGTTGTACGACGCTATATCACATTATACGACGTTCTCATTAAATTGTAGAGGTGTGGTGATGATGATGATGACATACCAGGTCCACAAAATTGATAACCGCCAGGAATGTGCAATTCAAAGGGCAGTTTATCGATTAGAGAATTTAGTACACCCTCACCGTAGCAGAGCGGCATGAAGAATGATTATAGTAGCACTGAATGACTTATATTTATGCACTGGTTTGTTGTGATGGCGGTCAAAAGATGAAGATCTTTCAACAAGAACAGACGCTGCCGATTGAAAATTTAGATTTAATTGAATATAGTAAAAACAACAACAACGTGGTGAAACATAGCAAACTATTACCAAACTCGTTTAGAGCTATAGTATGTGGGCCGAGCGGCTGTGGCAAGACCAACGTCATGTTATCACTCTTATACCATCATAATGGGATTAAATTTGAAAACGTTTACGTATACTCGAAATCGCTATATCAACCCAAATATCAGCTACTCGGTGAAATTTTAAACAAAGTGAAAGGTGTCGGCTATTTCCCATATAAGGACAGTGATGACATTATCAGTACAATGGACGCCAAACCAAACTCTATATTCATATTTGATGATATTGCGTGCGATAAACAGAACAAGATACGAGAATATTATTCCATGTGCAGACATAAAAATATCGATGCTACCTATCTCTGTCAAACTTATTCGAAAATTCCTAAAGATTAGGGACAATTGCAATATCATTGTTCTCTTCCGTCAAGACGACCTTAATCTCAAACACATCTATGACGAACATGTATCGCCCGATGTTTCCCTGGATCAGTTCAAACAAATGTGCAGCGAATGCTGGGCCGATAATTATGGTACTTTGGTTATTGTAAAGGATTTCGATCTACATAATGGCCGCTATAGGAAAGGATTCGATAAGTATATAATGATATAGATCTGCCAACATGTATCAGTAATCGGCATGGGCTCGTCACTTGATGATATTATAAATGCTACCAAGCGCAAGAAAAAAATAAACGAGTTGGCAAAGGTAATCAGGAAAAAGTATCTGGTTTTGAAGTTGGGCAAATCAGAGGAGGATGCAGCCATTCAAAAACTGTTTAACCCCATCACCGCACCATTGAAACAAATAGCCGCTACCACGCGTAATTTGAACGAAAAATTAAATACCGATAAACGCATTAAGATGGAGGTGAAGAAGGAAGAAGAAGATATACAGCCTCCTGCTATAACCTTACCCAGGTTCCTACCAACAGAACCTGTAGCATCAACGTCCGCAACAGAAGGCGATGAATTTGACAAATCAATAGGAGAAGAGGGGTCACAACAACAACATATAGTCGATACAACTAGTGACGTAATGGAGGAATATTTGGATCAATATCTTGAAATGGCGCAAAAGTATGTCGCTGAACATTGGGCTGGGAGCGATGTAATAGACAAGATTTATGGCCCGGTATATGATGCTACAACATCAAAGTGGTTATTGGGACGTGAAATAATAGATTTCGATCGACGTACTGGAAACATAATAATAGACGGACAGCAATTCAAAGGCACCCCGGGCCTATATCAACTACTTTTCTATCAAGACCCATCTTTTAACAAGGATGATAAGCTATCATATAGAGAGATTCTGAAGCTATGCGGCGTCCATCAAGACACTCTAGGGCAATTAAAAGGCTCCAAGATGTTTAAATATCATAAAATTATCAAGCCGCTATTTCCCAAGGCAGGGACAAAATCAACAGCTGGATCAGGCCTCTCATACGAGAACAATATGATTTATAATAAAAAACCAATAAATGTATTCTATGGATACATTTATTGGGATAACCCTAATGAGCTTGTGGACCGCTTGAGACTTTTGGTAGCGTCCAAAAATGCCGGCAATACCACGTCCCACGACAATGAAATAATTGAAATTATTAATGAATTGCGGGAGGCTAATTTAATTTATTGCTATATAGATCGATGCAAAATGATGGCCTTAACACTTGCGCGATGGGCATCGATAAATTTGGAAGATCTCCAGTACAACACTCTGGCGGAGGTGCCGGTTTCCTGCTGAAACAACAGCAGAATCAACGACATGGTTTTACCTTTACAAGCGATGGAAATATCGATGTGGATTATTTGAAACTGCCCAACGTTAAACCCCCTACTAGCGACAATGATGCTGCAAATAAAAAATATGTGGATTACAGCATGTCCCGCCTTTCAGATCAATTAAAATCCACTCGAGATACTTTTCAAGGCTTGATTCAAGCTAATATGAACGATATGGGTACTATGATTAAGCAGGCTGCAGAGGCAAGACATAAAATCGTCTCGGATTTGACGCGAAAACTTGATGATATGCCGAAGGTGTTTAGTGCTATTCCAGGTGCGGTCGACACATCCATACATCATGTGGCGCAAACGCTGAAAGACTTGCAAAATACCGCGGGAAAAATTCAGCGCGAATTTGATCAGTTCAAGCTTGATGTTGAAAAGCAAATGAAGCAAGTATATGATGATATGTCTAAAATTACTAAGTCAGTCGGCGTCGGCAGTAGTAGTGCTTCAAACAACCCAGGACACACATAAAACTGAAATAATAATAATGGCATGGAAACATTCAAAGGAAAAAATTCAATTGGTCAACGAACTGCATAAGCCCCCAAGAAAGAACTTTGGGCGCAGGCGTACCATAATAAAAGGCTTGGACGAATCCTGGCAATCAGATCTGGCTGATATGCGACAGTATGCGCGCTACAACCGAAATTTCACCATTATTTTGGTGGTTATCGATTGTTTCTCGAAATTTGTCTGGACTCGCCCCCTGAAAACGAAAACAGGCAAAGAGATAGCTGCCGCTTTTAAATATATCCTCCTACAAGACACCAATAGAGTCTGCAAAAATCTGCAAACGGATAAGGGGACGGAATACTACAACGCGATATTCCAAAGCTTGATGCGTAGATTCCATATAAACCATTACAGCACTTATAGCATCAAAAAGGCGGCTATTGCTGAGCGCGCAATACGTACCATTAAATCTAAACTGTACAAATACTTTAGCTTAAATGGCACCTACAAATGGACAGATGTTTTACCCGAAATCACGAAAAATTACAACGAAACAAAACATAGTACTACAAAGTATAAACCCGCCGAAGTAAATAAATCCAATGAAAAAGCTATACTAAAATCCACCTATAGTCACATCAAGATTAGCGGAGCGCGAAAATTCAAAGTGGGCGATGTTGTGCGCATAAGTAAAAATAAGCATGTATTCGATAAAGGCTACACACCCAATTGGACAACTGAACTCTTTAAAATCGTCTCAGTTAAAATAACAACACCTACAACCTATCTTTTGGAAGATGTACAGGGACGGCCTATCAAAGGTGCTTTTTACACCGAGGAACTACAGAAAACCACCAGCCCAGACATCTATCTGGTGGAGAAGGTACTTAGAAGAAAAGGAAACAAAGCATACGTGCAATGACTGGGCTTTGACAAAAGTCACAACAGTTGGATTGATAATTCCAACATACTTTGATAGAGGGGCGGGCGGGCGGAAGGGTGGAAGAGCCACCTACCTTGAGTTAAAATACAACAGCTGTCAGTATACCTATGAGTGAAAGTATTAAAACGTACGACTGTGATCTTAGCTGTGAAAATATGGATATGGATTATTACGCTGAAATTGATAGAGTGCTTGCTATGTACGAGGAACGAGCTCACAAAGAAACCACATACCTTCTACCGACAGTTTTTCAAATGGCTAGCAGCTTTTTGCAAATTCAATGCGGCCTAAGTCCAGCAAGATGCTTTTCTCCTGCAATAATTCTACAAGCTAATGCTACAAGGAAAATATCGTTTGATACATTTGAATGGACTTCCCTCGTCAAGTTATTGCGCGAGGTTCAAACGGATTTTTTTAATGCTAAACCTACGGACGATGATGGCAACAGCTTCCCCGACGAATACGAACCAATATTCAATAGATGTGGAGATTACGTCATGGTATCACAGCGTATCATCGAACATGTGAAGATGTTAGTAATCAACAAACACAACATATCTGTGGACATCTATGAAGACGATTTGCGTGAACTTTTGCACCTGGATGCTAATCTAATTTCACATCGAATAAACATGTTGGATTCTTTAAATTTCAGTGTATATATTATGATAATATTTTGAAATTGATTAGTTCATGGTTAAAGCCTGATAAATTAACGTTTAATTTAGATGAACTATTTACGGCATTTGTCGATATATCCCCAGATAGTTTGTTATGTAATGCTTTACGCGAATATCTATATTATTATAAGGAGAATGTACTATCTGATTTAAATAATAAATAAAACACTTTTATAAGTACGCTTCTTTTATTTTTATCAGTCTTTTAGCAATGTCTCAGCCAGCTAGTTGTGCGGGCTGTAAAAGCCGAACTATGATGTCACGACATCGTGATGGAATAAAATCTTTTACTGATTTTACTAAAGAGGAACTGCAACATGTTCCACTAGACTATATTCTTAAATATATGCAGCCAACTGAATTATTGGATGTTTGGTTAAAATTGCCAAAAGTTATCAAAGGGACTTTAATTTGCAAACTAGACTGCCCTGCTTCGTCCATTACAATCGACCTGATAGTGTGACTCATTTTGACGGCCCTGTAGCCGCCCAGCAAGATTGTAGTTTTTGTATACGTGCTTTAGTACCTACAATAAAATTGTAAAACTATTTTCAATGTAATAAATATATAAAATGTCTTTCAATAAATCTATATTCATAATAAAACGCTGTTATTATAGCCGAGAGGCGATATAATAGTTATCTAACCGCACACGTAATATAATAATAAATATCTAATTATCTCTCTAACCACAGACTCTAACCTTGGTCACCGCAAATGTACGCAAATATTTACAGGAACTGTGAATCAAAAATAATCTTTTCAACCGCTATCTCCCTATATCTATTCGGTGGTATGATTAATTTTAGGTAATAACAAAGCTTTTTTTTTGTTATATTGAGGTTAAAGTGGGGACATGAAATAACATATAGAGATGTGCAGAGACCATAATAATCAGTGTATTAGCTGAACATCGGTAGAGCAACACCTTCAATTCCCACGTGAAAAATAAGCTTTACTATAGTACATTATTATTATAGTACAGCAGGTGTACCCCACATCTAATAGCTACTGTTGTGCTATTGTGTCCTGATATAGTTGAACGTAAGTATTACATTTTTAGCTATACATCTATTATCTTTGTTTTTTATTAATTATAACATTTTAAATAACATTATGTGTATTTTTGTTGTAGAATGGATCTTAGCGCAATTAACTGTGCTGCAAATTTCCAGAGAAAGCCGACACTAAAGCTACAGGACCTGCCCATCGATGTGCCTATGCCAATTTTGCAGATTAGTTTCGTAAACACAAGATTTGGCCGTTCTCCCTTGGTGGAGCTTGATGCTTCGATGGTGTTTCTACCGCGCCGATCATTGGAAACTATTGAAAGTAATTTGAACAACTTTGTGCCCGGAAAATATACCTTAATATTCAAAGGACTCAAAAATTGTGGCAAGCCAAATGCTGCCGTCGTATTTGAAATACAATAAGTTACCGTCCCATAAGAAGAAATCAAGGCAACATATATATATATTCTGTTTAACTGTAGTAGTAGTAAGTACCCCCCATTGTATTGTGTTTGTGCTAGTAGTAGTAGTATTTAAATAAATTATGGAGACATTTTGTGGCGATTTGTGATAATTTCATTAAAAATTGGACGATGTAGTTAAAACTGTTAGATGAAAGTCGTACACAACCGTATATTATAATTATTATTAGTGGCTCTTATTATTCTTGCTTTATAAAATAAAAAAAATATTATATCTACGTTGTTTACTATTTTCCAAATTCAATTTGCTACCTGTCATGTCTACGACCGCTATGACTTGCTATAAATACGAGTTGATATGGAACTCGACCTTGTTGTTTTATTGATAACCATAACCTTGTGGTTGGGTGCTAATATACGTATAGGTATAAACGCCACAGCAGATGTTATATAAATAAATATAATATTAAATTTTTAAATCTAGTTGTATTTACTATTATTTCTAGTTGAAATAGCTCAGTGGGAGAGCGGTAGACTGAAAATCTATAGGGCCCGGGTTCGATTCCAGGTTTCAATAAATGCTTTTAATTTTTAAATTCAAACCCCTCCTATGAGCCTACTACTACTTGTTAATAAATATCCCTCTTTTATCCAACGCCAGTGTATAAAATTTCAAATTATGTGCTATTTGCTTATGTAGACCTATACGCTTACCTCATTTCCTGCAGATAAGCAACTTCCGTTAGTGAGCTGATAAGGAACCTCCGGCAACATGCTGATAAGGAACTTGCAAACTTATATTATTATTTAGATTTTAAAATTTAGAATCATGATGTATTATTATTATTATATTACATACATGCAGTCTACCGTGGTCTGTGTTCGTGATCGGTCGTGCTTGTCCCACGAAAAAAAAGTTAGGTTAAGTTGTATGACTTCGTCGTCGTTGTTGTTGTTGGTGGATCAGTCGTGCTTGCGCCGCTATAGTTAAGTTTTAAATATTTTGTTGTGGTATACCTGAAGCTCTCTTCAATGGAGCTTTTGTTGTTGTTGTTGTGGTATACCTGAAGCTCTCGTCAGTGGAGCTACACAATTCTGCATTTAATAATGATATATCACGCTGGTGTCGGCTGTGTTGGTGATCAGTCGGAGAACTTGCCTATGTACTTTAAATTCAAATATTGGGCCCCAAACGGCTGTCTTCGCTCTTAGAAAGAAAATAGGGCTAAATTAGTGTTCTAGACGTTGAGACGAATCGTTTGATACCCCACATCACGTTATTTGAGAGACCGGAAATGGAAACCGGAAGTAGACGGATTCTAGATTATTTCGAGCTGGGGAACACGCCTATATACTTTAAATTCAAATATTGAGTCCCAAACGGCTGTTTTCGCTCTTAGAAAGAAAATAGAGCAAAATTAGTGTTCTATACGTTGAGATGAATCGTTTGATACCCCACATCGTGTGATTCGAGAGACCGGAAATGGAAACCGGAAGTGGCCATTTTATGATGTATTCCAGCTTGTTTCGAGCTGGGCAACACGCGTATATACTTTAAATTCAAATATTGAGTTCCAAACGGCTGTTTTTGCTCTTAGAAAGAAAATAGGGCTAAATTAGTGTTCTAGACGTTGAGACGAATCGTTTGATACCCCACATCGTGTGATTCGAGAGACCGGAAGTGGCCATTTTATGATGGATTCCAGCTTGTTTCGAGCTGGGCAACACACCTATATACTTTAAATTCAAATATTGAGTCCCGAATGGCCGGTTTCGCTCTTAGAACGTAAATTTGGCTAAATTAGTGTTCTACACGTTGAGACGAGTCGTTTGATACCCCACATCATGTGATTCGGGAGACCGGAAATGGAGACCGGAAGTAGACGGATTCTAGCTTGTCTCGAGTTGGAGAAACGCCTATATACTTTAAATTCAAATATTGAGTCCCAAACGGCTGTCTTCGCTCTTAGAATTTTAAATTCTTTATGTGCCGTACCAATGCGCCGCCGTGTGCGACATCCTTTATCTTTCTGCTTTCCTGATACCCACAGACCATAGAACCTTGCCCAAACGGCGCTATGGATTTGAGGTTATGTTGAGGGCCCTAGAGGCAGTTCTATGGAGCTTTGGCCCCTCTGAATTGTAGGTCTATGAGTCTTTGATCTAGACAGCTTTTTGACAGCTGGGATAGATGGCCGATTTTGACAGTTGGGGGCCCCATTTTTGATTTTGACATTTGGGGGCCCCATTTTGATTTTGAGAGTTGGGGGCCCAGCGGAGGCCGGCCCAACGCGTCCCCATACCTACTTGCTAATTTGTGATTATTTAAAAATTCCATATAACTATCAAAACAGTGACAATGAGGTTTGATAAAAATTTCATCACATTTAATGTTTTTCCCCAGCCACTGTCGGATTATTTTCGTTGCAGCAATAATGTCCAAATATCTTCAAATCGGTGGAATTTAGGTATAGGGAAAGCTAATACGAATCGAAAGAGAATTAAAAGCTGCATCTACTAACATTATAAAACATAGGGTATTGTATTTAAAATAAGGGAGTTAATGAACTTTTAATTTGACACAATTGGTCGGTGTTTTTTCGACGCCTTGTGTAACTTGCATCAACTTTCGAATACTCCAGATATTTGAATACTTTTTAGTATTTCTTGTCTAAAATTTTAGCCCTCTAGATTAAAACTAGAAGAGATAGAACCGATTAAGTGTTTTTTCCAAAATTTTTTAAAAAGTCGAAATTAAACGATTGAGTTTAGGGATAGGATATTCTTATGAAACTTACCTTTATATTTGACGTAGAATCCAAAAATGAAATAAAAATTAGTATACTCTATTTGAAATAAACGAGTTGATGTCTACTTCCGTTAGAACCAGAAGTGTGATGTCATCGGCAATATTTTTAATCGATAGAAAATTGTGAGAAATCTCCGTATAGAAATTTTCAGAATTCCAGTCCGCGTAGTATTCTAGAAACGTCTAATGGGAGGTCTACGTGGAACACCCTGTATATATATTCACAGGCTGTTTTATTAAGGGTGGCCAGGTAGCATATATCAGGAACTAATAGTCTTAGAGCTTTGGGGAAAGAAATTTCCTGAGAAAAGTGACCAAAAGAAATTGCTGGAAATAGTTTTAAAGTTCCTAACTCTATCACAAGGGGGCGTAACTCCTATGATCACATTAAAAAAGGCGATTTGCGGAAAAATGTCCCTAAATAAGTTGTCAAAAAAATACCATCAAAGTAATGATATTAAAGTTTTGCATCTTTTTTGTCTAAGATTTTTTCTGTGGGATGTCAAATAAGGGCAGGAGGGAGGGGGAATGATCTAAGGATTAAAGTGTCTATACCTTTACTTTCGCTTAACCGAATTTTGTAAACTAGGTCTCGTTTAAGAAAGGAATTTTCGTTGTTTAAAATAAAAGAATAACCATATCATATTGATATTTGCAACCCTCTCTGGAGGGCGTTATTTGAAAGAATTGAAGTTTTTTCAATTTTTCTCCGTAATTTCAAATATAACCATATACATTTTATAGCACAATAGGAAAGGAGATAAAATTTTCAAAAAAATCGTGAAAACCATGGTTTGATACTTTCATTCGTTTCGGAGTTATTGGCGAAAATCATAATTCATTAAAACGTTAATTGAAGATATAATTTTTTTGAAGTTCAGAGGTCCAGTTTGCTTTGACAAACAAACTTAACTCAATTTTTTTTTTAATATTGTTTATGCCCATGCCTCTCTTCACACTTCATCCAGACTTAAATCTAGTCTAAACCATGTGAACACAAAATTTGGAGCGTGTTTAAACGCCAACGGGACAAAACAATAGTAAAAATAACATTAACATCAACCGCAACATTTATACCATGAAAAACTTGATACACAAACAGTTTATAAATTTTCAAAATAACCTCCGTTTTGAAAAATATAAGTTATTAATTTTTTCTAAATAACTAGCTAGATACGGCAGTTGCAATTTTAGCACGTGCATTCGAAGTTACAGCATTTTCAATTCGCTCAATCATGTCTCGTCTTGTTGGTTGTATTTTATAAACAATGTCTTTTATTCTGCCCCATAAGTAAAAATCTAAGACAGTTAAATCCGGAGATTTGGGTGACCACGGAAATAAACTACCCCACTATCCAGCGATTTGGATAATTAAAATTTAAAAAATCTCGGACTCCTTGAGAGAAATGTACCGCACAACCATCATGTTGATACCACAATGATCTTCTAATATTGAAAGGAACATCTTCTAAAACAATAGCCAATTCATTTTCCAAAAAATCTAAATAAGATTCGCCCATTAAAAATAAACGGTCCGATAATTCTATCTCCTAAAATACCACACCACACGTTGATGCTCCACCTATTCTGGTGATCCACTTCCCGCATTCAATGAGGATTCGTTTTTGACCAATAGTGCATATTGGGTAAATTAACTTTGCCACAATTAGTGAAAGGAGCTTCATCAGTCCATGAAACTCGGGAGAAGAATTGAGGATTTTCATAGCACATATCTCTTAGCCAATAATAATAGTCCAACCGACTGTCAAAATCGGAATCGGAAAGAGCCTGGTGTAAAACTAAATTATAAGGATGCAGTTTATAGACTTTCAAAATTCGGAACACGGAAGCGCAACTTACATTCAAATCTAAAGAAATATCTCTTATGCTTATGTGCGGATTCGCTTCTACGTTCGTAAGAATATTTATAATTTTGTCTTCATTCCTTACTGGAAGTCTTCTCATGGTAACTGCAATGGATCGTACACTATCTTTTGTCTTAAACGTACTGCCAGTTGTCGAAACACTTTCCTTCTATGATGTCTTCGTTGAAGATACCTTGCAGCATATTCACCCTCCGCTAGAGATGCATTTCCAAAGCCTCGGAAATATACCGCAAGCATATCGTAGTATGCCTCGACATTAGTATAAGCCATTTATAGAGGTTCAGTTCAAAACTTTATAAAAGGGTCAACAAAAATTCATAAAGAATCAGACAAAATTTTGACAACAGGAAATACTTGATCTAATTGACAGTTCTTTCAAATTTGTTTTGTTTCCATGGGAACCTGTTATCTAGATAATTATTGATATTACCGTATTTATAAATTTAGGTTTATATGAAATGCGAAGAGATGCACGGACATAAACAGTATTTAAAAAAAATTATGTTAAGTTTGTTTGTCAAGGCAATGTGGACCTCTGAACTTGAAAATAATTATATCTTCAATTAACGTTATTTAATTGTGATTTTCGCCAATAACTCCGAAACGAATGAAAATATCAAACTGTGGTTTACACGATCTTTTTTGCAAATTTTTTCTACTCTCCGATTGTGCTATAAAATTTATATAGTTATATTTGAAATTACGGAGAAAAATTGAAAAAACTTCGATTCTTTTAAATAACGCCCTCTAGCAAGGCTTGCAAAAATCAATATGATACGGTTATTTTCTTATTTTAAACAACGAAGATTTCTTTCTTAAAGGAGACCTAGTTTACAAAATTCGGTTAAGCGAAAGTAAAGTTATAGACACTTTAATCCTTAGATTCTCCCCCTCCCTCCTACCCTTATTTACATCCCACAGAAAAAAGCCCGAAACAAAAAAGATGCAAAACTTTAATATCATTACTGTGATGGTATGTTTTTGACACCTTATATGGGGACATTTTTCCGAAAATCGCATTTTCTAATATAACCATGGCAGTTACGCCCCCTTGCGGAACTTTAGAAACTATTTCCATCAATTTCTCTTGGCCACTTTTCTCAGAAAATTTGTTCCCCGAAGCTCTACGACTATTAGTTCTTGATATAATATGGTACCTCACCACCCTTAATGAATCACCATATCACCAGGATGTCCCACGTAGACCTTCCATTAGACGTTTCTAGAATACTTGGAACAAGGTGTTACCTTTTTGGAGTTGTCCTAT
Source organism: Pogonocherus hispidulus (assembly GCA_963924545.1). NCBI lineage: Eukaryota > Metazoa > Arthropoda > Insecta > Coleoptera > Cerambycidae > Pogonocherus > Pogonocherus hispidulus. The sequence continues at coordinate 43,327,505 of OZ004694.1, forward strand.
TTGTTTACGTATTCCGAGCTGTACCTACATGTTTTCTCTAATTGTTGCACTGAACCTCGGGAATTATTAGCTTCTTCCCTAAAGGTTCAGGGACATAGCTCCGGTTAGCTCTGGGCTCAAGGCGGGGATTGGATTTTACTGTTAAGCTTACTTATAAAAAATTGGGCACCAGGTAATTTAAATGAGAAAAAAATATATGAAATTGTGAATGCGTGAAAGTAAGAACAAACAAATTACGTTAAGATAAAAGTATATATTACAAGTTATATTTACACTCAATTTATGTTAAATTGAAAAAAGACTCTACAGCCTGAAAGCGTTTATCAAAATTTTACAAACAATTTTACTGGGCTGGGTTCACCAGTCTTCGGCCTAATTATGGATTGATCTCACCCACTAGCCTCTCCTAGATTAATCCGGAACTCCTGAACAGATCCCCGTCTAGCTAGACTTGCTGGGGTTGCAGGGATGGATGTAAGTAAATCCCACGTAGCTAGGTTTCAGGTTTCAGGCTCCAAAGGTGGAAACAGGCACATGTAAAAGATTGTATGATTAGCCCAGTCCCATAGTTGTACAAAAAAATGATCCAGGAATTGGAATTTTGAAAACAATCAAACCGTAGAGCAACTATGTCTGAAGGACAGTATATAAAAATTGTAATAGAAAAAAAAGTAACTTATGACCAGTACTATATACTACAATAAAAATTACCAAAATTGCAGTAACAAAATTCGTAACTGTGCTACACAAAAAAACTGGTTAGTATAAAGGTGAAAATTTCTAATTCATACATGAGATTTTAAATGCAAAATTAACCATATCAAGAACAATGAAATAGAATTAAATTGAAAAAAATTAATGTGAGACGGTCTAGAATACCAGCAAGTATTCAAAAATAAAATTCCTGGATATAATAGATTCGGTAATTAGCAGACAAAATTTATCGTATATCAAAAATAACCATATGGTTATATACAAAGCACTAACCAACCCAGGCTCTTCACAGAGAACAGACCTTTGCATACAGGGTACAATTTTCTTTAATCATATTCAATTTGTTAAGAAAATGAAATGTACTCACCTGTATGCAAAGTGCAGTTCCAATCTCGTGCATCCACCTTAAATATGTCCTAAGACGTTCCACCTGGAATTGGATGGTTTACGAGAAAAGTAGATTCCTGGGAAGATTAACGTTTCAACAACTCTGCAAAAAAATAAAAAATTCGGCAGAAAATTTACACCACGTGTAAACTAAATTTATTATCACTTATCTCGTGACAACAACAAAAATATACGATAATATCTATTAATGAGCTTATTACAGCTAATACTCTATTATATCAGAACAGCGATCACTAACAATAGTGATAATAATTCAAGATTTAAATGAAAGTAAAATTTAAGAACATGTGCTTTTAATAAGCGTAAAATTGTCAACTTGCTTGTACTCTGTTGAAAACCAGACTCCTCGAATTTTAAAAATGTCTTAATTTCCTGTCTGTTTTGCGTCCCTACCTTTTCATAGAAGTGACCAATCAGAAACACTTTAGAGGTAGACAACACATTACAATGTAGAGAGCATTTTGGGTTGCGGGTATTGGAAAAATTATACGTATTTTTGATATTATTTTTAATCGTCCGGAAATATACTGCTCGTCATATACAAAGGAACAAAATGATTAAAATTTTGTTACACACCCCCCTTTCCCGGAGAATAAAAATTAATAACTCTAGGAGTTATAAATTTTTATAAAAAAATTACAAAAACTACCCACAATCTATAGAAATATATACATGAAAATAATATAATGTAGTTATATGAATAAGCAAAGATAAATAGGCTCTAAAGCACTTGGTTATAGTTTGCCAAAAACTATAACACTTGTGAAACAAAATAATAAAAATAGCACTTGTGAAATATAAAGGACTTAATACACATGGCTAGTAGTGCGTCCTGAAACTACAGCACTTGTGAAAAAAACACAGGCACTAAAATGCTCGACAACAGGTTGCCTAATACACTGTTGTACTTGCAAATAACAAAAATACAGAGCTAAAAATGCTGGACCGACAACTCGCTCCAGGTTGTGGTACTTGCAATTACAATACTAGAACGGGAGTGTTCTGAGATGAGGCACGACCTCCAATTTCCCAAGAATTGCACCGAGATGGAGCTAAGACAGTACACAGTAGTGCCATCCTCCCTGATTAAACAAACACCATGATAACCATGATCATCAAGGTTAGGAAAATAACACCCCCCATGTCTATCCTTCCACAAGGTTATCAGAGAACACAACATTCTTGAAATCTGGAAGTCCCTGCAATATCCCAGTCCCTGACCAACGTACAATAAACTTAAAACTAAATTAAAAAGACTCTCATAAGCCTGTACGAATCCATGAGTTGGTCAGTTATGAAACCATCCAGAGAAATACCCTTGGCTGAAGACACTATGTGGGAGATAAGTTCAAAAAAATAATGAAAGGTAATACAAGAACAGAATTCAAAGTGCGCAACTGGTTAAATGCAAGCAGAAGCCTCGTCTTTGATTCCTTCCCTTCACAATGACATACACACAAGTCAACCCCCTTGGAAAGTTCATATCTAGATCAACAAAATTAATGTCACAATCGGGAACAATGGATATACATAAGTATCCATCTAATAATATATGTATACACACCAAATATATATAGTCACTCAAAGTCGATGACTTAAACAATTCAAAAGAAGGTAAAAAAATGGGTAATTTATTATTTATCTCCAAATTCAGTAAGAATATTCTTAACAACTATCATAAAGTCAAATACAAATTTAGCAAAGCAAAAAGAAAAAAGATTGACTTTACAATTTCAAATACATACCACTATTACTCAGTTACCTATGAACATACATAGTAAAGTGAATAAATAGTATGATGTCTTAGTAACAACAATTCAAAACAAAAGTCGGGAAAGTCACTCACAAATTCAATAATCTCCATAGATTAACAAATGACATTTCTCAACGCCAATAAAATACCCACGGTATTAATAAAACTGTTACTAAAACTTATGGACCATGCCAAGGTATGATATAAGAAAAATCTCATAAAGATCAAGTGCTCTTGTATGAGCTATGATTAAATGAATCATAGAGAATATTCTAGATAATATTAACAATTATAGGTAAATACTTGGAGATGATTATAAATACCACTAACAGAAATAGAAATAATATTGAAAATAAACAAAATAACAACACAATAACGATATTAATGTTATATATATTAAGCTGGAAATTAGTGAAATTAATCTACCATAGAAAAACGTAGCCAAGACAATGCATGTCGGCTTTTAACTTCACTAACCCAGATCTCGACTCGAAATGAGGAGATATATTAACTTTGGCCCACCCTGTACACCCTATAAACTGGAAAAAAACTTTTCCAGATGCCACCGTTTTTACCAGTTCAAATGATTAATCTGAGTCAACAGATAAATATGCAGAATTATCAGATTGAGAATCGTCATCCGAATCTAAATTTGTATAGTCTGGTTTGAGATATTTTATGTGGTAATTTCCTAAATTGTTACCATCCGTATCTTTCAACTGATATACTAATTTGGATATAACTTTAGACACTATGCAAGGAATGTATTTTGGTGCAAGTTTCGCGGAGTAGTCGTTTGGTTTACTAGACAGGGTGTAATTTTTTTTCCAAACACGATCTCCAACGTGAAACTGAACGTCACGTTTCCGAATATTAAATCGAGATGCACTACGAACGTAGGCGTCATGTGATTTTTTACGAACATCTATATATAGTTCAGGTAAAGCCTGCAAATCGTTCAATAATTTATTTTTATCACTAATAGTTATGCATAACTAATAGTTAGTCACTTTAAAAATGCAGGAGAATAATTAGTGACGTCATGTTTAGCTAATCTGATTGCTTGTGCAACTTGGTATATGGATGCATCCCAAGTTTTGTGATTGGCATGAATGTACGATCGAATTGCAGTTAAGATGACTTTGTTACAGCGTTCAGTGTGATTAATTCTTGCATGATATTTAGCCGTAAACCACATAGTGACGTTAAATTTTTCCATAAAGGCTCTAAATTCCTTGCTAGAGAAATAAGATGCATTGTCCGACAAAAAAATTTGGGGACAGCCATAAATTAAAAATACTTGATTTTGCAAAAAATTGATGATTGCTCGAGAAGTTATTTTAGCCATAGGCTGAACTAAAACAAATTTAGTAAACCAGTCTACTACTACTAAAAGGTACTGATTTCCCTTGGTGGATCTAGGATATGGACCAAGAAAATCTGCTGAGATTAATTGAAACGGAAAATTAATGTTTTTGTAATTACCCATCAAACCAGCTACAGGTAAATTTGGCTCTTTATTTGCAGCACAAACAGCACATTTTTTAATGTATTTATGGACATCCCTGCGAATACCGGGCCAATAATATAATTCTAAAATACGAGATAGTGTTTTAGAAACACCGAAATGACCGGCAGTTTCATCATCATGATATAATTTAAAAATATCTGCTCTATTGGCAGTAGGCACAACGATTTTCCAATCTGATAAATTACTCTGCACAGGGTTATGGGAAAAAATATGTTTATACAACAGGTTGTTTTCAACCCGAAAAGAAGGGTAAGAGTCAGGAGTATTTTGAACTTCTGTCAACATTTTGTTATACCATTTGTCCCGTTTAAAAGTTGAGACGTCTAAAACAGCTATTTCGGGAACAGCCCGAGATAATGCATCGGCCACAACATTTGAGGAACCTTTGCGATGAATAATGTCGAAAGTGAACTGAGACAGTCTGACAGCCCATCTAGCTAAACGACCTGAGGGATTAGAAATTTTGTGCAACCAAATAAGAGACGCATGATCGGTTTCTACTATAAAATGAGTGCCTTCCACGAACTTTCGAAATGAATCGATAGCGACGATTACACTATAAAGCTCTTTCTCTGTAGTTGTATAAAGCCTCTGACATTTATTTAACATTTTACTACAATAAGCAATGGGATGCTCAATACCATCATCTTTCTGATATAACACTGCACCTACACCAGTATTAGAGGCATCACACTGTATATGGAATTGCTTAGAAAAATCAGGGCTTGCTAATACAGGAGCAGTAGTTAAACGTGTTTTAATATCCTCGAAAGCCTTATCAGCTTCGGGAGTCCAGGAGATACTCTGACCTTTTTTCCGACCATGTAATAATTCGGTAATTGGAGAACACAATGAAGAAAAGTCCTTAATAAATCTTCTATACCATCCCACCAAACCAAGTAACCTTTTGATTTCTGTAGTGTTTTTAGGCGTAGGAAACTTTACTACAGCTTCAACTTTGGAAGGATCAGTACGTAATCCTTTGCTGTCGACGACAAAACCTAAATACGTAAGTGAGGACCTACAAAATTCACATTTATCTAAGTTAATCGTAAGATTAGCTGACCTTAAACGATCAAAAACCCTTTTCAAAACTTCCAAATGCGTGGGAAAATCAGGTGTCGAAATAATTATGTCATCCATATATGCAAACACAAAAGGCTCAAGAGAAGGTCCAATCACCTGGTCCATTAAACGAACCATCGTCTTAGGACTATTTGACAATCCGAATGGCATGACTCTGTATTCGAATAATCCTCTACCATAAACAGCAAAAGCAGTTTTTGGTTGAGACGAAGGATCTAAAGGTATCTGATTAAATGCACTTTTCAGATCTATGGAAGTGATATAGCGAGCATCTCTCAATTTACTTAGAATGTTATCTATTAAAGGCATAGGATAAGCATCCGGAACTGTAACCTGATTTAATTTTCGACCGTCGAAACACACTCTAAATTTACCGGGTTCCTTCTTTGGAACTACCCAGAGAGGACTACACCAACTCGAATGAGACGGTTGAATAATATTAAATTTAAGCATCTCGTCAATTTCCTTATTCAGATGTTTCATTATCGCTGGAGATAAGGGATATTGGCGTTGACAAATAGGTTTAGCGTCCCCAGTGTCAATGGTATGAACAATCAATTGGGTCAAACCTATCCTGTCTAAGAGAGCAATAGTTTTAAATAAATTTATGACCTCCTGGAGTTCATTTTTCTGAACTGAGGTTAAATCTGCAAGGGATTGAATAGTATTAATAGTGCAGAGCGTAGATGTCTGCGAAACACAGGTAAGATTTTGAAAATTAAGATTTATTTTAAAATTCTTAAGAAAATCTACCCCTAAAATTAAGGTATGTGTAACAGAGGGAATGACTAATATTTTAAGGAGTTTAGACACCTTATTTAACATTACAGGAAGGGAAACATATCCAAAAACTTCCTGTAACTGACCATCAGCTGTGGCAACTTGAAAACTTGTATCATACTGTATAGGAATATTTAATGACTTTAAGATTGACAAACCGGAGGATCCAATAATTGACGAATTACTTCCACTATCTACTAAAGCTAAAATAGATTGATTACTAATATTTACATATATATAAGGTCGGCTATCATTAGGTTTTTTTTACAAAAATAGGACTAAAACTATTAATTACAGAAGGAGAAATTTTATAGAAATCTTTTACAACCCCTAACCATTTCTTCCATTCAGAAACTGTGGTTATTTTGCTGGCCCTTTGCCTTTTCTCGACTGAGAAGTGGAGGGTCCTGCTACGTTTAGATTCTGGACTGGTAAAACGTCGCTGTTGATGTCGGTGTCCAGAATTACGACACCACTGGAACCGTTTTTTGACAGAAGCCCTGGGTTGCACTTAGGACATTTAGGCCTAATAACATTACGTTGTCCACATCCAAAACAATAAATAGTTTTAGGTTTTTTACAGTTCTGATAGCTATGACCATTAAGATTACAATTCCTACAATGAGAGGAAGATACTGTAGCAAGATTAGAGTTAAAATTTTTCCTAACTGAATTTGACTGATATGATTTATTAACGTTAGCAGTATATGAGCTTGATTTGGATGATACAGAATTATTGTCTGTATAACTCAATTGTGGTTCTAAAATACCCGATTGAGTACGTGGTGGAGGGACATATCGTTCTGACCAAGCACGAGATTCCTCTATTTGTCTACATAATTTAGTTAACTCATCAATAGTGGCAGGTTCGACTAAAGCTAATCTACTGAGAAAATATGGATGGAGATTTTGCCTAATTTTATTAACTCGATTGAGTTCAGTGGGTTTTTCCGTTAATCTACTAAAAAGATTTTCCATACAAGAAACATAAGCAATAATCCTTTCATTAGGACCTTGAGTTCTTCTGTCTATTTCACGAAGTAACTCATCTTCATAGGTATAAGGTAAAAAGTCTGATTTTAATTTACTTATTAACTCGTCCCAATTACTAAATTTACTTTTATGTTGTAAATACCACGTATATGCTACACCCTCAAAAAGATCTCCGGCCGCAGTAAACAAAGTGTGCTTTGAAGCACCTCGACTTTCACTTAAGAGTTCTATCTTTTCTAAAAAAGCTAACACGGATTCTTTAGTGGAACCTGAAAATTTATAATTCCATTTATATGGAGCCACGTGCTTGTCCTGAACCTCTACAAGGGAATCTACAGGTTTAGTACGTGTAGGAGTGGATGTAGATGTGGATGGTCTACCCTTAAATGCGAAATCACCCTCTAAATCTAAGAGTCTAGTCTGTAAATCTGATTTCTTGTCTTCCTCGGAAACCGTTTCAGTTTTTACACGATCTAATCGCCCTGCTAAGTGTGTTAAGCGAGATGAAATTCGTTTATGAACGTTGTCTCCTATGGAGCCCGAAAAATTTTGAACAATAATTTTCAAATCATTAAAACTTTCAAGAATTTCAACAACGTCTTCATCATGAGAAAACGGATTACAGATTACACCGTGAGAAAAACTACGATTAGCGTTTTCCTGAGCGAATGCACCTCGTAAACGTTTACGTTTGGTATCCACTTCACCCGTACTATCAATTTTTCGAATAAGTAATTCGTAAGTTAATTCCTTTGTTTTTAAATGACTTGGATCCATTTTAAAATATTTAACCAACAATAAAAAATAAGTAATAACCTATACAGTAAATAACTTTAAATAAATTGTGAATAACAGCTAACTAGCTGTTTCAGTATTATCCTGATAAAACAAGAAATCAACAAAAAGGTATATACTCAAATATATGTATACCTCGCAAAACAAATAGGAAGTATTTTCCAATGTGATTTATAAAAAAATCAAAAAAAATATACGTGTTATCTTAAGCACTTAAATATCTCAATATCAACAACAACTCAATAAAAGATAAAGATATATGGTAAATGGAATTTTTATAAAAATAAATATAAAGAAATACTTTTTTTGTGTGGCCAGAAAAACTTGCTGAACTCGAAAATAATTTGTTTGAACTACGGCATTCACAATTCAATAATAAAGAATTTATAAAATTTAGCTTGATGTTAAAATGCTAATATTTAGTTCTAAGTAAAACCAGACCTAAAAAAATCAAGGCCTGCCACGTTGGGCGCCAATTTGTGCACTGAACCTCGGGAATTATTAGCTTCTTCTCTAAAGGTTCAGGGACATAGCTCCGGTTAGCTCTGGGCTCAAGGCGGGGATTGGATTTTACTGTTAAGCTTACTTATAAAAAATTGGGCACCAGGTAATTTAAATGAGAAAAAAATATATGAAATTGTGAATGCGTGAAAGTAAGAACAAACAAATTACGTTAAGATAAAAGTATATATTACAAGTTATATTTACACTCAATTTATGTTAAATTGAAAAAATACTCTACAGCCTGAAAGCGTTTATCAAAATTTTACAAACAATTTTACTGGGCTGGGTTCACCAGTCTTCGGCCTAATTATGGATTGATCTCACCCACTAGCCTCTCCTAGATTAATCCGGAACTCCTGAACAGATCCCCGTCTAGCTAGACTTGCTGGGGTTGCAGGGATGGATGTAAGTAAATCCCACGTAGCTAGGTTTCAGGTTTCAGGCTCCAAAGGTGGAAACAGGCACATGTAAAAGATTGTATGATTAGCCCAGTCCCATAGTTGTACAAAAAAATGATCCAGGAATTGGAATTTTGAAAACAATCAAACCGTAGAGCAACTATGTCTGAAGGACAGTATATAAAAATTGTAATAGAAAAAAAAGTAACTTATGACCAGTACTATATACTACAAGAAAAATTACCAAAATTGCAGTAACAAAATTCGTAACTGTGCTACACAAAAAAACTGGTTAGTATAAAGGTGAAAATTTCTAATTCATACATGAGATTTTAAATGCAAAATTAACCATATCAAGAACAATGAAATAGAATTAAATTGAAAAAAATTAATGTGAGACGGTCTAGAATACCAGCAAGTAATCAAAAATAAAATTCCTGGATATAATAGATTCGGTAATTAGCAGACAAAATTTATCGTATATCAAAAATAACCATATGGTTATATACAAAGCACTAACCAACCCAGGCTCTTCACAGAGAACAGACCTTTGCATACAGGGTACAATTTTCTTTAATCATATTCAATTTGTTAAGAAAATTAAATGTACTCACCTGTATGCAAAGTGCAGTTCCAATCTCGTGCATCCACCTTAAATATGTCCTAAGACGTTCCACCTGGAATTGGATGGTTTACGAGAAAAGTAGATTCCTGGGAAGATTAACGTTTCAACAACTCTGCAAAAAAATAAAAAATTCGGCAGAAAATTTACACCACGTGTAAACTAAATTTATTATCACTTATCTCGTGACAACAACAAAAATATACGATAATATCTATTAATGAGCTTATTACAGCTAATACTCTATTATATCAGAACACCGATCACTAACAATAGTGATAATAATTCAAGATTTAAATGAAAGTAAAATTTAAGAACATGTGCTTTTAATAAGCGTAAAATTGTCAACTTGCTTGTACTCTGTTGAAAACCAGACTCCTCGAATTTTAAAAATGTCTTAATTTCCTGTCTGTTTTGCGTCCCTACCTTTTCATAAAAGTGACCAATCAGAAACACTTTAGAGGTAGACAACACATTACAATGTAGAGAGCATTTTGGGTTGCGGGTATTGGAAAAATTATACGTATTTTTGATATTATTTTTAATCGTCCGGAAATATACTGCTCGTCATATACAAAGGAACAAAATGATTAAAATTTTGTTACATTGTACATGCATTATTTGGTAAATAAATAGGTATTACTATTATTATTATATACTAATTATATTATTATATATAATAATAATAAAATCTCTATCCCTCATTCTCATCTTAGTGATGAGCCCGGAAGTCGGGCTCATCACTAAGTATATAATAATATATATATTATTATATACTTAAATTATTACTATTATCTTCGTTATATACGCCCATATTTTGTAGATACTTTCTTAAGACACAGTGTGCCGTTATCTAATTGTAATCATATGTTCAGGCATAACAGTTGATAGTTCAGAGTTTAAAGTGTGAATTCAGAGTTTAAAGTCTGAATTTAGAGTTTATAGTCTGAAATCTACAAAATCGAAGAAACATTGTTGACGTGGCCCTTCACGACTTCTACCCTTCATACAAACCTGATGTAGGTAATAAACAGCTTTTTGAAGATATTTTATGTATTTTCGTGAAATATCTTAACAAGCTATGAATGTACCCTAGCGGTACGTACATTCAAGTTGTAATTAATAGGAGGTAAATTAGATACTACCTTACTAGTACAAAAAATCATTACTAACTCCACAAAACCAACACAGCCGATACATGGACATCATTATGAACACACACAAAATCGAAATACTATTCTGTGTAAGTTACAGGGAGATATTTTGTGGAAACTCAATTTTTAAAACTATTTTTTTGAAAATATTTTGTAAACATTTTAATGTCAAGTTAGAACTAACTTTTTGAACCAACTAACGTTAACGTTAATGTGAAGAACTAATGTGAGAACTAATTGCTTATTGAAGATACAATGTATCATAATAAAATAAAAAGTAAAACAAAATTAGCTTATTATTTTTAACGATTACATTGACATATTATTTTACTTTTATGAAAAACTGAATACAGTCATAAACCTATCAAAGGATTATGATTTTATCAAAAAATCTTCACATCAACCGTTGTAATGGGTATATATTAGAAATATAGTAGTAAAAAGAGCTCAACTTAAACTAAAAAAGTTATTGTTGATAAAATTTATGATTCGATGAAAGATTCGTGAAAAATAGAATAATTGGTAAGTTGATTTTTAATTTATTTCGTTTAAATTAATTTCAACTGTTCGCAGTAAGGTACCTATAACATTATACGAATTAATTAGCTGCATAAAATTAAATACAAATTTATTTATTAAAGTTAAATATTCCCCTGAAACCATGCATCTGTTGACATTTTTAAAATGTCACATATTTCATAGACCTCTGAGTTTATTTTTAGGGTATGACAATTGAGGTAGGTATGCCACAAGTTTTCATTTTAAAATTTCATATTCTTCCCAAGTTATCTTCTTGATAATGTCAACACATAATACATAGACACATTTTTTATGGAGTTTATAGTTCTAATTATCATTATTATTTATTTATTAACATATAATTTGATATTCTGTTATTACTTCTAAGTATGATTTTTGACCATTGACATTAACACACTTTTTTCTATTATTTGTAATTATATTATTCAACAAGCGAATTTAAGTTAGATAATAGGATTACAACTATTATCTAACTGAAATTCGCTTGTTGAATAATATAATTACAAAACATAGAAAAAGTATGTCAACATCAATTCTCAAAAATCATACTTAGACAATTTATAGCCGGTTTACTGTAACAAATACGAATATACAAACATCATTTATTTGCAAACTCTCGTCGCAACCACTAATATTTCACCTGTATACGAAAATGTTTTTTATAGATATTTATGTATTTATTATAAACCATATATTATAAAATAAATAGTTTCCTTTCAGTCCCTGCTAAAATTATTATTGGAAATACGGGGTTGAAATATAATTGGGTTAGTCATTTCGGATAATATTTATCCTGAAGCTGTGAAGGCTTCAATTGGTAGCTAGGGCCAGAATATTTTGTCGGCTTTGGTAATAATCACAGAACTGAATATGCGGTTGGAACTGAACTCAACAGATCAAACGCGCGAATGGGCTTAGTAAACAGCAATTAAGCGGCAAGTTTAACCACCTTAATCATGGGCTTTAACGTGCTACTTTGACTTTATAATGACCAACCAGCCATGCTTATATTATAAGGCTTGTAATGTTTAAAATTTTCGATCAGTTGGCTGATATTCATTTTTTCTTTATGATTGTTAAGTCAATAAACCCTAAAAAATTAAAAATTGTGATATTGGACATAACAAATTTAATTAATAGTTATTTTAAATTAAACATATAAATATGAGGCTTAGGTTTCTGTTACATACAGTATTATATAACAAAGGTGAACAAATTTGCCTGACCTGATCTTAAAGTTATCCTGTTCCAGTCCGATTTTAGAGCCCCACCCCACTATGGCAGACTTAAAATATTTAAGCTTACGAGCCACGACAAATTAAAAGGTCCCGAGTACCGAAGGAGCGCAAAACCGGCAATGCCCAAGGAAGCCGGCATTACGGTTATCCCTCAATATCTTGAAATCGGGCTGGTCCTGAAAAGTCTAAAATAAAACCAGCCCAGAAAAGTTCAAATTGGAGCAAGTTCGAAATAACCCAAGATCAGACTGAACCAAAAATGCTCGAAATATATTCGATTCAATAATGTGCCAAGATTGAACCAGCCTGAAAGAGTTAAAAAATTGTCCAGACTGAAACAGTCTAGTTTAATTTTTACCTGTTTGAATGTATCCAAAATGTAGAAAATCAGGTTACCATTGTGTTAATCGGTAGAGTCCTCATAAAGCTTCTTTCATTAGTGTTTACATTTTCGCAAGAAAACATGTTATCTATCCCACTATTGAAGTGAAGATTTACTGCAGAAATAAAAATGTAAAAAAAAGTAAAAGTGTAATCAACACAGTGATTCCAGTAGCGGCTTTGTAACGGCTAGTAGTGTGTCAGCCGCTACACAGCTGATCGTGCCACATGCCTGGACGTTCTGGAAGTTTCTAAATTACTTTTTACTTGGAATAATTTGACTTATTCAATTGAAATAACCATTTATAAAGTAAACATTCAGTTAATAAAATAATAGTTTCTTCACATTAACAAAAACATATTTTTAACATTCACAAATACGCAGTCCGCTCATTATATCAACGACTTTTTTTTTGCAACCTTCACCATACTGCACCTAATTCGTCACATGGTAAACATTTGTTTTCAATATCCCGCCATAACACCAGACGTAAATTTATAGTTAATTCAAAGCAATACATTAGGTCGTCGATACTCTAATATTAAAAATTTGTCATAAATTTTGATGTTGCAAATGCGTTAAAATTATAAAACATCATACCTAGTCGGAAAAATATGATGGATAAAATTCAACCATAATTATTCAATATAAATAAATATTCTACACACTGCACCTCATTTAAACAAAAGCTTCCTACACAACGTATATAATTTTTCTCTAATAGGAACTTTTTAGCCAGGCTAAACAGATTTCATACCACCACGATTATCGGAACTAAGTTTGGATTTTTCAGAGTAAACATTCTAATTTGTTAATTGTATCAATTCTAATATCAAATATCAATTCTCTGTGTTGGAGAAAGATTGTGCTAAGCAACGAATCAATATTATCTTTCTAGCACATTGCTCTTATCACACATTTTTTTGGACATATCTTCCTTATTATTGGAGATAGACCCATAAAACCTTATGACCCATGATACAACTACACTGATATGCCAATGCGCATGGGGGTGTGGTCTATCGATTGAGCGTGACGTCAGGTACGATAGAAAATTAAATAAATAATAATATAATTAAATATAATTCTAACCTAAATTTTTCTAAGTAAGTCTGTGTTCTTTGTATTTTCTGATTCTTTGTTATGATTGATAAATTAATAACATAATAGGTATGTAATTATTTTAAAAACCAATGTGTAGGTACAACAAAATCTTTCATTGACTGAGATTAAAAGTGTAAAAGTATAAAGTCTGTAATACAAAGTGAACATACAAGCTGACTAAACCGCCCTTTATATTACCATGTTTTAAATTTATTTTATTAATCCGCCGACAAGCCACCATCCACTGTTTCGCAAGTTATTCAGTATTTGGAAAATGAAAATGTCTAATATTAGTTCCTTTAGTAGTTCGATTATAATTTCCACAACCAGCTACAGCACAACATGGCATTTTATTTTACAATTTGATAATAAGATAATAAGAAGCACTACTGTAAATAAATACCACCTTATAATATAAAAATAGCAACTTGATAACCCTTGGGCCTCACAATTATAATAATACGGGAATACAATTGTCAAACACGAAAATAATTATATCACTGCCTGTAAGGTATTTGAATTATCGCCATTTTTGCATCGCGAATGACGTCATGCGCAGAACAAACGAAATCTTGTCAAGTTGACTATAATTTCAAATTAAACCAAACGATTAAATTTAATCGAAAATTTTTTATTTCTGGCTAATAAATCTGAAATTAGTGTCAAACGATAGCTTATGAAAAGTTAAGATAGGAATGCGCAAACCGTTCAGCTTGATCTCAAACCGCTAATTATGTTAATTCCAGAAAAGATACTACAAGGATACCCGGACGTTTGGTATATAACAACATAGAATATACCACTGCTCATGACATAGTAAATGCCTTCTCTAGGTACTTTAGTTCGGTATATTTAAAACCATCTACACGAATTTGTTGTAATGATTCTTTATTATTAAATAATAATTTGTTTAGTGTCAGTGAAGTCAGTGTTGGTGTTGTGAGGGTGCCAAAAGACTCAAGCCTAAACTAACCATGGGACCAGACTTTATACCTTCCTTTATAGTAAAAGATTGTATTTAATGTTTTGCTAAGCCTCTCTGTTATATTTACAACCTTTGTCTTAAAGAGTCATGTATCTTTCCAGATAGATGGAAAATATCAACAGTGATTCCGATATTTAAAGCAGGAGATAAATTTCATGTTGAAAATTATCGACCTATAGCAGTGATTTGTAACTTTGCCAAGTTGCTGGAATCTGTTATTGTATCTCATTTATATAATCATGTCTCACACTGTATTGCAATTGAGCAGCATGGCTTTATGAAGGGACGTTCTGTCAACACAAATCTTTGTAATTTTACCCAATATGTTTCTGATGCCGTATATGCTAAAAAGCAAGTTGACGTTATATGTACACTGATATATCGAAGGCTTTTGATCAGGTAGATCACCCGCTCCTACTTGATAAGTTACATAGCTATGGAATCTCGGATAAGCGTATAACATTTTTTGACTCTTACTTGGATGGTAGGCTAAAATATATTCACTGTTTGGGGCAAAGGTCTCTAAGTTACTCAGTTGCGAGTGGTGTTACGCAAGGGAGTAACTTGGGCCCGTTATTATTTTTGTTCTTCATTAATGATCTTCCTATAGTCATTCAATCGCATCAGTTGCTATATGCGGATGACCTAAAGATATTTTATGTTATAGATGGAGCTGACTATGAATAGCTGCTCGTCACTGCAGGAAGATTTAAATAAAGTAGTTAAATGGTGTGCTGATAACAAACTTAAAATCAATATAAAGAAGTGTGCAGTAATGTCCTTTGCCCGTAAACGATCCCTCATTGAATTCGGTTATCATATTCATGATCAGCCTGTAACCAGGGTCACTGTAGTTAAGGACCTAGGTGTTATATTTGATCAAGGGCTCTATTTTATTCCGCATATTGAACATGTTGCTGCTCAGGCGATGAAGATGTTGGGTTCTGTAATCAGGAGCACCAAGGAGTTTCGTCGTATTAGAGCGTTGAAAACGTTATATTACTCTTATGTGTGTAGTAAATTAGAGTATGCTTGTGTTGTTTGGGCTTCTTTTTATAATGTTCATATTCAATCGTTTGAGCGCATTCAGCGTAAGTTTTGTAAATATTTGTATATATAAAATTTGGCTATTACCCTGATTTGGATGTTTCTTATCGTGGTATGTTGACCTCATTTAACATTATTAGTATGGAAATGAAATGGAGAAATTGTCAAGTTATTTATCTTTACAAAGGATTGCATGGTCAAATTGATGACATTGATTTTTATGCTCAGTTAAAATTTCACATGCCTAGATTTTCAGCAAGAAATTGCATTACATTTACTTATTCAGCTCCTGGCACTAATCAACTTATGTTTTCTCCTCTTATTTCTATGTGTCGAAGTTATAATCACATTCATATATATATATATATATATATATATATATATATTATATATATATATATAGTGAGAGGTATATACGGTCATTGATGAGCCCGTCGAAGATACTGACAGGTCGTTGTGTAGCCCGCAAATACGCTGTGTAGCCCGATTTCGGGCTCAACAGCGTATCCAGGTGTATTTGGTCATTACTAGGCTTATATAGTGTTAGTAAGGCTGTACACGAATTTTATGGAGGGCTTCACAAAGTAGTATTTATGAGTTGGACATACGCCAGGAAGTTCATATAAACTCACTGTAGGTGGCGCTGTTTTGTATACCTTATATACAGTATAAGTCTTGTGTAGCCCACCAATGAACATGTCTTTGTTTAGCCCGAAATCTGGCAACACCGCCGTTTCGATCACGGGGACAGTGGGCTTTTCAACGTGTAGTTAGTACTGATAATTTTAGAGAGTCCACATACGTGCTTTTACTAATGTTTATTATATTATAGACTCGTATATATACTATTATTTTAAATGTAAGTAATTTTCTGGGATCCAAAATTCTTTTGCAGAATTTATAATTACTTATTTTTATATTTAACAGGCAAGCAATGTCTTTGCAATTTGGAGCAGATAATTGTAAGTCTCTTATACTGTAGCGAAAAAATATCGGAACACTTATACCTACCTAATGGAAATATATCTACACATTTTGCAAAAACCAATTTCAAATAAGTTGTATTTTTGTAAATTTTTATTTGACTTTACTTAAATAAATAGGTATTAATATATACAGATCAAAATATTAACGTAAATAAATTAGATTAACATGTTGGCTTTCGACTGACGAAAATTAAAAAAAAAAATTTCCTTTAAAATTAAAATAAAAATTTTAAATTTGATATCGGTGCTATAAGAATGGCAATCATCAACTTGCAATTTCATCGATGGTTGCTACCCTTGGGGGGTAGTTCGGCCTCAATTTTACGCCCAAAATATATTATATACTTGTATGATGAAGAAGACAGATTAATGCGACAATTGATACTTCCAGATAAATTTAATATTAACGAAATTGGCTTTAGTGAGCAAAACAGAAAAGAATAGCAAAAGCATAAACAAAAGAATAGCCAAATGTGACTTACCAGTCAACTTTTATTCTAAAGTGTTTTTCGAATATCAAATAAAAGAATCAGGTCGTAGTATTTAAAAATTTA
Organism: Pogonocherus hispidulus; assembly: GCA_963924545.1. Classification (NCBI taxonomy): domain Eukaryota; kingdom Metazoa; phylum Arthropoda; class Insecta; order Coleoptera; family Cerambycidae; genus Pogonocherus; species Pogonocherus hispidulus. The sequence goes on from OZ004694.1 coordinate 43,345,079, forward strand.
AAGTTAATAATATTAAAAGGACGAAACGTGGCAGGAAAAATCTGATGTCATACGTGTATAGAGCATAAAATGTTTTTCTACAAGTGTATTTGATTAACCATACATACAGTGTGTCCAGCCAGGAGATAACACGATCCATAGGTATCTCAGAAACTACTGAGGCGATTTTTAAAAAACTTTGTACGTGTAGTAAATACAGGGTGTTCTCGGCAAACAAAATATTTTGACAGTTTTGTGACTTCCGGTTGCACCGGAAGTAGATAACATCTTGCTTGATTTAAATGGAACACCCTGTATATTTCTCCATATTTGGATTCTACATACAATTTTAGGGCCTCTTTGTGTGTTCATAAAATGTAGTTTTCGAGATATTAATTTTTTTAAGAAAAATTTTACGGATGCCCACTTGCAAAGAAAATTTATCAGTGAATTAGCCATCGACTAAATTAAAAGTATTTGATTGTGGGCGTTATAAGGAAGGCGGTAGGTAATTAATGGGCGATTTAAAAATATTTAGTTGTATACAGGGTGAGTACAGTGACAAAGGAAATATCCAACTAAAAAAAATAAATATCTTCAATTTTTTAAATGGAAACAACAAATTTTTTTTTATTTTAATGAATTCTAAGCCCAAAAATATGGGTGGCTTGTATTCAGTTCCCTACCTAATTAATTTTTTAATTAATTCTAAGTGGGCCATGTTAAAGAAAAAACAGTTTCTGTGAATTTATTTTAAGTATTACAATAATAATTGTTCAAACACCACCATTCTCTTGTAAACCACTTTCGCATCTGCGATGTATAGCATCTGTTGTCACTTTTACATTTTCTCCGGTGATACAGACTGAAAGGCTACGCGCAGACTTTTATAAAAAAAATCAAGGGGTGCAACATCTCGTGATCTTGGTGACCAACGAAAAAGATCCCTATTTGCTACCCGCTGATTTTCAGAATTTTCTGTTAAAAGTTCTGTTTTATGTGATGGTGCCACGTTAAATTGATATTATAGTTTGGATTGTTCATTATTTGACAAATATTTAATGTATTGGATTTAAAATTTTTTTAAAATGTCTAAATGGTTTTCACTTAAAATGAAAATTACTGTTGGAGATGATTTTGAAAAACGAAGAAAATTATAAAATTTGTAAGATACTCCCATATGTTAGATACTTGTATTTTACTCGGAAATAAAATAACTCTCTGTATAGAATAAATCTTTTAATAGCTGAACTGAACACCAACTCGTCTCTATATTATGAATGCCTTAAAAAATAATCATAGTCATATTCCAATATCGAAGTGTGTCATTATTTATAAACAATATTTCGGGTCCATGTGCCAAGTCAGGTACAGAGGAACTCATGGGGCTGGCGTGAATGCCAAGGTTGCTGAACTACAGGGTGTTTCAATTATGATGTGCTATCACATATCTAACCAGTTAAACTACTTTAATAACATTTCAGGTAACAATGGAAGTGTTTCTTGCTACACAAAACACATTATTTGTCAACTGGCCTGGAAATTTCGTTTCCTAATAAAATGAGGATTTACTTCGAACCTATATGAGTTATGTCGGTTGAATAATGTATTTTTGTAAATTTAGATTCAACAGTTCACACCACGTCTAAGAAATCTTCATCTTATTGGTATTTTATTAAAATAAACTAGAAATGGGAGAAAATCGCTGATTTCTAGCCCTGCCGGGAGTCCTAGCCTACAACCTGGGGTCACCCTTCGGATGACAAAAGCATCTAGAATAATATTATTTTTAAGAAAATACATATTAAGAAATTTTGTATTTGGAATGATGATGTAATTATACTAAACTTTTCTCAATATTTTGATGAATTGTAAGGGTACTCTATTCTTGATGGTAAAACATAATAATTTTTTAAGTGCTGAAAGTAGAATTTATTTTTCAGTAAACATTTTTATCGATTTTATCAACATTACCAAACATATATTGCTGTCATAATTGTAGCAGCAAATTAATATTGTAGGTATTTACTTTTGTAAGCTAAAATGATGAATTTTACAGACTGCCAAAATTAAGGAATTAATTCCAAACTAATACTATAAATAATTGGAATTAAAAAGGGAAAAAGAAGTTAGCCGCCAGCGTGACTCGAACTCGCGAAATCAGCATTATGATTTTTGGAATCCTACAACTATCCCATTGCGCTACTGAGACTGTTGTCAGAAATTTACCTTGAGATGTTTAAGTATGTAAACTGTACGTGTTATCCTAAAAAATATTTTTACCGATTTTCTAATTGGAAAAGCATTAAGCTTCAGTATTTTGGTAATGAGAAGTGTTTGGCAGTCAGTAGGTACTATCGATTCCGTTAGCAATATTTCTCATAGGAAAATAATGAAAATAACCTATCTGAAGTTTAATTAATTTGACAGTTTTCGTGGGAGGTGCTTGTCTTGTTAGTGCAATCTCACATCGGTAGATAAAATGAGAAAAAAGTTGAGACAGATGCGACTAGAGATTTTCGAAGACGAAATAGACGTAGATGGAGTCCACGTACGGTCTCGAAAAAAAAATCTCAAAGGATTAGAGAAAGGACTGAACTTTCGCGTGAAACCCTTCTCGAAGCCGTAAAAATTAGAAGTGGGGAGAGGCGAGGGGGTTCCGCGAAAAGTCGGGATTTCGGCGGGCGTGACGGGACCATTAGGCGCGAGGACAAACGCCGGTGCTAGCCGCATGTCTCGCCGAACGGCGATCGAAGAAAATTTTGCAGAGGTTTTTTGAAAAGGCGTTTAAATTGGGAAAACGCGTAAGAAACGGGACGAAAATACCCTTACGCATTGGAAAAAGGCCGGGGGCGAGGGTCGCCCCCGGTTCGCGGAGATCGCGAATCCCCGCTCGAAGGAGAGAGCTTTGAAACTTTGTGGATTCAGCGACGGAATTTAGAGCGAGACAGAATCGACGCGTTTTAATATACATGGAATATGGATTCACAGAAACTGTTTTTTCTTTAACATGGCTTACTTGGAATTAATTAAATAAGGAAGCATAAAATTTTTTTGGATTTATAGAATTTCTATTAATAACTTAGAAACTGTTATCAAAGTCTACACATAAAATAAGTCCGCTCACACAAAATAGAAGGTATATAGAATGAGCATTGCTTATTTTCTCTATTTTTTTGTTTAAATGTTTAAACTGAGGCATGTGTTTTGTTGCTGATAAACCATTTTAAAAATATCCAATATTTTTTAATTATATTATTGTAGCAACCGCGTAGTAGTTATGAAAGATATGTCGTAGGTATCTACTTTAAATTTCGAAGGAAGTGCCCTAGTGACATAAATAATGTTTGCCTACTATAACTTATCAATATATCTAGGAAAAAAAATACAGAACAACTTATTTAAGTTTTAGAAGTATTTCATATTTATGCACGTACTGCTAACGCATGTAACTTATTACTAGTTAAATCATTCTAGAAAATTGACAGTGCATTCTCAGTTTACAATTATTTACTTAAAAATTCAGTATGTGTAAAGAATATCATCTGTCTGAATGTAATTTTGCTTGAGTATTTTCTATGTAGCCTTAAAGAAGATGGATAGTAAAAAAAATATTTCAGCAATTTAGTGTTTTATATCGCCAATGTGTTGTATTGAATGGTATGTTATTTTTATTAACATAACAGAAGCACAACTAGTTCAGAAATATTATTATAATAGATATTATAGGTACTTACCTAACACTGGGCGTGCAGAATTAATAAGAAAAAAGAAGTCATAGAGATAAGTTAGATGCGATCTAATTTTGATGCAGGCTCAGTGAAAGGCGGAGGCTAGTCAAAAATGACTGATTTATATTTAATTCCGTATTTCAGTTACTACAGTTAAAATTATGATTTTCGGCTCTAAGCATATAAGACAAGAAGAATGAAAGAATTAAAGACTTCAACTTAAAGAAAATACAATGTGAAGAATCGATTGTTAAATTACAATTAGATTCTTGAGAAGTTCTAAGGGAGATAATTAAATACATATTTACATTTGTTCTTCCATTAAGAGATAATACAATTAGTGACTTTTGAAAAATATTAAATACCTAAATATTGTACAAATTTTATTTCAAATATTTGGTACCTACATAAAAATATTGGTTCGTTAGTGCTCCATGTGTTGGTATTATCTCGTTTTTTAATATACTATCCTTTTGTGATTTTCGGGATTATAAATAACTATTACACGAGCTTAAATTTTATGTAAGTTTGTTAAAATCCTGAATTGAAATGTCCAAGAATATTACGGGTACCTACTCTATTTTAAAAAACACGGAATCATTTGCGTTGACAAGTCGCGAAATAAAAAAGTTATATGCATGAGCCAGTATTTTGTGACATTCAGTATATTAAAATACCCATATGGAAACATCATTTTGACATCACATAGACAGCTATACAGCTATTATGTAAAAGACACAAGAGAAAAATAATTTAACTTTTCCCTTTGCAAAGTTTACAAGCTTCTTACCTCGACTTACAAAGATTTAATCAGAAAAACACATCACTTGCCTCCTTGAGCATCTTCCACAGACAGATACAATTTTTATCATTTGATCAATTTGCTTTTCAGGTCAAGTTCATATCGATAATGGTATTTAAACGGGCACAAAAATATGGCAACACTGCCGGGCTACATAAGAACCGTAAGACTTATAAAAATATATACTCGGGCTACACAAACTAACATTTACATCTTTGGGCTTTGCAACGTCCTGTTATTACATAAAATTTTAAATTAAGCAACTAAGTTACCCCTCTGACAATGCCCTTATTTGTAGTTAAAAGAAGAATTAATCGTCACAGTATATACTCCTTTAACTCTGTAATTAAGCCCGGGTGCAACAGAGACCCGTCCGTCTCGCGGGCTCAACAACATACCTATTATAAGTATATATATATATAAAATTTGTACAATATTTAGGTATTTAATATTTTTCAAAAATCACTAATTGTATTTTCTCTTAATGGAAGAACAAATGTAAATAGGTATTTAATTATCTCCCTTAGAACTTCTCAAGAATCTAATTGTAATTTAACAATCGATTCTTGACATTGTATTTTCTTTAAGTTGAAGTCTTTAATTCTTTCATTCTTCTTGTCTTATATGCTTAGAGCCGAAAATCATAATTTTAACTGGAGTAACTGAAATACGGAATTAAATATAAATCTACGTAATTTTTGACTAATCTCCGCTTTTCACTGAGCCCGCATCTAAATTAGATCGCATCTAACTTATCTCTATGACTTCTTTTTTCTTATTAATTCTGCACGCCCAGTGTTAGGTAAGTACCTATAATATCTATTATAATAATATTTCTGAACTAGTTGTGGCTCTGTTATGTTAATAAAAATAACATAACATTCAATACAAGACATTGGCGATATAAAACACTAAATTGCTGAAATATTCTTTTTTACTATCCATCTTCTTTAAGGCTACATAGAAAATACTCAAGTAAAATTACATTCAGACAGATGATATTCTTTACGCATACTGAATTTTTAAGTAAATTGTAAACTGAGAATGCACTGTCAATTTTCAAGAATCATTTAACTAGTAATAAGTTACATGCGTTAGCAGTACGTACATAAATATAAAATACTTCTAAAACTTAAATAAGTTGTTCTGTAAAATGTTATTAATGAGTATTGTAAAATGGAAAAACAGAAAAAGGCGTATCCTAGATTTTCAGCTGGAAAACTATTTTTTTTCCTAGATATATTGATAAGTTATAGTAGGCAAACATTATTTATGTCACTGGGGCACTTCCTTCGAAATTTAAAGTAGGTACCTACGACATATATTTCATAACTACTACGCGGTTGCTACAATAATATAATTAAAAAATATTTGATATTTTTAAAATGGTTTATCAGCAACAAAACACATGCCTCAGATTAAACATTTAAACAAAAAAATAGAGAAAATAAGCAATGCTCATTCTATATGCCTTCTATTTTGTGTGAGCGGACTTATTTTATGTGTAGACCTTGATAACAGTTTCTAAGTTATTAATAGAAATTCTATAAATCCAAAAAAATTGTATGCTTCCTTATTTAATTAATTCCAAGTAAGACATGTTAAAGAAAAAACAGTTTCTGTGAATCCATATTCCATGTATATTAAAACGCGTCGATTCTGTCTCGCTCTAAATTCCGTCGCCGAATCCACAAAGTTTCAAAGCTCTCTCCTTTGAGAGGGGATCAGCGATCTCCGCGGCCGACCGTCGCCCCCGGCCTTTTTCCAATGCGTAAGGGTATTTTCGTCCCGTTTCTTACGCGTTTTCCCAATTTAAACGCCTTTTCAAAAAACCTCTGCAAAATTTTCGTCGATCGCCGTTCGACGAGAGAGATGCGGCTAGCACCGGCGTTTGTCCTCGCTCCTAATGGTCCCGTCACGCCAGCCGAAATCCCGACTTTTCGCGGAACCCCCTCGCCTCGCCCCTGATCTAATTTTTACGGCTTCGAGAAGGGCTTCACGCGAAAGTTCAGTTCTTTTCTCTAATCCTTTGAGATTTTTTTTCGAGACCGTACTTGTACTCCATCGTCGTCTATTTCGTCTTCGAAAATCTCGAGTCGCATCCGTCCCAACTTTTTTCTCATTTTATATGCCGATGTGAGATTGCACTAACACGACAAGCACCTCCCACGACAACTGTCAAATTAATTAAACTTCAGATAGGTTATTTTCATTATTTTCCTATGAGAAATATTGCTAACGGAATCGATAGTACCTACTGACTGCCAAACTTCTGATTACCAAAATACTGAAGCGAAATGCTTTTCCAATTAGAAAATCGGTAAAAATATTTTTTTTAGGATAATACGTACAGTTTACATACTTAAACATCTCAAGGTAATTTTCTGACAACAGTCTCAGTAGCTCAATGGGATATTTGCAGGATTCCAAGAATCATAATGCTGATTTCGCGAGTTCGAGTCTCGCTGGAGGCTAACTTCTTTTTCCCTTTTTAATTCCAATTATTTATAGTATTAGTTTGGAATTAATTCCTTAATTTTGACAGTCTGTAAAATTCATCATTTTAGCTTAAAAAAGTAAATACCTACAATATTAATTTGCTGCTACAATTATGACAGCAATATATATTTGCTAATGTTGATAAAATTGATAAAAATGTTTACTGAAAAATAAATTCTACTTTCAGCACTTAAAAAATTATGATATTTTACCATCAAGAACAGAGTACCCTTACAATTCATCAAAATATTGAGAAAAGTTTAGTATAATTACATCATCGTTCTAGATACAAAATTTCTTAATATGTATTTTCTTAAAAATAATATTATTCTAGATGCTTTTGTCACCCGAAGGGTGACCCCAGGTTGCAGGCCAGGACCCCCGGTAGAGCTAGAAATCAGCGATTTTCTCCCATTTCTAGTTGAAATGAGAACGAAAATCGCGACAGCGATTTTCTCCTATTTCTAGTTTATTTTAATAAAATACCAATAAGATGTAGATTTCTTAAACGTAGTGTGAACTGTTGAATCTAAATTTACAAAAAATAGATTATTCAACCGACATAACTCTCACTATTGGTTCAAAGTAATCCTCATTTTATTAGGAAACGAAATTTCCAGGCCAGTTGACAAATAATGTGTTTTGTGCAGCAAGAAACACTTCCATTGTTACCTGAAATTTTATTAAAGTAGTTTAACTGGTTAGATATGTGATAGCACATCATAATTGAAACACCCTGTAGTTCAGCAACCTTGGCATTCACGCAAGCCCCATGAGTTCCTCTGGACCTGACTCAGCACATGAACCCGAAATATTGTTTATAAATAATGACACACTTCGATATTGGAATATGATTATGATTATTTTTTAAGACATTCATAATATAGAGACGAGTTGGTGTTCAACTATTAAAAGATTTATTCTATACAGAGAGTTATTTTATTTCCGAGTAAAATACAAGTATCTAACATATGGGAGTATCTTACAAATTTTATAATTTTCTTCGTTTTTCAAAATCATCTCCAACAGTAATTTTCATTTTAAGTGAAAACTATTTAGACATTTTAAAAAAATTTTAAATCCAATACATTAAATATTTGTCAAATAATGAGCAATCCAAACTATAATATCAATTTAACGTGGCACCATCACATAAAACAGAACTTTTAACAGAAAATTTTGAAAATCAACGGGTAGCGAATAGGGATCTTTTTCATTGGTCACCAAGATCACGAGATGTTGCACCCCTTGATTTTTTTTTATAAAAGTCTGCGCGTAGCCTTTCAGTCTGTATCACCGGAAAAAATGCAAAAGTGATGCTATATATCGCAGATGCGAAAGTGGTTTACGAGTGAATGGTGGTGTTTGAACAATTATTATTGTAATACTTAAAATAAATTCACAAAAACTGTTTTTTCTTTAACATGGCCCACTTAGAATTAATTAAAAAATTAATTAGGTAGGGAACTGAATACAAACCACCCATATTTTTGGCTTAGAATTCATTAAAATAAAAAAAAATTTGTTGTTTCCATTTAAAAAATTGAAGATATTTATTTTTTTTAGTTGGATATTTCCTTTGTCACTGTACTCACCCTGTATACACTTAATATTTTTAAATCGCCCATTAATTACCTACCGCCTTCCTTATAATGGCCACAATCAAATACTTTTAATTTAATTGATGGCTAATTCACTGATAAATTTTCTTTGCAAGTGGGCATCCGTAAATTTTTTCTTAAAAAAATTAATATCTTGAAAACTACATTTTAGGAATACACAAAGGGGCCCTAAAATTGTATGTAGAATCCAAATATGGAGAAATATACAGGGTGTTCCATTTAAATCAAGCAAGATGTTATCTACTTCCGGTGCAACCGGAAGTCACAAAACTGTCAAAATATTTTGTTTGCCGAGAACACCCTGGATTTACTATACGTACAAAGTTTTTTAAAAATCGTCTCAGTAGTTTCTGAGACACCTATGGATCGTGTTATCTCCTGGCTGGACACACTGTATGTATGGTTAATCAAATACACTTTTAGAAAAACATTTTATGCTCTATACACGTATGACATCAGATTTTTCCTGCCACGTTTCGTCCTTTTAATATTATTAACTTTAAATTTTTAAATACTACGACCTGACTCTTTTATTTGATATTCGAAAAACACTTTACAATAAAAAGTTGACTGGTAAGTCACACTTGGCTATTCTTTTGCTTATGCTTTTGCTATTCTTTTCTGTTTTGCTCACTTAAGCCAATTTCGTTAATATTAAATTTATCTGGAAGGATCAATTGTCGCATTAATCTGTCTTCTTCATCATACAAGTATATAATATATTTTGGGCGTAAAACTGAAGCCGAACTACCCCCCAAGGGTAGCAACCATCGATGAAATTGCAAGTTGATGATTGCCATTCTTATAGCACCGATATCAAATTTAAAATTTTTATTTTAATTTTAAAGGGATTTTTTTTTTAAATTTTCGTCAGTCGAAAGTCAACATGTTAATGTAAATTATTTATGGTAATATTTTGATCTGTATATATTAATATCTATTTATTTAAGTAAAGTCAAATAAAAATTTACAAAAATACAACTTATTTGAAATTGGTTTTTGTAAAATGTGCAGAGATATTTCCATTAGGTAGGTACAAGTGTTCCGATATTTTTTCGCTACAGTATAAGAGACTTACAATTATCTGCTCCAAATTGCAAAGACATTGCTTGCCTGTTAAATATAAAAATAAGTAATTATAAATTCTACAAGAGAATTTTGGATCCGAGAAAATTACTTACAATTAAAATAATAGTATATATACGAGTCTATAATATAATAAACATTAGTAAAAGCACCTATGTGAATTCTCTAAAATTATCAGTACTAACTACACGTTGAAAAGCCCACTGTCCCTGTGATCGAAACGGCGGTGTTGCCAGATTTCGGGCTAAACAAAGACATGTTCATTGGTGGGCTACACAAGACTTATACTGTATATAAGGTATACAAAACAGCGCCACCTACAGTGAGTTTATATGAACTTCCTGGCGTATGTCCAACTCATAAACACTACTTTGTGAAGCCCTCCGTAAAATTCGTGTACAGCCTTACTAGCACTATATAAGCCTAGTAATGACCAAATACACCTGGATACGCTGTTGAGCCCGAAATCGGGCTACACAGCGTATTTGCGGGCTACACAAGGACCTGTCAGTATCTTCGACGGGCTCATCAATGACCGTATATACCCCTATATATATATATATATATATATATATATATATATATATATATATATATATATATATATATATATATATATATTTATATATATATTGATACAAAATAGAATTATAGAAATAGTTAAAGCAGATAGGAAACATATATCAACATTAAACAATTTTTAAATACTGATTTATGTGATATGATTTACAAGAAACTGAATAAAATTGATAATACCATATGTTATTGTGATTATACATAGTTTAAATTGTAATTATTGGCAGAAAACCAGAATAAATCAAATATTATTTAAAGATTTTCAAAAATAAATCCATAAGAAAGACATGCATTGTACGAGTCAATTAAAAATTATAAATAAATAGAATCGAAATGCTTAACTTAACAGATGTCAAATTGTTTGTCAGAAAACGAACTCCAATATCATATAACAAAAACAACATTACGAGTAGACATTGAAATTATTTTTATATTCAAAATTAAAATTTATTAAATTAAAATTTACCATGACAGCAAATGTCAAATGCCATATAAAATCATTGGAACAAATGTAGTAGTTTAGGACAGTGCAGTGTAAGTGAAATGAAAAACTAATTAAGAAATTAAAATCATGTGGATAAACTTTTAGTCAAGGATTAAATCATTAAAAATCTTAGTGTACGGAAAAACAAGAAAATTATTTACTTGGTTACGAAAAATTTAGAAAAGATTGGCGTCGTTTATTGTTAGAGAAGAAAAATTAGTGATTTTGAGAGAGAAAATTTGAAAAAAAGGAATAATAATAGTACTTACGTTTGCAAGAAAGAGGTTAGAGGAGTTGCAGAGTAATTTTCCACGGTTTCCATTTATTAAATTGGGACCTAGAGCATTGGAAACCATCTACAAGGAGTTCCTGCTTCATCCAATGCAGGTTGCAGAATAAAAAACTACAAAAACAGGGAGGTAAAACCAGAAATTAAAAAGGTACCTTTCTTTAAAAACTTATAAAGTGATTTAAAAATAAAAGCTAGCACAACAAAATACTTCGAAAAGGCCAAAGTAAAAGAATATTTGAAAAATATATAATTTTGATAATACTTACCAACGATAAGATCCGCTATATAAGAACTTTAGACAAGAAATAATCACAAATTTAGATATAAACTTTGCATTAAAGTGAACTATTTTAGATTAAAAAGTTAGGTTATAGTTAAGTTGATAAGGTAGAAAACTGAATTGATCTATAAAGTTTAATTTTAAGAATTTATAGGACAAACAATAATTGTGCATGTAAAGAGTGTTGCATACAAACATAAATAAAAGGGGCGAATTTGGGAAGATAAATAAAAAGGCACATAATTATTTTTGGTCTTATATACATGTTTAAAGAAAGAATTTAAAAATTTGAAATTGGTCAATTAATTAGTACTTATAACTGTTTAAAATTTGAGTAACTTCTTATATTTTTAAAGGCGTAGAATTTAAATCAATACTTTGTTTAAAATTAAAGATTTATAAAATTTCAATATCTATTTAATTTTTTTGAGCTGAGATTGTCTTTTGAAAACTTCATTTGAACTGACTCCTGAGTTAAGAATCTTATGTTCTGATAGAAAATAAAAAAAAAGAGATTTAAAAGTTATAGTATATGAGCTGAGCTAAAAAAAAAAAAAAATTAAGTCAAAAGGATCAGAAAGCAAGTTAAATAATTAAATTTATAAAACAACAATATATCTAAACAATTAAAATAATTAAATTAAAAATTAGAAATAAAATAATAAATAAAATTCAAATTTATATATATTCACCAGAAAACAAAATACATATTAATATATATATATATATATATATATATATATATATATATATATATATATATATATATATATATATATATATAATACTTCCAACGTATAAAGTGAGCCACTTACATGAGAAATTTACGGTTGAACTGAGGTCCGACGAAAAGTGAGGACCGATACGGACCTCACTTTGCTAAAACTGGTAAAACTTCGTTAGAATTATACTCTATCATTGTACATTCGAATTCTTTAAAAAAAAAATGGACCTAATTTGGTTGGATATACACTTAAAATTGTATATTTTAGTTCGACACTTTTCCGCTGAGGCCGCTCGTTTGTGAGTATATTCGGTAACAGTATATTATCGCTAAATCATGATTAATTCGCCACGCATTTAGTGAGGACCATAAATCTGGCAACCGTGTATAACGGACACAATTTTTATAATATATTGATATCGACTAATCGCATGAATCCTACACAGGGACATACGTAAATGATTTCAGAATTAGCAAAATAATTGCTAAGTATGTTACCATTTCAAATTTGTATATGTATGCTTTTCCGTTACGTTTTTGTGAAGTTATTGTCACGAAAATTAATAAAACTTCATATAATGTAACTTAAGGGAAATTATGAGATATTTATTCATGAGATAGGTACATATTCAATTCACATAATATGAGATATTTACATAAATAAATATTTATTTTATATAGGTACATTTTTCTCATGTGTGGCGCTACAATATTTGGTGTGCTTTTTAGTAGGTTATCTACATAGGTACCTATTTAATAAAATAGTTACCTACCTGTTTCATATCATTTTCTTATTTGTATAGTTACAGAATTTGGCTTTACCTCGTGACCTAATATTTAGAAACGATAAATATGTGGTATCATTTTTTTTACAGGCGGAAATATTAATAATTACAGCTTCTATACAATTTGAGAAGATACGTCCTTTTATGGTTTTTTTTGTTCAATATATTTCTTTCCATAAAAAAGAAAATAGGCAATTCTCATTCACGACACAGAAAATATGTGTTCTATATAGAACTGACATTTTTCCAATCTTCTTACACCTACATGATGAAACTGAAACCCGAAGTTTGTAAACTATTACTATTTTTAAACCAACTGAAAATAATTGTTATGGCAAATAGCAAATACCGCATAATTTTGACTTTCTTTTAATTACATTTTCAATGATTCTTGCAACGTGGATTATTTATAGTAATAATACCTTAATACCGGTATGGTAGATCTAAGAACCCACGAAATGTTGCATTTGTATAATTAAAAAATATGGCAAGAAAATTTTTCTTCAGTCATCTTTACGTCTAAAAAGTAGTTTTAGCGTAGACACAAATTTTCATTAGGTACATACCTATCAACTCTTTGGATGCTTCTTCTAAGAATCTTCTATTTAGGATCTTTTATCTAAGCATAGGCTGAATAGGTATTATAAATAAATATAATTAGGTAGGTAGGTATATGAAGACGTTAAAATAGTTTCTTCAGTCATCTTTACGTCTAAAAAGTAGTTTTAGCGTAGACACAAATTTTCATTAGGTACATACCTATCAACTCTTTGGATGCTTCTTCTAAGAATCTTCTATTTAGGATCTTTTATCTAAGTATAGGCTGAATAGGTATTATAAATAAATATAATTAGGTAGGTAGGTATATGAAGACGTTAAAATAGTTCTAACTTTAAGCACCTTTCTAGTTTTAATAATTTTGATGAAAGAATAAATAGTGCCCAAATGTAATATGATGATTTTATTTTATTTCGTTGACATCAGTCGTAATTTACTTTATTTCTTTGCTGTAAAAATGAAAAAAAAATCATCATCATTCTAATCATCGTTCATCTAACGATGAACTTTTGTGTACGTATACCTATCGGTTCATCTGTAGGGGATTTAACTAACAGATTAGGTACCTACATACACCTAACCTAATTCCTAATTTGACTTTTGTATTTAATTTTCCATATGAAATGAAATGGACTTACTTAGTTACCTATTCCTGTTTCGTATAATTATTTTTATTAGGTACTTTTTGAAAACTGACAACAAATTTTGATATTTACTATTAAATCAATAGTATTAATAAATTAAATTTACTGTACTTATTAATAAACAGTAGGTATAATATTAAAAGTAGAAGGCAAAAATTACCTCTTTTTAAGTAAAAATTGCTCAAAATGTCAAGGTTTTAACAAATACGCATAATTGAAAAAAAAATTGCCTACCTCCTATTCTTCAATTCACACAACAAATTATAATTAGGTGCTAAATAGAATTTGTTATTCCATTCATTGCTAGGCAACAAAAATTAAACTTTAATTTCAATATCGTTTTGTCCATTAATCTTTTATTTGCGCTTATGTAGTAATTATATGATTATTAATTTTTCAACTAGTTTTTCAATTTTTGAATTGTTTTTTTTAAAAGCTGATGCCTATCTGCTAATATTTGGCCTAGTGGTCATTTCCCAAGAACGAATTAACAGCTACACAGTAAGTACCTACCTATACACCTTTTTATCAGTATCTACCATCATTCATATCTACCCAATAATTGTTTTTATTATATTTTTAAATTTTTTAATTTTGCAATCTAGGGACTTATAAATACTGTCCCAAATTATCTGAATATTATCCGTGAATATCTGATAAAAATAACACCTTATCAACTTATCAGATATGAGCTATACTGTAAGTGATTTTGTTATTTCACTGGAATAATGTACCAATCTGTACAGAGTGTCCAGTTTCCGCTGTCTTTGAGGGGTCTCTCGCTTATATTAATAAAGATGCAGGGATGCGGGTTTCGCAATACTGTGATACTTTTTTGGGAAATGGCAGATCCCATAATCCTAATTTCCAGAGTATTTTTTATAGTTTTTGAGCTATAGGGTAAAATTGAAAATTTGCCATTTTCAAGCACACCCTCGTACCTAAATTACCTGATAACGCATTGGGAAAATAAAAACGGGCCTGTGCACAGCTTTTACATAGAATGTAGTGGCGTGGCGTACTTGCTTTTTCTAAAAGGATCAATTTTTGAGATGTAGATCAGTTCAATTGCAGTCGCTTTATGCTTTTCAAAAATATATAATAGGTACATATTTTTTAATAATCTTGCGATTGCAATTGGAATAAAAACCTTTTAATTCTAAGTAGGCTGTGTTCAATATTAAAAAGTAAATGAGTTGTAACACAACAAAAACTAATTATTGTAATTATATATTTTATATAATATTTAAATAATACTTATTTAATATATAGCTTTATATAGGTATAACTTATTTTATTGTGTCAAGTATTAGTATTACCTATATATTTTTGAGAGGCTTAAACCAACTGGAATTGAATTGGCAGAAAAATACATTGTGTACCATTTAAAAAATGCACGTTAACTAACTACATTATGTCACAAATGGATTCTTTCAGAAAAAGTAAGTATGCGACTGGAGTCCACGTGAACAATTTTGCACAGACCCCTTTTTCTGGCAAATTTTCAATTTTACCCTATAGCTCTGAAACTACCTAAGGGGGCTGTGGAAATTCTGTTTATGGAATTTGTCGTTTCTCAAAAAAGAATGACTGTCGTGAATACTGCACATCTGTACCTTTATTAATAAGCGAGACATCCCTCAAAGACAACGAAAACTAGACACTCTGTACATTAGGATTGTACAGAGACATTACATTGTACAGATTGTGTTTTGTACATTATTAACAATGAATTAAGCTATTTTATTCGGTCAGATAATAACGGTTAGATTATTTATATACCTACCTACTCAAAATGTTTGTTGTGTCACTAAAATAATAGAAGTATATTATATATCGAAACTGGTGAGACTCTAAAATTACATTTATTTATTATGATTAGATATATATCTTCTTATTTAGGGTTATTTTCTTATTTAAAATATTTGTATGTTTTTATTTTTGTAGACATGTGACTGAAGACAGCTGATGTGATTTTCTTGCACACTAACTGAGACACACTGACTAAATGCATTGCAAAATTAATGATTGGGAATTTCTTCCCGCAAAACTAAAATATTTGCTGATGTTATATTTTCGCGATAGCCGATAGCCCTCCGTCCGCACATGTTACCGGCTTTAACCATATCGCGATCGCGAGAGTCGCGAATTTTGGCAACATCGGGAAGACCTCACTTATCGCAGTCCATGTCTTTATACTGGTGTGGTGGTCCTAAGTCTGTTATTTGTAAGAAAAAAAATATATGGTCCTCACTTTAATAGAAGGAGAATAGAGTCCTCACTTTGTCCTAATATACTGAGAAAATAAAAAATCGTTGTTATAAGTTTTTTGCGAGTATACTTGTCCTTTTCCTATTGCGCTATGAAACATTACATTGTACTGAAAAGCTACGGCTTCTAGTCTCGCTATATTTGCTAGTCCTCATTTGGTATGATCAATGAGATTGTCTCACTTTGATAGCAGGACATATATATATATATATACATATACCATATATGGATAATATCGGCCATATTACAAAACCCTTATAAACCAAAATTCATAAAAATCGGGCAAGCCGTTTCCGAGATAATATATATATATATATATATATATATATATATATATATATATATATATATATACAGGGTGAGTTTTATGTATGGAACGCCTCAATTATCTCGGAAACGGCTTGCCCGATTTTTATGAATTTTGGTTTATAAGGGTTTTGTAATATGGCCGATATTATTGTGGCATTTACATTGTTGTCCGATCTTTCGTTTTTCCGGAAATATACTGAAATTTGTTATTTCAAATGGATCACCCTATATATTTTTTTGTTTTTGAAATCTCTAAGAAATTTAGAATATTTTTCATGAAATGTTCCCTATACCTAATTGCCATAATTTCGGAGTTACAGCTACATTTGCAATATCTCCGCCGAAGTTAAAATATTACATCAGGGCGGCTATGTCTGCGACAAAAACAATTTTGACGTTTTAATAAACTATTATTGTTGGTGTTTATTGAAAGTTACAATGGACCGTTTATCTGAGAAAGAACGAATTGAGATTTTAATGATATTAGGATATGGTGATGTGCGTAGAAGTCAACAGGAAACGTGTAATATCTTTAATAATTTATATCCTAATAGAAATCCCATAACAAGATCTGTGATTACTGTGAGTAAGTTGTTAAAAAAGTTTAACCAAACTGGAGCCATAAAAGATTTACCGAAATCAGGGCGTATAAAAACTGCAACAACTGAAGACAAATCTTTAGATGTTTGTGTTATGTTAGAAGAAGATCCACACTTGAGTACTAGACAAATATCCAGGGAAGTTGATATTTCTCAAACATCCATAATGAAAATTTTACATGCCAATAAATTCCATCCTTACAAAGTAAGATTGGTTCAAGAGTTGTCAGATGATGATTTCGATAGACGTGAAGAGTTTGCCGACACAATGATGGAAAAATGTTACGATCAAAATAATCCAAATTTTTTAAATAATGTTATGTTTTCCGATGAGGCCACTTTTTGTATTGATGGAAACGTAAATCGGCATAATTGCAGATACTGGTCACGTAACAATCCTCGTTGGATGAGAGAATCCCACACCCAATTTCCACAAAAGATTAATGTATGGGCTGGAATAATAGGCGACAAAATAATTGGTCCTTTTTTCATTGAAGGAAACTTAAATGGTCCGGCGTATTTAAATTTATTACAGAATAATATTATACCTGAGTTGGCTCGGTTATTTCCAAATCTAAGTAAGTATTCTCAATTGCCTGTTAATTTAGAAATTTTATTATTTGAAACTTTCAGACAATAACAATGTCCCAAATAACAATATTTGGAGGCAACAAGATGGAGCTCCACCTCACTATGCGCGTGACGTGAGGCAATACCTAAACGATGTGTTTCCCAGAAGATGGATTGGAAGGCGTGGTTTTATCGAATGGCCCCGCGATCACCCGACATGAATCTTTTAGACTATTTCCTGTGGGGTCACTTAAAAAATATTGTTTATAAAACCAAACCTGCCAATATTCAGGAATTAAAAGATAGGATTACCACAGAGATAAGAAAAATTTAGCAGTCAGGAATGTTACAAAATGTACTGCAAAGTTTTAAACATCGCATGGCTTCTTGTATGGAAGTAAACGGACAACATTTTGAGCATCAGCTGTAACCGCCTTTACTTTATGTTTTCAAAAGATCCTATGGGATTTCTATTAGGATATAAATTATTAAAGATATTACACGTTTCCTGTTGACTTCTACGCACATCACCATATCCTAATATCATTAAAATCTCAATTCGTTCTTTCTCAGATAAACGGTCCATTGTAACTTTCAATAAACACCAACAATAATAGTTTATTAAAACGTCAAAATTGTTTTTGTCGCAGACATAGCCGCCCTGATGTAATATTTTAACTTCGGCGGAGATATTGCAAATGTAGCTGTAACTCCGAAATTATGGCAATTAGGTATAGGGAACATTACATGAAAAATATTCTAAATTTCTTAGAGATTTCAAAAACAAAAAAATATATAGGGTGATCTATTTGAAATAACAAATTTCAGTATATTTCCGGAAAAACGAAAGATCTGACAACAATGTAAATGCCACAATAATATCGGCCATATTACAAAACCCTTATAAACCAAAATTCATAAAAATCGGGCAAGCCGTTTCCGAGATAATTGAGGCGTTCCATACATAAAACTCACTCTGTATATATACAGGGTGTCCACCTAGTGCGCGTAACTCCAATATCTGGGTTAATAAAAGATATAACTTATTTTTTTTTCTACAGGGTTGTCTAATATCCCGAGCTGCACAAAATGAAAATATATTTACATATTCAGGGTGTTCAGTTTTTCCTGGACAGGTACCAACTTCATTTTTTTAAATGGAAACCTATATTTTTTATGGCATTATCGAATTCTACGTAAAAAATTAGTGGGACTTTGTGCATAACACTGCTATTGAAATATTGATAGTTTTCGAGATATTTGACTTTTAATTTTTTTTTCTTATGTTTCGTCACTTCTAATAGTTGACATAATTATGGTTGTATGACAGCTAGAAATTATTTTTTTTCAGAAACTGTAGAGTGAAGATGGCTCTTTCGAAAAACGTATCAAAAGTTGACCTGCGATATACAGGGGGCAACAGAAATCGTGCCAAACCTGATGGTTTAAAATTTAAAAAATCTCGACTTTTTCAAATGGAACACCCTGTACTTTATGATTTCATCAGATGCCTTTCTGTAGACTCTACAATTTTATAATAGCTTTCCCTATACCTAAGTTGCGTAGTTTTTGCAAAAAACCCACTTTTATGAAAAATACCCGATTTGCGCACTCCTTTGACGGAAAAAATATTGTAAGGCTATTTATTTTTATAAAATGTATTAGTTTACACTTCTTAAAATAAAAATAACTGAAAAATTTAGATAATTTCAGTTTAATAAACAAATCTTTATGGAAAGTTACCATTTATTTGTAAATAAAAGTAAAAAATCATAAAAGCTCTACATGTAATTAAGAATTAGCAAAACTGGCGTATGCTTTAGAAGAAGTTCATGGGGATTATTTGCTAGCAGCACGTATTTATAGATTCCCACGTGCTGACTGTTTTGAAAATGTGAAAGAAAGATTTGAAAGAACAGCAAATGGGAATTATGAGAAAACTACCAGGAGACATGGGAGTAACAACGATAATATTTAGTTTAATGTTGTGGTTTCTGCTGTTGATAATTCCCATGAACTTCTTCTAAAGCATACGCCAGTTTTGCTAATTCTTAATTACATGTAGAGCTTTTATGATTTTTTACTTTTATTTACAAATAAATGGTAACTTTCCATAAAGACTTGTTTATTAAACTGAAATTATCTAAATTTTTCAGTTATTTTTATTTTAAGAAGTGTAAACTAATACATTTTATAAAAATAAATAGCCTTACAATATTTTTTCCGTCAAAGGAGTGCGCAAATCGGGTATTTTTCATAAAAGTGGGTTTTTTGCAAAAACTACGCAACTTAGGTATAGGGAAAGCTATTATAAAATTGTAGAGTCTACAGAAAGGCATCTAATGAAATCATAAAACACAGGGTGTTCCATTTGAAAAAGTCAAGATTTTTTAAATTTTAAACCATCAGGTTTGGCACGATTTCTGTTGCCCCCTGTATATCGCAGGTCAACTTTTGATACGTTTTTCGAAAGAGCCATCTTCACTCTATAGTTTCTGAAAAAAAAATAATTTCTAGCTGTCATACAACCATAATTATGTCAACTATTAGAAGTGACGAAACATAAGAAAAAAAAAATTAAAAGTCAAATATCTCGAAAACTATCAATATTTCAATAGCAGTGTTATGCACAAAGTCCCACTAATTTTTTACGTAGAATTCGATAATGCCATAAAAAATATAGGTTTCCATTTAAAAAAATAAAGTTGGTACCTGTCCAGGAAAAACTGAACACCCTGAATATGTAAATATATTTTCATTTTGTGCAGCTCGGGATATTAGACAACCCTGTAGAAAAAAAAATTAAGTTATCTCTTGGGGGTGTCCACCTAGTGCGCGTAAGTCCAATATCTGGGTTAATAAAAGAGATAACTTAATTTTTTTTTCTACAGGGTTGTCTAATATCCCGAGCTGCACAAAATGAAAATATATTTACATATTCAGGGTGTTCAGTTTTTCCTGGACAGGTACCAACTTCATTTTTTTAAATGGAAACCTATATTTTTTATGGCATTATCGAATTCTACGTAAAAAATTAGTGGGACTTTGTGCATAACACTGCTATTGAAATATTGATAGTTTTCGAGATATTTGACTTTTAATTTTTTTTTCTTATGTTTCGTCACTTCTAATAGTTGACATAATTATGGTTGTATGACAGCTAGAAATTATTTTTTTTTCAGAAACTGTAGAGTGAAGATGGCTCTTTCGAAAAACGTATCAAAGTTGACCTGCGATATACAGGGGGCAACAGAAATCGTGCCAAACCTGATGGTTTAAAATTTAAAAAATCTCGACTTTTTCAAATGGAACACCCTGTGTTTTATGATTTCATTAGATGCCTTTCTGTAGACTCAACAATTTTATAATAGCTTTCCCTATACCTAAGTTGCGTAGTTTTTGCAAAAAACCCACTTTTATGAAAAATACCCGATTTGCGCACGTTCCTTTCTCGGGAAAAACGCAGTGAGCGTCTGTCACGCAATAAAATTTGTGACAATCAGTTTACATGTCATTTTTTCTTTTACTGAATATTCACGTACGAGTTTAGAGTAAGTACTAAGCGTGCATACAATGAACTATTCAAAAGAAGAATTAGTGAAAATGGTTTATGCCTTAGGAGAAGCTCATGGAAATTGTTTGCTAGCAGCACGTATTTACAAAGCAAATAATCCAGATTTACAGAGATTTCCACGTGCTGACTGTTTTGAAAAGGTGAAAGAAAGATTTGAAAGAACAGCAAATGCGAATTATGAGAAAACTACCAGGAGACATGACGGTAACAATGACGATATTCAGTTTAATGTTGTGGCGTCTGCTGTTGAAAATCCAAATATTAGTGTCAGGAAAATCAGTAATAATCTTGGAGTTTCCAAAAGCTTGACAAACAAGATACTGAAGAAGAATAATTTTCATCCGTATCATATTAAAAACCATCAAGCACTGTTACCTCAAGATCACCTAAACCGCCTGCAATTTTGCCACTGGGCATTGGATAAAATTCAGGAAAGTCCAAACTTTTTTATGAATGTCTTGTTTGCTGACGAATCAACATTTTCAAACACATGCTTACCCAATCGTCGCAACTTTCATCACTACGCTGACAATAATCCAAGATTATTGAGGGTACTAGATAATCAGCATCGTTTCAAAGTGAACGTGTGGGCTGGAATTTGTGGAGAACATATTGTTGGACCGTACTTTTTTTAAGGCAATTTAAATGCCAATGTGTATTTGCATTTTTTGCAAAACGAACTTCCCCTTCTACAGCTACAGAATATGCCCGCTGATTATTTGGTTCAACAATGGTTTCAGCATGATGGTGCCCCTCCACATTCCACTTTGGCGGTACTGTGATTATTTTATTGTTGTAGTACTTTTCCTATTATCTATTCATATTTCAGATTAGAGAACACCTAAACCACGTATATCCAAATAAGTGGTTAGGTCGTGGTGGTCCAGTTCCTTGGCCTGCACGTTCGCCTGATTTAAATATTCTGGACGTTTTCTTGTGGGGTTATATCAAGGAGCGAGTATACGAAGTACCACCAACGGATATGCAAGACTTGAAAGAAAAGATCCAAAATGAGTTTCTAACCATAACGCCCGAAATGTTAAGAAATATTCACATTCATTTTCGTCGTAGATTAATGCTTTGTGTTGAAAACAACGGTGGACATTTTGAGCATTTACTTTAGGTTAGCTTGCTTGTATGAGTATTGCGTATTCTTTTTTCAATACTCTATGTATATTCATCCATTTCACTAATAATTTTTCTAACTACGGTAACACCGTTTGGTTTTCAATATGATACGTATGAAACTTCTTCTTCAATATCTTATTTGTCGAGCTTTTGAAAACTCCAAGATTTCTACTGATTTTCTGATACTAATATTTTTGGATTTTCAACAGCAGAAACCACAACATTAAACTAAATATTATCGTTGTTACTCCCATGTCTCCTGGTAGTTTTCTCATAATTCCCATTTGCTGTTCTTTCAAATCTTTCTTTCACATAGTCAGCACGTGGGAATCTCTATAAATACGTGCTGCTAGCAAATAATTCCCATGAACTTCTTCTAAAGCATACACCAGTTTTGCTAATTCTTAATTACATGTAGAGCTTTTATGATTTTTTACTTTTATTTACAAATAAATGGTAACTTTCCATAAAGACTTGTTTATTAAACTGAAATTATCTAAATTTTTCAGTTATTTTTATTTTAAGAAGTGTAAACTAATACATTTTATAAAAATAAATAGCCTTACAATATTTTTTCCGTCAAAGGAGTGCGCAAATCGGGTATTTTTCATAAAAGTGGGTTTTTTGCAAAAACTACGCAACTTAGGTATAGGGAAAGCTATTATAAAATTGTAGAGTCTACAGAAAGGCATCTAATGAAATCATAAAACACAGGGTGTTCCTTTTGAAAAAGTCGAGATTTTTTAAATTTTAAACCATCAGGTTTGGCACGATTTCTGTTGCCCCCTGTATATCGCAGGTCAACTTTTGATACGTTTTTCGAAAGAGCCATCTTCAGTCTACAGTTTCTGAAAAAAAAAATAATTTCTAGCTGTCATACAACCATAATTATGTCAACTATTAGAAGTGACGAAACATAAGAAAAAAAAAATTAAAAGTCAAATATCTCGAAAACTATCAATATTTCAATAGCAGTGTTATGCACAAAGTCCCACTAATTTTTTACGTAGAATTCGATAATGCCATAAAAAATATAGGTTTCCATTTAAAAAAATGAAGTTGGTACCTGTCCAGGAAAAACTGAACACCCTGAATATGTAAATATATTTTCATTTTGTGCAGCTCGGGATATTAGACAACCCTGTAGAAAAAAAATTAAGTTATCTCTTTTATTAACCCAGATATTGGACTTACGCGCACTAGGTGGACACCCTGTAGGTTTTACTCTAACGTCACTTTTTTGTCAGAATAACGAACGTCTGTATCACAGGCCACGTTACACTCACCATTAACCCTCCAATATTAGGAATAATTATTAGATAATCGTAATTTTTACCCTATAAACGCATAATTTGTTTGCGTATCTCCAGAAATTGTGCTTTTTGCAATTTTAGGGGAGTAATTTGTATCTCAGTAATAGGAATACCTAACTCAATTTGTGGAAATAGTTGAAATTTTGTAGTATATATGTAGTATCTCCATGAGCTATTAGTAGATTAAGTGACCTTAGCAGTGTGTAGATAGACGAAAATCTATAGTGACCTAAAGGACAGAGGCTGCTTAAAGATAGTAGGAACCCATGCAAACCGGTTTGTTGATAGGTCATTTGGGTATAAACATTAAGCATAAAGATGTAAGAATTTCGTATAACAGGCAAGTGGGGTGTTAAATAAGCTGGTAGTGAGTCATAAGATCTAGTATTAAAAATAATATGTGATAGATAGATGTAGGGGGGTAGAGAACGGGCGGGAAGAGCATGCGCAGATACTCTTCGTTTAAATTTAATAATTATCTAAAATAATAATGCTCTTTTAACATTAAAGTTCTTATCTAATAAGTAGACAACAGAGTAGACTAATAATTATCTAAAAGAATTAATATTACTGCGTGTGAATTATAACCTATCATTCCGAAGAATAACTTAATAACTCTAATCTCACTTTTTTTGTCGGAATCAGGCATGTCTGTTCACTATCACAGGTCACGTTACACTGACCATACATTAGCCCCGTACAATATAAATAGCTGAAAACCCTGTCTGCGTACCAAGATTTAAAAAATTGTAGCAAAACTTTATCCTCGTTATCCTTACTCGTTATCCTCGTTATCCCTACGCGTTATCCTCGTTACCCTTAATGTTACCCTTGTTACCCTTAATGTTACCCTTGTTACCCTTAATGTCTCTGACTAATTGCTACAATATTTGTAGTAGAGGGACAAATAGATGATTGTTAGATATACTAACATCATGCACAAGTTTTTATCAGTAAAATATATATTTTTAACACCGTTTACTCCACTTTGTAGGAGACAGAACATCGCGTTTTCACTTTGAGAATACTGATTTTATCCTGTCGTTTGAAAATTGGGGTGGGGTGAAACTTATTAACGGCTTTTTGCTATACTTTATGCCTTACATCAGTGTGACGGCAGATCGCCGATTCATACAATATTGCGCAATATGGTGTAATAACTTATAAGTATTAAATATATTTCAAAGGTTTTAACCTTGAAATTATCTAAGAACTTTAATCACTACATTTATTCGTATTTCTTATCAACACAGCTGTGCGCGGTTATCCTGTATTCTTTCATTTCTAATAGTTTATCAGGCTCCTGTAACTTTAATATTTTAGCTTCATGACGTTAGACTACAGCAGAGACCCTTGCGTCCATGGCAGCAGCTCTTGCTTTTGCTGCGTTTAAATTTACCCGCTAATTTCTCAGATATTTGAATTTGCCGCCATATAGTAGAGACCTCTTGCATCCATGTCAGCTCTTGGTTTTGCTGCGTTGCTCTTGGTTTTGCTGCGTTGCTCTTGGTTTTGCTTACGTTTGCTTGGTTTTGCTGTCAGCTCTTGGTTTTGTTTGGTTTTGCTGCGTTTGGTTTGCTGCGTCTTGGTTTTGCTGCGCTGTGGTATTACAGACAATAGCCTCATTGTACGAATAAACAAAGCAAACGATAAGACAAAAATAAAGTACATTGGGGACCATTGTCTGTAATACCACGATATTTCCTGTTATTGTACTTTATTTTTATCTTATCGTTTCCTTTGTTTATTTAAACAATGAGGCCATTGTCTATTGTATTAAAAAATACAGGAAGACCATTGTGTAGTATATTAGAATAAATGCACTGCTATCGCATTTCCTCTCCAGTTGTGAATTCTTTCATTTATATGTATGTACTTGTGGAGCGAAAACATGCTTTGGTATTTAAATATTCATAATATGATTTATCGAATATAATATTTTAAGTTTGCCATATTACGTTAAACAATCCTATTTGATATTTAGTATACCCGCGTAAGACTTTACTTGGATCTAACGTCATGAAGCTAAAATATTAAAGTTACAGAAAATTCGTCTGTTGTTGTTTTATAGAGTAAATCTTTTCAAGAATTTTAGTTTTTGTTTCATTAAAAACACACAAAGTTTAAGGTTAGGTCCTTTTGGCATATTACGCTAAACAGTCCTATTTGATGTCTAGTATACCCACGTAAGATATTACTTGAATCTGACGTCATGAAGCTGAAATATTAAAGTTAAGAAAATTCGTCTCTTGTTGTTTTATAGAGTAAATTTTTTCAAGAATTTTAGTTTTTGTTTCATTAAAAACACACAAAGTTTAAGGTTAGGCCTTTTTGGTATATTACGCTAAACAGTCCTATTTGATGTCTAGTATACCCACGTAAGATATTACTTGAATCTGACGTCATGAAGCTGAAATATTAAAGTTACAGAAAATTCGTCTCTTGTTGTTTTAAAGAGTAAATTTTTTCAAGAAATTTAGTTTTTGTTTCATTAAAAACACACAAAGTTTAAGGTTAGGCCCTTTTGACATATTACGTCAAACCGTCCTATTTGATGTCTAGTTTGTCCATGTAAGATTTTACATCCTCTTGACTTGGGTGTGGCTTTTGCTGCGTTTGAATTTACCAGCCAATTTGAGATATTTGAATTTGCCGCCAGACTACAGCAAAGACCCCTTGCGTCCATGGCAGCAGCTCTTGCTTTTGTTGCGTTTAAATTCAAATATCTGAAATTGGCTGGTAAATTCAAACACAACAAAAGCCACACCCAAGTCAAGAGGAAGTAAAATCTTACATGGACTAGACATCAAATAGGACTGTTTAACGTAATATGCCAAAAGGGCCTAACCTTAAACTTTGTGCGTTTTTTAATGAAACAAAAGCTAAAATTCTTGAAAAAATTTACTCTTTAAAACAACAAGAGACGAATTTTCTGTAACTTTAATATTTTAGCTTCATGACCTTGCGTCCATGGCAGCAGCTCTTGATTTTGCTGCGTTTAAATTTACCCGCTAATTTCTCAGATATTTGAATTTGCCGCCATATAGTAAAGACCTCTTGTGGCCTCCTAGCGCAGATCGAATCCTGCTTTCGCTATTAGATTGAAAATTGATTGAAGTTATTATCACGGATGTCACTACGAGTCATTTGATATATATGAATATATACTTTTTTGTTTTTTGTCATACGAGCTTGGGACTTTTTTCTATTGATAGAAGACAATCAATCAGAGCTAGGGGTAGCGGGGAGATTTTTTCAATATTCACACGCGTTTACGAGATATAAGGATTTTAAGTTGTTGTAAGACAATAGAGGTCACTGATATCACATTTTCGTTATTTCCTACTATTATAGAACTGTGCACACATCCTCTTGACTTGGGTGTAGCTGTTGCGCATTTTGAATTTACCCACTACTTTCAGAGATTTTGATCTCCATGAGAGCCTCTTTTCACATTTTTCTGCATCTTACATAATTTCTGAGTTATATTTGTGATTTTTATATCGAAAACGTTGTAAGTAGGTACTTTTCGTATCCCCTGATATTTACCAACATTTTGTAATTTACGCCTGCCCTCGTATAAATTTATGTGAGTTATATTAGTATCTCGCTGACGCATCTTTATTTTATCTTATCGTTTGCTTTGTTTTATTCGTACAATGCAGCCTATTGTCTATTGTCTATTGTATTCGAATAAATGCAGTGCTACCTCATGCCCAGTTGTGAATTCTTTCATTTATGTGTATGTATTTGCGGAGAGAAGACGTACTTTGATATTTAAATATTCATATCGTTTATCGAATATAATATTTTAGTGTCTATTACATTGGAGTAAATGAAAAGAAGGTACTGATTTTTTGCTAAATTTTATATTACAATAAATTGCTTTATTTTATAATTTTTTAGTAACGAATAACAGCAGAAAATGCTTGGTTACCTATGTAAAAATAACTATACTGCTCATTTTGGTGCTACTATTGTGTCCGTTGGCGTCCTTTCAGATATTTTGGGTAAGTATTTTTATTTCAATTTTAATATTGCATATTATTGTGTTTTTTCTCTTGACAATTAGGTTAGAGTATATGCTGATTTAATATACCAGTCTGATCTAGAAAAGCAATTATTTTTCAAGGCAAAATTTACATTTTATAGATCTTTATATTATAGGTCTTATATCAGTGGTGCTAACTTTAATTTAGGTGTAATTTTGTTTATGCTTGTTATGAACTGTACCTTAAGGCACTCTGATGGCAAGGTTCCAATGCGATGCCATATACCGTGGCTTTGACTGTTTATAAACTCAATGACCGTGGTAAGGCTCGGTCAAGTAGATGCAGTTTATATCTCGTTTAAATACAAATTCATCAAAATTATGGTTTAGTACTTCATTTAGATTTTAGTAGATAAGGTTAGATAAAATTCACTGCGTCATTACTAGTTTTTTTAACTTCATGTTTTTCAATAGTTGGTTGTGTGTCACCTCGCTGAGGTCTATGTAAAAAGGTAACTATACGGCTTGTACAACACGACCCATGTTTTCATGGGTTTGTACCGTCTCCGACATCGTTAAGAGCTCTCTACAAAGGAGGCAGTTGTCCCACAGGAGTCAGGTATATACGTACGGGTGTCCAAATGGTTGTCTATCCCAACTATTAGAAGAATAAATTGAAGAAGAAAAGCTCCTAATTCACGCTGAGTTTTTTAATAATATATTTGTTCTATAAGAGTTGATACCTCTATTTTATACACGTAAATAATATTAATAATTTAAAACTTATAATAAAAGTCAGTTTGTCCTTTATAGTTTTTAAGTAACAGCTAATAAGTATGGTAAAGATTTCTTATCAAAGTGGACGAGTAAGAACACTACTGTTTTACCTATCTCTTTTTCTCTTTCTGTGTGTGTGTGTCTCTCTCCCTGTTTCTTTCTCTCTCTCTCTCTCTTTCTCTCTCTCTGTCTAATTGCTACAGTATTTGTAGTAGAGGGATTTTGTATACATAGGGACAAATAGATGATTGCTCAGTGCTTTTAATTATAATTGGAAATTAGGCTGAAATCATTGTAATACAGATTAATCTATACAAAGTTGAGAATACTGATTTTATCCTGTCTTTTGAAAATTGGGGTGGGGTGAAACTTATTAACGGCTTTTTGCTATACTTTATGCCTTACATCATTGTGACGTCAGGTTCATACAATATTGCTCAATATGGTGTAATAACTTATAAGTATTAAATATATTTCAAACGTTTTTAACCTTGAAATTATTACATTTATTCGTATTGATTTTATCAAGTAACCGTTGTATTGTTATCCTCTGTTAGAATAGTTTACCAGGCTCCCATTATTAATTATGCATACAGCGGGCTGTACTGATTTGAACTTATCAATCTGAATAGTTCGTCTATTTATAGAGATACAAATTTTTAAGTCTTGATACACAGATAGGGGTTTTCAACTAACGGGATAGATGTAGGGTCAGTTTGAAATAAGGTTAACCGTCACGTAAAATAAGGCTAACATTAAAGGTAATAAGGCTAACCGATACGAAAATAAGGCTAACATTAAAGGTTATAAGGCTAACATTAATGCTAATAAAGCTAATATTAAGGCTAACCGTCACGAAAATAAGGCTAACATTAAGGCTAATAAGGGTAACATTAAGGCTAATAAGGCTAATATTAAGGCTGATAAGGCTAATATTAAAGCTAACATTAAGGCTAATAAGGGTAACATTAAGCGTAACCGTCACGTAAATAAGGGTAACAAGGGTAACATTAAGGGTAACAAGGGTAACATTAAGGGTAACAAGAGTAACATTAAGGGTAACAAGTGTAACATTAAGGGTAAGAAGAGTAACATTAAGGGTAACATTAAGGGTAACAAGGGTAACATTAAGGGAACAAGGGTAACATTAAGGGTAACAAGTTTAACATTAAGGGTAATGAGGATAACGCGTAAGGATAATGAGGATAAAGTTTTGCTACAATTTTTTTAAATTTTGGTAAGCAGACAGGGGTTTTTCAGCTCACCTAATTATTATTACTGATTTATATTGATTGATTGATGTTACTGATTTATATTGTACGGGGCTAATGTATGGTCAGTGTAACGTGACCTGTGATAGTAAACAAACATGCTTGATTCCAACAAAAAAAAGTTAGGTTAGAGTTATTAAGTTATTCTTTGGAATGATAGGTTATAATTCACACATGGTCAATCTTTTAGATAATTATTAAACTTAAACGAAGAGTATCTGCGCATGCTCTTCCCGCCCGTTCTCTTACCACTTACATCTTTTACATATTATTTTTTAATACTAGATCTTATGACTCACTATCAGCTTATTTCACACCCCACTTGCCTGTTATACGAAATTCTTACATCTTTATGCTTAATGTTTATGCCCAAATGACCTGTCAAACCAGTTCTTACTACCTTTAAGTAGCCTCTGTCTTTTAGGTCACTATAGATTTTCGGCTATCTGCCGCTGACACTTCTAAGGTCACTTAATCTACTAATAGCTCATGGAGATATAAATTATTTTGTACTTGAGACGCATATATACTACAAAATCTCAACTATTTCCACAAATTGGGTTAGGTATTCCTATTACTGACATACAAATTACTTCTCTAAAATTGTAAAAGGCACAATTTATGGAGATACACAAACAAATTATGCGTTTATAGTGTAAAAATTACGATTATCTAATAATTATTCCTAATATTGTAGGTTGATGGTCAGTGTAACGTAACCTATGATAGTGAACAGACGTGCGTTATCTGACAAAAAAGTGGGGTTAGAGTGCAGCCTATAAATATTTTTGGTGTTCTTCGAAATGATACTAGTTATGAAGAGTTGGTCCATGAAGGTTCATGTACGTGTTTGAAGCTTTAATACTATCTACGTTGAAATTATCTGTTTTACTAAGGTTGTGTTCCGATATTAAACTTGGTTAACCAAAATCCCGGTTAAGCGTTCCATTAAATAAAAATTCCTGAAAATTGTTTAATTTTGGAACTGTCGTCACCTGAAAAAGGTTAACCAAACGTCAAAATATTGACCGTGCTCTGGGAGCGGTGCATTGGTCAACCGAAGAGTTAGCAGGTTAGGTTTTAGCGTTGAGAGAAGAAAAATCAATTCTCTCAACGATTTTAATTATATTTTGTTTAGATGGTGAAGGCAGATGGGGTGGTGTTCTTGCGTTAAGTGTTATAATAAATATTTATAAATTCTACTTTTCTGTATTGTATTCTGTAGTCCACTTGACCAAGTCGACTGAAAGCTACACTTATATCTACTTATAAACTACTTATATCTTACTATAATATACCAAATTATTTGCTGTTTCATTTATTTTTTGACTGAAGACTAGAGTAATAGTTAAGCACGGAATATGAAGGTATTTAAGGTTGAATGAATCCCAATAAAAACAATTCATCATCCATGTTGATTAACCAGCCAGTTCCTTAATTACACATTTTTCAGGTTTACCAATATTTCGGTTAACCGAAATCCTGGTTGGTCGCGGATAATATCGGAACACAACCTAAATTCTTAAATATTGATGATGGTAACATGTTGTAAAGGCTCGAAACGCTCGCATCAATATCCCTACGGGTCCTTTAAGCTGTCCTTTTAGGCATCTATAGAGCAGAATATCTACGTTGAAATTATCTGTTATACTAAATTCTTAAATGGTGTTAACATATGTTGTTGTCAAGGCGTAGAAACACTCGCATCAATAAACGGGTCCTTTAAGCTGTCCTTTTAGGCAGCTATAGAGCAGAATTTTTGGATGGTTAGCTTGGGGTCAATGCTCCCAGGTGAAACACTCGCACCAATAAACGGGTTCTTTTAGGTAGCAATTTTTTGGAAGGTTTAGCAATTTTTTGGAAGGTTGGAAATAGCCGGGTAGTTCATCGACGACGTCGGCCGACGGATGCCGAGGTGGATGTCGCCGCGACGAGTCGAGACCCGGGTGGTGGGTCTCCGGGTGCCGGGTGGTGGGGGTAGCCTCAGTCTGACGGCTGGCGGCCTGTCTGCCTGGGGTGTCCTAGTAACTACTAGGCCCATATTAAACGGGCCACCTTGTACATCATAACTTGGGTTCCATATAATGGAAACGTATTCTAATTTAGATCTTACAAATGCATTAAATAATAAAATCAAAGTATTTGCATTAATAAAGCTTTTAGAGTTCCTTAAAATGAAACCCAGCTGCCTATAACAAGTTGCCGCAATTTCAGATATGTGGTCAACGAAAGAAAGTTTGGAGTCAAAAGTTACACCTAGATCCTTCAGTTTGTCAAATCTTTGTAATATCTGGCCATTAAGTACATAGTCTGTTATTATAGGGCAGTGTTGTCGGGTAAAAGACAGCATTGCATTTGCTAATATTGAGCGGAAGTTCATTAACTTCACACCATGAGAACGAAGAAACTAAATCATTCTGTAGTTTAACAATGTCATCTCTGTTATGAATATGAGTGAAAATTTTTAAGTCATCTGCATATAGTAACGACTCGCAGCTCAGCTTAGAAGTGATATCAATAATATACATATTAAACAGAAGCGGGCCCAAAACCGAACCCTGAGGTACACCAGATGTTGCTCCTATACTGTTAGATAAAACCCCCGATAAGATACAAATTGGCATCTATCACACAAATACGACTTTAAAAACTGTCTAGCAGATGGTACAAAACCAATATTAGAAAGTTTTAGCAACAGATTATAGTGGTTAAGACGATCGAAGGCCTTAGAGAAGTCCGTATAGATATCAACTTGCCCGCCAGAGTCAAGTACCTCGGCTATACAGGGTGAGTCAGTTTTTTGTAGACAAACTTTAAGGGAAGATAGAACGCCTTATTTTAAGTTAAGTTTGCCATATAAACATATGTCGGAAATCGCTTCCTTTTTGAGATACAGGGTGTCAAAGTTTTATTTTTTTTTCAGTATTTTCCACACAGCTCCTATAGTTTTTAAAATAATGTGACGCTCTTTATCGGCTTCTGGTTTATTTCTCGGGTTTCTGCCTTCGGGCGCCACCAAACATGGGTTTAGTGTGGTGAATGGTCCACGCGGACTCTACTCGCTTATGAGTAAAGGCTGGGTAACTACAGTGAAGAAGGTGCATGAATGCACTGTCCAGAGGGTCAATGGTTCTTAAGCTAGGTAATAAAAGTCACACATATCCAATTCCGA
Source organism: Pogonocherus hispidulus (assembly GCA_963924545.1). Classification (NCBI taxonomy): domain Eukaryota; kingdom Metazoa; phylum Arthropoda; class Insecta; order Coleoptera; family Cerambycidae; genus Pogonocherus; species Pogonocherus hispidulus. Next base: position 43,378,116 of record OZ004694.1, read on the forward strand.
AAATATTTATTTTCAATAAATCGGTCGGTAAATAAAGCAGTTAACACCAAAAAATATTGTTAGCAATCTATATATATTTAGTCATAGAAGCAGCAATAATAAACAAGCGGAAATATATTAGCAACAAATGGTATCCAGTAGCAGTAACTAGACAAGCAACAAATAGTAAATATACAAGTAAATAAACAAAGTCGGTAGCAATTGTTATTAAACAGGTAATAATAAACGGTCAGTAACTAGGCAAGCAATTAAATACAATAATCGGTGCGGAAAATAAGCTAAACGGTTAATAAGCAACAAGCAACAACAACCAAAAGAAGCTCAAGCAAAACGTTCTATTATTTAGTAACAGGAAAACCTCAGTAAATATTTATAATCCGGACTGACACTACGGAAGTGGCTAGCGTCTCCAAGCCTTTTGCGCCAAGTCTGAACGAGAAATAAGATGCAGCTTTCCGCAAGATACAAGTCCCCAAGGCAATCGCACTTATAAAGGAAGTGTACTAGCATTCAGCCACAGGTTATTTTCATCCAAACAAGTTGCAAATACACACAATACTACTTCGCCCAAGTCAATCGCTCTTAAAGGCGACCGTAGCTATGTGTACCTGGAGCTTGCCTCCAACGACCGGAGGGGCAGAACGGTGTCGGTAGGTATCGAATCGGTAAATCGGTAAATAATCTCGGTAAATATTTAAAATCCGAACTGACTCTACGGAGGTGGCTAGCGTCTCCAAGCCAGTCTGAACGAGAAATAAGATGCAGCTTTCCGCAAGATACAAGTCCCCAAGGCAATCGCACTTATAAAGGAAATGTACTAGTATTCAGCCACAGGTTATTTTCATCCAAACAAGTTGCAAATACACACAATACTACTTCGCCCAAGTCAATCGCTCTTAAAGGCGACCGTAGCTATGTGTACCTGGAGCTTGCCTCCAACGGCCGGAGGGTCAGAACGGTGTCGGTAGGTATCGAATCGGTAAATCGGTAAATAATCTCGGTAAATATTTAAAATCCAAACTGACTCTACGGAGGTGGCTAGCGTCTCCAAGCCTTTTGCGCCAAGTCTGAACGAGAAATAAGATGCAGCTTTCCGCAAGATACAAGTCCCCAAGGCAATCGCACTTATAAAGGAAATGTACTAGTATTCAGCCACAGGTTATTTTCATCCAAACAAGTTGCAAATACACACAATACTACTTCGCCTAAGTCAATCGCTCTTAAAGGCGACCGTAGCTATGTGTACCTGGAGCTTGCTTCCAACGGCCGGCGAGTCAGAACGATGGCGGTCGGAATCGAATGGTTACTTACTCCTACTGGTGATTGCTGGTGCTGTGCTGTTGCTTGGTGCTGGCGGAAACTATATCTTAAAGAAGATCGGAAGGTCAAAAGAGAGGCCTTTCTAGGCAGTTACAATGCCTTAAATAGTAAATCGGAGACACCACGTGACTGTAAATCATGTGGGAGAATCATCGCGCATTGGTTGCGCGGATATTTTAATTTTTGATTCAAAATCGGTCAGTTTAGTGGTACACGGTACTAATATTGTCAATATATTATTGCTGGCCTAGTCACAGCGTTCAATAATATAAACAAATTACAAAATAGCATTTTGATAAGCTCACGGACTTCTACATTTATTTTAAATAGCATTACCAAAAAGAACGGTTTTAAAACTCCCAGAAATAAATAAATTCACATTATAACACATCCTAAATATGTTATATCTATTTTACAATAGCAAATAATAATAAATAAATAATATCAGCTTATTTAAACAATTTTGGAAAATACAAATTATTCTAAGCTCTGCAAAATAATGTAGAGACCTGAAATTAACTAAAACATTGAAGTAAGGGGATATAAACTCGGTAAAATAAACAATCTTATAATATTAATAAAAATGTAATTGACGGAATACTTGTGAGTTTTCTACTTTATATTATTATAACAATTAACTACTACAATAGTTGAATGTTATAAACAACGCGGATAATATAAAAAAACTTGACCCGGCCTGGAGATCGAACTCGGATCTTCCGGGTGAAAAGTCGGCACGCTTTGTACAGCGCTACGGAGCACACTTCCAATAATATATATTTCGGCGGACACTTATACCCATATTAAATTCTATACTCAAAATAATAAATCCAAACTATAAAAAAAGGTAACTTCGTTACAATAATTTATTCAAATTTTTACCATAGATTACCTATGATGGTCCACAAGTTTTGACATATGTAAACGATTTAAGAACGTACAGGGTGATATTTTTTCGGGGGTCAGGCCCCCTTTTACCGCTCAGAACTTTTTTGTTGTACGCCACTGACTGCTTATTTGCCAAAATTTGGATTGCACGTTCAATTTAGAAAAATTTTTGTCTTTTGCATTTTTATCGTAGCTGTAACAGTTGACGAGTAATTTGAAGACATCTCTGAAAGAATATGTTATTAAAAAAAATATTTTTATTAAAATTTTCAATAAAAACAATAATTATTGTCAAACGAAAGTTCATTAATCTAAATTGTCAAAGGTTACATACTTACAGTACAACTTTTGCCGCTAATTATTTATTTTTTGTAGCATTATTAGTTATTTTACTTAGTTATTAAGTCTCTGAAATGCTACAAAAAAATAAGAGGGGGACCTCTTTTTCTGACCTCCGAAAAAATATCACCCTGTACGTTTTCAAATAGTTTACATATGTCAAAATTTGTGGACCATCATAGGTAATCTACCATAAAAATTTGAATAAATTATCTTAAAAACTATAGGAGCTGTGTGGAAAATACTTAAAAAAACAAAAAGTTTGACACCCTGTATCTCAAAAAGGAAGCGATTTCCGACATATGTTTATATGACAAACTTAACTTAAAATAAGGTGTTCTATCTTCCCTTAAAGTTTGTCTACAAAAAACTGACTCACCCTGTATATTGTGTAAGACAGAATAGGTTCGTTAAAGTAGAACGTCCTGAAATAAACCCATGTTGATGGAAGCTTAGCTGTGAACTAACTTGAAAGTAAATTGAGTCATAAATTAATATTTAAAATAATTTACTAAAATTGTTTAATATTACGATGGGCCTATAATTACTTATGTCATGTTTACCACTTTTCTTATGAATCGGGCAAATTTTAGATGTTTTCCATAAAACTGGAAAGGTAGAAGTTTTAATACATAAGTTAAATATGATAGATAAAGGAAAAGCAAACAGTATATCACAATCTTTCAGCAAAAATGCCGGAGTTCTATCCGGGCCAGCTGTTAATTTCGATTTAAACTTTTTTAGACCCTTTAAGATGTCCGATTCACAAAACTGATTAATAGAGATATGTGTAGAGTCTTGTAAAGGATTTGTATATTCAGTTTGAATGTCATGCGATAATGTATATTCAGATTCAAAAAATTTAGCAAATGTATTAACAATCTATTGCGGATCACAGGAAACAATGTCATTGAACTTAATCACATTAGGAACAGTTGTTGAATTTCTTAAGTTGTTAACAAAGGACCAGCACTGCTTGGGATTATAAGAGATATTCTTCTCCACGTTACATATATATAATTTGTGGGAATCCTCAATATTTCATTTCAGCTTAGCTCTTAGGCATTTAAACTTTTCATATATCTCCAAATTATTACTTAGTTTGAACTTTTTATCCAAATCTTTTTTCTCCTTAATTTGACGAATAATCGGCCCATTAAACCAGGGTGGATATTTATGAGATTTTGCCTTCGTCTTTGGAACGCAGGTTTCAAAAACGGAATATAGTGTTTCATAGAACTTACTACAAGCTTGGTTCACATCGTTGTAACTCGTTAAAATCTCCCAATTTATATTACCTAATTTCTAGTACACAATATTATAGTCAACCAATTTAAAATTATAAGAGTACTTAGTACTACTTGGAAATTTATAAGCAATGTTAACCCCTGATAAGATGATCTCTAAAGGAGGATGGTACAAATCAGCCTCGATTAACATGTCCTGTGATCTTGCTACTGAAACATGCCTGCGACTCAGAACAAGATCCAGCAAGCGATAAGAGGAATTTAATACAGCTTTATATTGGCAAACATTGAGGAACTCACAAAAATTGTGTAATGTTCGAATGTGACTGTTAACAAAAGAATTATTAATATCTGTAATATACTCTGGTATATTAAAGTCACCCAATATAAGTATGTTATCGTTATCATTGCCAAGACTAAGATTCATTATAACATCAAAAATGTGAGAATAAATATCTGAGTTAATATTAGGTGGAATATATAAGACAATAACATATAGACAGTGAAAATCAAAGTTAATTTTTACCCCAGCGACATCTACCATGGGAACCAAATTAATGATATTTAAAGACTTAACTGAAAGATCTCTATATAAAGCAATAAGAACACCTCCACCTCTTTTTGCCACAGCCTCGAAATTACGGTCAGATCTAAACACAATGTACTGATTATTATTGAACAGTTCAGAATCGAAAACACCACTATCTAACCAAGTCTCTGAAAAGGCAACAACTTAATACTGACATGAATTGCCTGCATTATGTAACTTTCGAGTTTTGGTTCTTAGTCCACGAACATTTTGATAGTAAATACTAATATGATTAGATCTATTAAATTTGATATTTAAGGCATTCGGCTTAAAATTCAAATCTTTTGCTACTCTTTCCGTGTCGGCATCAAGACCACTTACATTTTGGTTACATGTTGACAAATTACAAAAAGATACATCACTAGGCAAGCTAACATTAAGCCCATTAACGGCACGGCTCTTACTCAGTGGTTGCTTTTTCCAGAAAAAATGGAACACCTAAGATGTTCCAGTTTCTTCTTGTATACTGTACATTCAATTTTAACCCAAACAAAATGGTTACTTTCTGGTATTCCTGCACTTTTACATGGGAGAGGAGTCGGCAGGACAATCACGGATAGAATGTTCAGATGCACATTTTGGACACACATGAATGTTACTAGTGCATGATCGTTGTAGGTGATTAAGCCCACTGCATTTATAACATATTTTAAGATCAACAGAATCATAAACAGCACATACATCATAGTTTACAACTAATATGCCTTGATCCATAATTTTTCAATAAGTCTATATATTTCCAGTACTGCTTGAAATAGGTTGCTATTTTTCTTTGTTGGCCAAATTTTTTTTACATTGAATACACTCTTATCAGGGAATACATTATTTTGGGATCTTACAAATTTCAATAACTGATCATTCGTATACTGTTCAATCATGCCAACAATTTTGATCGAAGAATTGGCATTTTTGATTTCTTTGATATCATAATTAATGAACAATTTATTTTTAGCTTCTTCCTTAAATTTATTAGCATCACCATGACTCTTACAGCCAATGATTATGCCACCATTCTTTGTGCTTTTTATCTTAGACATATGTATATTTAGATCTATAGGATTTAAGTTATGCATAATGTCAGACTTGGTTTGTGCATTCGGTTGTTGTAGATTCTTGGGCTTTATAACAACCATAGATTGTTTATTTGCTACTTGTGAGTAAGACGGTCTTGTAACTGTGGCATTTGGCAGTAGTGAAATTAACAATCTCATCCTTTGCGTTATTAATCTAATATGCAACTAGTACTGGAATATCACTGTATAAATGGTTAACAACCTACTGTTCACTTTATTAATAAGATTTTCCAGGTTTCCCTTATTCTCGTACTAAATGGTAGTTAAAAGTTATGGCATTGTAATTCGTTCCTGGGCGCACTCGCGGCCCTCACAATAATAATATGCCGCTCCCTCTCCCACACAAGTCTCTCTTCCAGGCTCATCATCAAAATGAGAATGAGGGTTAGAGATATTATTATTATTAATATTATTATTATCTACATCTAGTATTTACATAAATTATAGTTAGAAAAGTATTTAAATATTTATTGAATGTAACTTGAATTAGTAAACATAAATATATTATGATTGCTTTCACCTGATATTTCTTCATAATTTAACTTCATTACAGAATAATTTCACGAGTATTTATATTTACACACTTTTCTGTTGGTGCCGCTCTTTTAATTAGTGCCGTAGCCGTGTTTTACAAGTGCCTTTTTAAGCTCTAGGTGATTTATTACAAGTTGATCTATTGTTTGGCGCAGTGGGAGCAGGTAGGTAAATGTAAGTTTCCTGATCGTCCAGGTGTACAAAACACCGCAAAAGACAACATTAGACAATATTAGGTTTCTTTGAGTTAAAGATCCGAATAGTATGCTCAGCGTGGGCATATTCAGACCAGCCGTCTCTATACCGTAACCAATTAAAATTTTGTGATCAAAGCTTTGACCCAACCCAGCGTTTAACATATTCTTGGTCCGACTTTACACAAGAATTTCTCTTTATAAGCTTATAAGCCGCAAATTGACTTTTTATAAAAGGTGATTCGTTTTATGTTGGGTTCGGTATTATATGGTTTAATAATATTAATCTACCTATAAATTGGTATTTCATTATTTGTTGGATATTGTTGTAAATTTTTAGAGGAGCACTTTCTTGTTCCCTATATATTTTTATGAAAATGTATTAATTTCTTGTGGGTTATTCTAACTTCTTTACATAACAAGCATAATTACATAATTTTTGCATGTACTGGAATACTATCATTCTATGATCATATAAAGAGACTAGATAAAATATTTAGATGTTGGACTATGGAAAATGCGTATGGTTTAAATTTATGTTTGCGTAAAATTCTGAGAATTGTTGTTTTGGATAATCCTGACTCTAACGCAGCTTGTCTGAGAGACATTGTCGGATTAGCGGCGAAATATCCCAAAATAGCTATTTCAATATTCTCATTATTAAGGAGAGGTTTATTTCTTTCCACTATTTTCTTAACCGATTCAAAGTTCTTGAAATTTTATATAATTTGTTTAACAGAAAATCGTGATGGTTTCTGTTTTTGTGGATATCGAAGGGCGTCACATGTTCTTGATATAACTTTATCACATTCTCCATAAATAATAAATAAGTTTAAATAATCTTCATTTGTATAATTTAAGCGCCCCGGCATGATTATTAATAATTTGCAAATGGCGAATGACAGCTTAATACATTGTTTAGCATTTATTTTGATTGTGTTTGAACGCTGTCATAGCTAACTAAGACTAACTGAACTTAAAATACGAAGCAAAATTACCAAATAAAAATATTAAACGGGCAATATTTCGAAAACTAAGAATTTTCGGGATAGACAACTATACACAAACTTACCCTTATTTTTAATGCTAAATAAGAAAAAACTATAAAATTTGAACACCCTGTATTCATAGTTATTGAAATATTATAAAAATTCTATTAAAATAGGCTCTTTTCAACAAGGAACCCACCCCAAATTAAATAATAAAGGCTTCCTTTTAAGAAAAATGGATAACTGCTTTCGGGCCTGCAAACGTCATTTCTCTCATAGAAACTTAAATAATGTAAAAACGTTTAGACTTAGGTATAGGACATGATACATGAAATCTACCTAGAATTTTACGTAGAATCTAAAAATGAGGTAATATATAGGGTGTTCCATTTAAAATAAGTACGTTGACACCTACTTCCAGTATAACCGAAAGTGCCACCATCTTGAGAATATTTTAGGCGAGTTGCCCCCACCGACATTAGTATACTGTCAAATTTTCAAAATTTTCCTATGAATAGTTTTCCATATATAGATCGAGTTGTTTCCCAGTGAACCACCCTGTATATATATATATATTTTTTTTCATTAACTTTCTTTTGTTTGGTATGTCGGCGTCATAGCCAACTACGTCCTATTTTTGTATGTAAAAAAACGAGATGTACTATTAGCGAATTTTTCACAAAAATTTTAATGCCAGATTCTTAATCACGAGCACCTAAAACCCAATTGTACCAAATTGAAATTTGGTACAATTGGGTTTTAGGTGCTCTGGCGCTACTGTACAGGGTGTTCGTACCCCTCTCCCCCCTCCGTAAAATCGTTATTTATAAACCGATTTCAATTAACTTACATTTCAGAGTCTATATAACTTCTAAATAGGTCATGATCAGTACTGCTAGTATATTAAACTTTTTAATAAAATAAAATTATTTATGAACCGAAAAGGTACCATTATCTATTATTCAAACAAGTGTACGAGATAAGGAAAGAACATAAAGGACAAGAATATAAGAAGGTATTGTGAAATTAAACATAAATTCTAAAATATAATACAAGCAGAAACAGAGCCATCTTGTGACGAAACCAGCAAGTTTAACAAAGACAAGTGAAAACAAACTATATATATATATTATATTTCTTACGTTTCGGCTTTATTAGGCCATCTTCAGAGATTCTGCAGAAGATTACATTTTACAATTAATTATTTGTTTAATATTTTCGGTATATTATACTTACACTTATAAGATGTGTCATGTATTGTAAATAACTAAATTTTACTAATTTTAAATTGTTTGGGTTTAGTTTTGTTTCTAAGCTGACAGATTTGCTGATAATATTCGTATACATGCATTGGGTAGAGAGGTATAATTGAATCTTAAAATTAATATTTGGTTCTGACTTGTTTAAATTCCAAACTAAATTTACTTAATTTAGGTATTATTTTCTTGTGTGAGATGTAAAAATTTTTTTTTGTTGTTCCCTATAAATGATCTGTTAAATTTCAAGAAAATAGAAGAAGAAAGAATACAATTTATTTCACCATAGAAATCTTATGTTGAGCAAACATGATTTAACAAATTATTATTTAGTTATAAGTTATATATATTCACAACGCAATTTTTGAAGTAACTTAAATTAATTTCAGCAGCAGTATTACTTGCGGCATTTGCTGTTATTTTGTGAGCCATTGCTTGTTTTTCTTGTTGAGAATATTACTAAATTTTTTTTGCTTTCAATTTAATCTTATGCATATCCTTCTGCTACAGAACTTGACTTCTAGCCGCCGCGCCGTGTTGCTTAATTTTTAAAAGATCTCCAGAGTCTGTAAATAAAGTTGCCGAGGGTTTTCCAAAGCAGTCCCCAGTGAAAAGTACAGGATTCGGTAAACCGATCACTTGACCAATCAGTTTTAATATACCACCAATATTATTAATTTCTACTTTAACTTTTCTTTTCTTAGCCGTTAGAGATTTAACACATATTGTTTTTCGTGGGTATATCGGTCACTTAATGACATATAAAAAAGGTTACATATATATATATATACCTAACCCATAATTCTATGCAAAGGTAAATTAGTAAACAACAAGACAACATCGAAACTTACAACAAGTCACCTTCAGGTAATTGATAATTATTTACTAATGATTTAATTATCCTTCACATAAAATTGATTTTCTGTAGAAATTTCAGAAAATAGAATCAGGTAAAAATTATGCTAAATTTCCATTTGGGCAATTGATAGATGATATTATTAGACGGATCGCAAGCTCAGGTTTATGAATTTTGGTTAACGCATAAAAACGTGGTGCACAGGAGTTGTAGAATGTCGAAGATTTGTAAATATCTTCAGAAATTTGCCCCTTTTGTTTAAGTTGTAACAGGAATTTGTTCGCTTTTTGTTGCAAAGTGCAAGTAGGATCACGATTTAACTTTTTATAGTACTTTTCGACATCCAGTACTTCCTGACTTTTTTAATGTATTAATCTTTATACATAATGATGGTTACATTACCTTTGTCACTCTTAACAACTAAAATTTCATGACATTCCTTTAAAAAAACTTTTACAGGATGAAAACATATTTCTCAAGAATTTGAAGAAGAAGAGTATTCTTATTATTCTTTACAAAATTTTTTAAAATATTGGTAAATTGTGCTCGTAACAATTTTTTTGAGAATCAGATTGATCAATTATAATGTATTCAAAGTCAGAAAGAATTTTACATTTTTCAATATCATTTAAAGAGGGAGGAATACTAAATTACTCCCTAGACCTAAGTGACAATAGTGCTACTTTTCAGCAGTAGCAATGACCACTTTACAATAATAGCAATTTTACTTTAGGGGGTTAAAATGTAGGTCTTTATAAAGTAAGTTTACTGATATATTAGATTAGATTAGATTTATGTAGGAGTCGGCCCCCTGGCCTGGTCCACCGCGACCTAGAAGATCTATTGTGGCACTCCCAACCTATTTAGAGCACTCTGTCAAGCTTTGTCCTTTGCATTAGACTCCCACAGTCTTGATAGAGGCTCTTCCATGTATCTATTGGCTCTTGGTCTTCCTTCCCCAAGTATTTGAAATCTCAGTCTTGTCAGGCCCTCGCACTGGCTCAGTACGTGTACTGAGGTTTCCTCTTCTTCTTGACAGAATCTGCAAGCTGCATCTTCTGACAGTCCCATAAGATTCATGTGCCTATTTAGCCTACAGTGTCCTATTAGGAGACCTACTATTATTCTAATGGCCTTTTAATTCTGCCCTAACAGATCTGCTGTGAATTTAGGCATCCGTTCTTTAATGAATAGCTTTGGCTGTCTCAGTTGTGGCAGATTCCTCCACCATTCTAGAGATTTGTTTCTCATCCATTCCTCCATGAATGTTTTAATGCATGGCTTCGTTATGCCGCAGAAGGGTTCTGGTCCTATGAGGTCTTTTGATGCGCCTTCTCGGACTAGTGCGTCTGCCTCCTCATTACCTTTGCGCCCCTCATGCCCAGGTACCCAAGCACTCTATTCTCGCTCACTAGGTCTTTCAGGGTATTCAGACAGTTCCACACGAGTTTTGACGAAACCTGTGGGGACCGTATTGCCTGTATCGCCGCTTGACTATCGGAGAAAATGGCAATTGAACGGTTATCCGTGCCTCGCCTTATCGCCTCCTTAGCGCAGCATTGTATGGCTATTACTTCAGCCTGAAAAATAGTTGCCCATTTGCCTAGACTTATTGAGATTTTGGTTATTGGCCTCGTCCCATAAATCCCGGCTCCAACTCCCTGTTCTGTCTTGGAACCGTCTGTATACCAGACTATTTGAGCTGTTATTGGGGGACCATTGTTCCAGCCTTCCCTGTCTGGTATTTTTATTACAAAGTTTGTTTGGATTGGGACCATTATGTCCGTGGGCATTCCTAAAACAGGATCTGCCTTCAATTCTGCGTAAATCCTCTGATGCTCTATCCTGTGACGCAGTGTGATCGGTGTCTGGCCTCGCATAAGTCTGTGCATCACCGACCGGGTCTCACCTTGAATGTATATATGTAGTGGTGGCAGATCCAATAGTACTTCCAATGCAGCCGTAGGAGCGGTCCTCAGCGCCCCAGTGACACACAGGCAGGCAAGCCTTTGTACGCCACTAAGGAGCCTCGACGCGCTGGCCTGAGGGGTCCACGATACCACTGACCCGTAGGTTAACATTGGTCTTACTACCTTATTGTAAAGCCATAGAGTCATTTTGGGTTTCAAGCCCCAATTTCTCCCACACATCCTTCTGCACCTACAAAGGGCGATCATTGATTTTTGAGTGGCTTTTTGTATATGAGCATTCCATGTCATTTTCTGGTCAAAGATGACTCCTAGATATTTTGCCTCATTGGTAAATGGAATGTCCTCCCCATTTAGAACTAGTGGTCTAGGATTTAGACTAGGATTTATTGCAAGGTTCTCCCTTCTGCACCACCTGTCGACAATGTTGAGGGCTCTTTGTGAGCGCTCCAATATTGTATTCATATACTTTCCTCTGACCACTATTACTATGTCGTCAGCGTATCCCAAGCAGTATACACCTTCCTGGGACAGTTCTCTGAGTAGTTCGTCCGCAAGAACCGACCACAGAAGTGGGGATAATACCCCTCCCTACGGGCAGCCCCGGGACAGTTTCCAGTCCTCGCAGCTGGGCCTTACAGCCTTTGGCTGCAAAGTCCGAGCGTCCGCCGAGCCCGACGGTCTCAGTGACCTCAGAAAGTGTGCCTCCATGAGCACCTCCATACTTTCAGTTACTGTTTGTGTATAGGTCTCATCATCTTTCTTAATGAGGCCTACTTCGTTTACAGTCCCGCCACCCTTGGCCAGAACTATGTGGATTCTCGAGGCTGCTGGGCCATCCTCTACCTCCTCGCAGAACGTCCTCTAGGAGTCCCTTTTAGCCTTACGGATTGCTATGTTATACTGCGTCAGTTTTGCTTTATAAGCAGCCCAATCCCTATCCTGCTTGGATTTTGCTCTATTGGACAATCTTCTTACCTGGGCCCTTAGGCCTTCAAGGTACCCATTGCACCACATCTTTAGTGGACGCCGTTCCTGCCTGCAATTATCTGCTGAGAGACTCCGTGTAACCCTCCCAGTCAGTACCTCGGGGGTTTCTGAACTTGGTTGTCACCAGATGTGGCGTCGATATATTAAACCGTATTTGCCTGTGGTCGGAGCCCGATGGCTCTTCTGACACATGCCAGTTCTTAATGCCATCACTTACAACATTTGTGCATAGTGTTAGGTCAAGGACCTCCCTGCGTATTGAAGTGACAAATGTGGGTTCATTTCCTAAGTTGGAAATGTGTACCCCTACTGATAAAGTGAATTGTAATAAAGACTCACCTCTTGCATTTATGTCGGTGCTTCCCCAAACCGTGTGGTGGGCATTGGCATCATATCCGACAATGAGCTGTAAGTTTCTTTCCTCACAGTGGGCAACTATGTCGCCGAGTAATGCTGGAAGCCAGAGGGTATCTTCATCTGGGAAGTAGGCGGAGCATATAACCCAACCCTTGATTCCTTCTTCCGTCTGTGTGGATAGGGTAGCTGTAACAAAATCATTAGAACAAAGATCTGGGATTAAAGTGCAGCTAACTCTACTACTATATACAATACATGCCCTTGGTCTTATGGCCTGTGTATCATATTCTAACTTACCTTGTATCGGCTTCAGTCCTGTGGCATTAACAAGCCAGGGTTCCTGCAGGAGGGCCACGTCTATGCCTTCTTTTTTGAATCTCCTACACAAAATGGCCGAAGCGGCCTTAGCGTGATGGAGATTCACCTGCAGGACCCTTATTTGTTCTCCTAACTGTCGGAGAAGGGTCCCGATGTAGGCTGAGTCTCCCCAGCTGCCTCCTCCACCTCCATGGTCTCTGGTCTCTTCTGGGCCGACGGCCTCTTCATTGGACTGCGACCACTTTGGGTGCTGGTACCAGCTGCTTTTGGGGCAGTTGTTCCTGACCTTACCCCCTTCTTTATGATTCTTCTGGCCGATTGTTTGGCTCTGAGGGATTTCTCTTTGGTGGCAGGGATCTGGGACTTATTGTCCTTCTTCCCCTTCGCTTCTGTCTTTGCTCCCTGCTCTCTGGGGCGGAACTTAATCCTTCCCATTCCCAAGTAGGGGAACATGTTTAACTTTTTTAGTTCCTCCATGGACTGTTTGTCCATCGAGAAGGTCCATAGTTGCTCTTTTTCAGCGGGAGATTTTCCTAAGACTGTCCATAGGTTGATTGCTAGGCCTTTGTTACCCACTCTCAGTCGTGCGAGTACTCTTTCGGCCTCTAGTCTATGGCCATTCTCATCAGGCACGTATACAGTGCATGCATGCAGACCCGGGACATCATCCCCCACTCAAAGTCTTGAGGTTGGCGTCCTGCCAAGGCTTAATTGTGGGAAAGACCACCCGGAGCCACTCCGCACTAATTGCATCCGCACACGTGACATATTAGTCACGTGTGCGGATGCGGATACGATAGGCCAGGCTACCTATTGGTAGCCTGGCCTATGTGTGCATTTAACGAAGCGGACTTGTGATCCTTCCATCGGAATCCGGTCATAGGCCTCCATTATGGAGCTTTGCGTGGCTATTAGCCTGTCTGGTTCCATTTGCTCCATTGGGAAACCTTCTAACACAACCGCGATTTTGATTGCGGCAAGGGCAAGGCAAGGACAGTTCGTCCAGTTTTGCCTTCTTTCTCCACTGCTTGCTGCTAGGAGGTGTAGTGGTCTCTTGGCGGGGTCTTTTTGGGGTATCTTTGCTACCTTCCTGCCCCACCCTTTTTGTCTCGGAGTGTTTTGCCCTTCCTTGACCTTTTTGAAACTTGGTCAAATTGTCCTTGATTACGAGCCTTTTGGCCTGCAAATAATCTCGGCCTTCTTTAACCAAGCTTTGTAGTCGCCTTTTGGAGGCTCCTGACAGACGGGCCATTTTTATCTCCTCCTCTGTCATTTGCTCAACCTCCTCGATGGAATTAACCTTGACACTCCCCTGATGTGCTGGGCCCTTCAGCCCGAGCGTCAGCGTCCCCCAAGGTTTGTGGTTTGGGTCCTGCAGCCTGCTCAGTTCGGCTTCCTGGCTGTGTATCCGGATTCTCACTCCGGCCCGCCTTTTCACCTTCTGTTTGCGTTTGTGGCCTTTCAGTCTGCGCATTTTCATTGTTTTTATTGTTATTTTTACTTTGGTTCTCCATACAAATCCCACGAGTAGCTAGAGAAATAATGGTCCATCTAATCAGAGCCCCGCATGACCAGGTACGGCGTAGGATACTAGGGGGTGCCGCCAGGTCCCCCCAGGGAAGCGTTTGCGGCCGTCTTAATCCGGCGACCATTCAGCCCTCAGCACGATACCTTACACCTTGGCCTGGGGTAGGCTGGTCCACGATGGTGGTTTTCGCAAAGGCTTTTGGGGATTTTTACGTCCCCGCCCCCTTCTTATGACCACCACTTTCCTCCGGCCATCCTTCCACTTGCCAGCATGGAGGAGGCGCCTGGTGGGTAGCCCAACCCCCAGTTGGATTTTTTCGACGTTCCTTGTCTAGATCCGCCGTGTTTTGCTAACTCAGGGTCACCTCGAGAAGGATGTGGCTCTTCACCACGCACGGACGGTCTCGAGAAGAGCTTCCTCGTGAGACTGCCGAGCTCCCACTCAGCTTTTCTCTTGGAGTCAGTGGCTATGACACCCCATACTGATATATATAGGGTGTCATTAGTGAGTAATTGTTTGATTACTCAGAAACTGTACATTACATCAAAAAACTTTTTATTTTAAAGTTTTTGGTGATTAAGAGTGCATATTGTAAAATATTTTCAATTACACAGGGTGTTCCAAAAAGTCGGAACAAGGTGCAAGTTGGTTATTTCAAACGGGACACCCTATATATTATTGTATTTTCGAAATCTAGAGATCACTAGGAACATATTTGTATCAAAGTTCCCTATAGCTATCTCTTTTCGTTTTCGAGATATTTAACAGTTAATAGAAAAACCCTCGAAACACTGCATTGGAAAATAAATAAAATGTCCTCTGTGACACAATGTGAAAAGGAAAAAAATGCGGAGTCTGTTAGCACAAGGGATACCTTAAACACTTCACTTGAAATTATTCGGCCATTTTATACAGAGTGATTTTGATTGTGATTTATATTTCACAATGTTAAATTGCTTAAATCTCATTTTTTTTAATAGAACACTGAATTTTTTTATGGCATTAGATGTACAATTTAATTATTATAAATTAAATATAATATTATTAATATTAAAAATGCATAATGATAAATCTAATATATCATAACATACATATTTCATCAATAATTTCGGTAAATATTTTCTGTTTAATTTCTTTAAGAAATAACCTCTCTTTCACTTATCAACATTATGACAGTACACCACAGACAGTCACAGTACAGACCCTCGTGAGGTGCAGACGTGCCTAGTATTTGTGTTTTGTGAACTGTCCTCGTGTGAAAGTAAATGCACAAAGGAGTGACAGATCAATCATGGTGAGCTGTACCTTATGTACAGGTTTAGTAAGTAGAAGTAGACCGGGAATTTCCTGTGAGGGTTGCAAAAAAGAATATCATGCTGGTTGTGTTGCGAATAATGTAGATATTGTCAATATAATGAATAGTATACCAGGGTTATACTGGAAGTGTTCTGACTGCATGAATAATTGTGTTCTGATTGATCCTGCTGGAGTGCAGAATTTGGTTGAGTCCAAGCTAAATGATGCGTTGTCCTCACTTAAAAGTCAGATAGACCTGCTCAAGTCAGATGTTTCCAAATCTGCTGTCTCTGGGGTATCTATGCCTGAACAAAGCTATGCTGATGTTTTGAGAGATAAGTCGCGTCCAGTGGTCATTATACAGCCGAAGGATAATAATCAGTCACTGCATCAAACTAAATCGGATATTTTGCGTAATATAAATCCCTGTCATGGAAATATACAGCTGACAAAAGTTAAGAATGTGAAAGATGGAGGAATTTTGATTGGTTGTAGGGATATAGCTGACAACGAGAAGTTGAAGTCCATTGTTCAGGAGAAGATGTCAGATTCCTATGTGGTGAAAGAGGTCGGCCCCGTTCTTCCAAGACTTCGCGTCGTTGGCATGACGGAGAATTTCTCGGCGGATACTCTACGTAATTATCTCATTGCATGTAATACGCATATTTTCTCGGAACTTTCAGTATGTAGAGTTGTAAAGATATTTCCAACAAAAAGGAATCCTAATATATTTCAAGCTGTATTACAGGTGGATAAGTCAGTATACGAGAGAGCTCTAAAAGCAGGTAACCTGTTTGTGGCATATGACTCTTGCGGTGTATTTGATGCATTTGAAGTGTATAGGTGTTTTAAATGTAACGGCTATAACCACACTGCGCAAAGATGTGCAAAACTGGTTTCTTGTCCTCTATGTAGTGAAGGTCACGAGCTTAAAGACTGTAAAGCCACGGTTAGGAAGTGCTCTAATTGCATAAGATTAAATAACAAAGATATATCAGTGGAACATGCGGTATGGGAAAAGGAAAAGTGTTCCGCCTATATAGAAAATTGTACTAAACTCAGGTCTAGCCTTAACTTAAATATTGATGTTAATCTCTCAAAGTAGCAATCACAGACAAATTCTCTCCTGCTCCTGGTAAACACGGTAATGGATAAATCGCGTCAGGCTACACGTGATAGTGATAATTTTTTCGCAGTCTTTTATCAAAACACTCGCGGGCTTAGGACAAAAACCGTTGACTTTTTTAACGCTGTAGTTAGTAGTAATTTTAAGATATTTGCCTTGACTGAAACGTGGCTAAACCCTTCAATTTATAACTCAGAATTATTTTGTTCAGAGTTTAATGTATATCGGGCAGATAGGAATTTTTCTCTGAGAGCTGTTACTAGAGGTGGGGGCGTGCTAATAGGTGTACATCATTGTTTCTTTTCGGTGCGAATTGATTTGAATGAATTTTCCTTCCCGTGCTTTAAATTTATAGATGCGCTTTTAGTAAAGATAAAATTAAGCTTATCACACGTTTATATACTGAACGTTTATATTCCTCCTAATACACCTATTGATGAATATGAAAGTTTTTTTACGGCTATTGAGTCGCTAAGTTTTTTGAATGGCTGCAGGATTTTAATTGTTGGTGATTTTAATATAGCTGAGTATGCGTTAAACGTCTCCAATCCTCAAAACAATGCTAGAATTTCTGTTCTAAATAATCTTGCAGACTTTTATGGTGTAATTCAAAATAATTTCGTCTACAATGACTTTAATAAATTGTTGGATTTAGTCTTTTACCGTCATTCATGTTTTGTTGAAAGATCATTGGATCCGTTAGTAAGCGAAGATAGGCATCACCCTGCTTTAGAAATCACTTGCAAAGTTAACGAAAAAGTAGAATATAAAAATAACATGGTTACTTCCTTCTTAAATTGTTATAATTTTCGTAAAGCCAATTATCCACTTATGTATAATCTTATAGCCGATATCGATTGGTCTTCCTTGGATGCATTTGTGAATGCTGAAGAAGCTTGCTCTTATTTCTATAATAAAATATACAATGCACTGGATCTGAGTACGCCTAGATACACCAAAGGTAAGAACTCGCGTTTTCCACCTTGGTATAATGGCAATATTATCAAAACTATTAGCAGGAAATCAAAATGTTGGCAACTGTATAAAAGGGGGAATGACATACAAGCTTTTGAGGAATTTAAGCGTCTCAGAGCTGATGTTAAGATTGCAATAGATACCTCTTATAGACAGTATATCGAAAGAGCCGAATCAGATATCTCTACTGATTCCAATAAATTTTGGGCATATGTCAATAACAGAAAATGTTCTGGTAAAGTTGCTGATAACATGACTTACAATAATAATAATCTGGACAACCCCACTGACATCTTAAATGGTTTCGCAAATTTTTTCGGTAACTCATATATAATTTCGTCCCCACCCATTTTAAATTTCGATAATAATAACCCTTCGTACTTGAACATCCTCAGTTTTGCAGAGGACGAGGTACTTGATGTGCTGAAATCAATTAAGCCTAAGCTTACTGCTGGTCCAGATAATATACCTGCATTTATCTTGAAGGACTGTGCCGTTGTTTTGGCTCGTCCTCTAAGTATCCTATTGAATATATGCATTAAGTCCTGCACACTACCTTCCATTTGGAAATCTTCTAAAGTCTGTCCTGTATTTAAGAAAGGTGTTAGAACAGAAATATCTAATTATAGGCCGATTTCAATTATCTGTAATTTCTGTAAGAGTTTTGAGATGCTTTTGTATCGTAGGATTTATCCTTTTGTTAGTAACTCTATTTCTCCTCAACAACATGGATTCATGAAAGGCCGGTCGACTGTTTCAAATCTCGCTGTTATAACTCAGCGCATAGCTGAAAATCTGGACAAGAGGGGTCAAACTGATGTCGTATATACGGACATGACTAAGGCGTTTGACAGACTTGACCATGGAAGATTACTACAGAAACTTGCTGCTTTTGGATTTTCTCAATCTCTCATAGATCTTTTTCAGGCATATTTAATAAACCGAACACAATATGTACAATTAAATGGTTTTAAGTCTGACACGTACTTTGCGTCATCCGGAGTCCCTCAGGGGTCTAATTTAGGTCCATTATTGTTCAATATATTTGTGAATGATGTTAGTAGAGAGATTGATACAGATTTTTTGCTATACGCTGATGATCTTAAAATTTACAGTTCGGTGGAGAATGTTGAGGACTGTGAACGACTTTCGTTAAATTTGCAAAGGGTTGTTGAATGGTGCCGTAGTAATAAATTGGAATTGAATGTTAACAAGTGCAAGGTAATGTCATACTCTTTAAAAAGGTGTCCGATTATGTTTAGATACTGTATTGATGATCGTCCGTTAGAACGACCCCAAACTTTCGTTGATTTGGGAGTTACATTTGATCCTAGCCTTCTGTTTAACTGTCACATTGACAATATTGTAGCATCAGCCAATCGTATGCATGGATTTATAGTTCGTGTTTGTCGGGACTTTAAAAATATAAATACAGTGCAAATTCTTTATTATGCTTATGTGAGATCTAAGATGGAGTATGCTTCTGTAATTTGGAGCCCCCATTACCAAGCCCATATTTATCGATTGGAATCTGTGCAACGGCGTTTTCTTAAATACTTAAGCTATAAGACTGATAATGTGTATCCACCTATTGGCATGCCATATGATGAGTTACTGTCTAGGCATGGGTTTTTCAGGCTCGATATTAGACGGAAATACTATTCTGTTGTAATGCTCCATAAAATTATTAATAATAATATCGATTGTCGTGACCTGCTTCATAGTTTAAATTTTAATGTTCCTCGAATTTCATCAAGAAATACTGACTCATTTTACCTTGCCACCCCTCGCACCAACATTTTAAAAAATTCACCAATGTATAATATGTGTAGAAATTATAATTGTATTAGTTCCACTATAGATATATTCCGATGTAACTTAAATGAACTAAAATGCTATTTTCTAGAATAAGTATTGCTGTACTGTTACTGATCCGTTATTGTCTTATATTGATTTTATTTGTAATTACTATATATTTTCATATATTCCTGTTCTGTAATTGGGTTCGCCTGTTGAACAGTGTACTCAAATAAATAAATAAATAAATAAATAAATAAATAAATAAATTATATAAGGAAATGTTACATTACCCATTAATATGGGTATATAAAATAGTATTCTTTCAATTCCCACCACACCACATCCCCACATAATGAAACACAAAAATGTCAACTTTGTATTTTGCACTTTTTAATGTATACATCATTTATCCTGTGGTGCATAGGCAATAGCTGCTATTAATAGTAAATATCAATTACATTGTGCTAAATGTTCCAACAGACATGTGGACACGACTTTCAACTTTAAGTTAACATTTTACGCATTATCCCAGCACTGCCAATGATTTATAATTTAGGGGATGTTGTGACACTCCCCTATGCTTAGTTGGCAAAATATTAGATAAAATTATATTCCATTAATAACAACAATTGCGCATTACGTGTGACTAATTGATACATTGGGTGTAATGGGTAACGTTGTGTTGTGTTGTGGTACGCCTCACTGCATATGGGATACTATTATTTGAATACAAATATGATATGACCATTACTCTTTGTAAATAGAGGCATTAATTAAATATTTAATTTGGAATACGTTTAGAATATAATATTCTATAAAACTTGCTCATTTTATCTTGTTGCATCACTAGTAACAAAATAAATTTAAAGAAAATAGAAGAAGAAAGAATACAATTTATTTCACCATAGAAATCTTATGTCGAGCAAACATGATTTAACAAATTATTATTTAGTTATAAATTATAAGTTATATATATATTCACAACGCAATTTTTGAAGTAACTTAAATTAATTTCAGCAGCAGTATTACTTGCGGCATTTGCTGTTATTTTGTGAGCCATTGCTTGTTTTTCTTGTTGAGAATATTACTAAAATTTTTTTGCTTTCAATTTAATCTTATGCATATCCTTCTGCTACAGAACTTGACTTCTAGCCGCCGTGTTGCTTAATTTTTAAAAGATTTCCTCCACAGTCTGTAAATAAAGTTGCCGAGGGTTTTCCAAAGCAGACCCCAGTGAAAAGTACAGGATTCGGTAAACCGATCACTTGACCAATCAGTTTTAATATACCACCAATATTATTAATTTCTACTTTAACTTTTCTTTTCTTGACCGTTAGAGATTTAACACATATTGTTTTTCATGGGTATATCGGTTACTTAATTACAATTCAAAAAGGTTACACCTTTATATATATATATATATATATTTCTTACGTTTCGGCTTTATTAGGCATCTTCAGAGATTCTGCAGAAGATTACATTTTACAATTAATTATTTGTTTAATATTTTCGGTATATTATACTTACATTTATAAGATGTGTCATGTATTGTAAATAACTAAATTATACTAATTTTAAATTGTTTGAATCGATTTGGGTTACTTTGCTACATACATGTTGCTTGAGAGCTTTGACGCGACTGAGTTTTAAAGTGGTTTGGGTTTAGTTTTGTTGCTAAGCTAACAGATTTGCTGATCATATTCGTATACATGCATTGGGTAGAGAGGTATAATTGAACCTTAAAATTAATATTTGTTCTGACTTGTTTAAATTCCAAACTAAATTTATTTAATTTATTATTTTTTTGTGCGAGATGTAAATTTTTTTTTGTTCCCCATAAATGATCTGTTATTATTTGTAATTTTTTTTTATTTGTATTAATAACTAGTAGGTATTATATTTAATAATGAATTATATTATATTGACATAAGTTTCACTTTAAATGTATCAGTGCGGTTATTTATTGCATTGGTATGTCTTTTTATTTGGTGCATCTTGTGGATCGTTCTTTTGTTATAGTTTGTTTCTTTTTCTAAAATCTGTACATTATTAAAATTGAAGTCATGGTTATTTTCAAGAGCGTGTTTTTGCAGAGCAGTATGAGAATCATTTTGACTTCTTATGTTGTATTTATGCACGTATATTCTCTTATGTAAATATTGTTTCGTTTGCCCTATATATGTACTATTACAATCGTTACAGTCTATTTTGCATACTGTGTTTGTTTGGTTTGGTTGTGGGATTGGTGTTTTAGTATTAGTGAAAAAACGTTTAGTGGTATTATATGGTTTATGTGCAACAGTTATGTTATGGTTTTTGAATATATTAGCTATATTTTCAGATAAATTTGGTAACAAGAAATCCATATATATTAAAACGCGTCGATTCTGTCTCGCTCTAAATTCCGTCGCCGAATCGACAAAGTTTCAAAGCTATCTTCTCCGAAGGGCGATCGCGGAACGATCCTCGCGGGCCACCGGAGGTCGCCCCCGGCCTTTCTCCAATGCGTAGGGGTATTTTCGTCCCGTTTCCTACGCGTTTTCCCAATTTAAACGCCTTTTCAAAAAACCTCTGCAAAATTTTCGTTGATCGCCGTTCGGCGAGAGAGATGCGGCTAGCACCGGCGTTCGTTCTCGCGCCTAATGTCCCGTCACGCCCGCCGAAATACCGACTTTTCGCGGGACTCCCTAGACCCTTTCTCTAATTTTACGGCCTCGAGACCCGCTTCACGCGAAAGTTCCGTCCTTTCTCTAATCCTTTGAGATTTTTTCGCGACCGTATGTCCACTCCTTCTACGTCTATTTCGTCTTCGAAAATCTCGAGCCGCATTTGTCTCAACTTCTATCTCATTTTATATGCCCATGTGAGATCGCACTAACGAGACAAGCACCTCCCACGAAAACTGTCAAATTAATTAAACTTCAAATAGGTTATTTTCATTATTTTCCTATGAGAAATATTGCTAACGGAATCGATAGTACCGACTGCCAAACACCTGATTACCAAAATACTGATGCGAAATGCTTTTCTAATTAGAAAATTCGTAAAAATTAATTGTTCAGGTTAACACGTACAGTTTACATATTTAACAGATTTTGCGACATAAAGTGACAACAGAAAATTTAGCGCAATGGTAAAGTCGTAGGATTTCAAACGTCTTAATTCTGATATCGCGAGTTCGAATCACGACGAAGGCAACTTTTTTTAAAAATTTTTATCCCAATTATTTATTAGTACATATTATTATAATATGTAGACTTTGATATTAGTGGTTAGTTATTCTGTTTCATTGACCGTAGTTTTTATTCTTTCTGCAGGTTAAGTTTGGAATTAATTCGTTCATTATGGCGGTCTGTAAAATTCATAATTTTTAGCTTACAAAAATACATATCTTCTACAATATTTATTTGTTACAACAATTATGACAGCAATATAAGGGGGCGCCAAAACGGGCATAAAACTCAAATTTTAAAAATTTTAAAAAAATTTGAGTTTTATGCTTAACTAAATAATTACCTTTATTAGTTCAAATAGTAAGTGTATTGTAAAAAAAAATTTCCTTCAATATACACCAAATCTGTGTATCTTTAACAGTTACATATTTAATTATAAGCATTGTAGACATATATTGGGTATAAAGTGATCAAGTTACCGTTATAATAAATTATGGAAGAATACAAGTTATGAATTTATTTTTTTTTCTCGAGAAAACAGTTTCACAAATGTTTACTAAAAAATGAATTATACTTTCAGCACTTAAAAAATAATGTTTTTCCATCAAGAATAGAGTACTTTTTTTTAATAATAATATTATTAAAAAAAATCGTTTGGTATAATTACATCATTCCAAATAAGAAATTTCAGCTTTCTGTCTCTAAATTTATTATTTCATATACAAGGATTTATCTCAAATTTCTTTACTACGTGTGTATTTTCTTAAAAATAATATTCTAGAGACTTTTGTCGAAGGGTGACCCCAGGCCGCAGGCTGGACCCCCGGTAGGGCTAGAAATGGGAACGAAAATCGCGATAGCGATTTTCTCCCATTTCTAGTATTTATTATTATTATTCTTTTCTTGGGTGGCTGTTTTGTTATATATTGTATGGATTCTTTTTTTCATAATTGGTTCAGATTGGTTATGAATTGTCTTGTAAGATCTTTTTAACCTTTTTTAAATTACTGGGTCTATGTTTGGGCTGTGAGAGTTTAATTGCGCGGTCCGTCAAATTGTTAATTACACTATTTTTATATTTGTTAGGGGTATGCCATTTATAATTTATATATCTTCCAGATGAAATTTCTTTTGTATATCACTTTGTCTCAATGATTCCACTGTTGTGATCGCATGCAACATTTAAATCTAGAAAGTTTATGCTATTGTTGTTTTCAGTTTCGTAAGTAAACTGAATTCTTGGGTGATAGCTATTGAACTTATTTAACGTATATTCTATTTTTTTTTTTGGGTAAGCATATAATACAGTCATTGCAAACGCAACGCAGTCAACGCAAAAGCAAAGGAAGGAGAATAAATTATTAAGGAAACATCTAATAAAAGCTAGAGAAGATTCATCTAACAATTGCCATATAAAAGGGAATAAGATGTATATAAATAATCAATCTTACACAATAAAAGAGTTGGAAGAGCAAGAAAACTTTAGTGATAGTTCGCAGGGAAAACTAGATGATATAGCACCATTGCTGGTAATATATCCCAGAAAACTGTCAAAGTTCAACAACTGAACCCATCACTACCTACTGCTTCCACGGCTAAGCCTGCCAAGAAACAAAAACAAATTGTCGGATTTGAAAGTAGACCTACTAGGCAACGGAATTAACTTCTAACATTATTGGCCCCTAAATTTGATTTAATTTTATGTGCTGCCGACTTTAATATAGACATACTTGAGCCTTTTACCAAAGAATGTACTACGTTAAATAATATTTTAGATGCACTTGCGCTCAAGCAGCACGTCGACAAACCTACCTGTAACTTGAAAGTTATAGACTTAATTATAAGCTCTGAAAATTTATCTGTGAATAATATTGCAGTAGTGGATTGCTCTACGCTTTCGGACCACAATCTAGTGTCCTGTTGCATGGGTAACTCTAAACCTAAATTTGAGCCTATTATGTATACTTATCGTGATTTTAGTAAATTTAATCATAATGCATTTTTAGATGAGGTTAGAAATTGTGAATTTGAATTGATTTATTCTTCTAATAATATTGACCCAAAAATTGAAATCTTAAATAACTTTCTATTTAATGCGTTTACGGTACATGCTCCGATAAAAACCGTCAAAATCACAAAAAAGCGAGCCCCATGGCTAACAAATAATTTAAAATTCATGATGAAATTACCTGATAAAGCGTTAAGAAAATTTAAAAATACTAGGGAGATACGACACTGGAATTATTACAAAGATCTTAGGAATCTAATAAATAACACAATAAAATTAGAAAAAAAGCATATCTTCAACACAGACTTAGCTGTAATCCTAAACGGGTCTGGAAAAACTTGAAAGAACTTGACATATATAATAAACAGTCAAATGGCTATATACCTGACCATCTAAAAAATGTAGGTGAAATTAACTATTTTTTTGCTCATACTGCACAAGGCAACATCAGCCCGGCTAGTGACACTCTGCGCTATTATACACATAATGTTATAGGGGAGAGGCCTAAATTTAATTTTCGAGTAGTAAATGAAAATCAGGTTTATGAAGCCTTATTATCAATCAAGTCCAAAGCAATTGGCGCCGATAGACTAGGGATAAATATGTGGCTTCAATGTGTTATTTTGCCCTACTTGAAGCACATATTCAACTACTGCATCATCCACAATGTATATCCATCTCTCTGGAAACATGCGCACGTTATTCCTCTACCTAAAATTAATACATCGGTTGATCACAAAGATCTTCGACCCATAAGTATACTGTGCTGTATCTCAAAAGTTTTTGAAAAAATAATTAATAAACAGATATGTACTTTTATTGATGATTTTGACATTCTCCCAGCTCATCAGTCGAGTTTTAGAGCAGGTCATAGTTGTGTAACAGCCCTTTTGAAAATGACTGATGACGTCTATGAAACCGTTGATAAGAATATGCTGTGCATTTTTATTCTTATCGATTACAGTAAAGCCTTTGATAAAATTAATCATCGGCTGCTACTTGCTTTACTGCATTTTCTAGTATTTTCGTCCAATTCCATTGAGTTATTGAAATCATATCTCAGTGATCGTTATCAGTGTGTAGAGATCAATGACAATAGATCAGACTTTATTCACTTTCAGAACAGGGTACCACAGGGTTCCATTCTAGGTCCACTGTTTCTTTTATACGCTTGTGAATTTTATAAATGCTTAACATTTTGCAATTATCATTATTACGCTGATGACACTCAGTTGTATTATAGTTTTGAAGAAACAGACTGCCCAAGCTTGTATGAATATTAATAATGATATTGAATCCCTCTTAACAGTCTCTAAAAAATTTTGTGTCTCTATTAATGCATCCAAATCTACCGAAACAGAAATAAAGAAAAAGTTCAAATTATAATTGATGGTGAAACATTGCAAACTTGGGACTGCTACTTGATAACACCCTCAAGTTCTCTTCACACGTAACTTATGTGATGCGAATGTTTTAATTCTAAATTATGCTGATGTAGTATAAGGACCTAATTTGTTGAAAAAGGACTCTTCAAGACTGCAACGTATTCAGAATTCTTGTAT
The DNA here is from genome assembly GCA_963924545.1 of Pogonocherus hispidulus. NCBI lineage: Eukaryota > Metazoa > Arthropoda > Insecta > Coleoptera > Cerambycidae > Pogonocherus > Pogonocherus hispidulus. The sequence goes on from OZ004694.1 coordinate 43,404,462, forward strand.
TCGGATGGTGTGTGGTATAAATCGACGCGATCACATAAGTCCTAGTTTTAAGGAAGTTCAATGGTTGAATATGGAAGAGAGGCGTATTGTTCATGCCGGCACACTCTATCATAAAATTGTAACTACTCAAAAGCCGTCTTATTTATATAACAAAATTAGATTTCGCACCGATGTGCATAATGTTAATATCCGATTCAAGTCTAATCTGACCGCTTCACAACATAAGACTTCTTTATATAGGGGCTCCTTCTATTAATACAATACCTGGCTGTACAATAGGCTACCTGAATTTTTTAAAAGTTTACCGATATCGTCTCAAATCTAAATTAAAAAGAAAAGTAATGGAAGGAACAATTACATTTAATAGTAGCAGATAATGCACGTAATTATTGTGATTGGTGTATATTTAATATTATTTAATTTTATATTATTAGTTACAGTATTTCATAGTATTTTTTATAGTATTTAAAAAAGTATCTGGTTGAGTGGAAGAGCAATGTTCTGTCTTTCACAGAATAATTGAACTCTGCCTTTTGTCATCTTGTCACATTACACTTATCTATGCTTTTTTTTATTTTTTTATTGTTAGCAGTATATGTATATTTATATGTGTTGTATATAATAATAATAATAATAATAATAATAATAATTATAATACATTTATTCTCAACGGGTTTACCGAATTACAGAGAAAATATTGACAATAGTATAAAATATACAAGACAAATTTAAGGGAAAAAATAAAAAATAAAAAGAACAAATAAAATACAAAACAAAAACAAACATTAGTTGCGTTAATCATGGAGCCACTGCTTATAACTATTAACAATACAATTCACACTATCAGAATGTATGTCGCATATATGGGAGACCTTGTTAAACAACTGAGACATTTTATAAATAGGTGACTTGGACAAAATATTAGTTCTCGGTGTTACACAATAAAAATCCTGCGTCTGTCTCGACTCCACTCTAGGCACCGACAACTTAAATTGGGCCAACAAGTAGTCACACTCTATCCTACAGCTAAACATTTTACTCAGAAATGTCAAAGCAGTACAATTTCTTCTGTCAGTCAGGGTCTGCAAATAAAATGATGCTAATAGAACCTCCTGGTCATATCCTCTAGGCGGATAGTAACCATTACATTTTAAAAACATATTTTAGACATTTTCGCTGGTCAGACTCCAGTTGTTGAACATAATTATGATATATAGGTGACCATATCATTGAACCATAATCACACTTACTTCTAATAAAAGTTACGTATAATAGTTTTAACGTAATAGCATTCGAAAAATCTCCCCAGTTTCTAACAAAATAACCCAACAGCTTGTAAGCCGAAGAAACAGTATCGACAATGTGCTTATTAAAAGTGAGCTCAGTGTCAAAAACCACTCCCAAGTCCTTAAATGTTTTACATCTTTCTAATGCAACGTTGTCAAGTGAATAATTATAGGTGATAGGATTTTGTTTTCTATGAAAAGACAATACTTTATATTTAGATAAGTTAAGCTTAACATAGTTATTACTGCACCAGGCCTGAACTGCATTAAGCGCTTTTTGCAATAAAGCACAGTCACTTAAAGATTTTACCTCAAGATAGATTTTTAAATCATCGGAAGACAACAAATGCTGTACCGCTATTCTTGTAGATATAGCATTGATATATATTATAAAAAGCAGAGGTCCCAAATTGGACCCTTGCGGTACTCCTGAAGTAGAAATATAGGTGTTCGACTTTACTCCACCATATTCAACAAACTGAGACCGATTTAATAGGTGCGATTTCATTAATTTTAAGAGGGAAGCTGAAAATCCCATTAAGTGCAGTTTTGACAGTAAATGATGGTAGTCAATCTGATCGAAGACTTTTTTAATATCGGTATATATAACATCCACCTGACTTGTAGAGTTAAGAGTGCTAGATATACAGGCCGTTTCATTAAGGGTGGCGAGGTAGCATATATCAGGAACTAATAATCGTAGAGCTTCGGGGAAAAAAGTTTCCTAAGAAAAGTGACCAAGAGAAATTGCTGGAAATAGTTTTAAAGTTCCTAACTCTACCGCAAGGGGGCGTAACTGCTATGGTCAGATTAAAAAAATCGATTTGCGGAAAAACGTGCCCACATAAGGTATCAAAAAAATACAACCAAAGAAATGATATTAAAATTTTGCATCATTTTTGTCTAAGACTTTTTTCTGTGGGATGTCAAATAAGGGCAGGAGGGAGGTGAGAAATGTTTAAGGATTAAAGTGTCCTATATCTTTACTTTCGCTTAACCGAATTTTGTAAACTAGGTCTCGTTTAAGAAAGAAATCTTCGTTGTTTAAAATAAGAAAATAACCGTATCATATTGATTTTTGCAACCCCCGCTAGAGGGCGTTTTTTGAAAGAATCACTGTTTTTTCAATTCTTCTCCGTAATTTCAAATATAACCATATAAACTTTATAGCACAATCGGAAAGTAGATAAAATTTGCAAAAAAATCGTGAAAACCATAGTTTGATATCTTCATTCGTTCCGGAGTTATTGGCGAAAATCATAATTCGTTAAAACGTTAATTGAAGATATAATTATTTTCAAATTCAGAGGTCCAGTTTGCCATGACAAACAACTTAACTCAATTTATTTTTAATATTGTTTATGTCCGTGCCTCCCTTCACACTTCATCCAGGCTTAGGACTGGTCCAAACCATGTGAACACAAAATTTGGAGCGTGTTTCAAGGCCAACGGGCTAAAACAATAACAAAAATAACATTAACATCAACGGCAATAACATTTAAACCATGAAAAACTTCATACACAAACAGTTTATAAATGTTCAAAATTACCTCCGTTTTGCAAAATACAATTATTAATTTTTTCTAAAGAACTAGATACAGCAGTTGCAATTTCAGCACGTGCAATCGAAGTTACAGCATTTTCAATTCTCTCAATCATGTTGTCACGTGTTGTTGGTCGTATTTTATAAACAATGTCTTTTATTCTGCCCCATAAGTAGAAATCTAAGACAGTTAAATCCGGGGATCTAGGTGGCCACGGAAACAAACTACCCCTTCCAATCCAGCGATTTGGGTAACTAAAATTTAAAAAATCACGGACTCCTTGAGCGAAATGTGCCGGACAACCATCATGTTGATACCACAATGATATTCTAACATTCAAAAGAACATCTTCTAAAAGGATAGGCAACTCATTTTCCAAAAAATCTAAATATGATGCGAGTTACGTTCAACGATCTTACGTTATCTGCCAGCTAGCAAATAAAACGCTGTCGCTGCAATTAAGCAGTGCATTGCCATATATCTAATACTTGATTTTATAGTTAGTTAATAAATTAGCATTGCATCGAGCAGTTGTAATTTTATTTTCTCATTTTGTAACGAATTAGAAATCTTTTTAAAAAGCCAAGTTTTTGGCCCTAATTCGTAACTGGCGCAGTCGAGTTTGGAACGGGTGGAGTGTATCGAGTGAATATCGATTTCACGTCCGGATCAGCGGTTTATCACCTGAAAATACCTTCTTCCCAGAAGAAAACCACGAGACCGAAAGGACAAACATCGCCGATTGGTCACGGGAGTAGAGGACAACATCGCCGAAGCTCATTTTAGGATAAGAAAATTTTCAACCTAGGATAAGAACATTTTCAAGAAAAAATAAGCAAATTTATTGTTTCTTCAGTTTGTGCCGTGTGTTGTGAAGTGTAGCTACAACACATAAATTGTGAAGTAGAGTGTATTTTGTGAGCATATAAAGGATTAACATCATGAAAATCTGGTGAGTAAAATTGCTCAATTTTCTTTTTGTTCCTTTATGTCCTACCCTTCAGACATTGACGAAATTATAAATATACTTGACAATCTTACAATAATATCAGACATCGTGTAACCAATATCGTGTCACCTCGGATCCGGCCCTGATGGTTTATAAGAAATAAATATTCTAATAAGAAAAGCCGAGTAAAAAAGGAGGGCTGGGAGCCAGGCAGGAATTCGGCTACGAGGACAGAGGGTTTTTTGGAGTGCTTGCGATTGGAATGAGATTAATACAAATTATAGTTTATATAGTTAGTTGAATTTAATAATAAATTGTGAAAGTGCCGTATTACCTAAATAAAGTTATTTGTTAAAATTAAAAATTGTTTACAAAGCAGCGGTGGGATAATAACCACGAAGCCTTCAGAATGAGGTAGGAAAATAAATTCTAGTTGTCTACAAAAATAAAATATCATAGGCGATCCGAGCTAACTTGCAGTTGTGCACAATTTAGTTTAAACTTTTATAAAGATTGAGTATTACATTTGCATACATTTGCATGCATTTTATTTATTAAATTGTCGTCAATGATGTATGTATACATGAAGTGTGCACAATTTAGTTTAAACTTGTTATTCGATATTCAGGTGAATATCAATATTTACATAAATACAGTTGTATTGAAACTTGTTATCAGATATACAGGAGTATGTCAATGATTACATAAATACAGTTGTATTGAAACTTGTTATTAGATATACAGGTGTATGTCAATGTTTACATAAATACAGTTGTATAGGACTTTCAGATTTGATATACAGGCGTATATTAATATTTACATAAATACAGATGTATTGAAATTTATGATTTGATATTCGGGTGAATATCAATGTTTACATAAATACAGTTGTATTAAAACTTGTTATTAGATATACAGGTGTATGTCAATGTTTACATAAATACAGTTGTATTGGAATTTCAGATTGGATATACAGGCGTATATCAATATTTACATAAATACAAATGTATTGAAATTTATGATTTGATATTCGGGTGAATATCAATGTTTACATAAATACAGTTGTATTAAAACTTGTTATTAGATACACAGGTGTATGTCAATATTTACATAAATACAGTTGTATTGAAATTTCAGATTTTATATACAGGCGTATATCAATATTTACATAAATACAGTTGTATTGAAACTTGTTATTAGATATACAGGTGTATGTAAATGTGTATTATTAAATTTTAAAAATTGACATACAGGTGTATGTCAACACATACAGTTAGTTAGTACATTAGACTCGATTGCCTGTGATATGAGAAAACGCTAACATACTTACATTCAATTCATCACTTAACAGTGCGGATTCGGAAAACAGGAAAAGAAGGTCTTCTCATAGATATACTCCACCGGGAACTCCACGGTTATCTCGTCGATACTCTCGTTCTCCATCTAGACAGAGAAGAAGGGAGATGACCCCAAGTATGGAGAGAATCAACGCTCTAGAGGAACTTGTACGTTCTCTGATAACAACCAGACAAACACCCACCGGTAATAGCGAATCTTCAGTGCAACGATCGCACAACATTAGACCAGACTGCATTCCTAAATTTGAACCTGGTAATGAAGATCTTACTGCAGAGAAATGGATTCATAAAATAGACCAATTAGCTCAAATAAATGACTGGGACGAAAAGATGATAATTTATGCTATGCAAAGTCGTTTATCTGGCTTGGCGAGAGATTGGTATAATAGTTTAGAGAATTACGATTTAAGTTGGCTCGATTGGAAAACTTTAATCTTGAAATCATTTCCTAATAAACACGATTATGCGACAAAGATGAGATCACTTTTAGAGAGAAAGAAAACTCGTCATGAATCGTGGGATCAATATTATTTCCGGAAAATGGAAATGATTCGAGGGTGTGAAATTTCTGGGGTTAATGCAGTTTCATGCTTGATAGATGGCATCGATGACAGTTTTATTAAAACGGGAGCTATCGCTGGGAGATATACCACACCAGAGGCACTTTATTCAGATTATTTGTCCACATTACCAAGTACATCTCAAGCCCTTGATAATTTTCGGCAACAAAGAAGTAACAAGCCCCAACAGAAGGGACTTCTGGCAACATCTCGGAAACAGTACAAAGGCAGAAATACCCCTGGAAAGAATGTTAAATGCTATAACTGTGGTGAAGAGGGGCATTACTTTACTAAATGTCCTAAACCAATACTGAAATGCGAGAAATGCAAACGATATGGTCACAAGAACACAGACTGCACAGGTGAGTCTTCTATTTCTCCGTCATTAAATTGCGATACCGATAATGTCTTACAATGCTACTACCTTTACTGCACAGTAAATGAACAACCAATAAAGGGACTTATCGATACTGGTTGTGCTGCCGTTATAATTAGAGCAAAAGACGCTATGGCTATCGGACTAAGCTGGAAACCCACTAAAACTTTAATTCGCGGTTATAACAATGCCATAGTCAAAGCGATGGGCACTCTGCATGCTACCTTGAAAGTTGATGAAGCTACAGCTGCTGTGGATTTTCTTGTGGTACCTGACGAAGTTCAGACCATTCCGCTGTTGATAGGTCAAACATTCCTCAATATGGATGGAATAATATTGCAAGTCAAAGATAAAAAGATAAGAGTGTGTAGGCATATAACGAACGAACTTCCAAACATCGAAGCTGGTAAATCAAAGAACATCGTGTGCCGAAGTCTAAAAGAAGTTGAAGTCGGAAGTTATGAAGTATGTTTTCTGGAAGTTGGATGTAATGACTATCAGGGGGACATCTATATCGAGCGAGCTGAACGTCCAAAACCTGGACAAGAACATTACATCGAAAGATGCATTACTTCTTCGGAAAATCCGATTATTCAAGTAGTTAATGTAGGAAATCAGCCTCTGTATTTTAAAATAGGGCAAACCATTGCGAGGGGAATACCTTGTGTGAAGGAAGAATGTAACTCGTCAACGCAAGTAATAGAATCAATGTATTTAGAATTGCACCAACCATTTACTGACAAAGATCTCATGGACCTTGTTGACACAGACATCTCGTCTGAGATGAGGAGCCGTTTGTTGAAGCTCATCAATGAATACAGATCATGCTTCGCCACGAATATTGCGGAATTAGGCAAATGTAATGTCGCAGGAATGACCATTACCTTGAATGATGACAAACCCGTAACTTATAGGCCGTATAGACTAGCATACAAGGAGAGAGAAGATGTTCAAAAAATTGTTGCGGAACTTTTGGAGTACGGGATAATTAGAGATTCAAATTCACCCTATGCAAGTCCTATACTTCTAGTGAAGAAGAAGACTGGGGACTTGAGACTATGTGTGGATTACAGAGCACTCAATTTGAAGACGGTAAAAGATCGATACCCAATGCCACGAGTTGATGAACACCTGGATAGACTCAAAGGATGTAAATTCTTCTCAACACTAGATCTAGCCTCGGGGTATCATCAAATTGAACTGTCAGAAGATTCAATTTCTAAGACGGCATTCATCACTCCCGACGGTCACTACGAATATAAACGAATGCCTTTTGGGTTGGTCAATGCACCTGCCATCTTTCAAAGAGTGATCAACAAGGTATTGGGAGGCCTTAGATTTACAAAAGCAATGGCCTATATGGATGACATTCTAATACCTTCCTTTGATGTCGAACAGGGATTAGAGGTACTAACAGAAGTATTCAACGCTCTGAGGAGCGCAAATCTGACACTCAGACTAACAAAATGTTCTTTTCTGAGGAAAAGTATAGAACACCTGGGACACCAAATTAGTAAAGATGGTATTCGACCAAGTCTGAGAAAAACGGAAGCTATCGAAAAATTTCCAACACCTCAAAACGTACATCAAGTACGTCAATTCATTGGTTTGGCCAGTTATTTCCGCAAATATGTGGAAAAGTTTGCAACAATCGCTCATCCCTTGACCTCGTTAACCAGAAAGGGCGTTATCTATAACTGGGGGGAAGCAGAAGAACAGGCGTTCGCGACTCTTAAGTTAGCACTAATGTCGAGACCCGTGCTAGCGATCTATGACAATCAAGCTGAGACTGAAGTACATACAGATGCTTCGAAGATAGGAATTGCAGGAGTTCTTCTACAGAGACAGACAAATAACTCCCTTAAGCCTATTATGTACTTTAGCAGAAAAACAACAAAAGAGGAGCAACGTTACCACTCTTATGAGTTGGAAACTTTGGCAGTTGTCAATAGTTTAAAACAATTCCGTGTTTATCTACTTGGGCAAAAATTCAAAGTCGTTACAGATTGTAATGCATTAAGAACAACTCTAACCAAAAGAGATCTTATACCGAGGATCGGTAGATGGTGGTTGTTTACTCAAGAATTCGATTTTACGGTCGAGTATCGACCAGGTTGTAAGATGGCTCATGCAGACGCTTTGAGTAGAAACCCAATTAGTGGAACAGAGACAGCGGAACTAGAAATAGACGTACTTTCTGTGGAAATCGAAAATGATGATTGGGTCCTGGCAGCTCAATTACAAGATAGCCGTTGTCAATATTTACATGCAGTCCTTGCAAAGGCAGCTACTGATAAGGAAGAACAGAATATCCACAAAGAATTCAAACTTATTAATAACAGAATCTATCGAAAGACAACTAACGGAATGAAGTGGGTTGTTCCCAGACATGCCAGACGTCAGTTGGTGATGATCTGTCATGATGGCAAGGGACACCTAGGTTTGGAAAAGACACTATCTTCGTTGTCCGAAAACTATTGGTTTCCTGGTATGCGCCGATATGTCATGAAGTATTTAAAAGGTTGTTTAGGCTGTTTATACAATAAAGAACCGACAGGAAAGAGACAGGGATTATTGCATCCTATTGAGAAAATACCGATACCTATGCATACCATACACATAGACCATCTAGGACCATTTGTCAAAAGTAAGAGAAATAATACCCATCTCGTCGTAATGGTTGATGCGTTTACAAAATTTGTTTTTCTCAAAGCCGTTCAGTCAACAAAAACTGGTCCTCTGATAAACTTTCTACAAAACATTTTTGAATTATTTGGAGTACCCAACCGAATTATATGTGACAGAGGATCATGTCAAACCAGCAAGGCATTTCAAAATTATTGCCATGGTATAGGAATCAAAATAATATACAACGCAACTGCTACTCCCCGGGCAAATGGTCAAGTAGAGAGGTACAATCGTACAATCCTTAATTGCTTGACTGCCAGCACTACAGATGAATCAGTTTGGGATTCTCAAATATCCAAAATACAGTGGGGTATAAATTCAACTGTAAACGGAACCACGGGTAAAACACCATACGAAATTTTCTTTGGGTATAAACCAAAAGGAGTATCAGATGCTTTTCTCCGATCAGAGATAAATGTCGAACATCCTATTGCGAATCTACAGCAAACCAGAATGGAGGTGGCTGAATCAACTGCAAAAATGCAGGCCAGAAATAAGAACAGGTATGATAAAAAACGAGCTAAAGCCGTGAAATATGAAATTGGTCAACAAGTTGTCGTAAGAAGAACGGTTACCAGTAACGACGGTAAAAGTAAGAAATTATTGCCACGATATAGTGGGCCGTTCATCATTACCAAAGTGTTCGATAATGATAGATACGAAGTGTCTGACCTACCTGGATCTAATAGGTCTAGACGTGCGTACACAGGTGTGTGCGCTGTGGACCAAATAAAACCTTTTGTGACTAATATTGAAAGTGATAATGAGAAAGACAGCGAGCAGAGTGCTCAGTCCGATGCCGATTTAGAATAATTAATACATAAAACTGCAGGGAACATCAGTTTCGATAGATCCCGCTTCTATCCTCTAGTCAGTGTGACTAGAATTCCTATTTTTTACTTTATTTTACAGCTCCTCGAGGACGAGGGAAATTGTAGCGTGGCCGAATGTAACCAATATCGTGTCACCTCGGATCCGGCCCTGATGGTTTATAAGAAATAAATATTCTAATAAGAAAAGCCGAGTAAAAAAGGAGGGCTGGGAGCCAGGCAGGAATTCGGCTACGAGGACAGAGGGTTTTTTGGAGTGCTTGCGATTGGAATGAGATTAATACAAATTATAGTTTATATAGTTAGTTGAATTTAATAATAAATTGTGAAAGTGCCGTATTACCTAAATAAAGTTATTTGTTAAAATTAAAAGTTGTTTACAATCGTTAACATACAAGAAAATACCACAATGGCAACATTCAAAGACCACATTAATTCAATACCTATCTTCAATGGAGACCAAAGAACCGTAGGTATTTTTCTGAAAGCAGCCCAGTCAACAATCGACAGACTGAAAAAACCTACCGACGAAATCTTCAACGCTACTTTATTTCAAGTAATAAGAAATAAGTTAGTCGGACCAGCCCAAGCAATTATAGCTACAAACCCCGACATTACATGGGAGCAAATTAAAGAAGAAATTAGAAGACGATTCGGAGATCAACGCTCTGAAAACACTTTGACAACAGAATTATTAACATTAACGCAGTACCGTAATGAAAAACCATTAGAATTTGGAGAAAGGTGCAAGGATCTTAGAGACCTAATATTAGCAAAGATCGCAGCTATAGAAACACCTACTGTATTACTTTACAAGACCACTATGTACAATGATATAGCTCTCCAAGCATTCCTCAAAGGAACAGACCCTGAATTAAGCAGAATACTGAGATGCAAAACGCCCTTAACGTTAGAAGATGCACTCAAAATGACCATCGAAGAAGAAAATTACCTATACGTGAGGAACCATTTTACAACAATGAACAGAAATATACAAAAACCAATACCAAGACCACCCCCACTACAAAATATGAGACAACAGGTACAGGCGACCCCACAAATTTTATTTAATCAACCCCCACGTCAACCAAGCAACTTACCATATCGTTTACCAAATTACTTTCAACAAACCAACCTACTCCTTCAGTACCTTGGAATTATAGAAGTCCTAACCAACCTATAAACCAAAATAATCAAAATTTCCGACCACAGTTTAATCCTAGAAATACCAATGTATTTAAACCAAACCCAAATATAGTTTTACCAAAGCCCACGCCAATGGACACCTCATCGTACAATTCAAGAAGGATGAACAATTCTTCAAATTCAAGACGAATGCCCCAACCAAGACCTACGTTTACATCGGAAGAGCTTTATTATCAAGAAAATGAAACCTACCCCTATCATCAATACGAAGAAGCAAACCCCGAAGATTATTACGAAAACGACTATTATGACGGTTACTACCAGGACTCATATGAAAACTTAGGTAGACAAGCTTTGGAACCAATTGATCAAGAGATCTACTGTGAACAAGAAAATGAACAAAATTTTCGGAAACCCAGCCAAACACAAGAGGTAACGTAGAATTAAATAATATCGATAATAACAACAACCTCCCAGTCATATATATACCAGAAATAAAAGCAAATTTTCTAGTAGACACAGGTTCAACCAAAACTTTAATTAAACCGACTCTTGCCCAAAATATTTATAAGGAATTTATTGAAGAGACCCCTTTTGTAATAAATACAGCTCATCAACAAAGTTTGCATAAACATACCATAACCATACCTATTTGGGACGTTTTCAAGATTGAAGGTCAACAAAAATTTCATTTATTTGACTTTAATCCTAAATACGATGGCTTGATAGGCATAGATTTTTTACAAAAACTTCAAGCAAGCATTGACATTTCTAAAAATAAATTTATTACTCCGTACGTAACAATTCCCCTAAAGAATTTGCAGGAAATCACTTCTACAAAAAGTAACCTCTTCCAATATAAGATTCCACTAAAGTGCGAACAAATTATAAAAGTTCCGTCTAATATAGATACGGAAAAAGGGTTTTTACACCACATACAATTAGAAAATGGATTAGAAATTCCTTCTTGCCTTATCACAGCAAAAAATAATGATAATAATGATTTCGATAATACATATAAAAAAGGTTCACAAAATATGATAGCAGATGCTCAATCACGAATAAACACAAACCCCATAACTATACAAGGAACTAGTAAAGACATTGACAACGTATCGATAATGCCACAAGTAGACGACAACGAACTTGAAAACGCTTTACGAGAGATCACAGACGATTCAGTTGTACCAACAGATAACGAAGAAATTAACAGAATAATTCAAACAGCTCATCCCAGTGCAAGCGACGAACTTTCTAAGAATATAGAAACCGTCGAAAGTATAATAAACTCAAAGCCTTGTCAAATAATAGTAAATACAGGGTATGGAAAACGAGGCCGTACTAAAAGAAATAAAATTGAAGGCAAAGAATACATAAAAACGCAAATACCCAAAGACGAGAATTACGATTTTGTTCTGAATTTTCTAAAAGAATATACCACCGGAAAGAAAACATATTATCTATGGTTTGATGAAGAAAAGATGTATCAAGATTTTACGAAAGTATATGTAGATAATTTTTCAGACACTGGACCGACATTCATCAGATGTACAAAAAAGGTTACGAATGTACCGATGGAAGATCGTTTGAAAGTTATAAGAAATTTATATGAAGGCAAGACAAACCACAGAGGAACAACGGAGATGCAACAAGAAAAAACAAAAAGAAGTGAGAAACAAACAAAAGAAATTACCCCTTTTAAAATTAACGACATAATTTATACAAGGGTGTACAATAGAAATCAATCAGTACGACGATTTATAGGACCTTGGAAAATATTACGAGTACTAGACCATAATAAATGTGAAATAGAACATGTAAAAACCAATAGAAACAAAATACTACACTTAGCTGACATTTCGTCCTGTTTCAGGGTTATCGCCCTAGCCGTCGCTACAGCAACAGCAATAGTAGACATCCAGGAAATAAAAGAGAATATAGGGCTGTTACCAATAAAATTAGGAAATGCCAAAATTATCGAAAACACATGGACCTTAATCCAAGTATATAATACGTCAGCTATAATAAAAGAATACGAGAAAATTGTCACAAGCTTTAATCAAATTGAAACTGCTGCTAACTCAACTATAAAGAATTATCAAGACGAAACTCAAAACTTCAGATCCATAATTAAACATCTAATTCAAGAAGTAAAGGAAATAATAGAAGAACTGATACCAACGAGAAGCAGGGAAAAACGTGGTCTATTAAATGCTGTGGATAGTGCAATAAAATTAATCACTGGTAACATGGATGCAGAAGATGCAAAAAATATACATACGCAGATGGAAAAACTTGCAAAAAATCAAAAGAGGATAATAAAGTCAGAAAAACAAACCTTCTCCTTGGCTCTAAACACAATAAGAAAATTTAACAGGACAGTTGATGGACTAATACGCAATCAACATACACTCGGAAAACAAATTGAACAAATTATAAAATATATAAACAACCAAAGTTACATTATGGAAGAAATGCAACAAGTGCACATCACCCTAATTCAAATGATTAACTCCTTAAATGAAATCATTAGAATTCTGTCAAATTTGCAAATAGCTACATCTTTTGCAAAAATGAACTTCATGCACTCAAATATACTAACACCAAGCGAACTCAGAAACGAACTGCTTGAAATTAGACAAGACATCCATCCATATAAATTTCCCTTAGACCCCGAACTACAAAACATATTAAAATTCGAAGATTTGATATCCATAAAAGCCTACTCCACTGAATTTCAAATTGTATTTCTCATTGACATTCCATTAGTCAACTACGTTGTATACAGTTTCATTAAAGTATATTCATTACCGATATCCCAAGCCAATACAAACATATACCAAACGGTAGTCCCTATATACAACTCCCTCCTAATATCCGAGCAATTTTACACAATACCGAAAAACTGCAAAAGCATAGAACCCGAAAGTTTTCTCTGCGAAGAAAATAATTTATTACCCAGAAATCAAGAATCACCCTGTATAGTCAATTTATTAAATGCACATAGAAACGTAACATCCTGCAAGCCTACAAGATTCCAGCTAATGAAAAACATTGTCATGAAGATCAACCAAAACACGTGGATCTTAGTTCTTGTTAATAAAACTAAAATTCAAATTAGTTGCATGCATGATTTTCACAGTCAAAATATTGAAGGAACATTTATTGTTTCTATTTCAAATAGTTGCTCTTTAAGATTTGATGATACTGTATTAAAAGGTCAAGAAATATCAAAAAAGATAAAAATTTTGAGTACTCCTAGTTTTCAATTTAATTCAAATAAAAAATCTAAAGCCCTTCAGGCAATTAATTTAGAAAACGTATTTTTGGATAATAATCAAGACGTCAAAAGAAGCCTACTGAAGCTTGAAGAAGACCTTCCAGATGAAGACTCCTCAATCTTCGATGTACCGAACATTTGGACTATTAATTTGTATCTAATTATTTTCATAATTTTTGTTTTATTCATTTGCAGAATCCTCCATGAATATAAAAAAGTTAGATCAGCAAGGCAACAGCAAACTACTGACAACATTGTGACTTTTCAAGAACAACAACCTCAGGTGAACCTGAATCTACCCTAACGTCCACTCAGGCGATGGAGGAGTTACGTTCAACGATCTGACGTTATCTGCCAGCTAGCAAATAAAACGCTGTCGCTGCAATTAAGCAGTGCATTGCCATATATCTAATACTTGATTTTATAGTTAGTTAATAAATTAGCATTGCATCGAGCAGTTGTAATTTTATATTCTCATTTTGTAACGAATTAGAAATCTTTTTAAAAAGCCAAGTTTTTGGCCCTAATTCGTAACTTGCGCCATTTAGATGCTCATTCAAAATAAACGGTCCGATAATTCTATCTCCTAAAATACCATATCACACATTAATGCTCCACTTATTCTGATGATCCACTTTCCGCATCCAATGAGGATTCGTTTTTGACCAATAGTGCGTATTGTGTAAATTAACTGTGCCACAATAAGTGAAAGTGGCTTCATCAGTCCATAAAACTCGAGAAATGAATTGGGGATTTTCACAGTACATATCTCTTAGCCAATAACAATAGTCCAACCGACTGTCAAAATCGGAATCGGAAAGAGCCTGGTGTAAAACTAAATGATAAGGATGTAGTTTATAGTCTTTTAAAATTCGGAACACTGAAGCGAAACTTACATTTAAATCTAAAGAAATTTATCTTATGCTTATGTGTGGATTTGCTTCTACGATCGCAAGAATATATTTATAATATTGTCTTCATTCCTTACTGGACGTCTTCTCATGGGAACCACAATGGATCGTACACTACCCGTTTGTCTTAAACGTACTGCCAGTCGTCGAAATACTTTCCTTCCATGATGTCTTCGTTCAGGATACCTTGCAGCATATTCACGTTCCGCTAGAGGTGCATTTTCAAAACATTAGAAATATACGGCAAGCATATCGTAAGCCTCGATATTAGTATAAGCCATTTTTTGGAGGTTCAGTTCAAAATTTTATAAAAAGGTCAGCAAAAATTCAAAAAGAATCAGACAAAATTTTGACAACAGATAATACTTGAACTAATTGACAGCTATTTCAAATTTGTTTTGTTTCCATGGAAACCTGGTATCTAGATAATTATTGAAATTACCGTATTTATAAATTTAGGCTTATATGAAATGTGAAGGAAGGGATAAGCAAAATTTAAAAAAAAATTAATTAACTTGTTTGTCATGGCAAACTGGACCTCTGAATTTGAAAATAATTATATCGTCAATTAACGTTTTAACGAATTATGATTTTCGCCAATAACTCCGGAACGAATAAAGATATCAAACTGTGGTTTTCACGATTTTTTTGCAAATTTTATCTGTTTTCCGATTGTTCTATAAAATTTATATGGTTATATTTGAAATTACGGACAAAAATTGAAAAAAACTGTGATTCTTTCAAATAACGCCCTCTAGCGGGGGTTGCAAAAATCAATATGATATGGTTATTTTCTTATTTTAAACAACAAAAATTCCTTTCTTAAACGAGACCTAGTTTACAAAATTCGGTTAAGCGAAAGTAAAGTTATAGACACTTTAATCCTTAAACATTTCCCCCCTCCCTCCTGCCCTTATTTGACATCCCACAGAAAAAAGTCTTATATAAAAAAGATGAAAAACTTTAATATCATTACTTTGGTGGTATTTTTTTGATACCTTATGTAGGGACATTTTCCCGCAAATCGCCTTTTTTAATCTGACCATAGCAGTTACGCCCCCTTGCGGTAGAGTTGGGAACTTTAAAACTATTTCCAGCAATTTCTCTTGGTCACTTTTCTTTGGAAACTTTTTTCCCCGAAGCTCGACGACTATTAGTTCTTGATATATGGTACCTCGCCACCCTTAATGAAACACCCTGTATAATTAGTAATGCAAGCCAGATTGGATACAGTCGATCTTTTTGACATAAAGCCATGTTGGAAGGGTGTAATTGAAGATTTTACTGAATTGTAAATTGTTTCATAAACTATAATTTCGAAAAGTTTGCCGAAGTTACAAAGTAGGTGCGTAGTAGTAGGTTGGAATCTATTGGCCTGTAGTTATTTATATATGAACGGTCCTCAGATTTATGTAAAGGACATATTTTAGCAGTTTTCCATAAATCTGGATATGATTCAGTTGACAGAATTACATTGAACAGGTAAAGGAGTGGTTCTACCAAAGCATAAATGCAGTCCTTAACAACAAAACTCGGCACATTGCCTACACCGCCGGCCATCTTATTTTTTAGTTTCTTACATGCTAAAATTATATCATTTTCTGATATTGAATCAATAGAGATATGTAAATTAGACAGTGATATCGAGTCAAAGCTGGGGGAGCAGTTGGAATCTAAATACGTACTAGAAAAATACTCATAAAAACCGTTTACTATAGACTGGGACGTTTCTTAGGTTATTTCATCATTATCATTACTTAGGTGCATCATTGCAGATCTTTTATTTTTGATATTTATGAAAGACCAATACTTATTCGGGTCCAATGAAATGTTTCGTTCTATATCCTGAATATAGGCTGCGTAAGATGACTCAATTTGTTCCTTTATTAAAGTTCTCAAGTGTTTAAAAATTTTAAGCGTATATTATCTATGATTTCTCTGTTAAACCATGATGCATTATATGACTTAAGTTGGCAATAAAAACATTTAATATCATTATTATTATTATTATTATTATTATTATTATTATTCATCTACATATCGTTTATAAAATACCGGTTTGTAATCCAGAGATTTAATAATATTATTTTCTAATTCTTCCAGAACTAAATTGGCAATTGTTGCAGTATATGGGCGTATCGCTAGTATTCTATTTTGTATCAATATATATATACACATATGGCAATGGTAGACTTGCAAAGCTGTTTGTAATGCGTAAGACGAAAAAGATATGTGAATTGTTAAAGTTAGAGGGAGATATAGATAATCGCGCTGTTGTCAATTTGATGAGATTGATGACTGTTGAAAAAGTCACTACCGCCCCGTGTACAATAGTGGGGGCAATCGAGAGGGAGGACCGAGCGAGAGGTCCATGTAACATCTAACATCGAACAGGCTGTGGGGGCTGGGTATCGATGCGCGCGCAACTGTTGCCCGCTTTAAGGGATTGCTGGTAGGGATGTCTTTCTAAGAGGGACATGAGTGTGGCATCAATGTAATATATTGCACTCTCTTTAACATTCTTAAAAATATAAGTTACTTTATCTTGCCCACGGGTTTTACGCTTGTAAGTCTAACATTGCCATATCTGTATATATTGATACAAAATAGAATACTAGCGATAGCTAAATGAGACAGAATAATATATACCAACATTAAATAGCATTAGATACTGATTTCTGTGATATGATTTGTCTAAAAATGAATAAAAGTTAATAATACCATAGTAGGTATGGAGGCGATTCAGCCCGGGCTCCGCCCCCCAGATGGGGGCCCCAATGGTGCCCCAAATTGTCAAGATCACCTGTGTGGGGTATCAAACGATTCGTCTCAACGCCAGCTGTCTAGACCAAGGCCCCAAACAAACCATAGACCCCAAAAAACAGAAGGAGAGCCGTTTGGGCAAGGTTCTATGGTCTGTGGGTATCAGGAAAGCAGAAAGGTAAAGGAGGTCGCACACGGCGCATTGCTACGGCACATAAAGAATTTAAAATTCTAAGAGCGAAAACAG
Organism: Pogonocherus hispidulus; assembly: GCA_963924545.1. Lineage (NCBI taxonomy): Eukaryota > Metazoa > Arthropoda > Insecta > Coleoptera > Cerambycidae > Pogonocherus > Pogonocherus hispidulus. Next base: position 43,422,400 of record OZ004694.1, read on the forward strand.
CCGTTTGGGACTCAATATTTGAATTTAAAGTATATGGGCGGGTTGCCCAGCTCGAAACAAGCTAGAATCCATCTACTTCCGGTTTCCATTTCCGGTCTCCCAAATCACATGATGTGAGGTATCAAACGATTCGTCTCAACGTGTAGAACACTAATTTAGCCCTAACTTTCTTTCTAAGAGCGAAGACAGTCGTTTGGGGCTCAATATTTGAATTTAAAGTATATAGGCAAGTTCCCCAGCTCGAAACAAGCTAGAATCCATCTACTTCCGGTTTCCATTTCCGGTCCCTCGAATCACGTGATGTGGGGTATCAAACGATTCGTCTCAACGTCTAGAACACTAATTTAGCCCTATTTTCTTTCTAAGAGCCGTTTGGGCAAGGTTCTATGGTCTATGGGTATCAGGAAAGCAGAAAGGTAAAGGAGGTCGCACACGGCGCATTGCTACGGCACATAAAGAATTTAAAATTCTAAGAGCGAAGACAGTCGTTTGGGGCTCAATATTTGAATTTAAAGTATATAGGCAAGTTCTCCGACTCGAAACATGCTAGAATTCACATTTTTCTAATTGTTTTTTCAATATTCGAACGCGTTTACGAGTTATAGTGATTTTATATTGTTGGAAGGCCCATACCTAATTTCAGATAATTACCTACTGCGATGAGGTAAGCGTATCGGTCTACATAAGCAAATAGTACATAATTTGAAATTTTATATAGTGGCGTTGCATAAAAGAGGGATATTTATTAACAAGTAGTAGTAGGCTCATTAGGAGGGGTTTGAATTTAAAAATTAAAAGCATATGTTGAAACTAGGAATCGAACCTGGGACCTATAGATTTTCAGTCTACCGCTCTCCCATCTGAGCTATTTCAACCGTAGATAATAATAATAATAGTAGTAAATAAAACTAGAGTGGTCATTTATTCTCCTTCTACAATATTGAATTTTATTAATATATTCAGGAGGGGTACAAACATTTTAATATCGACATTTTTTTCTATGAACAAGTTTGACGATACCTTTTATTAGCAGTAGAGACGAACAAACAGTTATATAGTACAACAAACCAGATCCAGATACTGATTGTGAAATACACTCTTTAGGAATAATGGTTGCTTTTTAAAGTGATGTAGGTGTAGTAGAGGGAATATCAGCGCATGCGCACTGCATCTTGTACCAGTCAGTGTCACCCATAGTAGCATCTTGAAGTCGGATTCTGAATTTATATTGGCGGGTATAATTTGACACTTGGGCTATGAAAGTTGGTATATTATTATTGGCTGCATACGGCGTCATCCGCAACCAATTAGACGGCCAGCTTTCGTTTTTAGCGCCATCCTTATCAAAACAAACAAAGACCTCTTGCGAATTATACGGTTGTTGAATGTAGAGGATATTGTGCAAGATCGTTTGCAGAATTATATAGTGAGAAGTTAACATCGCCATCTTCATCAAACTACTGACACCACCACAGGCAAATCCGGCAATTTATTCCACCCGTTGAGGTGTGATTCGTTTACAATCCTGCTGCTGCTGCCGTATATCTTTATTAAATCTAGATAAATTTTGAAAGACGTTTCGCTCCCATTCAACAACTATAGGTGCAATATCAATAAATTGGAAACTATTAAATTGGCGATCTTCCACAATAGCCTTTCGCAATCGACAAATATGCTGCTGCTCTAACCTCACTTATAACATTATAAATTTTAGGAGTTACAGCAGATGTAATACTGAATTAAATTATAGCTATTATATTTTATATATTTTTAATTAGGAATGGGAACGAGTGGAGGGGGTTACAGACATAAATATTTGTTAAAAATTATTTTATTTAGGTAAACCGGCAAACAACCAGTTATAAAGATCTGTACAATTTCTTAAACTACACATGCTTGTAGGTGTACAATGATAAAAACAATAGGAACTAATTTTACTAAATACAGGCGGTGGTCTAAAGGTGCTGCAGGCTACATCCTCAACGTTAACTATAGTCTGCGCCGTTGATGATGTGGGCTCCAATTCACTCAACCTTCGTGTGAGAAATTCCGCCTTTTGATGCCCTTTTACGTATATCATACAGATATTTCCATCATCTATCAGGTGGGTCTTCAATATTTCATTTAACATATCATATTCGACGTATCCACTAGTATATTTCAGGCCATGATGAGATTGTTCCAAATATTTAACCTGTTTCTTGACAGCAGCGTCTAAGGCGTTGAATGCGCCGAACGCTGACCGCAGATAAAAGATATCTCTTTTGATGAAAATCGGGTAGATTGAAACCCTGCATGTCTACGACCAGGCACTGCATCTTGATCGAGGTCTTGATTGAAACTGAGCTGAAGGCTGGAGTAAACTCAAGCTTTAAGATTATTTACAATATTATCTAGTGGGAGGTATTCCATAATACAATCATGTATAATTATGCAGCATGCTCGGGTATTTACGGGAAAACCTTCGGATGCCTCTATTTCGAGCCTCACGTCCACAGTAGATGGCCTTTCATTTTCGTCTCGCCTCGAGCAATCAAAGACAAATAACGCTCGTTTCTTGAATTTATCAAAATCTAGTAGTGGATGTTTCTCGAAGCAATTCATATAGCTGGTATAGAATTCGGTGTATCTGTAATATGCTTCATTGTAATCATTTTCTGAAAAATTTAGGCGCATTCTTTCTGCGGGGAAACTTTCGGCATTCAATGCCAGTTTAATATTGGTAATATTTATATGATCAAATTTCGTTGGATCCTTTCTGGTACTGTCTACTTTCTCCGTCTGGAAGCAGACAATGACATATCTTGGGCTTTCAACGTGAGATGTAGTTTTTACAGCCCAGACATCAATAGTAGACCCCTCGGGTAGGGCTTTTACTTGTACATCCCACAGCCTATATGGCATTACGATCGGATTATTTATCGCAATACCTTGTAACAATCTTTCTTTTCTTTTATACTGCTTTCCGGATATATTCTCTTGATTTTAAGTTCCACATTTTGAATATCTAATTGTACCTTGGTAGCAACTAAGCTAGTGGCTTTGTCTGTGGTCATAAAGCAATTGTCGTCATTATTGGCTCTTGTAAATGTAAACGTCTGCATGCCACATATTACGGCTCGATAATCATTAAAGACGTTGAAAATATGTCTTAATGGAATTAGAAAACTGAAAGTACCATCGGCGTTTAACTTAGCCCCTTTCGGATAATCCCAGCCTGCTATGGCCAAGTGTTTGGAATCTTCGGGTGAATAACAAAGATAGCCACGAATAGTACTAACTATACCACACTCTTGGGCAATTTCCATCTCTTTAGATCCGCCGCCAATTACATATTTAACGGAGAAGAACATAAAAGCTGGAGCGTTATTTACAAAGAAAACATCTCCATCACCGGTCTTTATTATTATTCCACACACAAGCAGTTGGCTGTCGTAGATGGCATCAAATAGCGTTCATTGATTGATGGCAATTTCAATTTCATCATTATTTCGGAAAGATCCAGTGTACGGGTAATACGTTCGCCATTATATCTTCTCTATCGAATCATCGGATTCTACCTTTCGGAAAATGTTGAACATTTGATTTGATAACATTGTATCCCAGTGTTTTCAAGAAACAAATACTCGACGTCGTTAAAAGATTTTTTTTATTTGTAGCAGCGGCGGCTGTATTGCGACAAGTATTCTCCAATACTGATGTGAATGGTGTGGGTGAGTCAATTTTATATGGTGATGATGACGCGAGCTGCCGATCGAAAATCAGCACCATGCTATTACGCAAGCTTCTTTATCTCCAAGCGAACTATTATTTCTTCGCCTTTAAAGTTGATAAGTTCAAAGTTCTGATTCAGCACAGCAATACAAATATTATATATTTCTCGCTCGTTTATTATCGGTAGGTAAATAAGATGGTTGGGTGTTTCGTCAATTGCAAAACCAGGATCGGAGGTAATTGCAAATTCGTATATGGTGTGTCTATCGTTGTAGAAGGCTCCAGAAGTAATACTACAATCCAAGTGAATAGTTCTTACTTTTATAATATTGACTGGAAGATCCGAGCTGTGCACTTTGTTCGTCTCCAGCAACTGCTTGCCAGAGAATCCCAATATCTTACCAATACTATCTTTTGGTGCAAAGTTGATGGCGTATTTACTAATAATATTTCGCACTTGATGGTATTATTATTTGGCTTCAAGGAAAATATTCCATCTGCGAGGTGCTGGGGCGTCGTCTTCGATATATCCAAATTAGTTCTGATGTACGCTTCAATGTCGCGAATTTCATAGGCGCCGGCATAAAATTCAATAACCTTTTCCTTAGTTCTATAGTTATTTTCGTAAAGGTAAATCTTCTGACCAGTCTCGATGTTGGGAATGCTGTTGTACGAGTGAAAACTGAGAGAGCTAGGCCGTACTCAGACTTGGGATCTAAATGAAGTGGTGGCGCAAAATCAATAGATAATGTAGAGGCGCGACTTTTAAGCGTCAATATCGTAGACATGACCGATACAGTTCAGCCACTACCGGTCTTTTTATAAAGAAACTGCAAACACAGATGTCAACAGTTAATCTGATTATAATATGGGTATTGATCATTATTATAGACAATTTTCACCGCCGAACCGCCCAAATACTGCACTAGTTCCTTTGGTGGTTTTACGCTGCCGAAACTGTCGAAATATCTAACTACATTCCCATCTTTCTTATATGCTACCCAATGTGTACCTTTATTTTTATATAAATCCAAATTTAGGATGGCGTTTTCTCTCCGCCATGGACCTGCTGGCAGAGTGTCTCGCATGAAAACGCCTCGAAAATTGGGGATTTTTAATTGCTTAACAAACTTTCTTAGGTCAGCATCAGATAAAGGTCTATTGGGTAGCTTCATTGGTAGTTTTTTGCTGTTTCTTCAGGAACAAACCATACCCGCCACGACGATTTTCTCTCAAATATAAGCCTGATCCAATTGGTTCCATTGCTTGGTTATGTCTTTTGTCTTCGTCTAGTTTCTTTTTGGCATTTTTAGCATCAATGACTGTTTTCGCTATTGCGCTTGCGCCACCCGCGAGCGATCCTAAAGCGCTCAATCCAGCAAATAGCGGTATTAAAAATGATAAAAATCCACCAGAATGTTCAAATGGTATTATTCTGGGGACACGGATTTTGTTTTTACCCCCAGCCTTTTTAACTGCCAGTCGAGCTGCCTTCAAAGCAATTAATGCAGATTTTTTTAACGTAGTTTGCGGCGGCGATTTCTTGAGAACGTTAGTAACCCTCTTCACTACGGCTCTTCTAAAGGAACTCGATTGAGGTGGTGGTGGTTGTTTTCGTTGTTTCAATCCCATACCAAGATTCCGTTTCGCTTTCATCGATGTAGTTACCAGCCAAGCGGCTGCTTTTTCACCTAGTTTAGCGTCCTTAGATTTAACACGTTCCAAAGCTTTATGTCTATCTTCCAGAGACTTGTTTTGGGAATAGAAAATGTCGTGTTTACGACAGGCTGAATCCAAAGGATTAATGCCCATTTGGTCCTGGGCTAAGCGATCTTTAAGTTTGGTACCTTTTAAAAGAAATATTAATATTTAGATGTAGGAGCTAATACAGAGTTAATGTTAAAATGTCACAAAAACGTGATGTAAACGTGACGTAAAACGTGACGTTTTTGATGCGTAAAAAGTCATAAAAAACGACACAAAAACCTGACGTAAGACGTCACGTTTTTGACACGTAAAAAGCCACGAAAAATATTTTGTATTTCCCATATAACGCCATGTAAAAACGTGGTGTAAAACGTCGCAAAAACGTTACGTTTTTAGCACGTAAAAAATCATAAAACAAACGACACAAAAACGTGACGTAAAACGTGACGTTTTTGACACGTAAAAAGGTCATAAAAAAAACGACACAAAAACATGACGTAAAACGTGACGTTTTTGACATGTAAAACGGTCATAAAAAACGACATAAAAACATCATGTTAACGTGACGTAAATCGTCATGTAAACGTTGCATAAGCACCAGAACATAGTAATAATAAAATAGATTATAGAAGTATGACATACCAGGTCCGCAAAAATGATAGCCACGAGGAATGTGTAGTTCGAACGGCAGTTTATCAATTAGAGAATTTAGTACCTACACCCTCACCGTAGTAGAGCGGCATGAAGAATGATTATAGTATTATTGAATCGCATTTATTTATACACTAGTTTGTTAGTGATGTAGCCAAAAGATGAAGATCTTTCAACAAGAACAGACGTTACCGATTGAAAATTTAGATTTAATTGAATATCATAAAAACATCGGTTTCACGGCGGTGAAACATAGTAAACTATTGCCAAACTCTTTTAGAGCTATAGTATGTGGACCGAGTGGCTGTGGCAAGACCAACGTCATGTTATCACTCTTATACCATCATAATGGGATAAAATTTGAAAACGTTTACGTATACTCGAAATCGTTATATCAGCCCAAATATCAGTTACTCGGTGAAATTTTAAACCGAGTGAAAGGTGTCGGCTATTTCCCATATAAAGACAGCGATGAAATTTTTAGTACAATGGAAGCCAAACCAAACCCCATATTCCTATTTGATGATGTTGCGTGCGACAAACAGAATAAGATACGCGAATATTATTCCATGTGCAGGCATAAAAACATCGATGCTACCTATCTCTGTCAAACTTATCGAAAATACCGAAACAGTTGATTAGGGACATTTGTAATATCATTGTTCTCTTTAGAAAAGACGACCTTAATCTCAAACATATCTACGATGAACATGTATCACCAGATGTTTCCTTCGACTATTTCCAACAAATGTGTAGCGAATGCTGGACCGATAATTATGGAACTCTGGTTATTGTAAAGGATTTCGATCTACATAATGGTCGATATAAAAAAGTATTCGACAAGTATATAATATAGAAGAAGAAGAAGAAGATGTGATGAGTACTTTAAACCAAACAAGGTTTCTTCCCACTGAACATGTGGCATCGACGTCAACATCAAAGATAAAGGACGATGAATTTGAGGATTCAATAGGGAGGAGCAACAACGTATAGAGGATACATCTACTACTTCATCTGTACTAGATGAATATTTAGATCAATATCCCGAGATGGCGCAAAAGTATGTAAGTGAACATAGGGAAAAGAGTGAATCAATAGATAGGATTTATGGTCCGGTATATGATGATTCAACATCTACGTGGTTATTGGGACGTAAAAGAATAGATTTCGATAGACGTACTGGAAACATAATAATAGAGGGGCAACAATTCAAAGGTGCCCCTGGCCTATATCAACTAATTTTCTATAACGATCCATCTTTCAATAGGCAGGATGAGCAACCATATAGGCAGATTCTGGAGCTAAGTGGTGTCCATCAAAACACCCGAGGCTATCTAAAAGGTATCAGTTTGAATAAATATCATGATATTATTAAACCGTTATTTCCTAAGCTAAGCCAACGTACAAAATCAACAGCTGGATCAGGCCTCTCATACGAGAACAATATGATTTATAATAAAAAATCTATAGAATATGTTTACTGGGACGACCCTAATGAACTTGTCGATCAGTAGATAAGCTGTGTATGTTCCCCGCCACTTTCAAAGTCACAGCGAGCTCGATGGCCAGCTATCATCGAGCTAGACCACGGAACCGCTGACCATTGGCTTCAGGGTGAAGAAGGAGACTTCTTGTAGCATCCCTCCATGTTCTTGTAGCATCCCTGCAGGTGTAGGAGCCCCAGGGGCTGCAGAAGAGCACCCCAAGGGTGTGTGACGTAGGTTCGTCCAAGGATTGTTAACTGTTTACAGGATTGCTCGATCCCTATACTACAATATAATCCATAATTGTGATGTCATCAAAGATCCAATAAAGCAATCTGTCAAAGTCAAACTGCAAGCGCGAAAGCGGAATTTGAATTTAAAATTCTCAAATCAATAGTTAATTATTCTTATATAATACCTTTGTTGTTTGTGTTTGTGGGTAATAGCAGAGGAATTAGTTTATCCTCTGGTAATAGTTTCTGTACATATCTATAATAAGTAATTGCATAATATTTTCCTTGGTTTCTTTATGTTCTTTAATTCTGTGTCTACCAACAAATCGAAATTATATGCAAATTTTGATACAAACTATCCGAGTATATTATTAAAATAGGTAAGCATATGCATACTTTCTTAATTATGAACATATTCAGAAACAGAGGTTCTGTAGAGAAATATGAACGGAAAAAGTGTGATGTTGGGTTATGCTGTAATGTTCAAGATATATTTTGCGGTTTTAAGTGTATATTTACGTAAATTTGTTAGTGCTTATCTTTACCATCTTCTTAATAGTTAAAATAAGATACTTAAATACAAGGATATGATTAGTTTTATATATAATTAATAATGTTAACTGCTTTTTTACAATAAGCAACATGTATACTGTTCGCAGCTATACTATATAATGCACAGGACAGGGCTGGACAGAGTGCTCTAAATAGGTTGGGAGTGCCACAATAGATCTTCTAGGTCGCGGTGGACCAGGCCAGGGGTCGACTCCTATATAAATCTAATCTAATCTAGCCAAAATTAAATTGAAATTCCTATATAATTTGCCAATAAGGCTAAAATAATTAAAATAAATTTTAAGCTTACTGTAGCAAAAAATCATAGGCATCAGTGCATCAGTAGTAAAGTTAATATCAAAAATTGGGTTAAGATTTCCAGCAAAGATAATTTGTTAATAAATATATTGGATACACAATCCTTACCTGTTAAATTTGGGAAATATATTTATTAGTTATTAAATCTTACAATTTATTCTGGTATTACAAACTTTAATAAAGAATAATCATTCAAATACGAAAATTCTCTTGCAAATGTGAAATATATATATTTGAAATATACAGAGTGAGTTTTATGAATGGAACGCCTCAATTATCTCGGAAACGGCTTGCCCGATTTTTATGAATTTTGGTTTATAAGGGTTTTGTAATATGGCCGATATTATTGTGGCATTTACATTGTTGTCAGATCTTTCTTTTTTCCGGAAATATACTGAAATTTGTTATTTCAAATGGATCACCCTATATATTTTTTTTGTTTTTGAAATCTCTAAGAAATTTAGAATATTTTTCATGTAATGTTCCCTATACCTAATTGCCATAATTTAGGAGTTACAGCTACATTTGCAATATCTCCGCCGAAGTTAAAATATTACATCAGGGCGGTTATGTCTGCGACAAAAACAATTTTGACGTTTTAATAAACTATTATTGTTGGTGTTTATTGAAAGTTACAATGGACCGTTTATCTGAGAAAGAACGAATTGAGATTTTAATGATATTAGGATATGGTGATGTGCGTAGAAGTCAACAGGAAACGTGTAATATCTTTAATAATTTATATCCTAATAGAAATCCCATAACAAGATCTACTGTGAGTAAGTTGTTAAAAAAGTTTAACCAAACTGGAGCCATTAAAGATTTACCGAAATCAGGGCGTATAAAAACTGCAACAACTGAAAACAAATCTTTAGATGTTTGTGTTATGTTAGAAGAAGATCCACACTTGAGTACTAGACAAATATCCAGGGAAGTTGATATTTCTTAAACATCCATAATGAAAATTTTACATGCCAATAAATTCCATCCTTACAAAGTAAGATTGGTTCAAGAGTTGTCAGATGATGATTTCGATAGACGTGAAGAGTTTGCCGACACAATGATGGAAAAATGTTACGATCAAAATAATCCAAATTTTTTAAATAATGTTATGTTTTCCGATGAGGCCACTTTTTGTATTGATGGAAACGTAAATCGGCATAATTGCAGATACTGGTCACGTAACAATCCTCGTTGGATGAGAGAATCCCACACCCAATTTCCACAAAAGATTAATGTATGGGCTGGAATAATAGGCGACAAAATAATTGGTCCTTTTTTCATTGAAGGAAACTTAAATTGTCCGGCGTATTTAAATTTATTACAGAATAATAGTATACCTGAGTTGGCTCGGTTATTTCCAAATCTAAGTAAGTATTCTCAATTGCCTGTTAATTTAGAAATTTTATTATTTGAAACTTTCAGACAATAACAATGTCCCAAATAACAATATTTGGGTGCAACAAGATGGAGCTCCACCCCACTATGCGCGTGACGTGAGGCAATACCTAAACGATGTGTTTCCCAGAAGATGGATTGGAAGGCGTGGTTTTATCAAATGGCCCCCGCGATCACCCGATATGAATCCTTTAGACTATTTCCTGTGGGGTCACTTAAAAAATATTGTTTATAAAACCAAATCTGCCAATATTCAGGAATTAAAAGATAGGATTACCACAGAGATAAGAAGAATTGAGCAGTCAGGAATGTTACAAAATGTACTACAAAGTTTTAAACATCGCATGGCTTCTTGTATGGAAGTAAACGGACAACATTTTGAGCATCAGCTGTAACCGCCTTTACTTTATGTTTTCAAAAGATCCTATGGGATTTCTATTAGGATATAAATTATTAAAGATATTACACGTTTCCTGTTGACTTCTACGCACATCACCATATCCTAATATCATTAAAATCTCAATTCGTTCTTTCTCAGATACACGGTCCATTGTAACTTTCAATAAACACCAACAATAATAGTTTATTAAAACGTCAAAATTGTTTTTGTCGCAGACATAGCCGCCCTGATGTAATATTTTAACTTCGGCGGAGATATTGCAAATGTAGCTGTAACTCCGAAATTATGGCAATTAGGTATAGGGAACATTACATGAAAAATATTCTAAATTTCTTAGATTTCAAAAACAAAAAAATATATAGGGTGATCCATTTGAAATAACAAATTTCAGTATATTTCTGGAAAAACGAAAGATCTGACAACAATGTAAATGCCACAATAATATCGGCCATATTACAAAACCCTTATAAACCAAAATTCATAAAAATCGGGCAAGCCGTTTCCGCGATAATTGAGGCGTTCCATACATAAAACTCACTCTGTATAAAATATTTTGACAGTTCGATTAGATGGATCTTCGATGACGTCACAAAGGCGGATGGCAAAGTTGAGCGATCGAGCAATCCTAGGATTGCTCAATCCCTATACTACAATGTAATCCATAATTGTGACGTCATCAAAGATCCAATAAAGCAATCTGTCAAAGTCAAACTGCAACCGCGAAAGCGGAATTTGAATTTAAAATTCTCAAATCAATAGTTAATTATTCTTATATAATACCTTTGTTGTTTGTGTTTGTGGGTAATAGCAAAGAGGAATTAGTTTATCCTCTTTGGTAATAGTTTCTGCACATACCTATAATAAGTAATTACATAATATTTTCCTTGGTTTCTTTATGTTCTTTAATTCTGTGTCTACCAACAAATTGAAATTATATGCACATTTTGATACAAACTATCCGAGTATATTATTAAAATAGGTAAGCATATGCATACTTTTTTAATTATGAACATATTCAGAAACAGAGATTCTGTAGAGAAATATGAACGTAAAAATTGTGATGTTGGGTTATGCTGTAATGTTCAAGATATATTTTGCGGTTTTAAGTGTATATTTACGTAAATTTGTTAGTGCTTATCTTTACCATCTTCTTAATAGTTAAAATAAGATACTTATATACAAGGATGATTAGTTTTATATATAATTAATAATGTTAACTGCTTTTTTACAATAAGCAACATGTATACCTATTCGCAGCTGTAGTATATAATGCACAGGACAGGGCTGGACAGAGTGCTCTAAAGGTTGGGAGTGCCACAATAGATCTTCTAGGTCGCGGTGGACTAGGCCAGAGGGTCGACTCCTATATAAATCTAATCTAATCTAGCCAAAATTAAATTGAAATTCCTATATAATTTGCCAATAAGGCTAAAATAATTAAAATAAATTTTAAGCTTACTGTAGCAAAAAAAACGTACGCATCAGTAGTAAAGTTAATATCAAAAATTGGGTTAAGTTTCCCAGCAAAGATAATTTGTTAATAAATATATTGGATAAACAATCCTTACCTGTTAAATTTGGGAAATATGTTTATTAGTTATTAAACCTTACAATTTATACTGGTATTACAAACTTTAATAAATAATAATCATTCAAATACGAAAATTCTCTTGCAAATGTGAAATATATATACAGGGTGTCCACCTAGTGCGCGTAAGTCCAATATCTGGGTTAATAAAAGAGATAACTTAATTTTTTTTTCTACAGGGTTGTCTAATATCCCGAGCTGCACAAAATGAAAATATATTTACATATTCAGGGTGTTCAGTTTTTCCTGGACAGGTACCAACTTCATTTTTTTAAATGGAAACCTATATTTTTTATGGCATTATCGAATTCTACGTAAAAAATTAGTGGGACTTTGTGCATAACACTGCTATTGAAATATTGATAGTTTTCGAGATATTTGACTTTTAATTTTTTTTTCTTATGTTTCGTCACTTCTAATAGTTGACATAATTATGGTTGTATGACAGCTAGAAATTATTTTTTTTCAGAAACTGTAGAGTGAAGATGGCTCTTTCGAAAAACGTATCAAAAGTTGACCTGCGATATACAGGGGGCAACAGAAATCGTGCCAAACCTGATGGTTTAAAATTTAAAAAATCTCGACTTTTTCAAATGGAACACCCTGTGTTTTATGATTTCATTAGATGCCTTTCTGTAGACTCTACAATTTTATAATAGCTTTCCCTATACCTAAGTTGCGTAGTTTTTGCAAAAAAACAACTTTTATGAAAAATACCCGATTTGCGCACTCCTTTGACGGAAAAAATATTGTAAGGCTATTTATTTTTATAAAATGTATTAGTTTACACTTCTTAAAATAAAAATAACTGAAAAATTTAGATAATTTCAGTTTAATAAACAAGTCTTTATGGAAAGTTACCATTTATTTGTAAATAAAAGTAAAAAATCATAAAAGCTCTACATGTAATTAAGAATTAGCAAAACTGGCGTATGCTTTAGAAGAAGTTCATGGGAATTATTTGCTAGCAGCACGTATTTATAGAGATTCCCACGTGCTGACTGTTTTGAAAATGTGAAAGAAAGATTTGAAAGAACAGCAAATGGGAATTATGAGAAAACTACCAGGAGACATGGGAGTAACAACGATAATATTTAGTTTAATGTTGTGGTTTCTGCTGTTGAAAATCCAAAAATATTAGTATCAGAAAATCAGTAGAAATCTTGGAGTTTTCAAAAGCTCGACAAATAAGATATTGAAGAAGTTTCATACGTATCATATTGAAAACCAAACGGTGTTACCGTAGTTAGAAAAATTATTAGTGAAATGGATGAATATAAATAGAGTATTGAAAAAAGAATACGCAATACTCATACAAGCAAGCTAACCTAAAGTAAATGCTCAAAATGTCCACCGTTGTTTTCAACACAAAGCATTAATCTACGACGAAAATGAATGTGAACATTTCTTAACATTTCGGGCGTTATGGTTAGAAACTCATTTTGGATCTTTTCTTTCAAGTCTTGCATATCCGTTGGTGGTACTTCGTATACTCGCTCCTTGATATAACCCCACAAGAAAACGTCCAGAATATTTAAATCAGGCGAACGTGCAGGCCAAGGAACTGGACCACCACGACCTAACCACTTATTTGGATATACGTGGTTTAGGTGTTCTCTAATCTGAAATATGAATAGATAATAGGAAAAGTACTACAACAATAAAATAATCACAGTACCGCCAAAGTGGAATGTGGAGGGGCACCATCATGCTGAAACCATTGTTGAACCAAATAATCAGCGGGCATATTCTGTAGCTGTAGAAGGGGAAGTTCGTTTTGCAAAAAATGCAAATACACATTGGCATTTAAATTGCCTTAAAAAAAGTACGGTCCAACAATATGTTCTCCACAAATTCCAGCCCACACGTTCACTTTGAAACGATGCTGATTATCTAGTACCCTCAATAATCTTGGATTATTGTCAGCGTAGTGATGAAAGTTGCGACGATTGGGTAAGCATGTGTTTGAAAATGTTGATTCGTCAGTAAACAAGACATTCATAAAAAAGTTTGGACTTTCCTGAATTTTATCCAATGCCCAGTGGCAAAATTGCAGGCGGTTTAGGTGATCTTGAGGTAACAGTGCTTGATGGTTTTTAATATGATACGGATGAAAATTATTCTTCTTCAGTATCTTGTTTGTCAAGCTTTTGGAAACTCCAAGATTATTACTGATTTTCCTGACACTAATATTTGGATTTTCAACAGCAGACGCCACAACATTAAACTGAATATCGTCATTGTTACCGTCATGTCTCCTGGTAGTTTTCTCATAATTCGCATTTGCTGTTCTTTCAAATCTTTCTTTCACATTTTCAAAACAGTCAGCACGTGGAAATCTCTGTAAATCTGGATTATTTGCTTTGTAAATACGTGCTGCTAGCAAACAATTTCCATGAGCTTCTCCTAAGGCATAAACCATTTTCACTAATTCTTCTTTTGAATAGTTCATTGTATGCACGCTTAGTACTTACTCTAAACTCGTACGTGAATATTCAGTAAAAGAAGAAATGACATGTAAACTGATTGTCACAAATTTTATTGCGTGACAGACGCTCACTGCGTTTTTCCCGAGAAAGGAACGTGCGCAAATCGGGTATTTTTCATAAAAGTGGGTTTTTTGCAAAAACTACGCAACTTAGGTATAGGGAAAGCTATTATAAAATTGTAGAGTCTACAGAAAGGCATCTAATGAAATCATAAAACACAGGGTGTTCCATTTGAAAAAGTCGAGATTTTTTAAATTTTAAACCATCAGGTTTGGCACGATTTCTGTTGCCCCCTGTATATCGCAAGTCAACTTTTGATACGTTTTTCGAAAGAGTCATCTTCACTCTACAGTTTCTGAAAAAAAATAATTTCTAGCTGTCATACAACCATAATTATGTCAACTATTAGAAGTGACGAAACATAAGAAAAAAAAATTAAAAGTCAAATATCTCGAAAACTATCAATATTTCAATAGCAGTGTTATGCACAAAGTCCCACTAATTTTTTACGTAGAATTCGATAATGCCATAAAAAATATAGGTTTCCATTTAAAAAAATGAAGTTGGTACCTGTCCAGGAAAAACTGAACACCCTGAATATGTAAATATATTTTCATTTTGTGCAGCTCGGGATATTAGACAACCCTGTAGAAAAAAAATTAAGTTATCTCTTTTATTAACCCAGATATTGGACTTACGCGCACTAGGTGGACACCCTGTATTTGAAATATATAAAATATTTTGGCAGTTCGATTACATGGATCTTCGATGACGTCACAAAGGCGGATGACAAAATTGAGCGATCGAGCAATCCTGTAAACAGTTAACAATCCTTGGGTTCGTCAAGATGGCGGCCTGACGTCACGAGCCGCGCCCAAGGTAGTAGCTCAGGCGGCCACTAGAGGCGCGGCAGTCTGGCCAGGCGGCCACGACAAGGCGCGACAGTCTGGCGGGAAATTCAAATATCTGAGAAATTAGCGGGTAAATTTAAACCCAGCAAAAGCAAGACCTGCTGCCAAGGACGGAAGGGGTCTCTGCGGCAGTATGGCGGCAAATTCAAATATTTAGTATACAGGGTGAATCAAAAGCTATATACAGTATGAGCAAAATAAGAATGCGGATAGAAAACATGCGCAGTAGGTTGCTATCGTCAAGATGGTGGCCTGAAATTAGGTATGGGGATTGCAGGTGTCTGGCGGCAAATGCGTGATATGGGGAATGTCAAATATCTGAGAATTTAGCGGGTAAATTTAAAGGCTTAGATCTTTTTGACAGGTGGCACGTGACATGTAGCAGCGCCTAATTGGTTGCTGCAGTCTGTCTGATGGAGGCAAATTCAAATATCTGAAATTGGAAATGGGATTGCCTTAAAAAACTTAAAATCGTTATATCTCGTAAACGCGTGTGAATATCAAGCTTAGATCTTTTTGACAGGTGGCACGTGACATGTAGCAGTGCCTAATTGGTTGCTGCAGTCTGTCTGATGGAGGCAAATTCAAATATCTGAAATTGGAAATGGGATTGCCTTAAAATACTTAAAATCGTTATATCTCGTAAACGCGTCCGAATATCGAAAAAACAAGTGGTAAAATCTCCCCCTAGTCTCCCCGGTTCTGATTGGTAGTCCTTTACCAATAGAAAAAAGTTCCAAACTCGTACGTCAAAAAACAAAAAAATTAGGTTTGGTGACGTCACGAGTCGCGCTCAACAACTTAAAATCATTATATCTCGTATACGCGTGTGAATATTCAGCTTAGATCTTTTTGACAGGTCACACGTGACATGTAGCAGCGCCTAATTGGTTGCTGTAGTCTGTCTGATGGCGGAAAATTCAAATATCTGAAATTGGAAATGGGATTGCCTTAAAAAAACTGAAAATCGTTGTATCTCGTAAACGCGTGCGAATATCGAAAAAACAATTGAAAAAATCTCCCCCGCCCCCCCCGATTCTGATTGGTAGTCTTCTATCAATAGAAAAAAGTCCCAAGCTCGTACGTCATAAAACAAAAAAGTATATATTCTTATATATCAAATGACTCGTAGCGACATCCGTGATATTAATTTCAAACTATAACTTCAAACTATTTTCAATCTAATAGTGAAAGCAGGATTCTGTCGCAAATTCAAACGCAGCAAAACCAAGAGCTGACATGGATGCAAGAGGTCTCTACTATATGGCGGCAAATTCAAATATCTGAGAAATTAGCGGGTAAATTTAAACGCAGCAAAAGCAAGAGCTGTCATGGGCGCAAGAAGACTTTGCTGTAGTCTGGCGGCAAATTCAAATATCTGAGAAATTAGCAGGTAAATTTAAACGCAACAAAAGCAAGAGCTGCTGCCATGGACGCAAGGGGTCTCTGCTGTAGTCTAGCGGCAAATTCAAATATCTGATATTGGCTGGTAAATTCAAACACAACAAAAGACACACCCAAGTCAAGAGGATGTAAAATCTTACATGGACAAACTAGATATCAAATAGGACTGTTTAACGTAATAAGTCAAAAGGACCTAACCTTAAACCTTGTTTGTTTTTAATGAAACAAAAACTAAAATTCTTGAAAAAATTTACTCTTTACAACAACAAGAGACGAATTTTCTGTAACTTTAATATTTCAGCTTCATGACGTCAGATTCAAGTAATATCTT
Source organism: Pogonocherus hispidulus (assembly GCA_963924545.1). Lineage (NCBI taxonomy): Eukaryota > Metazoa > Arthropoda > Insecta > Coleoptera > Cerambycidae > Pogonocherus > Pogonocherus hispidulus. The sequence goes on from OZ004694.1 coordinate 43,439,580, forward strand.
ACGTGGGTATACTAGACATCAAATAGGACTGTTTAACGTAATATGCCAAAAGGGCCTAACCTTAAACTTTGTGCGTTTTTAATGAAACAAAAACAAAAATTCTTGAAAAAATTTACTCTATAAAACAAGAGACGAATTTTCTGTAACTTTAATATTTCAGCTTCATGACGTCAGATTCAAGTAATATCTTACGTGGGTATACTAGACATCAAATAGGACTGTTTAACGTAATATGCCAAAAAGGCCTAACCTTAAACTTTGTGCATTTTTAATGAAACAAAAACTAAAATTCTTGAAAAAATTTACTCTATAAAACAAGAGACGAATTTTCTGTAACTTTAATATTTCAGCTTCATGACGTCAGATTCAAGTAATATCTTACGTGGGTATACTAGACATCAAATAGGACTGTTTAGCGTAATATGCCAAAAAGGCCTAAAGTTAAACTTTGTGTGTTTTTAATGAAACAAAAACTAAAATTCTTGAAAAAATTTACTCTATAAAACAGGAGACGAATTTTCTGTAACTAATATTTCAGCTTAATGGAGTAGGGGATAAGTCCGTAACAGGACAGTAGACTAATAATTATCTAAAAGAATTAATATTACTGCGTGTGAATTATAGCCTTCATATCTAGTATCATTTCGAAGAATAATTTAATAACTCTAACCTCACTTTTGTAGGAATCAAACATGTCTTTTCACTATCATAAGCCACAACACACCGGCCATACATAAAAATGTAATAGCCCTGTACAATATAAATCAGTAATAATAATTAGGTGAGCTGAAAACCCCTGTCTGCGTACCAAGATTTAAAAAATTGTAGCAAAACTTTATACACATTATCTTCGTTATCCTTTTATCCTCGTCACCCTTACCCGTTATCATCGTTATCCTTATTTACGTGACGGTTACTCTTATTAGCCTTAATGTTACCCTTATTTACGTGACGGTTACCCTTATTTCCGTGACGGTTACCCTTAATGTTACCCTTATTTACGTGACGGTTACCCTTAATGTTACCCTTGTTAGCCTTAATGTTACCCTTATTAGCCTTAATGTTACCCTTATTTGCGTCACGGTTACCCTTATTTACGTGACGGTTACCCTTATTTACGTGACGGTTAACCTTATTTACGTGACGGTTACCCTTAATGTTACCCTTATTACCCTTAATGTTACCGTTAGTGTTACCCTTATTACCCTTATTTTACAGACGGTTAGCCTTATTTTGCGTGAGGCGGGTACGCGTGACGTGTTGTGCGGGTACGCGTGACGAATTTGCGGGTACGCGTCACGTGTTTTGCGTGTACACGTCGTGTTTTGCGGGTACTCGTCACGTACGCGTGACGTATTTTACGTGACGGTTAAACTTATTTCAAACTGACCCTACATCAGTCCCGTTAGTGGAAAACCCCTGTCTGACGTACCAAGACTTAAAAATTTGTAGCGAACATATTTATTAATAATGGGAGCCTGATAAACTATTAGAAATGAAAGAACACAGGATAAACGCGCACAGCTGTGGTGATAAAAAATATAAATAAATATAGTGATTAAAGTTCTTATATAATTTCAAGGTTAAAACGTTTGAAATATATTTAATACTTATAAGTTCTTACACCATATTGCGCAATATTGTATGAATCGGTGATTTACCGTCACAATGATGTAAGGCATAAAGTATAGCAAAAAGCCGTTAATAAGTTTCACCCCACCCCAATTTTCAAAAGACAGGATAAAATCAGTATTCTCAAAGTGAAAACGCGATGTTCTGTCTCCTACAAAGTGGAGTAAGCGGTGTCTAAAATATAGATTTTACTGATAAAAACTTGTGCATGATGTTAGTATATCTAAAGGCACAACAACTTACAGGGATGTAACTTTGTATAGATTAATCTGTATCACAATGACTTCAGCATAATTTCCAATTATAATTAAAAGCAATGAGCAATCATCTATTTGTCCCTATGTATACAAAATCCCTCTACTACAAATATTGTAGCAATTAGACAGAGAGAGAAAGAAAGAGAGAGAAAGACAATAGACAATGGTCTACATTGTACGAATAAACCAAGCAAACGATAAGATAAAATAAAGATACGTCATCGAGATAGTAATATAACTCACATAAATTTATATGAGGGCAGGCGTAAATTACAAAATGTTGGTATGTATACCAGGGTACAAGAAAAGTATCTACTTACAACGTTTTCGATATAAAAATCACAAATATAACTCAGAAATTATGTACGATACAAAAAAATTTGAAAAGAGGCTCTCATGAAGATCCAAATCTCTGAAAGTAGTGGGTAAATTCAAATGCGCAAAAGCTACACCCAAGTCAAGAGGATGTAAAAACTTACGTGGGCATACTAGACATAAAATAGGATTGTTTGACGTAATATGTCAAAAGGACCTAATTTTAAACTTCGATGCTAATATAACTAGTTCTATAATAACGTGAAATAATATAATCATTCGCTGCACAAGTACATGGTACGGCTTTGCTATCATGTGACCTAGAGAGTTCCTATAATAAAATTAAAAAAAAAGCAGTACCTTCCTTTCATTTACTCCAACGTAATAGACACTACAATATTATATTCGATAAACCATATTATGAATATTTAAATACCAAAGCACGTTTTCTCTCCACAAGTACATACACATAAATGAAAGAATTCACAACTGCACAGGAAATGCGGTAGCAGTGCATTTATTCTAATACAATACACAATGGTCTTTACATATTTTTTAATACAATAGACAATGGAATTCATTGTACGAATAAACAAAGCAAACGATAAGATAAAAATAAAGTATAATAACAGGAAATATGTAAAATGTGATAAGATTTATTCGCAGAAGCCGCGTTTTACAACAATTAATTATCATCACTCGCCGCTCACGTGGTATTTTTAATACAATAGACAATGGTCTTCATTGTACGAATAAACAAAGCAATGGATAAGATAAAATAAAGATGCGTCAGCGGGACGCTGATATAACTAGTTCTATAATAACGGGAAATAATATGTAAAAATGCGATAAGATTTATTTGCTGAAGCCATGTTTCTTGGAATATTAATTATCATCACTCGGTGCACACGTGCATGGTACGGCTTTGTTATCATGTGACACAGAGAGTTCCTATAAATAGTTAAATCGATGTTGAAATATCAGTTTAGCACACAATCGTCTAGCAGTAGTTACATCACCCTCAGCATTGTTAATAGTACAAAGTAGTTTTTACCAAGTGTGACATAATCAACGCAAGTAAAAGTGTATAATACCCAAAGCTGGTATTATTAACGCAACAAAGCAAGATAGACATCTTCAACGCATGAGAGTGAGTAATTATTATTATTATTATTTAAATATTATGATTTTTTTTTTCATCAAAGACCGTATTATTATACCAGATTTTTTTTCTATTTTATTTGTAGAATGGATTTACATGAAATTAATTCCATAGCAAATCTTCGAAGCAAAGCAACAATAAAACTTCAGGACCTACCTGAGAATGTACCATTACCAATTGTACATATAAAAATTGTTAGTACAAGGTTTGGTAGAGCTCCATTGGTGGAACTAGAAAAACATCTTGTGTTTTTACCCAAAAGGGCGTTGGAGGTCATCGAGAAAAACATTGGGAAATTTATACCCGAAAAATACACCTTAGTATTCCGAGGGTTAAAAGACTGCGGTAAACCTAACGCTGCCGCTAGTTTTGAAATTCAAGAGGTCGCATCATCATCATCATCATAATCATAAGAAACCATTATTCTAAAAGGCAACATGATCCAAACTTCCAACTGAATTATTGCATATTTGGTCAAAATTACCAAGCAGTTATCAAAGTGACTTTAATTTAAAAATTAAATTACCCTGCTTTGTGCACTATTATTGTATTTATATATTGTAATTACTTCTTTTATATATGTTGCAACCAATAAATATATGTGATACGTAACTTTAGGATATTTTATTTCAAAAGTAAACTAGAAATAAAAAGAATAACAAGATTATATTAATACTTTATTTAAGTACTTGTTTCAAGCATTTTATATCCAAGGCAATTTTCAATCAGATGACAGCTTTAGGACCACGAGTAGAGAAGTATAGACGGTTCAGCCCCTCCTCTGACCTTGGGGGAGGAGGTGACCTTGAACCGTGTGACCTTGAACGCGGCCGATTCGGCGGTGGGTGACCTTGACCTTGACTCGTGTGACCTTGAACGCTGGCGTTTCTGGTGACCTTGAGATGACCTTGGCCTTGACCTCGAAAAAGGTCGGTGGGTAACCATGACCTTGAACGAGGGTGACCTTGAATGATGTCGTTCTCGACTCTCTTTGCGTGACCTTGAACAAGCTTTGTGGATATCGCCCTTGACCATGCGGCCGATGTGTAAATCTGTATGAGTTGGGGGGAGGGTCTGATGTGACGCAGTGGCTGTATGATTATAAAATAGATGAGGGCAGCCAAACAAAATTATAGTTAGTTTAAATCTCCTACAGCTAAGTGAGCATAGTGTTGTGATTTCAACCGTTTTGAGTGAGGGTTATTTATATTATATTTATTGAAAGTTTTCACTATATAGTTTGTTCATTTAGAAATGGCAGTCTCAAATGCTGATTTATCAAAACTTAATGAGCTTATCGGTAAAGATGTTCCGTTTATAGAACAAAAACCAATTAAATCGCTAACCGTAGATAAGCCATATATAATAAAAGAAATACTTGCAGTTGATACGCGATTTGGAAAGTCGCTAATTGCTGTTTTATTTGATGAAAGTGCTGTGCTTACATTTAAATCCTTTTTACCGAAACGAGTCGGGGAACTATTACAGTCGAATATTGTTGATGCAATAAACTCATCAAACGATAAATATACGCTAACATATTTAGGACAGAGTCGTCCAATCTTTGGCGGTGCAAAATCTAGATCCTTAATAACATTGAACCACATTGAGTGATTCTCAAGCAACCGTTAAAATGTATAGTATTCATATTTTTGTAGCATTAACTAATTAATAAGTAGTATATAGTGAAATAATCATAAATTCATAATACTTAATTCATTGGGGTTACTCATTTGCTCATTTTCCTATGGTAGATAAAACATAACTATTTTTAAAATTAAATTGCATCTATCTCATCCGTGTAAGTAGCTAATTAAAATATACTTATAATTTTTCTTTATTTGAATATTTAATTTCCAGATAAGCGGCAAATATGTGGATGCAATATTCAGCTCAAGGGTGGCCAAAAGCAGAGAACATCGATTCAGCTATTGAAAGGTTATCTTCCCAATTATACGACTTAAGTATGGATGCCCTGCACGCCTCCAACTACGATCTAGATTATTGTTGGGATGCCAGTGAAAGTCGTCGTCTTATAGAGAATTCTACTAGGTACGGCATGGGTGTAAATATATGTAAAAGATATTGCTGTGGCCATTCAAGTTTAGATGTATTTTGTGAAGAGATGGTCTGTGTAAATTTGAAACATTTTCTATATGAAATTGAGGAGTTTTTACCTAAAGAAGTTATTGAGAAATATCAGCTAAAACAATCTGGTGATGGGGAAAAGGGTGAAGATATAGATGAAGATGACTAGCTACATTAATAAGTGAATATACATGTGATGCCATTTTCAATGTAAATTTATGTTTCAAGAAATATATTTTTATGTATTGTATATGTTGGTTTTATTTAGCTTGTTGATGATTTCAAAGAAAGAATAAATAAAAGACATAACGATAAGGTTGCATGTATTTTATTAACGACCTGATTATATAATACATTTAAAACATAGTTTATATTTTTACAAGTTTCATTAAAAGCAATATTATTTAACATTTAAAAAATTTCGTTGTGAAAATAATGCAGTAAGCAATCTCTAAACATACAACATATTAAACTATATCAGCTTTGTCAATCCAAGAGTTGTGATCCTCCGAAAATCCCAGCCATTTCACAAATACTCTGTTGCCCCTTTTCTTTAAGATCTTCTCCACAAGATATACGTCGGAGTATTTAGTTTTTTGTAATTCCAGCTCATAAAAACACCCCTTAATTGGTCGAGAAAACATATCTTCAAGCAGGTAAGTTGTGGGATTTGTTATGTTTATTTTCACAACTTTAAAAAGTTCTGTTGAGAAGTTGGGTGTAAATCCTTTGTCAAATACTCCCTTATATTTACTTATTCGAACTATATCTCCAATTCGAAATTTGGGCTTTAATGCAATTTTTATATGATTGTACATATTTAAACGTGATGTTGGCGTAACATCAGCAGGCTTCATACCAATTGTTCGATGTACTCGGTTGTTGTAAACTTTTGTAATGTTAGGTAAAATATCCAGCCATTTGTATTTACCTCGAACTGAAAATTCTATATATAATAAATTTTTTAAGGTGCGTATTACACGCTCCACTATTGCAGCTTTCTTTACACTATATGTTGAATAATGATTAATGTTGTGTTGCCTAACTAATGCGGAGAAATATCTATTGTAGAACTCCGTACCATTGTCACTTTGTAAATTAACGGGGAAGTAATTAGATTCTTGGAAAATGCTCTTCATAGCTTGCATCACTTCTTTACCAGTTTTGCTTTTTACAGGCCTCGTCCACACAAACTTGGAGTAACAGTCAATGGCCACTAGAATATAACGATGACCTCTATTATCATCAGCATAGGGTTGCATTTCAGCCAAATCAATCTGCCATAAATCACCATAACCTTTAATCACGGTTCTTCTTCTACGAAAATTTCTACGTGCTGATCGATGCAACTCATTAACAACCTGTAATTTCACATTACTAGCCATCATATCTTTACTTATTTTGAAATTTATCTGCAGCTATTATTGACATCCAAAAGTATTATGCATGTGTGCTCCATGTGTGTGTGCTTCTACATTAGTGTGGCTCACTTTGCTAATGTTGTGACATTTAAAGCATTATAATTATGATTTAGCCGTAGTTAATAAACATTTTTCATTAACATAATCTTTCAGCTCAGTAAGGGATTGTCTAATATTTTTTATAGCCTTACTAAGTTTAACCAACTCATTCGTTTTCTCAAAAATAACACCATTAACACCATCATTATATAATCATAGAGGAAATCACGAGTTATAGCATCTGCACCACCCGCGGGTTCTGCAATATTCTTTAAATGCTTATTCTGAATATCGATATCACCACCCTTAGTACGTTTGAAGCCTAGAGATGAGAGTTTTTTATCGACATATTGTCTCAATTTGATAATTTCACTATTATTTTGTTTTATGGCAGCACTATGTGTTTCTATCTCGCTCGTCTTCTCGTTCAAAACTTTGTTAGCTTCATCACTATATTTCTTTATATAATTATATAAAAAATTGCATGATACGGCATCCCCATCATCAATGGCATTTGCAACATTCGTTAAACGTCTATTCTGAATATCGAAATGCCCTGCGCTGGTGAGCTGAAAGCCAACACCCGGCGGTCCGCGTAGAATAATGGACTTGTTCTGACCTGTCCTTCTACGACCAAACTTATCAATGGTGTTCTTTACACTAGCCATTTCTGATTACATATGATTCGATTTAGGTGTGTCAAAGTATATTATAGCTATTATTGACGGCATATTATTTTCTAATACACTATTTTCTCTTCCCTCAGTTCTTGAATCAGATTTAGTATCTCATTATCAACATTGTTGTTACCAGCCATTTTTGAACTCCACAGCAGACGGAGGCGGGCTACCAATTCCTGGGGCTTGTTCCAGTAGACGTAATCCACAGGTCTGTTGTTGTATAATTTCTGGGTAGGTATATTTGACACTCCTAAACCTTTTTTGGCGGACCTCGTTAATACTGCAGTAGATACTAGTGGTTTTATAATGAGACGGAATTTTTTTCCTTTGCTATTGTTCAGGCCATTATTCATATTATAATTTTTATATGGTGCCCTTGTAATTTTTAATATATTCCCATAGATTCGACCATCACTGTCTGTGGTATTAACTTCTTCATCATTATCCAGTATGGGAGGATATTTCAGAAATATTCTATCGTACAACTCGGAACTACCCGGATATTCTCCAAGTTTCTTATTACCACGCCACAGGACAATACCCCCATTGGAAAAACGTATTTCGGCATTACCAATGTGTAGTTTACCTGTAGCAGCATCTACACGAACGCCATATGTTGTATCATATTTAGCACTACCAGACTTTAGATTTTCTATGTGCTTTTTAACCATATGATGTATTTCTTTCGGACTATCAATAAAAGAAGTTTCCGAACCAGGTGTGGTAAATATTGATGTTGGCGGTGTTTCCATGAAAGATGGCGGTTGCGATCTATCAGGTGTCACCTTTAAGGTGCTCGTAGTGGCATCATCACTATCCTCTGAATATACCCTTCGGCTAGGCATCTTCTTTTGCATCGGTTGGGTGTGTGATTTTACCTCTGACGCTGAGGATATTACTTTTAATGGTTTTGTTATTGGCTCATATATCTTCTCAAGCGCTAGCCGATTCTCTGCATTCATATTCTTAATGGAGTTGAATTTCTTACGTACGGCGTCTGTTGCGAGGACCAGCTGACGTTTTAAGCTTATATCATTGTTAATTTCCGCAGTATTAACATTATTTTTCATCATTGTCGACAATATAAATTACTATATGTACACGTATATTTCTGATATAACCCCTACGATGTCTGTTGGTCGATTGAGTTGTTTTTAAATATATCAGGGATATATAAAACTGTCAAAGCCTTTTCGGTATCTTCCCTCATGTACTTCCCGATCTTTATCAATCACTAAAAATCCATATTTATCTTTCCAGCACTCTGCACACATATCTTGAAATTGCTTAAATGTTATGTCGGGTGAAACATGATCAGAAAATATATGATGCAGATTCATATCATCCTGTTTAAACAAAACAATAAAATTACTATTATCCCTAATGAGCTGCTTAGGTACGCGAGAATATGTCTGAGCGAGATAGAAACAATCCACACTACGATGCCGGCCCATACTAAAATATGATCTTATAACATCCTGCTTCTCACATATTATATCATCAAATATAAAAACAGAATCCGGCTTTGCCTCGGAGGGCTCAACTATTTGTGCATTATTACTGAATGTATAAAATCCCAATCCATCAATCGGTGCTAAAACATTATATAAGTACTCATACTTTGGTTGATTTAGCGATTTTGAATAAAGGTATACATTTGCAAAACACATTCCGAGGGGGTGGGTAAGCAGAGATAGCATTACATTTGTCTTGCCACAGTTTGAAGGTCCAATTATGATACCGCGAACAGTTGATGGTAATAGTGGTCCATGTCGCTTCTTAGCCCCATCCAATCCGCACCCAACCTTTGCATCTAAATTATCTATGGGAAAACTTTGTTTCTGTTTTACTATACGCATCGTACCACAGCTGAAGACTATATAAGCTGCAATATGTTTTACAATCACTATTTAAATGTTATCCACCGAGCGACGCACAAGTAAAAGGCGTTTAGTAAAGATAGGTGGAGGGGTAGTTAATTCCCTAATAAATAAACTTCCATTTGAATTACATCTACCATCATTTCAATATTGTGGTCCAGGCACTAAACTACATAAAAGATTAGCACGAGGTGATCCTGGCATAAACAAATTAGATATTGCATGCAAGCATCACGATATTGCATATGATCAAAACCCGACTAATCTAGCAGCTCGGCACAAGGCAGATTATCAACTTGAACAGACTGCATGGGAGAGAGTTAGATCTAAAGACGCAAGCATTGGAGAAAAGGCGGCTGCTTGGCTAGTTACAACAATAATGAAGGGAAAGCAGCGTTTTGGTATGGGTTGCACATCTAAGAAATCCCATGCTCGAAAGAGAAAAAACATAAAAAACAAGAAAAATAATAAAAAGAACAATAGAAAAATAGCTTTTGGCTCCGGAATAGTTCATAAGGTGCGCAAAACGCTGCGGAAAGCGGGTGGTCGACAAATTGCCGTAAAAGACACAAAGAAAGCAGCAAAAATTGCATTGCAGGCAGCACGGCAACACTTGAGGGCAGCCGGCGGAAAACGTAATATTCGCACACCTCGCATAATACCAATACCCAAAGTTGGTGGAATTCTTCCTTTAATACCTATTTTTGCCGGATTGTCTGCGTTGGGCAGTATAGCTGGATCTGCTGCAGGCATAGCCAAAGCCGTAAATGATGCAAAGGTGGGCAGAGAGGAATTAGCAGAGGCAAATCGCCATAATAGAAAAATGGAGGGAATTGCTGTAGGAAAAACAGGCAAAGGGCTATATTTGAAATCATATCGCAAAGGATTGGGTCTTTATCTTAAACCACAGAATTCAAAAAACTATTAAACACCCTACCACGGAGAGCTCTTACGGACATCGATCTTACATATTATGCTAAGAAGATGGCAATACCTTATTTTCGGGGTGTTTTTATGCGTGATGGTCTACCTAGCTCTGGGCCACGCCGCAATGAATCTGCCATAATAAATTTGGATAGTATAGAGGGTCCTGGAACCCATTGGGTGGCATATAAAAAACGGGGTGCTTTAGTCACATACTTTGACAGTTTTGGAGATTTGCCGCCTCCTACAGAATTGATCGGATACATGCGCAAGAGTTTAAAATCTGCTGATAAAATCTATTATAATTATAAGAGACAGCAAAATTTCGATACAGTGTGGTGCGGTCACTTGTGTCTAAAGTATCTCTCCCTAAAGTGAAATAAAACTCTGTGGTGACGGGTGCAATGGATCGAGACAGCATTAAACGAATGGGTCACTCGCTACTCGCATACTCTAGAGTACGTAGTTTGCTCAAGATGACCAAACAACAACTTTCAGACATGCCTAAAGAGGTAATGATCGGCTGTGCAGCACATGAAATTGCATTAGTGTGGGATAAGTTACCCAAACATCTCCAGACTGATATTGATATATTAAAATATCAATACTGCCAAGAACATTACTCCACATCCGATTGTGATGATTGTGATGTCAATGATGGCCCCCCACCACGAAAAATGTTTTGTTGCATCTGTAAAGTGAGCGATATAAATGTGGTATCAAGTAATAATGAGGTCCCACCGTCGCGCAAGAGAAGATTCTCCCATATTTGCTGCACACAATAAGTTCGCGTAGCAGTCAACAAGTGTGTTAGTCATGTCTGTCACATTCACTCTATCAGGTCGCTCAAGTGTGCTTAGTACAGAGTTTTACCCACCCATCCAGCTAGATACATGTGGTCGATATGGATTAGGATTAACTGGATTCTACTCATACAATTCAATATTCAACGTCGATGAAACAAATAATTGTTTTCGATATAAAATTAACTCCACCTATGGTTTCCACACCGTTTATATACCTGTGGGTGCCTACGAAATTGATGAAATCTATCTCGCATTGCTAAATGTTATGGGTATAGGTGAAAAGGACTCAACAAAAGTGTTCTCCTTAAAGGCAAACAACAACACATTAAAATGTGAGATTTGGTCAAAGTATGAAATAGACTTTACACAGAAAAACTCAATAGGTGCCCTATTGGGGTTTGAGGCGATACATTTACAACCAAACACGGTCCACGAATCTACCCTGCCCGTTGATATTATGAAAGTAAGGATGATACGTATAGATTGCAATATTATCTATGGAGCTTATTTGAATACCGAAGAATCGCACACCATATTCGAGTTTGATATAGATGTTGAACCAGGATATAAACTTTCCAGGGAGCCTGGTAATATAATATATTTGCCTGTTGGGCCAGAAAAACGGCAGTTTATCGATAACATCACTCTACGGATATTGGACGACAGCGGTCATTTAATTAACTTTCGTGGCGAAAAAATTATTGTGAAGCTAGAATTGAAGAAATTGACGTAATATCGACATCAGACTAAAATGGGTTTCTGTTATAATCACACTAGACTGCCCACATTATGCATTAGTCGTAATAAAAACAAGACCCGTTGCGATAATCGAGTCATTCCACGTAAGGGTGTTAAACAGTTAAGACGACATAGACTGTCAACTAAGGATCGTACATTTCTCCGATCTATTGGATTAAAGCTCCGAAATTGATAGCAATAAAATGGTGTCCACTGCAACCAGCGAGAAACTTCAACTTTTTGGCGAACCTCTTCTGGATAATTCGTTGATTAGTCTACACGAGCATACATACAAGCCATATGGTTCCCCGCAGTTTAAAAATTCAGACGAGGTCCACATCTGCATAAATTTTCAAGATTTGATTCTGGATATTGCCGACAGCTACATATTCATAGAGGGAAAATTTACACCTAGTGATGCCACTAAAAAATGCTACTTATCCAATAATGCATTGGCATTTCTATTCGAAGAAATGCGTCTTGAAATGGGAGGAGAAAAGATTGCAGAAATTCGTAAGCCTGGTGTTACTACTACAATGAAGTCCATGGTGTCATTTTCTGAATCACATGCAAAAACTCTGCTAACGTCAGGTTGGGGGCTAACAGAACAAAAACAGGATATTTTAGACCATGGTAGCAACATATTCAGTGGGAGGTTATCTCTAAAATTTCTATTTGGATTTGCAGAGGATAATTTCAAAGGACTAATGAACGCTAAACAGGAGCTTATTTTAATAATAGCCCGCTCATTTAAAGATTCATACATTGGTGACGTTGATGCCACACTGGAAATTAACAAAATCGAGTGGAAAATAAGGCACATCGTACCTGACGATCGACAAAAGCTAAAACTTTACGACAGGATTAGGAAAAGCCATAATACAAAAATTAAGATAGCCTATCGTATGTGGGATTTATATGAATTGCCTAGCCTACGTAATACAGCCTCTGACATATGGGCAATTAAAACAACATCCAGTATGGAGAGGCCTCGCTACATAATTATTGGCTTTCAAAATAATACACACTCAGATAATCGAACAAAAGATGCCACCAAATTTGTACATGCTGATATTAATAATATTCGACTATTTCTAAATAGTGAAGTTTATCCATACGAGCGCTGGAATTTGGATTTCGACAAGAAGCTAGATACACCAGCATATTTTGCATATGAAAATTTTCAGCGTAGCTATTATGGTAAAGACATGGCTGAACCAATGATGGATCTTGGACAGTTTATAAAAAACCCCCTGTTTGTTTTGGATTGCTCCCGCCAACCAGAAGCCCTAAAATGTTCGACGGTTGATGTAAAGATCGAATTCGAAACTCGAAAAACAAAATTTCCCGAACAAATGAGGGTCTATGCCCTAATTATCCACGACGCAATGTTAAGTTACAACGCTCTAGGTGGTCCAGTTCAGACAGGCACCAGTTCAGACAGACATTTATTAGCTCCATGTAAAACGTTTATTATATTACCATAAATGATTGAAATTAGTGTTGTATCATTTTTATAGTAATTATTATGTTTTATTTTACTTAATGAAATATTGTAGATTTATAAATGTATTTAATTAGTATTTTATAATTATTTGCTAATGTATCTGCAACTATGTAATGACTATATGATATATATTATGTATTGTAATCAAAAAAATATGTAATAAAGAGATGAAACCCAAGAATTAATATATACTACATATACCCGTCAACTTGAAACAAAATTTGCATATATTTTACTTAAAAGCATTTCTGTTCAGAATTGTGCTAATGGATATAGATACATTTGAATTTGACACAGTTAAAAACACCTCTTTTGGGGTGCTCTGATGATATAAAATTCAATATGGTAGGCAATGTTTTAAATAAAAACTTTTTTAAAGGATAGATATAATATAAAAAACACCACATTCACACACAAAAATATTACAAAATCCCATTATATGTGATTATTATCTGGAAGGTTATGCACATACTTTTAAGCAACTAACCACCAGTCTACATTCGGATAAATATACATTTGGATAAAAAATATACATTATATTTTTAGAAAAAATAGTTTCATATAAAAATAAGTTTGTAATAAAGCATATACAAGCAACCATCAATCTACATTCGGATAAATATATATTTGGATAAAAAATATACAGTATATACTTAAATAAAAAATAGTTTTCATATAAAAATAAAAGACCTAGACCTTGGCAATGAGAACCTTGACCTTGTCTTTTTTGGCTATGGTACAATGCCCCACCATTCGTGGCACCCTTGAGAACAAATCTGACCTTGACTGTGAGAACATAAGTTTTTTGGTTATAGTGCAATGCCTGACCTTGACCACTGATGTCCTTGACAACAAATAATACAGCTTTGCAGTTTAAGCTCTGATATTGACCCTGACTAGTACAATACCTAACCTTGTCAGATCTGGCCATGACCGTATATAATGTTTGGCCTTGTCTCCACTAGAGCTTTGCTCTACTAGTACAGACAGTCTCGATAAAAGAGGAGGCCGCATAGAATAGTTAGTTTACTTCCCTCCATATAAAGTGTAACAATGGCAGGTCAACGTGGTGCAGATTTTCAGTTTTTGCGTCGGCTAGCTAATCGTGACGCTGCTGCTGAACCACTAGACTCTGATGATGATGAGTCGGATAAAGGCTTCGGCGAAGAAGTTGCAGATGAACCAGGAGAAACAGCGTTTACTGAAAAGTACCTGTCAACCGAAGATCTTGACAAATCTGAACAGCTCTGGTGCAATACCACATCGTTTGCGGTAGTCTACAGAGTCTCGGAGGATGGTACCCAGAATGAGAAGATTCAACTATGTGAAAGATGTTTCGTTTCTTATAAACTTGCTGTGAGGTTTGCAGTTGGTGTTGCAAGTCATAAACACATAGACATCCACACGACAACGACACTACAACAGGCCTTAGCAAACGAGTGCTGTGCGAGTTGTAAGAGTGGGCTGGTGATCTTAAAACCCATCCAGGTTTGCTGTGTTTGCAACACATCTGAGAAAAAAAATAGGAAGGTTGATTAAAAACAATATAGATAGTTTAGTTTTAGTAGTTTAGTACAGACAATCTAATAAAATAGTGCAGTTTACTTTTAAGATATGTATTGTACATATAGTGAAACATTGACTTGACTTTGGGAATAATATTGCTTTGTTTGTGCAATAGACCCTATCAATAAAATACCAGTGGTTGTGGTAGCATTGTGTATATATACTCACAACTCCTCAGAGCATCTCCACTGTATCACGCCATGGCAGATGTACAAGACAGCTGTATAAGTTCTAGTAGTGATTGTGGGTCTGAGATGCAGCCGATAGTATCTCCAGGTGCTCCTGTTGCAGAAGACGTCACATCTTCCACCGACTTTAGGCATGAAACACCACCCTGGTCATTAGATGGCCACATGGTAGAGGTATTATATAATGGGATTGGTCCTGCAGATCGAAGCGAGTGGCGAATGCTTTACTGGGACAGTGAAAACTCCTCGAACGAAGAAGATCACCCAGACCAGAGCGATCGATGGCAGCGTTCACCCATGTTTACGTCCGATGATGATTTGAGTGCAACCTGGAGGACTCCATCGCCACATAACATGGGGAGGTCAGGATCTAATTCACCATCTGGTTGGTCGATTGAGACTGTGCCAAACGAAGAGCCAGACCAGCTTGTGGAACAAGAGGATCCAACGGCAGAGCTGGAATATGAGTGAATGTTTTTAAATGTAATTGTATATATTAACCATTACTTTTGTACACTTATTTCTGCATGTCAGATTTTATATTATATCGTATTGAAACCATTTAAAATTATCTTTTATTTAAAACACCTCATATTTAATCTCATATTCTCAAAGCATCCAACAAAAAAAAAATAAAAATTTTTTTAACTTGACTACATTTGTGGCATAAAGCAGTACCTATTGCAAAACGAATATATCAAGTATGATTTAAAATGAATATTACATTTTATAATTTTTGGATGCATTTTAAGCTTCAAATTATTAAAAATAACCTACCTTGTACAACTAAAAATTAAAGTGGGTGCAATTTAAATCCAGTCAGTTTCCTACAGCAGGTTTCCAGCGAGCCTGGGGGGTGAATTTCCCATGTTACATAAAAAATCTTAATCAAAAAAGGGTATGATGCAAGTTGAATAATGAATTGCAAAACAACGAGGCCATATTGTAATTAAAAAGATTCGTCTATGAAACTACAAGATATATGTACTTACTTGGCCATATAATAGGTAATTAATCCTGTTTAATAACAAAAATTATCAATTAAACTATTCGGAGAGACATATCCTTATCAATTTAAGTAGCCATTTTGGGTAGTGACGTGACCATGATCTATTAGATTATTAAGTGTATTCAATTGCCTGATACCATAGATACATAGTGCAATATACTTACATATTGGAATAGATTGTGTTTTAATTGTAAATATTAAGTGTAATGTAACAACATCGGTATGTCCCTGACTTGACTTGATTTGACTTGACCTTGGGAAACATGTATGGTGGAACGGGTATTTGGAGCTGGTATGCAATTGGAACAATTGCAATAGATTAATGTAATAAGAATTACATTAGATTAGTTGTAAACATGTGTAATTTTTATTGCTACAACATAACAAATTTAGTTTTTACATATATTTTCATATTTTATTGTAAAGAAACACCTTTTGTGTTTTGTATATATTGCCATATTTAGCCTGTAACACTTGACTGTTATGTTTTAGGTATATATCTTTTTATGCCATAAAACAGAGATAGAGATATATCTATAGAAATTTATATCAGAATACTCACCTCACAACAAAACTTATACCTGTACAAAATAGCTGGTCCAATAAATCACACTCATTATTAACTTATACCTGTACAAAATAGCTGGTCCAATAAATCACACTCATTATTTTATGTTTTAAGAAATATCTTTTTTATTGCTATATTAGCCAGCTGACAACTGAAACAGAAGATAAATAAAAGACATATTGGTAGGATTACATGTGTTTTATTGATGATGTGCAGTAGGTATATCTAAAACAAAATGTATATTTTTTACAAGCTTAATTAAACAAACTGGTATTTGGTATTTACCATTTACAAAATGTCATTATGAAAAATTTGCAATCTCTAAACCTACAGCATATTAAACCATCAGCTTTAAGTAAATTAATACATAGCCTAAGTAAATGTAAATACAAATAAATGTTAAAACTAATAACTTTTTGGATTTGTTCCCTTATTTCTAAAATTAATACTTAACTAACAAAATGCATGTAAATAAATCTTGAAGCTACAAATTACAATTGAAAAATTACTAAATCTATGATAAATTAAAATATATATACCTATATACAAATTAAGAAATATCTATATACCTATAAAAATAAAAGTAGCAAAAAATCAAATTAAAAAATATCAGGATACATATATATAAAAATAAAATAGCAAAAAAAATCTTTCCACCCCCACAAGTGCTCTCATACTTTTTTGATTTGTTTCTCTATTTGTTGAACTATTTTCCGCGACTTGTCAAGAGCGATGCCGCGTAATTCAATTTCGGCCAATACCGCACGCTGTTCGACGATCGTCAATCGCGCATTAGCTATCGCCGCGTCGGCTCCCCGAATTTTCTCTGCCGCACAGCGTATGCTTGTATTGGCTTGGTCACGTAAAGCGGCATCGTTTTTACAAGCCGCGGAATTTTCAGCATGTTCGCTCTTATAGAATCCATACACGTTAATAAAATTTTTAATTAAATGCACATGATCCTTATGAGCGTAAATCTCCGATTCTGAATCAGAATCCACTGTCACGATAGCGGATTCCTGATTCAGAATCGGACTACTCCGGTCTATTGGCGATGTATTTGCCGAAGTTACGATTGATGACACCGCCACCTTTGAAGCCAGCCATTTTGCACACCCGCCATCTATTCTTGGGGTTGCAAGATTTTGCACTTCAAGACAGGTGGGAGTGGGCAAAACAGTTGGCTTCGTTAGCAGCCCCCTTAAAATGCCCCCATCGCCCATAATTTGCACTTTTTTAGATGTTTTTATGGGACGACGGGCCCTATTTTTAAATTTCCCCGATTTTATAACACGATGTTTTATGGGGCGGCGTGCCTTATATTTTGGCCTCACTGATCGCGATTTCACACTGAGTAACGGAGTAGTAGAAATCACTTGCTGTTGGTTTGTAATGTCGGTGAGACACTGCGGTTGACACTCTATTTTATTAGATATACCGACGTCGACCGCGGGTATATCTGATATTTGGGTGCCATGCACCAAGTCAGCGGCGTCGGGGCGAACTTTATCGAAGTCCTGACTCATCACATGTAACACAGGGATGTCCTCTGTAGCAGCTGCAGTTGTACATGGAGAATTGCAATATCCATGGTATGCGAGCTGTATGCCCATTATGTCATCGATATCGGCCACATCTGCATCGGTCACACATGCACTCGGAACACTATAATCCACATTCCGGGGTGGTGAGACGTTTTCATAATACCCAACAAATTGCGGCAATTCGGGGAGCTGTTTGTCGTTGATATCAATGGAGTCTTCAGACATGTCCGACGACGCCTTATAATTGGTGAGAAAATCAATTAAAGCTTGCCTAGGATGGTTATGACAATCGTCGTTGTTCTCACCGTCTCTTACCATCTTTACGCTGTATAAACAATAACTGAGAAACAACACAAAACTGAGAAACAACACAAAACTGAAAAATGCCACACAAAAAAACGGCGGAGCACGAGAGCACTTTAAACTAACCCCGGAGGTTGTGGAGACGAACAGAATTGGCGTCGCTTGGCTTGAGCTAACTTAGCTACCCTGTTTTTTCACCCTCTGCTCTTATTGGTCGTAACTTGGCGTTGGTACCCCTTTCACCCCCTTAACAGCAGCCCTATATCATTCTGACCTCGTCTCACATGTTGAAGGTCGCTAGCGTACCTAACTTATTGCTGATCTTGAAGTGAAGGTCGCTGAATTTTTATAGAAATACAATTGCATGTGTAATATATGAAGTGATGACATATTTGACTTTGTCCTTGCATCCTATAGCCTGCCGGCCTCGTTTCACATGTTGAAGGTCGCCGGCTTGTTGATCTTGAATTGAAGGCTGATTATAGAAGTACGATTATATGGGGAATGTTGAGATGATAACATATTAAATCATGTTATATTTATTTGAATCCTTCATTTACAAAATTAATACATTAGTATATGCAGATAAGTACTATACTCTAGTAGGTACTTTATATTACAATCATACAATGTCTGGGCCACCTTAAACTTCAACTAATATAGGTATATGGTTTTAGAGCATCGTCTTATAAAAATTATTACATTAGTATGGGACATATATCTGTACTCTCTAGTACTTTAGATTACAATCATACAATGTGTGTGATCAACCCTAAACTTCAACTAATATATATATGATTTTAGAGCGTCGTCTTATATAAAATAAAATCTTTTCAGTTATTAGTAATAAGTACGCCATTTACCTATTTCATTGCATAATTTACATTGAATTTCCCCAAAATGATGAGATTTGCTAATTAAAAGTTTACTACCTTTGCGTTATAAAACGCTATGGTTTTAGTTTATATTTTATTGTATTATAGTAAGGTAGTATGGCAGTGGATATTATTTTAAAAATTAACAATATTATGTAATTGAAGACATGGGAGTTGCGTCATCTTCCACTGAAACGGCTAGCTGTCGCCCTCTCTCTGTCTCTCTGCATCTATGCACGGGATACCAACAAAACAGATTGGCAACTTGTTGTTCAGAGATTCAACCTAGGGGGCGCCTTAATAATTCTCATTACAGCGCTATATTTCATAGAAGATTTTACACATATGATTTATTTGAATCCATCATTTACAACATTATTACATTAGTATGGGATACAGTATATATACAGATACAGTACTTTACTCTAGCGCATTACATTCCAAGTTCTTACATAAAATAAAATATTTTCAATTATTACTATGTACAAAAATGAATTTCCCAGAACTACGAGATTTGCTAATTCAAAGTTTACAGCCTTTGCGTTACATTTCATAGAAGATTTTGTGACTCAAGTTCGGCTATTGCTAAAATTAATGCATCCAAATTTTCATTTCGCTCATGTCGCTCAGTCACAACATCACCCACCGCCTGTACGCTATCTATCGCCGACATAAGCCATTCCACATTTTGCTCAGGTTCTGTTTGAAAAAATACAATATCAGAGTGTCCCCAAGGTAGAGTCTTTGTTGTATTGGGGATGACAAAACGTTTATCGTCGTAGCATGACAATGCAACCTTATTTTTCATCTCCGTATACATAGTATGTAGGTAACTTCGAAAAGTATTCATTTTTCGAACTATTGAACCCCCCTGTTCTACGATCTGCTTGTAGTCATCTTTTGACAGCTCTTTTGTAATAACGGATTTCTTTACACCTTTCGCCTTTTTCAGTTCATTTGCCACAGATTGTATATAGTAAGCCTTGGCCCCTGTACCATAGAAACTAATTATCGGGTCGGCTGGAAATTCATCCTTCATGTTACCTAAAATTGATACACCCTTGGGAACATTAAAGCTATTTCCCTCTTTGTAATTCGATGTGTCGAAGTGTTCGGAGTTTTCAATTATAAAGTCATAAAAATTATCACAAAACACCTTTAAGACCAAAGAATCTGTGTCACTGTACAGCAGAGAGGCCCTCTGACCAAATTTACGTTTTATTACGTCATAGAAAAAATTGTACAACACCGTTTTGGATAATTCCAAAACAGTAAACCCTACGTATATGGGCTTGTTGTAAACAGCCTTCAGTTTTCCCATTTCAATCGCTACAAAATCTTCGGAGAAAACTGAACATTTTTTAAAATTAGGTCTAGCTATTAATGCATTCGCACCCACAGCTCTTCTAATACTTTCCCAGTGTGTTGCCAATTTGATCACTTTCCTATTATCGACATTTTCCATTGTCTTGCCGAAAACAGCATTATTCATTAATTTAAATAGGTCTTTTTCAAACTTACTCGCGGCATTATTTCGCATCTTGGTATTCAGATCGATATATGTTTTTAACCAAGGCGATTGATTAAATTTAAGAGCCCTATGTATTTTTGTCACAATTAGGCCATTCTCTATAGCCTGTTTAAGATTTCTATAATGAACAACATAGCGCTTCTTGTCATTTAAATTAGGTATCAATTTTGGAAATTTTGATTTTCCCCCTGGTGGAACAATACTTTCTACTAAAAAGGGTAGATCTGAGTGTAGGTCATGCGTTTCCGGGGGGTAAGATATATCCGCTTCTAGTACGAACCCCTGGGCACTTTCATTTGGAATACTAGTGATGTCTAAATCGGCTATTTCTCTTTCAGACAGCCATGAAAACCCCCCCGTTGGCAATGGTTGTGACATACTATGTCCATATAAGTTTGTGGCATCAAGATAAGAAATAAACGATGATTGTTCTTCTGGATTATAATTAGGAACGAATTTATTATTAGCGATATGTTTCCTTTCCGAACATTGACTAATACCTCCTCTTATCCCCTTTTTAAAAAAATGGATCATATCTATGTCTGTCAACAACTCTAATTTGACTTTAGTTAATTTTAACATGGCGTCCCAAGATAGCCCCGGCGCCGTATAATACTGCACAGGATCCAAGCCATATTTATCTAAACTAAATTTGCGAAAGTTCTCAAATACGTCACACAAAATAAGGACGTCCGATTTTAAATAGAGGTCGGAATATTCGCCCAAACTTTGACACTTAAATAAGTTCCACACATTCTTAGCCCTTTCATAGTCTTCCTCTGATAGTTCTTCCTCATTAAGCTTATCATAGAATTGCTCTTTGGATGGTATATTTTTGGTATTTAGCTTCTCTAGACTATCCACGAAACTGTATGGAAAGACACCCTTACGCCGCATTAAACTGAATTTTTCGTTGTCAGGAAAAAAATTTCTCATCGTAGTCATTTGATTATCTGCTAAATCATTGCATAAATTTTGTAGGGATGCTGACATGAATTTAAAGCTATCGATGAATCTTAGTTGAACAAATTTTTTTTTGGATTCGCCATTCTTATTGACATAATCATGCATATATAGATGTTTTGTGAATGATATGTATTTTTCGCTGTTTTGGGGTATTACATCTATTCTATCTTTATGGCGACATAGCTCTTTCAAGAAGAGGTGGCTGTCGTAGGAAGTCATGTTGTGTAAAATAATTGGTATAAAACCCGGTACTTTGTAATTTAAATTACATATTGAATGTGCGGCACCGAATCTTATTTTCCCCGTTAAGTGGCAATGATCTCTCACTTTCACATCGCCTTCTACGAATGGTTTTTCGCATATGCCGCATGTCGTTGCACTCTGAAAGTCTTTTCTTTCTTGTGCAGTAAGGGTTGCCATTGGAACTATGTCTTTCATATATTTATTGTATATTTCTCTTATGTCAGCCTCTATACGTGAGACGAACACTTTAGCCGCGTCGTGCCCTCTATATAACTCAAATTTTGAAATAGAATTATCGAAAGAACATTTTATAAAATATGCGAAAGAGTGGGGCTCATGTTTAAACGTTTTATTCGTGTAAGAATACCGAGGGTTTGGTTCGCAAGTATTAACCGGTTTCAAAATAGATTCAAAATCTGCATACACCACGAATGGCACCTGCATCTGTTTTTCGAAGTTCTCAAATTTTAATATATTTTCGGGCGCTTCTTTGCCATATTTATCGATCCTAAATTGTGTTGAGGGTGTTGTTGTATAAACATGATTACAATCATTTCTCTGGTGCAACATAAGCTGACGTTCATTACTAAAATATCGGAGGCAGCCATCACAAAAGTATTTTCTATGCTCATGGGATGATATTTGGCTTGAGACTAGCCTAGACAAATCTGTTATCCAACAATAGTGTGTGTTGGCGCAATCGATATTACAATGGTGATCAAAATCGCACTCCCCGGAAATTAAGAGCAAATTTACGTGTACCCGCAATTTTTTCCCAGAATAACGCAAAGGCCCTACAACTTCATATTTTAGCTTATTTTTTACAAATTTCTTTTCTAACCCATATACATTCACCGAAATATTGTTCATTTCTTCGAATTTTGATATGTCTCGTAATTTTACTGGAAAATTCATACCTGTCAAATTCAAGACTCTTGAATAATGTGGATATGATGACATCGCAGATGGGTGGCGGTTGATTGCGGGATACAATGCTGAGGTAATGGCCCATGCAAAACAATGGTTATCCTGATTCTCAACATTTATTATGGCCCTCTTGTCTGCAATGAACTTGGGCAATTTAATGTATGATGAGCCACCTAGAGGACTGTATTTGCAGATGTTAACCTCCACAAATTCTATACGTTCGAGAGCCCATCCTAAAAAGAATGAATTTAATAGTAAATATTTTCGATCGTAATAAAGTTTACAAACCTGAGTCGCGTTCCTGAAATTCCGTAGTTTGCGTAAGCATCATGTCCACAAATGCATCAAAGGCATCACTCAAATTAGTCGCCTGATCCACGATTTGATTGGAAGTATTAAATGATTTAATATCGGATACTTCTTTTGTTTGCAATATGTACCTAGCAAACGTCTCCATATTTACCTTCATCGTTTTATGAATTTGAAGTGCTTCTTCGAGTAGATGCAAAATTTTATTCTTAATTTCATTAAAGAAATTAATATAATCTATGTGGCTGGTTTCACTATGTACTCGATAGCTAGCAATCCTTCGTTTAAAAGCATTTCGGACCATTTCAACACCATCAGTGAGAGGAACACACGAATTTGATCTATGTTGCAATGATCTTCTGTGACCTATCATTTGAGTCGCTGTTAGAGTAACATTGCAGCAGTCACATGTTTGCATATTCGTAGATGTTGAAGGTCTATTATGACAGTTACAAACTGGGGCATTTGCAGACGTTGATGGCCTATTATTACATGCACAATTTTGAACATTTGTTTGAACATTTGTAGATGTTTGCTGATTTAAATCCAATTTGGGCTGCTTTGTTGGAGGTCCACCTCGCTCTAGGTTCTTGCATGATTGCCTCTGATGGCGTCGCAAATTATCACCACGTGTAAAAGTTGCACCACAAGCACTGCACTTATACATATTTAACTCTTTATTGTATGAGGCCTAACTAACATTGGTTTTCTGTGGCTACTCTGACCTCTTTTATAATCGTGCGGCTGCTACGTCAAGTCACCCTCCCCCCCAACTCATACAGATTTACGCATCGGTCGCATGGCCAAGGGCGATATCCACGCGTCACATCAGACCCTCCCCCCAACTCATACAGATTTACACATCGGCCGCATGGTCAAGGGCGATATCCACAAAGCTTGTTCAAGGTCACGCAAAGAGAGTCGAGAACGACATCATTCAAGGTCACCCTCGTTCAAGGTCATGGTTACTCACCGACCTTTTTCGAGGTCAAGGCCAAGGTCATGGTCAAGGCCAAGGTCATCTCAAGGCCACCAGAAACGCCAGCGCTCAAGGTCACACGAGTCAAGGTCAAGGTCACCCACCGCCGAATCGGCCGCGTTCAAGGTCACACGGTTCAAGGTCACCTCCTCCCCCAAGGTCAGAGGAGGGGCTGAACCGTCTATACTTCTCTACTACCACGCGCCCCAGCCAACCAGGTTACAGCATTCAGAGTATGCCTCCTATCCAATCAGCTTAGTATTAAAACGGCGCGAAATTCAAATTATTAGTGTACAGGGTGAATAAAAAATAAATCTATATAGGATGAACCAAACAGGAAAGTAACCCAACGGGTAACGAAAAATCATGCGCAGTAGATTCCAATATTTACACAGAAAAAACATGGTAATCAGTAAATTAAAAAAATAGCGGGAAATTCAAAAGGAGGGACGTAGTCAGATGTATTGTAGCAAAGGTAACTATAGAGAGAGAAAGAGACAGACAGACCCTGATAGTCTCTTCGGTCTGACATCACAGACAGGAACATTGACATTCTTTCGGCTGTTACTTAATAAAAACATATATATTATTATATATTTACGTACATAAAATAAATTAATTAATAGAGGTATCAAATATTTTTACTTATAGAAAATATGGTCGTTATAGAAAAATAGATAATCATGGTTTCGCGTGATTTGCGACGTAGAATAATGATAAGATATTAAAAAATAACTTACAGAACTTGATAAAATACCGAGGTTTTATGCATACGTAGATTACAGACAGGAAGTCACCAAGGTCGAGACATTTTGCTTTAACAGAAATCCAAACACGTGGAACGTACACAGTGTCTCAAAAATTAATGGTATAGGGTGAGGCAAATGAGAAAGTGGCCTAAAAATCATGCGAAGTAGGTAATCCTTTTGTTTACAGAAAATTATGTACGATGTAATTTGAGGAAAAATCATGTGCGTATGACTATCACTACTACCACTACTGGATAATAAAATACTAAGAGCTAAGTAGTTTTGAATAATAATAATAATAATAATAATAATAATAATAATAATAATAATAATAATAATTCCGCGGAGCATCGTCGAGTTGATGCTTGACAACGAGAACTGGTGGAATAGAGTGGCTGCCTACGTGCAGAGGCTGCTACGAACAAAGAGGGATGACGGCTGCTTGACAGACTAAAGAGAAAAGAAAGGACAGAGAGGCAATGCAAGCAAGAACGGTAGAGCTATCAAGAGCAAGAAACAAGACTCAGGCTGAAGTAATGCGAAAGCGGTCCTGATGTTCTGCGTGGGAAAGGGAGGTGGTTTTTTAGTTAGGTCGCTGGTTTCCCGGCGGGCACATCTGTAAGTGAGCCCGCTGCGATTCTGGTAATCCCACACTATTCGGCAGTGCGGACCCTGCTGGATGCCTTTATGAAGATTTTTCCACCGCCCTCTTAAAAAAAAAAATAATAATAATAATAATAATAATAATAATAATAATAATGGAAATTTATAAGCAGCAGCTAGAGCACATGAAGGAGACCCTTGCCGTCATGCAGAGGGCAGTAGGCAGGCAGACGAACGTTAGCCTGGAAATCAAGGATGGCCTGAACAAGATAGAGGCATCGTTGGATTCGGTGCGAGAGGTGTGCATGGTCTCAGCGGAGATCAGCGGCATGCTCTTTGTTCACGCGAGAGGTAAGCCCGTAAGATGCGCGCCCGCGCAGACACCACCGCCAGCTTCAGTGCGGGCGACTGCCCCGGTGCAGGCAAAAAAGTTAGGCCCTGAGCCAAACAAAAAGAGAGAAAGAGAGGACCTGACAAGTATTGAGAATGGCAGCCCGAACTCGATGCCCCTAAAGAAGAAGAAACAGGGGAACGAAGAAGGGGAGTGGATCATGGTCAGACGATCTCAAAAATCGAGAGGTGGCGATAGCGGTTCCAAAACTTATCCGCATAGGCCAGGAGAAAGGACCTCCTCCTCAGCAGGAACTACCAGGCGGCAGCCCAGCAAGAAGCAGCGGACGCCTAAAGCGCGAGGCAATGCTATCCTCATTAAACCTGTGGGCGGAAAAACCTACGCAGAAGTTCTGGGGAAGCTCCGACAGACCATCAGGCCGGAAGAAAAAGACGCCGACATCAAGGCAGTTCAGAGAACACAGGACGGCGGCGTCCTCCTGCGACTCGGTAACACCACGAAGGATGGCGCATCACTCCGCAGTGCGATCCAGGACGCGCTGGGACAGACGTGTGTGGTGCGAGACTTTACAACCAGAGTCACGCTGGAGATACGGGACCTAGATTGCCTCACAACCAAAGAGGAAGTCGAAGAGGCCCTTAAACGGGAAACGGGAGAGGCTGGAGAGCCTAAAGTATTTGTTACCCAGCCCAATAAGCGGGAACAAAAAATGGCTATCGTCGAGATGGACGAGAAAGGGGCAGCCGTCCTTCTTAAGAAGGAACGAATAAAAATCGGCTGGATTAATTGCAGGCTTAGGCTGAGAGTATCGGTCCCACGTTGCTACCGATGTCTGGGCTACGGTCACGTGAAGCGGAACTGTCAGGGACCCGATAGGAGCACGCTATGCTGGAAATGTGGCAAAAATGACCACAAAGCGGCGAAATGCACCAGCAGCCCCAGGTGCGTCCTCTGCGAAGAGAGGAAAAAGACGGCTAAAAAAACCGAGCACGTCCCGGGCTCAGGCGCATGTGAAGTATTTCGACATGCCCTCGAGCTGAAAAAAAGTAGAACGCCGCCCGATGATCCGCATCCTTCAGTGCAATCTGAAACGGTGCAGTGCTGCTCAAGACCTCCTGTCCCAACTCGTGGTGGAGCTGGAGGCAGACGCACTAATCATCAGCGAGCATTACCGAAATATAGACAGCCCAACGTGGTTCACCAGCACTACTAACACAGCAGCAATGT
This sequence comes from Pogonocherus hispidulus, assembly GCA_963924545.1. Lineage (NCBI taxonomy): Eukaryota > Metazoa > Arthropoda > Insecta > Coleoptera > Cerambycidae > Pogonocherus > Pogonocherus hispidulus. The sequence continues at coordinate 43,466,968 of OZ004694.1, forward strand.
GGGTAGCAAATACCCAGAAATTGCGAACAGAGGCACACGGCGCCGGGGAGGATTACGCGTGGGTGAGAGCAGGCAACATTACTTATGTAAGTGTCTACCTTTCGCCTAACACTACCGCTCTAAGTACCGAGAAAAGCTAGAGTCCATTGAAGACGCTCTGAGGACGGTCACAGGCGAATTGGTGGTCGCCGGAGACTTCAATCCCAGAGCACTGGAGTGGGGCATGCCACAGACAAACGCAAGAGGCCGGTTGCTGCTGGAAATGGTGGCCAGACTCGACCTGGAAGTACTAAACAGGGGCACAACACCGACCTACAGGCGACCGGGGTTCGGCAACTCCATCCCAGACGTCACACTGGCATCGACTGGAGTGGCATCTCGGGTGGAAGGGTGGCGGGTGATCGAAGACTATACTGGAAGCGATCACCAATACATAACCTTCGACATCAGAGGAAGCAGGGAAACTGCGAGAAATAACGCCGAAAGACCACACCGCTGGAATTTAGCAAGGTTGGACAGGACGAGACTGGTGGAGTTTCTACAAAACGCTTTGGATCCCTCCTCGGAGCTTCCCAGGGGACTAAGCGGAAGACAGAGGGCGGAAGCCCTCGTGGATTCCACCATGAGCTTAATCAAGAGCGCCTGTGATGCCTCTATGCCAGCGAAAAGATAGCAAGGCAGCAGAAAATCGGTGTACTGGTGGACGGGAGAGATAGCCTAACTGAGAAGAACATGTCTGAGACTGAGAAGAAGGGCACAACGGGAGCGTAACGTCGTAGAAGCTGAGGCCCGTACAAATGAATATAAAACGGCAAGTAAAAACCTCCGCAACGCAATCAAGAACAGCAAACGACAGTGCTGGAGGGAACTGTGCGAAGAGGTAGACAGGGACCCATGGGGACTAGGCAACAAGATCGTAACCAAAAAACTGAAGTCTCTAGGACCGGTCGGAGCTTTGCCAGCAGAAACGATGGACGGTATAGTCGACGAACTCTTCCCAAGACACCCTCTGAGGAATGAGGAAAATGGCGAAGAGGAGATCGACGAAGTTCCTGTCTTCAGCATGGAGGAGTTGATGACAGCCATCGCCGCCCTAAAAAGCGGAAAGGCCCCTGGACCGGACGGCATACCAGCAGAGATCCTTAAGATCGTAGCACACACGACACCGAATATAGTGTTGGAAATGATGAACGCTTGCATCGAAGAAGGGGTATTTAGTGCTCGCTGGAAGCAAGCAAGACTGGTACTTATCAGTAAAGGAAAAGGTGACCCGAATTCGTCGTCGTCGCTCAGACCCCTGAGCCTGCTGGATACGGGCGGCAAGACACTGGAACTGTGGCTGAGGCCCCGACAGCTGGATGCCATCCGAACGGCGGGAGATTTCTCCGACAGACAGTACGGCTTTAGACAGCGCCGCTCCACAATCGGCGCCATACGAGAAGTCGTGGAGACGGTGCGTGAGACACAGACGGCGAGCCACCCGGCCTGGCCGATAGTAGTTCTTGTCACCCTGGACGTGAAAAACGCCTTCAATTCGGCGAGATGGATAGATATCCTTGAAGCGCTGCGGGGTACATTCGGCATTCCTACTTATCTCCTTCGCATATTCAGGGACTACCTGAGAGACCGTACAATAAAATACGAAACGACCGAAGGAACGAAGACAAGAGAAATCACGGCTGGAGTGGCACAAGACTCAATACTGGGACCGGACCTCTGGAACGCGCTGTACGACGGCTTGCTCCGAGCGGACATGCCCCGAGACGCTTTCCTCGTCGGGTACGCGGACGACATTGCAGCGGTTATTGTTTCCCGAAACACCGAAATGGCGCAACTGAAACTCGACCAAGTAATGAGGCGAGTCAACAACTGGATGAGCCAACATGGACTGCAACTGGCCCTGGCAAAGACCGAGATCGTGTTGCTCACGAGGAAGAGAATTCCCAAGATCGTACCCATGGTAATCGGTACAGACGGGTCCAGACGAAGGTATCGGCGAAGTATCTGGGAGTGATCTTGGATACGAAGCTCACCTACTGGCCACACATACAGAGCTCGGCTGACCGAGCCGTGACGAAAACCGCTGCACTGAGCGGACTCATGGCGAACGTGGGCGGCCCGAGGCCAAGCCAGCGCAGACTGTTGATGGCGACCACGCATTCGATCTTGCTCTACGGGGCAGAGATCTGGGCCGACGCTATGAGAGTGAAGAAATACAGAAAGCGTATGAGCACCGTGCAGCGAAGGGGAGCACTACGGATCGCGTGCTCTTATCGTACAGTCTCCGAGGCCGCAATCCTGGTGATAGCGGGCGTGCCACCCATCGACCTGCTCGCTATCGAACGGAAGCGAATCTACGACGCCAGCGTGGAAATGGGGATAGAACGGACAGTAGAAGAAGAGAGAGCTCGAACCCTGACGGAATGGCAGGAAAGATGGACGAACGACCCACAAGGTAGGTGGACCTATCTACTCATCGGGAGGGTCGGACCCTGGATGAATAGAAAATTCGGAGAGGTGGATTTCTACTTGACCCAGTTCCTTAGCGGGCACGGTTACTTCCGACATTATTTGTGGAAAATGGGCAAGGTCAGGACACCGGAGTGCAAATACTGCGGACATGAAAGAGACGACGCAGAGCATACGTTTTTCGTATGCAGTCGATGGATCGACGAAAGAAGACTCCTGGAGACGCTGATCGGTCAAATCACTCCGCGGAGCATCGTCGAGTTGATGCTTGACAACGAGAACTGGTGGAACAGAGTGGCTGCCTACGTGCAGAGGCTGCTACGAACAAAGAGGGATGACGGCTGCTTGACAGACTGAAGAGAAAAGAAAGGACAGAGAGGCAACGCAAGCCAGAAGGGTAGAGCTATCAAGAGCAAGAAACAAGACTCAGGCTGAAGTAATGCGAAAGCGGTCCCGGTCTGATGTTCTGCGCGGGAAAGGGAGGTGGTTTTTTAGTGGGATGTTTTTAGTAAAAATAATGGAAATTTAAAATTGTATTTTATTAATCTTCTTCTACAAGATAATTCTACAGGTCAAAACATTTTAACAGTTTTATTTAATTTGGTGTTAGGTAATTCGGTTTCTCCACAGCATTTGATGCATTTATATTTCACTGGAACAGGCATATTCTACAGAATCTTCAGTGCTACAAAATTTTGGCTGAAATAGTTGATTTTAAACGAGTCTAACTAATTTATCAGGAACTGTAACCTCTCTGCGCGGAGAACGTCTCAAAAACGTGACGTTTTTGACGCGTAAAAAAGCCATAAAAGACGACATCAAAACGTGACGTAAACGTGACGTTTTTCACGCGTAAAAAAGTCATTAAAAAACGTCACAAAAAAGTGACGTAAACGTGACGTTTTTGACGCGTTAAAAAGTCATAAAAAACGACACAAAAACGTGACGTTTTTGTGTCGTTTTTTTAATGATCTTTTTACGCGTTAAAAACGTCACGTTTTACGTCACGTTTACGTCACGTTTTTGTGTCGTTTTTTATGACCTTTTTACGCGTCAAAAACGTCACGTTTACGTCACGTTCTTGTGACGTTTTTTAATGACCTTTTTACGCGTCATAAACGTCACGTTTTTGTGACGTTTTTTTAATGACCTTTTTACGTGTCAAAAACGTCACGTTTGCGTCACGTTTTTGTGTCGTCTTTTATGACCTTTTTACGTGTCAAAAACGCAACGTTTTTGCGACGTTTTATACCACGTTTTACATGGTGTTATATGGGAAATACAAAATATTTTTCGTGATCTTTATACGTGTCAAAAACGTCACGTTTTTGTGACGTTTTTTATGACTTTTTTACGCGTCAAAAACGTCACGTTTACGTCACGTTTTTGTGATGTTTTTTTAATGACTTTTTTACGCGTCAAAAACGTCACGTATACGTCACGTTTTTGTGACGTTTTTTAATGACTTTTTAGGCGTCAAAAACGTCACGTTTACGTCATGTTTTTGTGTCGTTTTTTATGTCTTTTTTACGTGTTAAAAACGTCACGTTTTTGCGACGTTCTCCGCGCAGAGAGGTTACAGTTCCTGATAAATTAATTAGACTCGTTTAAAATCAACTATTTCAGCCAAGATTTTGTAGCACTGAAGATTCTGTAGAATATGCCTGTTCCAGTGAAATATAAATACATCAAATGCTGTGGAGAAACCGAACTACCTAACACCAAATTGAATAAAGCTGTTAAAATGTTTTGACCTGTAGAATATATCTTGTAGAAGAAGATTAATAAAATACAATTTTAAATTTCATTATTATTATTATTATTATTATTATTATTATTATTATTATTATTATTATTATTATTATTATTATTATTATTATTATTATTCAAACTACTTAGCTCTTAGTATTTTATTATCCAATAGTGGTAGTAGTGATAGTCATACGCACATGATTTTTCCTCAAATTACATCGTATATAATTTTCTGTAAACAAACGGATTACCTACTTCGCATGATTTTTAGGCCACTTTCTTATTTTCCTCACCCTATACCATTAATTTTTGAGACACTGTGTACGTTCCACGTGTTTGGATTTCTGTTAAAGCAAAATGTCTCGACCTTGGTGACTTCCTGTCTGTAATCTACGTATGCATAAAACCTCGGTATTTTATCAAGTTATGTAAGTTATTTTTTAATATCTTATCAATATTATTCTACGTCGCAAATCACGCGAAACCATGATTATCTATTTTTCTATAACGACCATATTTTCTATAAGTAAAATATTTGATACCTCTATTAATTAATTTATTTTATGTATGTAAATATATAATATATATGTTTTTATTAAGTAACAGCCGAAAGAATGTCAATGTTCCTGTCTGTGATGTCAGACCGAAGAGACTATCTGGGTCTGTCTGTCTCTTTCTCTCTCTATAGTTACCTTTGCTACAACACATCTGACTACGTCCCTCCTTTTGAATTTCCCGATATTTTTTTAATTTACTGATCACCATGTTTTTTCTGTTTAAATATTGGAATCTACTGCGCATGATTTTTCGTTACCCGTTGGGTTACTTTCCTGTTTGGTTCATCCTATATAGCTTTATTTTTTATTCACTCTGTACACTAATAATTTGAATTTCGCGCCATTTTAATACTAAGCTGATTGGATAGGAGGCATACTCTGAATGCTGTAACCTGGTTGGCTGGGGCGCGTGATCCTAAAGCTGTCATCTGATTGAAAATTGCCTTGGATACAAAATGCTTGTAACAAGTACTTAAATAAAGTATTAATATAATCTTGTTATTCTTTTTATTTCTAGTTTACTTTTGAAATAAAATATCCTAAAGTTACGTATCACATATATTTATTGGTTGCAACATATATAAAAGAAGTAATTACAATATATAAATACAATATGTAGCGAAAATTTTAACAATTTACGCACAGTGGTATTTTGGCTAGTCACTCATATGCAACCATGACTCCACCTCTGTATTACCAGTTGCGGATGATACTTTAAAACATTGGTGTCACATGGTACTCTTGCAACAGAGAAGGGGTAACTCCATAAATTGACAGGAGAGACGAATATAACCTATCTCTGATTGGAGATAGGTTATATTTTTTTTTACTGAGTATAGGCTAAGGTAATAAACCCCAAATAATTTCATGTTTAATATTTTTTTTATTAACAAGTATCTCTCCTGATCAAGTTGCACAAAGCCATTAATTTGATTTGTATTTCTATTAATTAAAATTGCATAGATGTAAAATACATTTGTTTAAAGTTTAGGCAATTTTAATATTTATTTTTGTTAATATTTAACAATCTGTTAATATTCAATCATTTACAATATTTAATTTATAACCCAGCAGTTAGTAAATGTTTATATATTTCCGTTTCAACCAGCAAGGTCACTAATAGGTTTTTGTTCACATTGTAATTTTTTTCATAAGTAAAAGAAATAATTTCTCATAAATTCTTTTAGGAAGTAATTAACAGTTCCTGTATTTAATTAACTACATAGAATATTGGTTATTTACTATAATTAACCTATTATTATTTCATTTGCAAATTTTGGATAATTTTATTGCAAATTATACAGGGTGATTCCTGTTTGTCTTTTATTTCATTTAATTGGTTTCATTATCTAATTTAAATTTTAATACCACAGTTGTGTTTGTTATCACAGCAAGATTGTCTACTGAGATTCTACTTTGTTAAAGTAGAGTTTGTATTTATCCTATGATTTTGGTTTAACACATTTACTATATTTCATGAGAACATTTTGGCTTACTGGAAGAGAGGAATCTTCAGAAATTTTAACTCCACCACTAGGAACTGGAAAAGGACAAAGTTGCTGACATCCAACGTCTCAGAACATACCAACCAAACGCTAGCTAGCCCATCTATTTTGGATGCAGACTGCAGTAGGTGCATAACTGTTGCCCTTTGGAGAGTCCTAATCTACCATTGTTAAGGATATATTTTGGTGAGAGTTAATCTGATTTCTTCGAGGCCAGAGGAATATATTTGTTTTTGTGTAAACCAAATCAATATCTGCTACCAGCAAGTTTTTTGTAAAGTCATTGTTGCGTGGTAACAACCACAAATATAGTAGTTTAATCAATATTTAATACATGATCACTATTCTTTAAACATTCGTCACATTAATTGTACATATCCTGCATCATTCTTTTTTTAACTGTAATATACAATTATTTTAATCGACTTGTTTAATTTCATCAAACATTCATTATTTTATATTAACTCATATTATTTATTATTGTCTATTTAAAATTATCCTGGCGCTCCAACTGGATAACTTAAAATAACATTTTTTCTTCCTACGAACCGACACCTAACCGACAAGCTAAGCCGGAGCTAATGTCAGTAGTTCCTGGTGGATTAAAGCCAATTAATTTCCACTAGGTTCATTGCAAATAATAGTGCACAAAGCAGGGTAATTTAATTTTTAAATTAAAGTCACTTTGATAACTGCTTGGTAATTTTGACCAAATATGCAATAATTCAGTTGGAAGTTTGGATCATGTTGCCTTTTAGAATAATGGTTTCTTATGATTATGATGATGATGATGCGGCCTCTTGAATTTCAAAACTAGCGGCTGCATTAGGTTTACCGCAGTCTTTAACCCTCTGAATACCAAGGTGTATTTTTCGGGTATATATTTCCCAATGTTTTTCTCGATGACCTCCAACACCCTTTTGGGTAAAAACACAAGATGTTTTTCTAGTTCCACCAATGGAGCTCTACCAAACCTTGTACTAACAATTTTTATATGTACAATTGGTAATGGTACATTCTCAGGTAGGTCCTGAAGTTTTATTGTTGCTTTGCTTCGAAGATTTGCTATGGAATTAATTTCATGTAAATCCATTCTACAAATAAAATAGAAAAAATCTGGTATAATAATACGGTCTTTGATGAAAAAAATTATAATATTTAAATAATAATAATAATTACTCACTCTCATGCGTTGAAGATGTCTATATTGCTTTGTTGCGTTAATAATACCAGCTTTGGGTATTATACACTTTTACTTGCGTTGATTATGTCACACTTGGTAAAAACTACTTTGTACTATTAACAATGCTGAGGGTGATGTAAATACTGCTAGACGATTGTGTGCTAAACTGATATTTCAACATCGATTTAACTATTTACAGGAACTCTCTGTGTCACATGATAACAAATCCGTACCATGCACGTGTGCACCGAGTGATGATAATTAATATTCCAAGAAACGTGGCTTCAGCAAATAAATCTTATCGCATTTTTACATATTATTTCCCGTTATTATAGAACTAGTTATATCAGCGTCCCGCTGACGCATCTTTATTTTATCTTATCCATTGCTTTGTTTATTCGTACAATGAAGACCATTGTCTATTATATTAAAAATACCACGTGTGCGGCGAGGGATGATAATTAATTGCTGTAAAACGCGGCTTCTGCGAATAAATCTTATCACATTTTACATATTTCCTGTTATTGTACTTTATTTTTATCTTATCGTTTGCTTTGTTTATTCGTACAATGAATTCCATTGTCTATTGTATTAAAAAATATGTGAAGACCATTGTGTATTGTATTAGAATAAATGCACTGCTACCGCATTTCCTATGCAGTTGTGAATTCTTTCATTTATGTGTATGTACTTGTGGAGAGAAAACGTGTTTTGGTATTTAAATATTCATAATATGGTTTATCGAATATAATATCTTAGTGTCTATTACATTGGAGTAAATGAAAGGAAGGTACTGCTTTTTTTTTAATTTTATTATAGGAACTCTCTAGGTCACATGAAAACAAAGCCGTACCATGTACGTGTGCAGCTAATGATTATATTATTTCATGTTATTATAGAACTAGTTATATTAGCATCGAAGTTTAAGATTAGGTCCTTTTGGCATATTACGTCAAACAATCCTATTTCATGTCTAGTATGCCCACGTAAGTTTTACATCCTCTTGACTTGGGTGTAGCTTTTGCGCATTTGAATTTACCCACTACTTTCAGAGAGTTGGATCTTCATGAGAGCCTCTTTTCAAATTTTTTTGTATCTTACATAATTTCTGAGTTATATTTGTGATTTTTATATCGAAAACGTTGTAAGTAGATACTTTTCTTGTACCCTGGTATACATACCAACATTTTGTAATTTACGCCTGCCCTCGTATAAATTTATGTGAGTTATATTACTATCTCGATGACGTATCTTTATTTTATCTTATCGTTTGCTTGGTTTATTCGTACAATGAAGACCATTGTCTATTGTCTTTCTCTCTCTTTCTTTCTCTCTCTGTCTAATTGCTACAATATTTGTAGTAGAGGGATTTTGTATACATAGGGACAAATAGATGATTGCTCATTGCTTTTAATTATAATTGGAAATAATGCTGAAGTCATTGTGATACAAAGTTACATCCCTGTAAGTTGTTGTGCCTTTAGATATACTAACATCATGCACAAGTTTTTATCAGTAAAATCTATATTTTAGACACCGCTTACTCCACTTTGTAGGAGACAGAACATCGCGTTTTCACTTTGAGAATACTGATTTTATCCTGTCTTTTGAAAATTGGGGTGGGGTGAAACTTATTAACCGCTTTTTGCTATACTTTATGCCTTACATCATTGTGATGGTAAATCACCGATTCATACAATATTGCGCAATATGGTGTAATAACTTATAAGTATTAAATATATTTCAAACGTTTTAACCTTCAAATTATATAAGAACTTTAATCACTACATTTATTTATATTTTTTATCAACACAGCTGTGCGCGGTTATCCTGTGTTCTTTCATTTGTAATAGTTTATCAGGCTCCCATTATTAATAAATATGTTCGCTACAAATTTTTAAGTCTTGGTAAGTCAGACAGGGGTTTTCCACTAACGGGACTGATGTAGGGTCAGTTTGAAATAAGTTTAACCGTCACGTAAAATACGTCACGCGTACGTGACGCGTACCCGCAAAACACGACGTGTACCCGCAAAACACGTGACGCGTACCCGCAAATTCGTCACGCGTACCCGCACAACACGTCACGCGTGCCCGCACAACACGCCACGCGTACCCGCAAATTAGTCACACGTACCCGCAAAACACGTCACGCGTACCCGCCTCACGCAAAATAAGGCTAACCGTCACGTAAAATAAGGGTAATAAGGGTAACACTAACGGTAACATTAAGGGTAATAAGAGTAACATTAAGGTTAACCGTCACGTAAATAAGGGTAACTTAAAAGTGGCGGGGAACATACACAGCTTATTTGCTTCGATCGCTTAAAACTTTTGGTAGCTTCGAAAAATGCCGGAAATACTACATCCCACGACAATGAAATAATTGCCATTATTAATGAATTGAAAGAAGCCAATTTAATTTATTAAGTCGATGACTATGGTGATGATGATGATCCTCTTATATATATGGTTGTACAAAAATGATTGAAGCAAGACTTTCACGATGAGCCTCGACAAGTTTGGTAGATCTCTAGTGCCACACTCTAGCGAGGATGTTAGTTTTATGTTACAACAGCGTCATGGGTTTACCTTTACAAGAGACGGAAATATCGATGTGGATCATTTAAAACTCAGCAACCTCAAACCACCTACTAACGATAATGATGCTGCTAACAAAAAATATGTGGATTATAATATGTCTCGCCTTTTTAATCAATTAAAAACCTTTCTGCAAGATTTGGGTCGATCTAATAGTGATTATACGAATAATAAGATTAAGCAGGCTGTAGACGAGAGAAATAAATTCATTAGTGATTTAGCGCTGGCGTTTGATAGGCTAAATAAAAAAGTTGCTACTGATCCAAGTGTGGTTGACAATTTGATGCGTTACTGCTACTGACTGGCGTTGTAATTTTAGATATATCATGATATACTTGCGTCATTTGCTTTTCAACACTATCTTTAAACTGTATAAATACTTTAGTTTAAATGGCACTTACAAATGGATAGATCTTTTACCTCAAATCACGAAAAATTACAACGAAACAAAACAAGTACTACGAGATATAAACCTGTTCAAGTCAACAAATCTAATGGAGAAGCTATACTAAAATCCACTTACAGTCACATCAAGATTAGCGGCGCGCAAACATTTAAAGTAGGTGATGTTGTTCGCATAAGTAAAAATAAACATGTATTTGATAAAGGCTACACCCCCAACTGGACAACTGAACTCTTTAAAATTGCATCGGTTAAAATAACAAAACCTACCACATATCTTTTGGACGATATGCAGGGGCGACCCATCAAAGGCACCTTTTACGCCGAAGAACTACAAAAAACTGCCAATCCCGACATCTATCTTGTGGAAAAGGTACTAAGAAAAAAAGGGAAAGAAGGTATTTGTCAAGTGGTTGGGCTTAGATAAAAGCCATAACAGTTGGATTGATAATTTCAACATAGTCTGATAGAGGGCGGTAGAGTGATCCCTGGAATTCCGGGGATCACTTTATCTCGAGAAAATATATAAGAAAAACAAATTTAACAATTTATCAGTCATCTACTGGTGCTGCGAGAGTGTCTGTAATGTCATTTATTAGTGCTAACAGTATTAGTGATACAAGTGGTGATGAAATTCACAAATCTACTATAATGGATGAGGATTCCATGGACTCTATTGTTGATTACAGTAAGGAGCTCGATGAAATATTGGCAATATACGAGCATGCAGCAAATAAGGAAAATGTGTATTTGTTACACACAATTTTTCCTTTGATCACTAACTCCATTCAAATCTAATGTGGCTTGAGTCCGGCACGAAGCTTTTGTCCTGCTGTTATTATACAACACAATTATAGATCAATGAAAATATCCTTCAGCACATATGAGTGGTGTACATTCACGGACATTTTGCGATAATTTTTGTTTGACAATTTGAATTTTAATAAATTCAATATTGTAGAAGGAGATTAAATTTCCACTCTAGTTTTATTTACTACTATTATTATTATTATCTACGGTTGAAATAGCTCAGATGGGAGAGCGGTAGACTGAAAATCTATAGGTCCCAGGTTCGATTCCTGGTTTCAACATATGCTTTTAATTTTTAAATTCATACCCCTCCTATGAGCCTACTACTACTTGTTAATAAATATCCCTCTTTTTATGCAACGCCACTGTATAAAATTTCAAATTATGTGCTATTTGCTTATGTAGACCTATACGCTTACCTCATTTCCTGCAGATAAGCAACATCCGTTAGCGAGCTGATAAGGAACCTCCGGTAACATGCTGATAAGGAACTTGCAAACTTATATTATTATTTAGATTTTAAATTTAGAATCATGAGTCAAGAGCAAGATGCTAAATTCTCAGATATTTGACATTCCCCATATTGCGCATTTGGCGCCAGACACCTGCAATCCCCATACCTAATTTCAAGCCATCATCTTGACGATAGCAACCTACTGCGCATGTTTTTCTATCTGCATTCACGACCAGTTACATCATTGTTTTTTTTTCTATCAGCATTCATACGATTTACGTCATTGTTTTTCTATACATTCTTATTTTGCTCAGCCTGTATATAGTTTTTGATCCACCCTGTATACTAAATATTTGAATTTGCCGACATACTGCACAGCAGAGACCTCTTGCGTCCATGGCAGCAGCTTGCGGACTATAAAAATTGTCTTGGGAATAATAGCGAGGCAACGGTGATGGCGGCTCTTACTTTATCCTGAAGTTATCCTGATTATCCTGAAATTATCCTGATGTTATCCCGACGTTATCCTGAAGTTATCCTCGTCATCCTTGTTTATCCTTATGGTACTGCTATTTATCCTTATTCATGTGTTTGTTCATCAATATTTTACTCTTAGTGTATTAGCAGATGTAATTCATTAGTTGTTTGTTAAAGGCCTTACGATTACATTTATGAATAATACTTAACGCGTAGTATAAATAAATATGATTTCATATAGAAAGGTTTCAATAATTGCGATATATTTTCAAGAAGTTTATTTATTAAAATTATATAAAATAATTCACATAAGACGACTGAAAGTTAATAAAGAGGACCTACGTTTTCCAATTTAAAATGAATCATCGTACTTCTTAGCTGAAAACTGGCATGTTTCGAGTCGGAGAACTTGCCTATATACTTTAAATTCAAATATTGAGCCCCAAACGACTGTCTTCGCTCTTAGAGAGAAAATAGAGCTAAATTAGTGAGACGTTGAGACGAATCGTTTGATACCCCACATCAAGTGATTCAGGAGACCGGAAATGGAAACCGGAAGTAGATGGATTCTAGCATGTTTCGAGCTGGGGAACACGTCCATATACTTTAAATTCAAATATTGAGTCCCAAATGGCTGTTTTCGCCCTTAGAACGTAAATTAGTGTTCTACACGTTGAGACGAATCGTTTGATACCCCACATCATGTGATTCGGGAGACCGGAAATGGAAACCGGAAGTGGTCATTTTATGATGAATTCTAGCTTGTTTCGAGCTGGACAACAGCCTATATACTTTAAATTCAAATATTGAGTCCCGAATGGCTGTTTTCGCTCTTAGAACGTAAATTTGGCTAAATTAGTGTTCTACACGTTGAAGCGAATCGTTTGATATCCCACATCATGTAATTTGAGAGACCGGAAATGGAAACCGGAAGTAGATGGATTCTAGCTTGTTTCGAGCTGGGCAACACGCCCATATACTTTAAATTCAAATATTAAGTCCCAAACGGCTGTTTTCGCTCTTAGAATTTTAAAATCTTTATGTGCCGTAGCACTGCGCCGTGTGCGACCTCCTTTACCTTTCTGCTTTCCTGATACCCACAGACCAAAGAACCTTGCCCAAAGGCTCTCCTTCTGTTTTTTGGGGTCTATGGTTTGTTTGGGGCCTTGGTCTAGACAGCTGGCGTTGAGACGAATCGTTTGATACCCAACACAGGTGATTTTGACAGTTGAGGGTCCCATTGGGGCCCTAGCGGAGCCCTAAGGGGCCCCCATCTGGGGGCCGGAGCCCGGGCTGAATCGCCTCCATACCTACTTACCATATATTATTGTAATATGCATAGCTTAAATTAATTCAATTGTAGAAAGACAGAATAAATTAAGTATTATTTAAAGATTTTTCAAAATAAATTCATTAGAAATGCATGCATTGCAAGAAGAAATGGGAAATTACAAATAAACAGCATCGATTTGTTTTATCTAACAGATGTCTGTATGTTGCTCAGATAACGAAATCCAATATTAAATAATCAATATAACAGTGCGAATAGACTTTAAAATTATATTTATCTTTAAAATTGAAATTTAATAAATTAATAATTTACCTGACAGCAAATGTCAAACGCCAGGTAAGGCCAGAAGTGCAAGTTCCAACCATGGCACCTACAAGAAATAAGAAATTAAAATAATTTAAGAAAAATGTTTAATATTAATTATTAAAATTTTGTATAAAATCAATGAAAGAAATGTACTAGGTTTAAAAAAATCAGTGAAGTGTAGGTGAAAATAAAATTTAAATAAGAAATTAAACTCATGTGGATAAACCTTTAGTCAAAGATAAAAGTATCAAAATCTAAGTGTACGAGAAAAAACAAGATTTTATTTACTTGGTCACGAAAATTTTAAGAAGAGCTTGGCGTCGTTTATTGCTTTGGAAGAAAAAATTGTTAATTAGAAGGAAATAGTTTAAAAACGATAATAAAAATACTTACCATATCAAGAAAATAGGTGATAGAATGTTTGTAGTGGCGAGATACAGTGAAATACACTGCAATGCCCTCTTTGGGTCTTTGCTACTACTTGTCTGACAATTAATGTCTAATTGACAGACAAATAACGATCTGAAGAAAAGCAGATGCCATTACAGCGACCTCTATTGTCTTTGAGGAAGACAATCCTACTTAATTATTGGAAGGAGATGCCGAAAACAACTACTCCACGGGCAATATGCCCCGACTGACGTTAAATACTAATACTAATAATACTTAATACCTACTTTAACTACCAACATCCATGGAGATGTTGATGTAATGCAACGCCAGTCGGGGCATATTTCCCGTGGAGTAGTTGTTTTCGGCATCTCCTTCCAATAATTAAGTTTGTAGTGGCGTATCTCGCCACTACAAACATTCACTATGCCCCTTAGGCAATCAATGTCGCCAGATCATTCATCGATTCCGATACCTATGGCAATCTGATGAGATCATAACAAGATCGAAACCGGTCATTGTCTGATATTTGGTCTTGATGAAGGATGTGGCGACACCCATGGAGATGTTGATGTAATGCAACGCCAGTCGGGGCATATTGCCCGTGGAGTAGTTGTTTTCGGCATCTCCTTCCAATAATAGGTGATAGAAGTTGTGGAGATAAAATTCCATGGTTCCAGTTTAGTCAATTGGGACCTAGAGCAGAGTGGAGACCATCTGCAGGAGTTCCTGATCCCTCCAAGGAAGGTGCAGAGTCCAAAAGACACCATAGTGAGGTAAAATTACAACAAAAAGGTACCTACTTTAAAAAAAATAATAAAAGCTAGCATAACGTGATCACACGAAAATTAGAACAAAATAATATCCACATAGAATATATAAGTTGAGTGATACTTACAAACAGTAATATCCACAAAACAAGAACTTTTGAATGAGAATATATCACTAAATTCGTCATAAACATTCAATTATAGTGCACGAACATAGATTAAAAAGTTAGGTTAGGATCTTAGAATAGTAGGCAGTTTATTTATCCAAGAAGTTGAATTTTGATATTATACATATATATAATACTACTATATCGCGGGTAGAGACCCAAAAATTCCGAAAACAACACGGCGCCGACATACAATCTCTATCCTTATCGAGAGTACCTTAGTCAAATATGCGAATGCGCACGAATTTCGCCACTTCCAATAAGCATGAAGCATAAATACTGCATCTCTGTCTACCGACTTCTTTTAAAAAAAAGTTGAAAGTTGGAAAGTCTGTCAACCTATAAGCAATGTGTCAGTTTCCGTAACCATGGATATTGACAACATCTGCGCATGCGCAAATCGAACAAAGGGTCTCTGGAACAGTATAGCACTATATATTTTGTCCTTTGATGTTTTCGGAGAAACCGCTTATGGGCTAACATAGGAAATACGCGATGTAGTAGTATTATATATATGATTTTATATAAGGTATAGGACCAATAATAAAATTAGTGCATAGCGTGCTGCATAAATTAAGGGGTAATTTGAGCAAGTAGAGATTTTTCAGCAGATAATAAATTGTTATTGGTTCTATATTAAATAATAGTAAGATAAAATTTAAATATTTGATAAAATTATTATTATTCGTACATGTAAGAAGTTAATTTTGGTTACTTATATCTGAAAGGTGTGGAAGTAAAAGATAATTTGTTGAAATTAAATATTAATTTATTTTTAAAGTCTATTTTATTAATTGTGATCTGAGATTGTCTACTGAAGATCTCCTGTGAACTGACTCCTGAGTTGAGAATCTTATGTTCTCATAGGCAAAGTAAAAGAGTAAAAGAAAATAGAACAGGTAAAGTAATTTGAGCAGAGCTAGGGTAAATAAGTGTCTAAAATAATAAGAAAACAAATTGAAATTTTATATTATATTCTATAAAAAAAAATAATCCTAATCAATTCATTTTAAAAATAATTTATATAAATTCAAATTATTATGTTAAAAAAAAACAAAATTCATAAATTTGGTACCCAACTCCGGAGTCAATAAAACAAAATTTCATTAAAATTAAAAATTAAAAAATAATTAAATAAAATCAACAAAAACTAGAATTTAACAATTCATATTAATATATATATATATATATATATATATATATATATATATATATATATATATATATATATTAATATGAATTGTTAAATTCTAGTTTTTATATATATATATATATACAGGGCGCCCTATTTCTTGACCCGTTGCATGGGTAACTTTTTTATTAGTAGAGATACAAAAACGCTTAAAAATGAGCAAATTAGTGCAGTTTCGTATTAGTAATTCTACGGTAAGGCGAAAAATTATATACGGGGGAAGGTTGAAAAGTTATTGACAAAAAACGAAAAATCCAACTTTTCTATTATCCCTCGTAGCTCGTTCATTTGAAGAGTTAGAGAAAAATGCTTCACATGTTTTTTGCAGTATTTTTCTTGTAAAATGACATGCACTTGCTACTTTTTATATATCTCTTAAAATGGTTGAGAATCACAGTAAAATATATTTTTTTTAAATGTAATGGATAGGTGGCTGTGACATTAACCGAAATTCCCCTTTTTTCTCTTTCAGATGATATAACATAGTCCATATTTTATCCTTACAAAAGTAATAATAATCGTTGTTTTTAAAGAAAGTTTATTGTCACATCAAGAATGCTATGGATTATGGAACAAAAGAATGTTTTGAGAACAGAAATTATTAATTAATTAATTATATTGAAGTAAATGTTCGAAATGACCACCATCCTGTTGGATACATAGTAAGCAACGTTTCTGGATACTTCTTAAAACATTATTTATTGTATGTCCATGTATGCTTCTAATTGCATCTTGAATCCTGACTTTTAGATCCTCTATATCTAGAGGAGCTGTCACATAAACTTTATCTTTCAATAACCCCCAAAGAAAGAAATCTAAGGGGGTCAAATCAGGTGTTCGCGCTGGCCAGTCGATATCCATTCTATTTCCTATAACATTATCAAACTGTTCATGTAAATATTGTTTTACCTCGCGGGAATTATGCGCAGGTGCTCCATCGTGTTGGAAGTATTTAAGATTTCTAAAAATATGAAGTGGTAATTCATTTAAATATTCCTCTGTTAGAGTATTCCTTAGAAAATGAAGGTAATTATTCGCATTCAAATTATCTTCGTAAAAATATGGGCCAATAATTTTGCCACAAAAAATTCCACACCACACATTTATCCCAAATTGACGTTGATTTCTTCTTTCAGAAACAAGATGTGGATTTTCTCGGCACCACATTATGTTATTATGGCGGTTAAAAATACCATTGTTGGTAAATCTACTTTCATCACTGAATAAAATCTTTTTCCAGAAGTCTAGATCCTCTTCGTATTTTGAAATGTACCATCGACAAAATATCATCCTTCTTTGATTATCAGCTGGATATAAAGTATTGCATATGGAATAATGATAAGGCTTTAAATTGTTACCTTTTAAAATAGCTCTTACAGTTTCCTTGGAAGTGTTGCAGTGATGTGCAATTTCTGCAGTTGAAGAATCAGGTTTAAAATTTACATAAGCCAAAACATTTATTTCAGTGTCTTCATTGAAGTTTCTTTCATCCTTAGGCTTTGAAAAAGAACCGTATAATCGTATATTATTTTCCAGCTGTCTAAATATTCTATGATGGGGTTGTCTTCGTTCCATGTAAGTTTCAAAATAAAGATTCGCTGCAGCTTGTGCATCTCGATTTTCGTTATAATAACAAAATAGCATATCATTTTTCTCTTCGTTGGTGTACATATTTGCAACACTATTATTTTGTATGCAGTATTAATAATAAACAATAAACTACTTAACAAAAACTAAAAATGTCACTTATGATCTGTCAATAATTAAATGCCAACTAGACGTTTTTAAAAATATCAGGAATCTTATTTTTTGTTTTATTTCCATAGCATTCTTGATGTGACAATAAACTTTCTTTAAAAACAACGATTATTATTACTTTTGTAAGGATAAAATATGGACTATGTTATATCATCTGAAAGAGAAAAAAGGGGACTTTCGGTTAATGTCACAGCCACCTATCCATTACATTTAAAAAAAATATATTTTACTGTGATTCTCAACCATTTTAAGAGATATATAAAAAGTAGCAAGTGCATGTCATTTTACATGAAAAATACTGCCAAAAACATGTGAAGCATTTTTCTCTATCTCTTCAAATGAACGAGCTACGAGGGATAATAGAAAAGTTGGATTTTTCGTTTTTTGTCAATAACTTTTCAACCTTTCCCCGTATATAATTTTTCGCCTTACCGTAGAATTACTAATACGAAACTGCACTAATTTGCTCATTTAAGCGTTTTTGTATCTCTACTAATAAAAAAGTTACCCATGCAACGGGTCAAGAAATAGGGCGCCCTGTATATATATATACAGGGTGTCCACCTAGTGCGCGTAAGTCCAATATCTGGGTTAATAAAAGAGATAACTCAATTTTTTTTTCTACAGGGTTGTCTAATATCCCGAGCTGCACAAAATGAAAATATATTTACATATTCAGGGTGTTCAGTTTTTCCTGGACAGGTACCAACTTCGTTTTTCTAAATGGAAATATATATTTTTTATTGCTTTTTCGAACTAAACCCTTGATTTTAGTAGGACTTTCATCAGCCTTCCCTATACCTAACTTAAACTGTTTTTGAAATATTGACGGGTGAATATTGACATTTTTGCAACTTTGACACCCTGTAAAATCTAAACGGTTTGAGATCAAGCAAAACGGTTTGCACATTCCTATCTTAACTTTTCATAAGCTATCGTTTGGTACTAATTTCAAATTTATCCAGGAATTAAAAATTTTCAAAATTTTCAGAAAATTTTAAATTTTTGGATAATTCTGAAATTAGTACCAAACGATAGCTTATGAAAAGTTAAGATAGGAATGTGCAAACCGTTTTGCTTGATCTCAAACCGTTTAGATTTTACAGGGTATCAAAGTTGCAAAAATGTCAATATTCACCCGTCAATATTTCAAAAACAGTTTAAGTTAGGTATAGGGAAGGCTGATGAAAGTCCTACTAAAATCAAGGGTTTAGTTCGAAAAAGCAAAAAAAAATATATATTTCCATTTAGAAAAACGAAGTTGGTACCTGTCCAGGAAAAACTGAACACCCTGAATATGTAAATATATTTTCATTTTGTGCAGCTCGGGATATTAGACAACCCTGTAGAAAAAAAAATTAAGTTATCTCTTTTATTAACCCAGATATTGGACTTACGCGCACTAGGTGGACACCCGTATATATATATATATATATATATATATATATATATATATATATATATGTATATATATATATATATTTCTATTTATAATAGGTATGTTGAGCCCGCGAGACGGACGGGTCTCTGTTGCACAAGGGCTTAATTACAAAGTTGGAGTATGTCCTGTGACCATTAATCCTTCTTTTAACTATAAATCAGGGCATTATTAGAGAGGTAATTTAGTTGCTTAATTAAAAATTTTATGTAATAACAGGACGTTGTAAAGCCCAAAGATGTAAACGTTAGTTTGTGTAGCCCGAGTAAATATTTAAGTCTTACGGTTCTTATGTAGCCCGGCAGTGTTGCCATATTTTTGTGCCCGTTTAAATACCAATCTCGATATTAACTTGATCTGAAAAGCAAATTGATGAAATGATAAAAATTGTATCCGTCTGTGGAAGATGCTCAAGGAGGCAAGTGATGTGTTTTAATGATTAAATCTTTGTAAGTCGAGGTAAGAAGCTTGTAAACCTTGCAAAGGGAAAAGTAAAATTATTTTTCTCTTGTGTCTTTTACATAATAGCTGTATAGCTGTCTATGTGATGTCAAAATGATTTTTCCATTATGTATTTTAAAATACTGGATGTCACAAAATACTGGCTCATGCATATAACTTTTTTATTTCGCGACTTGTCAACGCAAATAATCACTTGTTTTTTAAAATAGAGTACCCGAAATATTCTTGGACATTTCAATTCAGGATTTTGACAAACTTACATAAAATTTAAGCTCATGTAATAGTTATTTATAATCCCGAAAATCTCAAAAGGATAGTAGTATTAAAAAACGAGATAATACAAACACATGGAGCACTAACGAACCAATATTTTCTTAAAAATAATATTATTCTAGATGCTATTGTCACCCCAAGTGTGACCCCAGACCGCAGGCCTGGACCCCCGGTAGGGCTAGAAATGGGAACAATAATCGCGACAGTGATTTTCTCCCATTTCTAGTTTATTTTAATAAAATACCAATAAGATGAAGATTTCTTAGACGTTGTGTGAACTGTTGAATCTAAATTTACAAAAGATAGATTATTCAACCGACATAACTCTTACTATTGGTTCGAAGTAGATCCTCATTTTATTAGGAAACGAAATTTCCAGGCCAGTTGACAAATAATGTGTTTTGTGCAGCGAGAAACACTTCTATTGTTATCTGAAATTCTATTAAAGTAGTTAAACTGGTTAGATATGTGATAGCACATCATAATTGAAACACCCTGTAGTTCAGCAACCTTGGCATTCACGGCAGCCTGCGACGCGTAAAACAGCAATGATTAACTACCAAGATCGATTAAGTAGCTAGGGAAAAAAAATTAAAACATATATATATATATATATATATATATATATATATATATATATGTAACTTATATATATATATATATATATATATATATATATATATAAGTTACAAAATTTACAAATCTGCCGATATATTCTCCCGACAACGAAATATAATCAGAACCAATGTATCAAAGCGTTTGCACAAATTCTCACTGGCTTGGTTTGCCTGCTAGCTAACAGTGAAGATGGGGCAGGTTCAATAAATAAGATCAAAAAAACTAAAGGCGCCACATGGTTAAAACCAGCCAGTATAACATGGTACAAAATTACTACACAACCATGAGTCCAGCAAAAAAAATATCTATATGGTTGTTTGTGAAACAAACAACCATATAAATAGGCACAACAAATTTGTCTAAATAGGCACAACAAATTCCTATTAACCTTCTCAAAATATCAACAGGCAGTTAGTCGAAATATAGTAACATAAAGCAGCTATGAAAGGAACAAAATATTTAAAGAAACCTTGTCTATATTACGGTTAAATGTACTAAATGGTACACAAAAAAAATCACTAGGTAATAGTAAGGTATTAAATAACAGCAGTAGATAATCCGGGCCGGTTCTAGAACGGAAGTGGGTAGGGGTAATCCAAGATGGCGTCTGATATCGTTGTCAGTTTGGGTAGTTAATTTTTGTATGAAGGTTGGTAGCACTGTATGTGTTTGTGTGTGGCACTCCTGTCACCAGAGGTTTTGAGAGGAAATGATGTCGCTTAGGTCTTTTTGGCTGTCATGGCGTATGACCCGAGGCTCCTCGGACTTTAACAACGAAAATTGAGGTTACGTATACCTTGTGTAGAAGGTTAATACAATAATTTTAAAAGAACTACTTTCATTAATTGCTAATAACAACATAATTATAAGGTTAAGTAAATTGAGGTCTCGTATACCTTGTGTAGAAGGTTAATACATTAATTTTAAAAGAACTACTTTCATTAATTGCAAATAACAACATAATTATAGGGTTAAGTAAATTGAGGTCTCGTACACCTTGTGTAGAAGGTTAATACAGTAATTTTAAAAGAACCACTTTCATTAATTTGGTAGCAAAGTATTTAATTAAACGTATTTTTATGATATATAATAATGTAGGTCACTTGTTTGTAATAAAACACACAGAATTATACATATACATATATTAATCATTATCTATAAGACTAAATTCAACAATATATTCATGTGGTAAAAACATTTTAATATCATACAGGAAAACTTTCATGTCTGCTGCAATCATTTTGCTGCAGAATTTATGTAGGCTGATACGCTCATCAAGAAACTTGTCACAGGAATCCAACGCCGTATTGTACTTATCTATAGTCTGCTGACATTGTTGGTAACGAGTTTCATCATCTTCAATATGAAAAGAATGTATATCGTAATTTAAATCATGTCGTTCGCTAAATATTAATGCTGAAATTTCTTGATATACACGTTTAACTGCACTTTTTAAATCTTCCGCCTTTGACCAATGCTGTTCTGCGTATGCCATCCACATTTTAAACTTTTCTTCTGAACAAGTCTTACTACACACTTTATTATTAAGAGAGATGAACAAACTGTTATTTAGTACAGCAATCCTGCACTGCATTTATTTAAAGTAACAGAGGGATCGCGTGGTGGTAATAATACCGGCTTTGGAGTGGTGGCAGATGCACAATTCAACTTTTTCCAGTCTGTATCCCCCACAGTGTTATTTTGAAACCGTATTTTTAATTTATATTGAATTGTATGGTTTAACATTATTGCAGAAAGAGTAGGTAAATTATCATTAGTTGTATACGCTATCATTCTTTTCCAATTTGATGGCCAGCTCTCATTTTTCTGTCCATTGTTATCGAAACACACAAACACTTCTTGAGTATTGTGTGGACGTTGGATGTATAACACGTTTTGCAATATCGCTTGCAGAATTATGAAATTTGAACTTAACATTGTCACTTTCACTGGAACACTACTGCATTTTATATACATTTTCTTGATTTATGTTGAATGTTGATGGTAAACTTTTGTACAATCATTTGGATTGTTAAACCTGGCAAAATTTTTAAATACGTTTTGTTCCCATAGATCCATCGTTCTAGGTTCGATATTAAGTTTTTTAAATCTGTTAAATATATCTTGCTGATCTTCATATAACGTTATAGCCTCTTTTAATTTTTCCAACTGTTTAATATGTTCTTGTAGCCTCATTTTAAATAACTTACACATATCCTTATTTACTTCACTATCAGTCTTTTCAGAGCTTTCCCAGCTACCATCTTCTGGTATGGAATTTGGTACAATTTCAATAAATTGATTATTATTTTTATACATTTTTGTTTAAAATTATTATTTAAGGATGTTTTTATTTCTAGATTTGCAAGCATACTAACACGCATCAGGATTAAAGACAATAATAATAATAAAATTACATTAAAGTATAAGGTGGAGGGAATTAAATGAAAATAATATCTTGAAAATTTATAATTTTTTTATTTGGGTAAACAGGAATACAACCAATGATAAAGCTCTATACAATTTTTTAAGCTACACATACTTTTAGAGTTACAATGATTAAAACAATGTGGAGCGTCTTTAATAAAAACAGGAGGTGGTTGAAGTGGATTCCAGATCACATAATTTTTGTCTAAGAAATTCCTCTTTTTGATGTCCTTTTACATACACAATACAAGTATTACCATCCAACAAGTGCTCACTTAATATATCATTCAACATATCATAATTTACATAACCAGAGTTGTATTTTAGACCATGATGATGTCGTTCCAAGTATTTAATTTGTTTCTTCAACTTGCCATCTAAGGTATTGAATTGCACTGGAGGTTTTAATAGGTAATGAGCTGTCCGTTGTCCGCAGATAAAGGATACTTCTTTCGGGTGAAAATCGGGTAGGTTAAATCCTTGTATATCAGCCACAATGAATTGCATCTTGGTTGAGGAGTAAATTGAAACTGAGACTTATATCTCTATACAACTAATATTATCATTTCCATCTCTCACCTCACTTTTTAGGTTACATTTGTCTTATAATTCTTGTCATTGGGTTATATTTGAATAAACGATCATACAAAATTAAGCAGTATGCTGTAGTGTCCTTTGGGAATTTCTCATCGGTTTCTACTTCGATTCTTAAAACAATACTAGACGCCTGTGTAACTGTCTTTTGGTGCGAACAATCGATATGGGCTATGGGTGAGATTGACTTGAATTCTAAAGGTGTAAATATTGGTTCATTCTCTTTTTCGTAGTATGAGGTTCGAATATTAGCGAACATTTCGTACAGCGTAGCGTATTTATTCTCTTTGAAATGAAGGAACAGATCATGGTAAGGGTATCTTTCTGAATTTAAGAATACTCTCACGTTTTTCACTGAACAATCATCAAACGTGCTCATATTCGAAGTTATTTTATCTTTTTTATCTGTTTGAAAAGCAACAATAACATGTCGAGGTGTTTCCAACTTTGTAGAGGTTTTTACCGGCCAAGTATAGCTAGTTGATTGTGGAACAGAAGTATCTTCGATAAGCTCCCAACTTCTAAACGGAACCGATATTTCAATATTTTTTTCTAAAATTTTGCTTAAAGCTATTTCTTGTGGTAATCCCACCAACACATGAGGTACTCTCCAGTAAAGCTTATCGATAGTAATTTTAGGTTTTTCCGTTTCATCAACAGCAGTGACTGCACCAAAATCGTTGCTACTGCGAATGAGAATTAGCTCCTGCTTTACCGAGAAAACTATGCGACGGTAGTCTTCGAAAAAACCCATCAGTATTTTGAGTGGAATGCATACATTAAATTTGTTAGTATCAGGCAATGTACTGACTTTGGGAAACCATCCAGAATTTTGAAATTTGACGCTTTCGCTTTCGTTAAAAGATAAATATCCCTTAAGTGTTGATGTCAACCCAACATTTCTATTAGAATCAATAACAATACCATTCATCTCATACCGAATTTCTCTAAACAGAAATGCAAACGCATTATTTATAAGTTAATTTAGTTGCTGGAGAGCCATCTTCCTTCGTTAAACTACCCTCTAGATACAATACGCTTTCACTCGGTAGAGTGTAGGCATCCAATTCTTGAATTTGTATCCTAATCTGATCATTATAGTCAAATTTTGATACCACGAATGGTTCATAATTATGATACTCAAAATTAACAATAGAGTTGTCTTCAACGGGTTCTTGCAGTATATTTAAAATATCCATCATATTAACACTTCCAAACCAAGGGAACGAAGAAACAATTTATTTCGACGTGTTACTCTAGGAGCGCTCTTATTTGTACTAAATGAAGGTTTGGTTATAGATCGCCTTTTATAATTACGTTTAGTTACCACACTGGATAGTGGGTACTTCACATTGTAACGAACTACCATATTAGAGTCTCTTCAGATGTAGTCTTGTGTAATGACTTCGTTGCGAAAATTGACAAGATTTCCGTCCTGATCAAGGATTTTAACTGTTTTAAAGTTGTTGATTGTCTTGATGCTCACAGGGAAATATAGAATGTTGAGGGGTGATTCCACTATTTTATAACCAGGTGCCACTGCCGGGAAGAACTGATGGATTATATGAACTGGGTGCCCATTTGAATACGATCCAACTGCAATGTTGCAATCTATACATAATGCGTTGACGGTAATTATTTCTACGGGAAAATCAGATTCATTCAAATTATTTGCTTTCAGAATTCTCTTGTCAAATTCTAAGAGACGACCTATTGAGTTATCTGATGTAAAATCTATGTCTACATTTGATTCAATGTTAACAGTAGAAGTATTGCTATTAGGTATAATATTAATGGTAGCGGGAGACTGAACAGCCTTTTGTAAATAGTTATTTATATCATTAATTTCATATGCTCCTACTGGAATCGTTAACGTAGTATTCTCATAAATAAACTTATTATTTGTCTCATCTATGTTCGGTATAACATTGAAACTTTCAAAATTAACAAAACCGATAACATATTCAGAGTTATCATCTAAATAAATGGGTGGATTGAAATCTGCGCTTAAAACAGAACTATTTCCAGAAAGGGATAAAGTAAACGACATGTTGTTGAATTAACATCTATATTTATCATAATTTTCTAGTTGAATACATTATATAAAAACTTTAAACAGAGATGACCACAGTTCTCTGAATTATCTCGTTGAAACTTGTCATGATTATATTTAATCTTATTCAAGCTGCCATCGCTTTGGAAATACTTTGTTAATGAATTTGGTGGTCTCAAGTTCCCATAACTGTCAAAGTATACTATATCATTATTCTTCTTAGCATATGCCGTCCAGTGAGTACCGGGACCAGATGAAATGTCTAAGTTAACGATTCCACATTCATTTTCTGTTATTTTAGGGGGTAGATTGTCTTTCATAAACACCCCCCGAAAATATGGGATATACAACTTTTTAGCGAACTTTAGTAAATCTAGTTTAGTTAATGCATGACGAGGCAGCTTTATTGGAAGTTTTTTTGATATGGTTCTAGATACAACCCTAATCCTTTTTTATATGGTTTTAAATATAATTCTTTTCCAACAGTAGCTTGTTCCATAGCCAAGTTATGTCTTTTATCTTCCTCAAGTTTTTCCCTTGCAGCTTTTGCATCATTAACAGCTTTCGCAATACCGGCTGCACCACCTCCAAGACTACCTAGAGCTCCTAATGCAGCAAACAGTGGTATGAGTGGTAGAAACCCACCAGTTTAGGTATTGGTATGATTCGTTTTCGCGGTACTGTCAGTTCTTTTGTGCCTATAGCAGACAAAGCCTGTTTTGCCATATCAATCAGACTTTTAGACGGTTTACGTCGAATACCACCTCGAGCTCGACGTACTGCTTCATTAAAACTTATAGTACTCTTGCGAAGAGCTCCTCCTCTTTTACGTTTAACGGACCGTTTTTTCTTACGGATACCCATTCCTAGTTTGGTTTTTGCTTTCATGGCGTTGGTAACAGCCCACGCTGCGGCCTTTTCTCCGTAACTAGCGTCTTTAGACTTAACTCTCTCCCAGGCACGTTGTTCAAGTTCACGATCTGCTGTATGACGATCTTCTAAATTGGAACTCTTACTGTAAGCAGTATCGTGAGATAAACACGCTGTGTCCAGTGGATTATTGCCACGATCGCCTCTTGCAAGTCTTTTTGCAAGCTTTGTACCTGGACCACAGTATTGGTATCCAGGAATATGGAGTTCAAATGGAAGCTTATTTATAAGCGTAATAATCAACCCAGATCCGCTCTTCTCGCGCTTTTGATGATGAATAACTAATGATGGATTGTGTAGTAACATTATATATCATGTACAGGTCTTCTATAGAACTAAAATCATTTTCATTTATACTACACACATATATATATATATATATATATATATATATATATATATATATATATATATATATATATATATGTGTATAAAGTGAATAAAAAACACTCTTTTTATTAATTCAAGCTTTCGAGAACTTTATTGTCTCTTCATCAAGAAAAAACTATAAAACATACTGTTAAGAATACTTCTACTAAAGCCTTATATTACTTACATAAGTGAGATTGCATAGGAACTTAGCTAAGTTTGACATCAACACAAAATTTGATAAAAAATCAAAATTATTTGAACACTAACACATGACATTAAAAAGTTATTATTGGCAAAAAATTATCACAGATTTACATGTTTAAGTTTTAAGGATGAGAGCAGACAAATTAAAAAGGATGTTACAGCAACTAGTTGCACATTTCTTAGACCAAAATGGAGTGATGACTGAATTTGAGATGAAAGACAGATGACACAGAACCACAGACTACAGAAAAATGGAATGTCAAAAATATGGAAAAGTTCAGATGTCTTAAGTGACATTGAGGTCAGTGGGGTTCACTGGTCTATGATAACTGAAATTTAATAAATTTGTAAAAATAATGGACAAATTGTCCATGTCAGATCTTTTGTTAATATGGTTGTTTTCTTTAAAAATGCAACAAATTTCCAAAAAAAGTCTTTTTTCTAAGTTACTCTCAGTAAAAAGAACACTAATGTCACTAAAATTAATGTTGTGTTGCAAGTCATTGGCATGTTGGGCTAACATGCAAGTGTTTTTATTTAATCTAATGTCACTTTTATGAGATGTGATTCTATCTTTTAATTTCCTTCCCGTTTGTCCGATATAAATGCCTTCGCATTCGTTACAGCTTAACTTATACACCACATTTGACTGATGCAAAATGGGATCTTTGTCCTTTAATTTTGAAAAGATATTGGAAATTGAAATTTGATTTTTAAAAGCAATTTTAATATTGGGAATTTCAGAAAATATTTTTTTTAATTTAAATGAAACATTATCAATATACGGAATTGAGAGATATGTAAACTTGTTTCTTAGCATGTCCATAGGAACCTCGCCAACACCCTGACCCAAAAGCGAGGGATGTAGCACGTTATCTCTGCTTCTATTGAATAGTAGTTTGTTGATAAGATTTTTGGGATATCCACTCTGAAGAAAAAAAGACGATAGTTTTCTTAAACCTTCTAACACCCTCGTAGGGTGTGATGTGAGTACTACTCTATTTTTCATACCCAATACCATATTGATTTTTTGTTGAAAAGGGTGGTACGACTCAAAATGTAGGTACCTCCCTGACGATCCAGGTTTTGTATACCATGACGTACGAAGTGTGTTATTTATAGTCCTTTGGACTTTGGTATCTAAGAAGGGGACACAGTGGTCAGTGTCTTCCTCTTCTACTGTAAATTCAAGATGTGAATCATAATTGTTGAAGACCTGTAACAGGTGTTCTTTGCCATCTATGGGTATACTAAGAATGATATCGTCAACATATTTCTTCAAAAAGGGGATCTCAAAATCAATTTTACTTAAAAAATTTTTTATTCACTGGCTGGTGACTGGATTGCCCGAAATTATATAACTTGTTTCTCAACTTAGACAGTCGTCTAACCTCCAAGGCTCCTCTATATATATATATATATATATATATATATATATATATATATATAGTATGGTTTGTGATTAAGTAGTTCAGACTTCCTTTCATAATGAAGATAGAACAACAAGAAACTTTACTGCCAATAATCAATCATGATGAAATTTCAGATGAGAATACTTATAAAAAGCATGGTCCACTTTTTGGGGGCTCATCCAAGAGAGGTCTAATAGTTGGTCCATCTGGTTGTGGCAAAACAAATGTAATGATGAGTTTGATCGAACATGCAAATGGCTTAAGATTTGAGAATGTTTACGTATATTCCAAGACGTTGAACCAAACCAAATATGAACACTTGCGACAGTTATTGCAACCGTTAAAGGAAATTGGATATTATGAATATGATGATAGTTCTCAAGTAGTACCACCCAACGAAATAAAACCAAATTCCATTATAATTTTTGATGATGTTGTTTGCTGCAATCAAAGTGTTATGAGAGATTATTTTTGTTTCGGTCGTCACAAAGATACTGACTGCTTTTATATAACACAAACGTATTCTAAAATACCGAAGCAGCTTGTGCGAGATAATGCGAACCTTATAGTGCTTTTTAAACAAGATGCAACAAATTTAAAGCATGTATATGATGAACATGTTAATGTTGATATGTCACTCCAACAATTTAAAGATATATGTGGTGAATGTTGGAAAGAGAAATATGGCTTTCTGGTCATTGATAAGGACTGCCCCTTAAGATGTGGACGATATAGGAGAGGCTTCGATGCGTACATTTTACTATAAAAAGTGTTGTGGGATTCGAAAGCGCACCTCGTAAGATTAACCGTTTAAACAACCAGATTTATACCATTTTATTATAAATATATTTACTCTTATCACTCTTAATCATTGTGTAAGATCATAGCAATGAATAAACAGTTAGCAAGACAGCTGGTTAAAACCAGACAGTCCATCAGGGAAAAATATAGAAGCTTAAAATCAGATGTAGCTCAGTCGCAAGCGCAATTGGAGAAGGAGTACAAACCTATTACAGAGCCATTGCAGAAGCTACTTTTAAATTTAAAACCAGATGTATCAATTAAGCAAGAACCTTTAGATCTTAAGTATGAAATCCGAAAATTTCACCAACTGGCATATATAAAAAGTATTTGCCTACGTTACCCATGACCATGCCGAGCTTTTTGGAAGATACCTATCAACATGATGCTGTAAATAATTCAGATACCATCGAGCAAGACAGTAACGAGCAGATTGATAAAGAAGTTGAAAAAAGTAGAATTTTTCTTCAAGATCTGTCCAAAACCCAAGCTTATAGTGAATACCTAGAGGCTTATGATCCTCTACCACGTTATTATATAGATATGTTAGTACGTGGAGATGAGAAAGATAATGATAGGTTATATGGTGTAAAGCATGACTTTATTACCTAAGAGCTAAGAATTGGGAACAGTGATCTTGACATAGTTGATAAAGATATTAAAGTAGATGGAAAAGCATACTCTGGAACACCTGGCCTGTATGAATTACTATTTAAAAAACAACCAGTAGGATATAAGCAAGGAGATTTAGATAATTATATGGATATATTAAACAGATCTCATGCTTACCGTAGATACTTCGATCCTAAAGGACAAATCCAAGGTTCACAGAATGAAAAATATACAGGGTGAGTTTTTTTCGATGTTTAGTGTAAGGATCTAGGAAAGTATAAGAGATACAAAAAAGCTTAAATGAGGAAAGATGTGCAGTTTTATGATCCTTATTAAATGTTACTTTTATTTTTTGAAAAAACGTCATGGCTGACTAGATATTTGGAAAAATCCGAATTCGCCCAATTCCTTCAGATGCGTGTAGCTCCGTTGCTATTTATTTTACAAAAAAAATTTAAATTACAAAGTTTCATGTTTTTGCAGTGTTAATAAGACAGTGTGATCAAATTGTTCGTGAACACTTTTGTTTTCAAGTTATAACACAAACTTCAAGTTTTTTAAATATAAACCATAGTTTGCCATGAGCTAGAAAAAAATGTCTTTTTTTATGCTTTCCAACGATATAATATTTGGTATTGTTATTTTGAAAAATGGCTGAACTGCAGCCGTTTTTAACTTTTCAATTGTTCGTTAACATAGATGGCTGTGAAAATTATACGCAATCCAACGGATTAAATCAGAACGATTGAAGTCGGCATCTCGTGAACACCTCTATATGTGTCAGAGGACCGGAGAAGTATGCGACTGGCATATTTTAAATAAAACAATAATAGGTAATAATAAGTAACAACCGGATTTATTTTCAGAAAGAATTTAAAATTATATTGATGGAAATCAGTGAATGAAATACTTAACAAAGATGCAAAAATTTTATGAACAAATCATTATTTATTTTAAGGATATTAACGAAATTGTTCAAAAAGCCCACCGTTATTATTAATGCACAAGATACATCTTTTTGAAACAGAATTTGAGGCTTTTCTCACAGAACGCCTATCAATATTGTCAAAAGCTTCCTGAACAGCTTCCATAAGATCTTCTAATGTCGCATAGGTTGTCCGAGAAACGTTATCTTTTATTGTCCCCCACAAGAAAAAATCTAAAACTGAAAGATCAGGGAACCGAGGAGGCCATTCGACTGGTCCATTTCTTCCAATCCATGAATTGGGAAAAACTTCATTTAAATAAGTTCGCACAGGGAGATGATTATGTGGGGGTGCACCATCGTGCTGAAACTATTGAGGCATAGCACGATGCTCTAGGTTTAATTCATCTAACATATTCTCAAACTCGTTTGAGAAAGTGTATAAGTAAACTGCACCAGTTAAAGTACCTTGGTAAAAATACAGTCCGAGTATTCTTGAACCAATAACATCACACCAAACATTAAATCCGAACTTAATTTGCGGCCTCCTTTGTACAACATGATTCGGATTTTCTTGCGTCCAAAGGTGCTCATTGTGTCGGTTGAACATTCCACAATTTGTGAAGCGGGTTTCATCAGTCCACAGTACTTTAAATTTAAATTGTTGATCAACCCTACACATATTTTTAAACCATGTACAAAATTCTAGACGCCTTTCAGAGTCACCATCGTGCAACGTCTGTGATACTGATAGTTTGTATGGGTGAAATTTATGTTTTCTTAGTACTCTTACAACAGTTTTCTGCGACGTACCTACCTCTAATGCTACTTGCCGTGTTGAAATTGAGGGATTTTGTGTAATACAAGCTAGTACATTTATTTCCGCAGCTTCGTTTATGTTGTTTTCTCTATTTTTGGGTTTACAGAAAGAATCATATTGTCCCAAATTGTCATACAGTCTTTTGAATGTAGGTAGACTAGGCTGTCGACGATCGAAATATTGTTCGAAGTATTGCTGTGCAGCTCCAACACAGTTTTTATCACAACGAATATAACACTCAATAATATCACGTTTTTCCTCGTTTGAAAAATTCATTAATTATGTATAGACCCTCTGCCGTCACTTCTAATGCCATTTGTCTAGACTTTAGAGTACTTTAGGTCATAAAAGTGTCTGCGACACTTTCTCTTCCCTATCTTTAGGTAAATTGTTTACAAGCGACCCGATATTATAAAAGGGCCATATTAGGATAAGGAAGTCAGTTCTAAGTTTGCTTTTAGCTCTTTAAGTTAGGCATCATTTAGTAACCCAATAGTTCTCTGTGTAAGTGTTGTGTACTCCTGCTTAACAAATAAATTTGTTAATACATTTGTGTAGTAGTTTTTAAAAACAAGAAATCTACTCTCGAACCTTTAACTGGCGCTGCGAACAGGATTGTAGAAGGGTTTTTGAAAAATCTATCGTCGATCACCAGGAAGCCCTAGGATCTTAATCCTTAATCTACAACCCCAGTAGGAACCATTTACATCAGAAACAGAGTCCATAAGAAAGTCTACTAAGGATCCCTCGAACGTGAGTAAATCCGGGACACCCTCTTGGACAACCCCGTGGAGAAGGCCGCTTCGATTCCACGTCAGGCACCTCGCATCACCGTGATTCCGAGATGCTCTTGAAAATATTAGCGTAAGTGAATTTTCCTTTTTACCAATTCCCTGTTATTTTATTTTTGTAAACTTGCATGTCGGACGAGTCAGATTTCGAGCTAGAAGAAAATACAGAAATTTTACGAAAT
Organism: Pogonocherus hispidulus; assembly: GCA_963924545.1. Taxonomy (NCBI): domain Eukaryota; kingdom Metazoa; phylum Arthropoda; class Insecta; order Coleoptera; family Cerambycidae; genus Pogonocherus; species Pogonocherus hispidulus. The sequence goes on from OZ004694.1 coordinate 43,499,965, forward strand.
ATATATAAACCGCAAAAAGCGAAATCAGAGTCTCGTTTATTTTTAAGCATTCAAAAACAAAAAGAAAAAGAAACCATGTCTCTTACTCCTAATGAATTTAAAATTAAATTTGATCTTATGAAGGACACTGTTCCTGAATATCAAGGTGGATCAAAAGATTTGACATTTTTTATTACTAAAGCTGAAAATTTCTTAACAAAACTAAACAATACTGATCCTTTTTATAGTAATGTTCTCTTAGATCACATACATACAAAGTTAAGGGGTGAAGCACGAGACATAATTATAAATAGTAAACCACAAGATTGGGCCACACTTAAAGCTTTATTACAAAATAAATATGCAGACCCTAGATCTGAAACTCTACTTGCCAATATTTTAAATACATCCTTTCAAAAAGCTAGTGAAAATTATGAAACTTATCATACCCGACTTAATTACAATTTACAAGTATTATTAGAACACGTAACATTAAATACCCTCAACGAGGGAATATCCGCGTCCAAAAAGGAGATGTACAAAACACAAGCTCGCGATACATTCATGGCCGGGGTATCAGAACCCTATAATACACATTTGAGTTACAATAACCCCCAGGACCTAACCGCCTGTTTAACATTTTGTAGGGATTTAGATAATAGAAATAACCAGAGGCAGTTTATGAATTATCTTAAAGGACGCGACCGTCAAGGCCAAAATTTCAATAAAAATACAATGCCGCGCAAACCAGTGCCTAACAATATAATGCACGCGAGAAATACTTTTCAACCTAACTTTAATTATGTACCCCAGGAAAACATACCCCAACGAAATCTCAATCAGTTCGGGACGCCACGACAAATACCTCAAAATTTGCCCAACAATCAACCAGTATTTAATAAACCTAGACCTATGTCTAATGTCTTTAAACCGAGACCACAAAACAATACCCACTTCTCAAAACCAACACCCATGTCTGGGATTTCAAATTACACGACAAATAGCAAAAATCAATTCCGGAGACCGAATAATTATTTCCAAAATAACCATCAAAAACCTAATTTTATAGCCGAAGAACTAACGAATATTAATATAGAAAATAATCCCGAGTATAACGATGACAATGATAATTATGAATATGAATTTACGCAATCCGTATATGAGGAAAATTATGAAAATAGCGAACAAAAGGGAGATGAGAATGAAACTGAAAATTTTATGAACACCGCCTCATCAAGCAATACGACCTAAATGTAAATTATGTCTATAAAACAAAATTGCCATTTCTATATTCAGAACAATTCGACTTAAAAATTTTAATTGATTCCGGCGCTTCAGTCAGCTTAATGAACCCCGAAATAGCTTATTCTCTCTTCTCCGAGTGCATTTACCCACATTATTTTGAAATCAATGCTTTGGGAAAAACTACCATAGGACACTACGCATTAAAAATACCTCTTTTGTCTGAATTTAATGAATTTTTCGAAATAGAATTCTTAATAACTAAATGGCATCGAAAATATGACTGCTTGCTAAGTAATAAAGACTTAACTAGCATGCATGCAAAATTAGATTTTAATGAAAAATACTTACAACTCAACAATTCAATCATTTATTACCACGAAGATATTAACAATTTCGGTTTAGTCAATAGAACAGATAAAGATTATATTCAAATCCCTGTCGACTATGAAAACGGTGAAGTAATTTTACCTGAACTGCAAATTGACAATAATTTTATAATCCCGGAATGTATATGTAATGTTCAAGAAAATTTTATCAATATACCTATGCAAATTAAAGACGAAATTGTGTTCAATGAACCAATACATGTGAAACCTCTAAAAGATTTTTTATTATCAGAAACGGAAAATAAAAGCAAAAACAAAGCACATTTCAACATTAAAGAACTAATTCGAGTAAGTCATCTAAACGAGGAAGAAAAACAAAAGATTGTCAAAATTTGTAATGAATATAGTGATATTTTTTATGACGAGAACGCCGACCTTTCTTTTACGAGCGCCGTAAAACATACCATTCGTACTACAGACAACGAACCAATATATTGTAAGAATTTTAGGTATCCATACAAATTAAAAACGGAAATCCAAAATCAAGTACGCAAATTACTTGACAATAAAATTATACGACCATCCATTAGCCCATACAGCTCACCTGTATGGATAGTACCAAAAAAATTAGACGCTAGTGGAAAAAGAAAATGGCGTATGGTAATCGATTTCAGAAAATTAAATAACAAAACAATAGAAGACAAATATCCTCTTCCCCGTATCGAAGAGATTTTAGAGAACCTCGGTAAATGTTCATACTTTTCGACCCTTGACCTCGCCCAAGGTTTCCATCAGATCGAAATGGATCCTAATTCCATCGAAAAAACAGCATTTACGGTAGAGAACGGACACTACGAGTACGTACGTATGCCGTTCGGGTTAAAAAACGCCCCTTCCACTTTCCAGCGAGCCATGGACCATGTGCTCATGAAATATCTGCATAAATTTTGTTTCGTCTATATGGACGACGTGGTAATTTTCTCTAAATCACTACACGAACACATAGTACATTTACGACAGATATTCGTGGAATTAAGAAAGTATAACCTAAAAGTTCAATTAGACAAAAGTGAGTTTTTGAGAAAAGATGTACCATTTCTGGGTCATATTATAACCCCTAGCGGAATAAAACCTAACCCAGATAAAATTAGAGCTATACAGGACTACCCATTACCTAAATCAATAAAAGAAATCAAAAGCTTTTTAGGCCTTGTAGGGTATTACCGAAAATTTATTAGAAATTTTGCTAAAGTAGCCGCACCGATTACTAGGTTCCTAAAGAAAAATACGAAATTAAATATTCAAGATCAAGATTACCAGAATGCGTTTAAAAACTTTAAGACACTAATTACTAATGCCCCAATATTAGCTTACCCGGACTTTTCAAAACAATTTAAAGTAACAACCGATGCTAGCAACGTAGCTATAGGTTCCGTCATCTCTCAGGATGAAAAACCTATTTCGTTTTATAGCCGCACCCTAAATTCAGCTGAAAGAAATTACTCCACGATCGAGAAAGAACTTTTATCCATAGTGGAATCATGTAGACAATTTCGCCCATATATTTTTGGTCAAAAATTTATAATTGAAACAGACCATAAACCACTGGTTTGGCTATTTTCCTTAAAAGACCCCAATAGTAGACTAACGAAATGGAGGTTGAAATTGGAGGAATATAATTACGAAGTAAAGTATAAAAAAGGTAAAGAAAATGTGGTAGCCGATGCTCTATCCCGTATCGAAATAAATAATATAAATGACGTCAATAACAACAATGACAGTGACGACGACGAACTAGACTTACTATCACGTCTACAAAAATGTCAAACCCAAAAACAACAAAAAGCACAGGACTTAGACTTAGTCTCATTATTCCCTAACATAGACGACAGTGAAATACCCCCAGATGCCGACGAAATTTTAAATGACGCACCCCCTATCGACATATCAAATCTAACACCAGAACGAGAAATACAAGAAAACGACACGACGCACACTGCAAATGAAAACCCCATCTGTACCATGAAAATATCTAATAAAAACCTGCAATCTTTCCCTAATGGCATAGTTCTCGAATATGCAGACATATATAAAGTCACCACAAAAAATATAGACAACAACCGGACGATACTCTATGTTAAGGTTAGATCCGGAAACGAAAATAATCAATTAAGCACCTTTCTACTCGAATATATAAACCCAAAAGTAACATACGGCGTATACTTTAAAGATAAGAACTTGGAAATCCCCTTTAATCAACTAATTACCTGCTTACTTGACCCTAACGTTAAATTTTTCAAATGCCCCAAGTTACTAGTAAACACAACTCCAGATTTGTTTAATAAATATTTGGAAAAATATCATAAGGCTAACCACAACGGTATTAACGAAACTTATCAACATTTCAAAAATTTATATTTTTTACCCCGAATGAAGGATCGTATAACGAACTACATTAACCAATGCCCAACCTGCCTAGAGTCCAAATACGAAAGACATCCTTATAACCCGCCATTTCAAGGTCCCCTCATTTCAAAAAGACCTCTACAACATTTATACATTGACGTCCTTTCTATTGAGCAAAATTTATTTTTAACTATTATTGATAGCTTCTCCAAGTACGCACAGGCTTACTCCATCAGAGACAAAAACGCTATTACTATATTGAACAAATTAAGGCATTTTTTCTCGCACCATAATTACGCGGAAAAACTGACCTGTGATAATGGTTGTGAGTTCAATAACTCCGTTTTGAGAGAATACTGCAAACTTTTTAAAATTAATTTGCATTTCACAACTGCAAAAAATCCGAATTCTAACTCGCCTATCGAAAGATTTCATAGCACTCTTATCGAAAAATTAAGGGTATTACGTAAAGAGACACCAAAAGAAAGTATAATCGACTTGACTATAACCGCTGTTACCATCTACAACCAATCAGTTCACTCTACTACCGGCTATACCCCTTTCACTTTATTATACGGCCCGTACGAAAACTTAAATGCACACGAGATAGACCTAGACACCGCTACCTTTGAACATTACAATGAACAACGAAAAAAGGAATTACTCCCATTTTACGAATCATTATATAACAAAGTTTTAGAAAAAGGTACCGCACGGCTACAAAAAACCAATGAGAATCGCGAAGAAATACCAAACCTAGAAGGTTCAAAGGTATATACCTCCTGCAAAACGCGCAGTAAATTACAACCGCGATATAAAGAATTCCACGTAACACAACAAAAAGGTCAAACTCTTGAAGGTAATTTAAAAAGCCAAAAGATAATCAAATACCCTCTAAGAAACGTCAAACGAGTAAGAAAAAATATTTCTTTACAGGATTTCGACAATGCACCTGATCCTGACGGTTCCCAACCGGGCCCTTCGCATCAGTAAACTACCAACCGAAAACCTGTACTTTCAAGACCAAATCGGTACAGCAAAACTAATATCACATCAACACAAAATTTATTTCTATATAAATATTACAAGTTTACGAGAAACATATAACTCGTTACTCTTCAAAACCATTATACTGGAAAATGAAATACAAGGTAGGGATCCATTCATAACTACACTTAAGCAAAAATTAGAAAACACCCACGAACATTTAATGAAGCTAAACACTCCGCGTAAAAAGAGAGGTTTAATAAACGGATTAGGTACAATAATAAAGTATGTAACTGGCAATCCCGACAGTAACGATTTAAAAGAAATACATTCAAATATGCAAGATCTATTTAATAATCAAGAAAAAATAATAAAACAAAATAGTAAATTCGTCTCGTTCGCTTCCCACTTAACTGAACAATATAAATCAGATATTCAAAAACTAGAGCGACACCTGGAAGTGTTTAATAATAATACAAATATAATTAATAACCACCTCTATAAACATCTTGAGATTCAGGACATGATTCTTCTCGTTAATGAATTATTTGAACATATTAAGCTTATCGAACGTACTATTTCACTATCCTTTTTAGGTACTATAAATCTAGAACTGTTTAGAGTGAAAGAAATAAACGAGATCTTTAAACACTTGACATTAATCTATAAAAAAGACGAATTACTGCCATTTAAAACTCAACATGTATTTTCTTTGTTTAAACATTTCTCCATGAACGTAGTACTGCACGAGATGAGTCTCATCTGCATAATGCAAGTACCTATCCTTAGTCCCGTTAACTATCATTATTCCCGAATTTACCCCATACCTAATATTCACAAGAAAATGTTATTGCCTCCTGCCCAATTCAATATTCAACACCTGCAAGAAGAATGGTGGATGACCGAGGAATGCGTGCAAGCCGACCATATGTTCATCTGTAAAACAAAGACGGAACAACAAGACTGCTCTCTATACAACTTCACTAAGTGCAGTGTAGTGCTTGTTGAAAATCATTTCGAATTAGTGCAAAGACTAGAACACGATAAAATATTATTGGTAACTAACCACGCAGCGACTGTGTTTGAAGAATGTGCAAATTCGAACCTTAAACATAAAATTCTTACCAATAGTATAATAACAGACTATTGTAAATTAGAGATAAATGGGGAAACATATGACAAGTCCAACATAACCGTGCGCCTAGATGCACCTGTCCAAAGTATAGACACTTTAAATGAACCAATGTTTAAACTTAAGTTAAAAATAGAACATTTAGAAAATTTTGAAAAATTAAACAAAGACTTGAAATCATTAAGTGAACCTATTAGCATAAGACCCATACATTTTTATACCCATGTATCGATTACCGTAGTTTGTATCATCATAATTGTAATAATAGCAATCCTTTATAAATGTAAACCTAGAATATATAATATAATTAGAAGAACTAACGCCCCTCAGGAAACAGAAATAGAATTGAGAGAACAATTAAGAAACGAGGACGTTTCAAAATCTTAAGGTTGGAGGAATTATGTATAGACCCTCTGCCGTCACTTCTAATGCCATTTGTCTAGACTTTAGAGTACTTTAGGTCATAAAAGTGTCTGCGACACTTTCTCTTCCCTATCTTTAGGTAAATTGTTTACAAGCGACCCGATATTATAAAAGGGCCATATTAGGATAAGGAAGTCAGTTCTAAGTTTGCTTTTAGCTCTTTAAGTTAGGCATCATTTAGTAACCCAATAGTTCTCTGTGTAAGTGTTGTGTACTCCTGCTTAACAAATAAATTTGTTAATACATTTGTGTAGTAGTTTTTAAAAACAAGAAATCTACTCTCGAACCTTTAACTCATTGTCTTTGGCAATTGAAACGACTTTTAAGAAAGGAAAATAACTGTCAAATAATGCTACAGTAACTAAATGCGTTGTCAGTAAACATTTCGATTGTTTTCACAGCCATCTACGTTCACGAACAATTGAAAAGTTAAAAACGGCTGCAGTTTACCCATTTTTCAAAATAACAATACCAAATATTATATCGTTGGAAAGCATAAAAAAAGACATTTTTTTCTAGCTCATGGCAAACTATGGTTTATATTTAAAAAACTTGAAGTTTGTGTTATAACTTGAAAACAAAAGTGTTCACGAACAATTTGATCACACTGTCTTATTAACACTGCGAAAACATGAAACTTTATAATTTAAATTTTTTTTGTAAAATAAATAGCAACGGAGCTACACGCATCTGAAGGAATTGGGCGAATTCGGATTTTTCCAAATATCTAGTCAGCCATGACGTTTTTTCAAAAAATAAAAGTAACATTTAATAAGGATCATAAAACTGCACATCTTTCCTCATTTAAGCTTTTTTGTATCTCTTATACTTTCCCAGATCCCTACACTAAACATCGAAAAAAACTCACCCTGTAGAACAATAATTAAACCATATTTGATAAAGAAGGGAATAATTAAACCTACTATAAGTACTCTTCCAAGAACATTTGCGAAACCTCCCCCACCAACTAGACCCCTACGAAGAACACAATCACAACACACGAAGAGATCAACGACTACCGGTGGTTTGTTGAATTTATCTGATAAAAAAGTCGATTATGTGTATTACAATGATCCAAATGAATTAATAGATAGGTTACGTTTATTACTGGCATCGCAGAGTGCGGGAAATAACGCTCACCAAAATGAAATCGTTTCCATTATTGAAGAACTCAGAGAAGATAAAATTATAAAATAAGGTGATATACAAGACAAACTTCATTTACGTGTAAACTGTTGTTGTTAAATATGCCCATAGACAAATTTGGCAGACATATGTTAAGGGGCCGATCTGTTCCTTATTCATCCGTATCTTCATTGACTAGTTCGCAGGCACCAATTTTAACATCTTTCCCGCAATCAGCTGCGTTTTACATTTGTGAACCTTCCTTACATCACAGTAAATGCATAATAAAAGTTGTAGGAAAGGCACCACTTGTACTCCCGGGTTATTATAGTTTGGAAAATCAGAAGGATGAGTATATCTTCCCAGTATCTGGAACTATTGAAAACATAGAAATCGTGCCCCCTAACTGTGAACTGTTTTATAAAAGCGGTGTTAGTATTAAAGCTAAAGACCTTATTGGGCGAACCATAAATAAAGGTGATATCATCCTTTTTATATATGAGCGAGGGCAGCCGCCGTCATTGTATGCAGAAATAGTTGTACAGTGTCCTATAGCAAAAAATTACTGATATTAAAGAGGAAGTAATTAACAAACTTCATAAACCTGCCAGAAAAAAATTTAATAGAAGACATGTTGTTGTGAAGGGATTGAACGATTTAATTCAGGCTGATTTAGTTGAAATGATTCCATATGCAAAAATTAACAAAGGATATCGATATATTCTTGTTGTAATAAACGTATTTAGTAAATACTTGTGGGCAGAACCTATTAAAAGAAAAACTGCCAGCGATGTAACTGATGCCATGAAGAAAATTTTATTGCAAATGAAATCTATACCAGTCAACTGTCAAAGTGACTTGGGTAAGGAATTCTACAATAAATCTTTTTCTGAGTTGATGAAGAAGTTTAAAATTAATCACTATAGCACATTTTCCAACTTAAAAGCTAGTGTGGTAGAACGAGTAAATCGAACACTGAAAAATTTAATGTGGAAGAAATTTAGTCTTCAAGGCACTTATAAGTGGGTAGATATACTACAAGATATTGTAAGTAAGTATAACAATACCAAGCACCGAACTCTTGGATAAAAGCCTAATCAAGTTAATGCAAGAAATGCTAAAAAGTTGTTGAATACAGCATACAGCTACATAAAGACTGTTGATTTAAGTCGTACAAAATTTAAAGTGGGAGATTATGTACGGATCAGTAAATACAGGGAAGCATTTCGGAAGGGATACAGACCCAACTGGACTACTGAATTATTTAAAATTGTAAATGTACGAATGACTAATTCTGTCACATATTTACTTGAAGATACTCGTGGTATACCAATTAGTGGAGGGTTTTATAAAGAAGAGCTTCAGAAAACGAAGCATCCAGATGTGTACCTCGTGGAAAGAGTGTTACGTAGACGTGGTAAAAAACAATATGTAAAATGGTTGGGTCTAGATGCTTCACACAACAGCTGGATTAATTCAGAGAACGCTCTGTAATCTGTTTACAATATACATGAATTGTTGGAAGCCTTTTGAAAACTAGAATTTCAACTCTGTCTTTATCCATTTCGGTATAAATGTTTAACCATATTCTGTTAGTTTATCAGTCTTTAGTGATCTCTTTTAGTGTGCAAGTAGTGAAATATGACGTTCATCAGTCCCAGTCCAAGTCCAACTTTTTCCAAAGAAGGCTCCATTATATGGCAAGAACTTGACAGAGTAGCTGAACAATATCGAAAAAAGGTACAAAATGAGGATAAATACATTAATGAAAGCTCTTCTCCCATAAATACCTCCATATACAAGATAGTAACTGGATTTAGTGCAGCCAGAAATTACATGCCGGCTGTTAGGATGTTAATGAATACGAGCGACAACAGCACAAATCATATTTCCTTTAATGCTGAAGAATGGAAGGATTTCATGACTTACTTGGATCATTTTATTAATGATTACTTTAATTATCATGGTGCATCTGCAGACATTCAACATGCTATAGAGTTTTCACATTATAACATTAGCACGGCTCCTTATATGGATATTAAAATGTTGAAGGTGACCAATGGTTTTTGTACATTTTACCTGTCTCAAGCTACTGTTTCATGTATTTTAAAACTTGATAATAGTCTGATTCAACCAAATATGGAATTGCTGAATCGTATAGATTTTGCAAACTTTTACAATAACTTTTTGAATATAGCAAGTAATGTACTAAGTGACACAAATTACGATATGGATTCGAATCAGAATGATAATGTAATATTAAACTTGTGTGATAGTCCACCTTTTTTATTCGAAAGTACTGTATTCGTGAATGTTTTTATTATAAAAGAAATTAAGTATTTAATGATTTAGAAAGAAAAATGTATTTAAGTAAGTAAGTTGTTGAACTAAATAAATAAACTAGTATATACCTACTTATAGAGTTGTATTATTTATTACTAACAAATAAAACAAGTTAATAAAAATGCACAAATGTTTATTGTATAAATCATAAATTTATAATACATTAAAATACATATAATCTTATAATAATAAAATATTATTAATAATAATAATAATAATTATGTAGACATAATAGAATAATGACCCCAGCATAAAGTATCTGTTACACCCCGCATCACATATCTTTTATCATCAAAATGGCTTAAAGCAATTTTCGTTTGCTCAACGCTATAAACATTATGCAGATATGATTGAATACTTCTTTGGTTTCGATATAATTCAACATCGTTATCTAAACATTTCTTATAATCCTCGAATGTTATACAATTTTTAACTACATTGCTTTTAACACCTTTAGACTTTTTAATCTCATCTTTTCCTTCAACTCTCAAAGCATACATTTTCGATCGAAGACCTATAAAATGGGTCATTATACAACCACCGCACTCATCTTTCATCAAACCAGGTATTTTTTTATTTAATAATGGTATCCTATATCTGTTATTAAGGGGATAATCACTAGTATCGAATTTCTCTAAATTCTGCCTAATTACAATATCATATGCATCATCACAGTGTACTTCATATATCAAACTATCTGTATCGGTATATAGAAGCTTACATTGGTTTGGAAATTTAGTTAACATGAAATTATAGTGAAAATCGTACACGCATGTTTTTGAAATATCTAAAATACACATACCGATATAAAGAGGTTTGTTAAAAGTAATCTCAGTCTTACTGAGTTCAATCGCGACTAAATTTTCATCGAATATTGCTCGACTATGGAAATTTGGGCTGGCAATATAATTCTTAACGCCATAGCGACCATTCCAATGATTTATTAACTTTACAATCCGATGCTTACGTATGTTCTCCATAGTTTTGCCAAACACGGCATTAATTAATAATTCAAAGAGATTCTTTTCAAAATCATTTGTAGCTGCCTGACGTAATTTAATATTTAGATCAATATAGGCTTTTAACCAAGGAGCTTGATTGAAACGCAAAATTCTATGTATTTTTGTAAGTTTAACACCTAGATTTAAAGCTTGTTTTAAATTTCGATAATGTATTACATATCGAGTTATATTGTAGAGGGTAGTCAATAATTTCGGTAATTTCGAATTTGGTGGTATTCTATGTTCTGGACACAAAGGCATATCTTTATGTAAATTATGTAAATATTCGGGGTACTCAAGGTCAACTTCTAATAAATATCCTACATTCGAAGTGTCCGAGACAGTTGTGACGTCAATGTTTGGATCAACCCATTCGAACCCACCGTAAGGTAAATACTGGCTCATTGCCCACCCATACAAATTATTAACATCGAAATATAATAAATAATTCGCTTGTTCATTAGGGTTATAGTCGGACATAAATTTATTATTGGCTTTTGCATATCGATTACAACATTGACTTACACCACCTCGTATACCCCGTTCAATAAACATGAGGATATCAATATCTTGCAAGAGATCCAATTCCACTTTAGTATATTTAAGCATACAATCCCAGGTATAAACAGGAAAGGTGAAGTAATGAACAGGATCGAGCTGATAAATCGATATACATTTGTTTCGAAAATTTTCAAAAATATCCGTCAACAAAATAATATCAGTTTTTAAATATAAATCAGAATATTCCCCTAAATTTTTAATTTTAAATGAATCCCAGACCTTTTGAGCATGCTGATAATCATCGTCAGTTATATTCCTATCATTTAGTTTGTTGTAAAATTTATCTTTATGAGGTAATTTAGTTTCAGTCAGTTTTTCTAAAGAGTCTACATAGTCATATGGAAATACACCTTTTCTAGTAAGTAAATTAATTTTTTGATCATCGAGGTTCTTAAATTCCTTATGCAAATTTATCATTTGACTTTTATTTAGATATGACGATAACTTATCTAATGAAGAGGCCATAAATCTGAAAGAATCTATGAAACGAAACTTTACTTGAGAATTTAACATAGTTTTAGTAAAAGATATATATTTCTCCTTATTTATGGGGAGTAAAGATATATTGCCAGTTTTCGCTAAGTCTTTAATCAAAAAAAGCGCATCATAATTACTTAAATTGTGACATACAACAGGCACTACAAAAGATTTTTTAAAATTTATATTACAGTCATTGTGAGGGCTGGACCTCTGTAGTTACCAGTGAAATGACAATGATCACGAACCTTTTTATCGTCTGACTTGAATGGTCTTTCACAAATATGACAGTGAGTGGATATTAAAAATTCAGCTTGTTGCAGTTCCGAAAAATTCATGGGGACAACACTTTTTAATTTTGATTCAATGAAAATCGAAATACTTTCTAATTGTTGCTTAAACCACTCTATATAATCTAACCCTCTATAACTGTTATAATAAGACAGATTATCATCATATTTGCATTTAAAATAAAATCCAGCACTAAAGGCTTTATGTTTTTGATACTTTACAGTTTTAGATTTGCTATTTTCAGAAAATGGTTCTAGCAGTGATTCAAAGTCACAGTACAGAACAAAAGGCATGGGCTCTTTGTATTTGAAATTTTTAAAACTTAATATTTTTTCTTTGGGAAATGATACTTTACATTTATTTATGTTTTGACAATCAATGGAATGTAAATTTAATTTTTCTTCGTTACTAAAATAATTTAAACATCTGTCGCAGATGTATTTTTTATGCGCCTTTAATGATAATTGACAAGAAACAAGCCTACTCAAATTTTTTATCCAGCAGAAGTGATATTTTATTTCTTTATTTGTATGACTATCTGCAAGATCCTGTTCATCAGAATATTCGCTTTGTATCATTAATAAGTTAACATGTTGTTTCAATTTACTACTGGTTAATCGCGCAGGCACTACATTAAATCTTTTTCCAATTAATTGAAGCATGTACACATTTACTGATATATCATTTTGCTTTTCAAATTTATCAATTTGCGGTATTGTCATTGGAAATTCAATTTCAGTCATATTTAATACACTTGAATAATGTGGATAAGATTTAGTTCTATTAACCTGAGTATTAACTGGGTGTAATGCAGAGACTATTGACCAAGCAAAACAGGCATTATCCTAATAATTTTGAATATTTACACAAGCTTTCTTTCGTTCAATGTATTCAGGTAGTCGAATAAAAGACGTGCCTCCATTTCCCATTTCAAATTTATTTATATTTACTTCCAAACTAATAATTTTATGTAGTGCGAATCCGCTGTCACGTTCTTGAAATTCGTCTAATTTATTTAAAATTTTATCAATTACATTTTCTCTAAACCAAAGGCTTAAATCTGTACCTAAATCAATCACATAATTTTTTTTAAATACTTAAATTCTATTACTTCAGAATTAACGTTACTTTTAATAAATTCACCACAGAAAACCGTATTAACTTTTATTGTTGGGTGTTTTTTTAAAATTTTGTTTATTCGCGTTTTAAATAAAAAATATGAATCATTCAAAAACTGCAGTATATATTTGTGCTTCAAGTTTATAATTAAGCCTGAGACCAACCTACTTTTAAATGCTGAGTTAATATACTCAAAACGCAATCTAGAACTTCTATTCTCCCTTCCTCCAACCCCTCTTCCTACATGTATATTTTTTAAAAAAATTTTAATAGCCTTTAAATGACCAATATTTGTATTAATTTTTCTTGTAAACCCTATAGAATCAGAGTTTTTTATAGCTCGGTTGAGCAAACGTAAATATTTGTTAATTGATATAAGCCACTTTTCTCTACTAGCAAGGTTTTGAGAAGTAATTAAAATGTTTTTAGCTTTATTAAAATTGTTAATAACTTGATCGCTTAGCTCACATATATTCATTATTAAATTTTGTTGAAAAACTTGAGATTTTATATATACTTAATATAAATAAATGTACAGACTGTACTGAATGTAGAATTATGAGTATGTACTACATATATATTGTTCACTTATCATAAGGTTGAATCTCGAAGTTAATGGCAGCATTCGGTTTATTACACTCTATCATACCCTTAAATATTAAAACATACTTTTCAGCTTGAAATTGTTCTAAATTCTTCTGAATAACAGGGAGCGCTCTTTTTGGTAAGAAAACCAGATTTTCCTGAAGTTCAGCCAACACTGCTTTACCAAACTTTGTTTCGATTATTTTTATGCCTAGAATGGGCACTGGTACATCCTTAGGCAGGTCTTGTAATTTTATGGTATCTTTTCTACGGAAACAAGTAATACCATTAATTTCATTTAAGTTCATTCTATAACAAAGAAAAAACAGAATAATTAGTTCTGAGTAACCATGTATATGAAAATTTCGAAAATACCTTTTAATCATACAATTCACCAGACAATTTTCATTAAATTTCTACTTGCATATTACCTGGTGCATAAAAAGTGAGTTGGTAGTGTATGCCTAGTACTGCTAGTTGATGTTAATGTAAGAAATTAACATTTCAATACCTCATTCAAGCACTGAATGGTGGTTAGACCTTAACAAAATAAGTCGTTCCTGAGAGGTAAATGCAGTCTGCTTAATAATATGTCACCCCCTCTTCCACACAAGTCTCAAGACTTCTGGGATTTATGTGGAATGAGAGGCAAAAACAGAATCATTAGTTCTGAGTAACCATGTATATGAAAATTTCGAAAATACCTTTTAATCATACAATTCACCAGACAATTTTCATTAAATTTCTACTTGCATATTATCTGGTGCATAAAAAGTGACTTGGTAGTGTATGCCTAGTACTGCTAGTTGATGTTAATGTAAGAAATTAACATTTCAATACCTCATTCAAGCACTGAATGGTGGTTAGGCCTTAACAAAATAAGTCGTTCCTGAGAGGTAAATGCAGTCTGCTTAATAATATGTCACCCCCTCTTCCACACAAGTCTCATTTATGTTGAATGAGAGGCAAAGATATTATTATTATTATTATTCTCTAAAATCTATTATAAATATAAAATTTCTGTTTAAGACTCTGTATCACGAAAACGAAGAAATAGTTTATAAGGAAAGAAATTATAATTGTACGATACATCTTTTTCTGAAAACTGTACTTAAAAGAATAAATTACGCTAAATTTGAATGCAATAATATTGATTGCTTTTAGTCATGTTGGATGATGGAACAGTTTTAATTAAAAACAAATAACAAATGATAGTTTATAGTAAAAAACAATGTAAACTTACCTGAAACAGCTTGATGGAGTACTATACTGGTATTCTTAACTGCAGTTATAACTTACTTTATCTATATCGAATTTGGTTATTTTATAGGTAAATCCCCATACCGTGACATAAAAACAATCACTTTCCCACCTATGAAAAACGTCCTTGTGACCGAAAAATGTGAACCATATTGAGACGACATATCAGTTTGGTTCCTTTCACTGCACAAAAATTATATAAGCGAAGTATATCGTAATTTAAATCAAAAAATGTTTTGCCCTAAGTGTCTTAGTGTTGCGACTAACCGTTTACCCCCCCAATCTGCCCAAGTGCAAATTTTTTCGAAAAGTAAGTAGGTACTTTCTATATATGTATTTTTTCTGCCTTTTATGAATCGGTATGTTAATATATAGTAATCATTCTCGACATCTAAAAGCTTCCATTTCTGTTTGATTTAACGTAAAAGCAATACTAATAAAATATATCTTTCAAAAGTAGGATTGTTTAAAATCAGTTATAGAGTATTATAAATATTTTGTGTACCTAAAGATTCTTCATAAAAGAAGCAGTAATTTATTTATTTTCTGTTACTATAAGTTATTTTTCAATTACTTTTCGTTAAGAATAAGGGATTTGGCTGTATTTTAATAGGAACACTTAACTATTATTAAACTACCTTTATTATTATTGTAGTGATATACAGTACGAATGCACCTGTCAAGATGCTGTACAAGAAGACGACCAAGTTGAAAATAACAGTTATTATTGCTTTGACATTGACATGGGAGAAAAACACCCGTGTTGCAATGAAGAAATATGTTTTTGCGGCTTTGAACAAATGGAAGTCGACGCGGAGGAAACAACAAGGTAATTTTTTAAAATGCTCGAATATTGCTTTCAGTAAGTTCCAAGTAAAGATTTTCTCGATTCTAACTTTTATTTAATCCTTGTCTCTGTATACAATACAATCTACATATAAACCGATTATTATTATTTTTTGTTCTTACAGCATCCCAGAATGTCTGCAGTTACCTCAAGAAGATTTGCGGAGCCTACCGGAACAGATCGAAGCGACTATTCCGAGAACAGAAGAAGTTGGCTTGCAAATTCAAGACAAATTACCAGCAAGGTAAACATTTTTTTTTCTTTAAATCTGCACTGAAGAAAAATCAAAGACAGGCTTGAACATTGCTTTTAGTAAAACCCCAAGTAAAGTTTCGTTTCATAGATTCTTTCATTCTTCCCTGTATACAAAATAGTCTACATATAAACTGATTATTATTTTTATTCTTACAGTGTCCAGGACAATACTCTAGAATAAGAAGAAGATCTGTATGGGAGATATTTAAGAGAAGACGAATATGAATCTTTACTGCCTGAAGAATAAAGTTAATAAAAAATGTAAAATAATTATGTTATTTATTTCAATATAAATATTTCATGACTGGAAAATCTAGGACAGTAATTTTTGAAATCTCATAAAGTTGGGCAAGGTCGCTAAAAATGTAAATTACTATAAATTATTTTTATATCCATACAGCACGGCCAGTTCTTAACCTAGATTAAACTTGGTACATTAATAATACATCTTGGTAATTGACTGCAGTTTGTATGTAGGTAAACCTAAAACGTATAATTATAGATTGCCGAAACTGCTTCAATAACAAAATTGAAGTATCTTAATTATATTCCGAGGTCCGCTGCCTCAGGCGCTCGCGGTATTACATTAGCATATTATCTGGTCGCCTTTCTACATTCTGCATTTCAATTTAAGTATCGTAATTATACATTCGGAGTTTCAGCCCGCTCGCGGTTAATAAATTAGCATATTACCTGGTCTTCTTTATGCCTTCAAAGATTAAGGAGGTTGTACACTATAAAATCCTTAAGGTAGTCTTACACGAGTAGAAGACTATTTAAATAAAAAATAATGAATACTATAATTATTATTAAAGTCTATGAATCTACATTAAGATAATCATTACAATACGTTATATAAAATAGATCCTTGATGTTTATAAATTAATTATTAAAAAAAATAACTTTTTTAAGTCATATGCCATTAGAGCAAAAAGACCTAAGCGACGTCATTTCCTCTCAAAGCCTCTGGTGACAGGAGTGCCACACACAAACACATACAGTGCTACCAACCTTCATACAAAAATTAACAAAACCGACAACGATATCAGACGCCATCTTGGATTACCCCTACCCACTTCCGTTCTAGAACCGGCCCGGATTATCTACTAACAGCCAACATAAGTATGTAGCTACTGCGCATGCGAAAATAAAAGTATGCACAAAGTCGCATGAAGGCAAATAATAATAGCGTCGCAAGAGCTCCCGCGCATCCGCTTCTCAATATCAATACCAATTTAAATAATTAAATGTCCGCAATATCCAAACCTTCCGCATGTACAGCATATATGTTACAATAAATATTAATAATTATGGCAGATGTTACATATCAAAATATATATACCTAAGAAAATATTAACAGTGACTACAATATTATTAATTTGAAAGCAATGAATATTTAAGTAAGCAAACAAAAAAAATAATAAGCAAAATTATTAAGCCAATACATAAATTAAACTTCGAGCAAGCAAAAAAACTAATGGTTAGCTAAGCACATACACTAAAAATGTCAAGGCACTAAGTTAAATAATAGGTATAAATCGGGTTTTAACAAAAAAAATTATCATCAGTGTCAAAACTTTGATTAATCAATAAATATTTGTCTAAGTGGAGTCAATAAATATTATATCCCGAGCTCATAAAAGAAATATATAAAATATCACGTAGTTGAGTATAGCGTAAAAACTTGCGTGTATCCTGGAAACTTCAGAGCAGACAGCAAAAACAGGAAAGATTCCACCATCAGCCAGGCAAAGGTGAAAAACCACAATGTAGAAAAATATTCCGAGACGAAACCAACCGGGATAGGACAGTTGATTGAGAATAATCGTTCAACCAATCAATGACCTATTCTAAGAACCCTAAAATCCAGAAATAAAAGGAAATTAGGAAAAGATAAAAATTATAAAATCAAGCTTAATCCAACTCGGCATATTTTAAGCTCAACAAACGCAGTAAACTAAATTAATAAGTAGGTGATGTATAACTACTGAATATGACTTAAATTATATATTATATTTTAATAATAAAAGGATCAAGTAATATTTTATTAAATAAAGAAAACTTATGGATTATATAATCCAAATGGAATGTTCTAAAAGTTTACTTGATAGCCTACCATAATAATAAAAAATAAACAGGTAAACTTTACTTATGAAGTAACCAATACAGAAACTTTAATCATTAATAAGAGAACAATTAAAACAAAAGAATTTATAAGGTATACTAATGTAATTGCATCCTTAAGGGAACTAAAACTGATTAATTCCTAAAAAAAAATTATCAATTATGCCTCACACAAAAATAGACAACTCATCTTATTTACCAGGCAAAATTCTGAAAAATAGTCCACTTGGCAACGCTGTAAACTATAAATGCACTTAAGTAAGTTGCCTCAATTTAAGGGTAGAATTAAATATCGCTTTGTATCCCTACTATTATACAAAAGGTGACATGTAGAAAAGAAATCAACTTATCCTTCACAAGGGGTTCTTGGCTATAAATTCAACAAAAATTCTCCTTTGGAGAACTGCATTAAGTATTGGAATTGTAAATATACACTACAATCTGCAGTTCAGGTGGTGGCAATACATCCAAAGCACTATTGGAAAAACAGCGCGGCGTGAGTAATACTAATCTGTTGGAATGGCCTTTAATAATACACAACACTATTTACAATACTTTATTTTTCACTAATTTTGTTAATATCTTTCGTTTTCTTAGAAATATCACACAATAACGTATATGTCTGCTGTCAAAAAACTATGATCCATCACCATAGATAAAAGATAAAAACACAGTATATCTATAAGAAGAAGGTCATTCTCCTTGTACCAACATCGAAACAGCAATGACTTTTAAAAAGCGCCATCTAGTTGCAGGGACCATGGAAGAATTGATACTAGAATCAATATTTTGTTCCACGGTGCCTAACTCGGTAGATAATACAGTAAGTTAATTTATAGGTAACCTCAGGTGACCTTTAAATTGTTTATAATACTTCTTTTTACATTTATTTACAAAAATATTAAAAAGTACAAACACAAATTTACTAATAAGTAAAACTGTGTCTGTTCCTTTAAATATCAATGTAAATCAACGTAAAAGTAAAAAAAAAATCACAAACGTATTTCAAATTTTTATTTAATTACAACAAATACATAGACAAGTTTTTCTAACTCTGCCTCTATTTCTTTCATGTACCATTAAGTGTCAAGTAACTATTTGGCAGATTAGACTCAAACATATAAAGCTTGTAATGTTTTCTAATCTGCCACGTAGGTACGTGATATTTTATGACGGAGAGGGGTAGTGAAAATATAGGCGATTATGATGGGTTACAAAAACTTAAAAGCTATCTGAAATAGTATAAACATGTGTTTTACATCTTTTGCTTTAACTACCAGTATTACATTAATAGCAAGTTTTGAAACTTCTGCTCTCAACAACCAGTTTGTCTTAAATAGACATTTATGGATATGGATTTTCAATGAAAATACATTATCTGCTTGCATAGTATAGAACTAATATTACTGTATTTCTTCAACATTACCTTGTTTTCCTTGCTCGATAACTCTCTACTAAGAGATTTAGATAGTTAAGTAGTAATTTGTCAATCAAATAATAAAGACATTGTAGAATTATTGTGACTATAAAAATGTACTGTTTGTGTTTACGGTTTGCCTTATGTTAATATGCAATATGCAACATACACAACACATATTAAACCTGTTAAAAAGTTGAAAGCAGGTAAAAATGATTGTTTCAAATAGCTATGTACCATTGCAGAATATAAATTGGTATTACAAACAAAACATTTTTTAACACATTAGCATTATAAAACCATTTAAAAAACTACTATTCTATATACAAATAAGGTTCCTACTTATTACCAGTGATAAGAACTTACTTGCCTATATTTTCTTATACGTGTGCCTGCAATAAAGGCAAGTTTTAAGTATTGTTACTTTCACGCCACTAATTTCACTTTCGTCATTACAAATATGTAATGAACTGTCATTGTTCAATACGATAAATGTAACGACACTCAAACTCCAAATAATGAAAGTAAACGAGACACTTTTTACACAATACACTGAAAAATTTTATTTTGTCCTTGCAGCTTAAGATTAGTTACACGACTCTTTCAGGTGTAAATTGCAGTGTAGGTTAAAATAAACTCCATCAAATCATATCTTATTTCGATAGGTTAGTACAGTTTTCAACATCATTCAAGAATACATTTTTGCTACTGTTACACTGATGCAATGGTATTCATAAAGATCTTTTTACTTTTCCAACATTTTGTTCGATATGTTGCATCAACTCATAATTGTAAATTATTTCTGGAACTACTATTCCTTTCGTATTATACGAGTACCTCAAGCAGCTAGCAATCCTTTGATTTACCTATAATTACATTAAAAAATGTTAAAACAAAATGATGCAATTATATTTTCAGTTATTTATTGAATTGAAATTAAAGATACATTAGATTGGATCGTGAAACTTGCTATAAGAATAATAGAAATAGCAAAAAAATCAATACTAAAACATTTTGATGTGCCTATATGATATCAATGGAATAAAAGTAACAAGAATGGAGAAGCCTATTATAGGTACTAATTTTAATTTTCTTAATTTTACTCTTATTCCTATGGCAAGCTGCATAAATCGAGCGGAAGCATTAAGAATAATTCTAGACAGGTTCTAAGATATATTGAAAATCTACAAATTAAATCATAAGCGTCTTTACTTACATTGTAATAATAATGTTTTATTTTAATTTAATTTTATTTAAAATAATAATATCCTCCATTTTATCTGGACAAACACAAAATTCAGGGTGGACAGTTATATAAGTTAAAAATCCTTGGGCTTAGTGTAGAAATTTTAACCAACTTTTAAGATAAAAAAGAACTAGAAATTTTCCTTCCCCTTACCTCATACTTCGGTTGCAGGGACAAAAGTTCCATGCTGCTACAGCACCTATTACACTTGCACAGTCCTGGATAAAAATATATATACCCATTGTCATTGTTGCCAACAAAAAAAAGAATATTTCCATTCCTAACACTCGGCCTATCCTGCAACTTATCTTGGTCTCCAAGATATCTCGAATTCTGTTTCATCGAAGCGCTTCGGGCGTCTTTTATGTCTCTGTTCGGGGAGAACATTTTGTGATTCAGATTCGTCTTCTTCCCAGTTATTTTGGCTTCTGCCCTTTTTTTGGTTTACTCGTTCTTCTCCGTCTTCTTCGTCAGGTTCTGGGTTTCTCCATATTTTTAATTGACTTACGTAGGCTGTTGTTCTTGTGCGTTTTCCTTCCTCGCTTAATAAGGATGTAATTTTGTAAGTGTCGCTGGGCAAAATTTTGATTATTGTCAAGGGCCCCTTTATCGTGGCTGCAATTTTTTAGACTCTCCTGTTGCCTGAGGATTTCGTTTCATGTAAACTATATCGCCGATCTTATATTTCACACCCTGAAATTTTCTTTTGTCATATCGGTCTTTATACTGACTTTGTTCTCTCTCGATAGTATGCTGTACTTCTTCCCGTAGTTGTTTTGGTAGTCGATATGTTTCATTGTCTTCGGTCAAGTGTCTTGTTAGTCCATCTTTGAATCGGGGAATATACCAATGCAGTAACTCAAGTGGGGTTTTCCCGGTGGTTTTGTTAACGGACGTGTTAATATCCCGTTCGATTTTTTTGAGATGTAGGTCCCACTGATTTTCTTCTCCCTGTACGCTTGCTTGCATCATCGGTAAGACTGTCTGGTTCAGTCTCTCTACCAATCAATTTGCCTGAGGGTGTCGACTCAAATTTAATGTGTGTTTTATACCATAATTCTGACAGAATATCTCGAAAGCATTGGCAGTATAACTAGTTCCTCGATCTGAAATTATTCGGGTTGGAGCACCAAATTTTTCAATAAACTTCTCGATATTTTTAATGGTAGGCTCTGCCTTTGTTGATTTGACAGCTTCGAGTTGTACAAACTTAGTTAAATTGTCTATGAGTAGTAATATATATTTGTTCCCTCTTACTGTTGTGATAAAAGGTCCCAAGTGATCAACATAGACATATTCAAATGGTTTCTTGCCTGGTGGTATTGGATGGAGAAATCCTGGTTGCCTACCTGTTCGGTTTTTGGACATGCATTCGAGACACATTCGGATGTGTCGGTCAATGTATTTTCGCATTCCTGGAAAATAATAATAATTAGCCATTCTACTAAATGTCTTTTCAGTTCCGCAGTGACTCATTAGATCGTGATACTTGATAACTAGTGCTTTTCTGATATTTTTCGGAACTGCATAAAGGTCTTTCTCATCGTCTTTCCCCTTCACAGATTTGTATAGGAGTCCATTCTTCAGTTTATAGTCTCGTACCTCATTTCTGTCTATTGCACTCCACTCGTTCTTGTCCTTTTTCAAAATATCAATTTTATTTCGCAATACAGTGTCTGTATACTGGAACAAAACAATTTCTTCCTCTCTGTTAACAACTGCAAATACACACGCTTTGTCTGCCACCACTTCTTCCATGTTCTCTCCAATTTCTTCTGTAGGAGCTCGAGATAGAGCGTCCACATGTTTCATCAAACCCGCGGGCTTATATCTGATGTCAAATTCATATTCGCTAAGGGTAGTGAACCATCGGATTACCTGAGCACTTTTTGTCTTGTGTTTGTTTAAATATATCAACGCTTGGCAGTCGGTAAAGATAGTAAACCTTTTGTTTATTAGAAAAACTCTCAGTCTTTCAACGGACCAAATGACTGCGAGTAACTCAAGTTTACTCGAATGATATGACATTTCAGCCACAGAAGTTCTTCGACTTATAGCGTACACTAAATTCAAATGACCATTGGGTCCTCGTTGAAACAGCATGGCAGCTAATCCTAAGCTACATGCATCTGTATGTAATTCAATGTCGTAATTTGGGATTGAATATTTGCAGTATAGGCTTGCTCGCTAAGATTGTCTTGATTTCTTCGAAAGACATTTGTTCTTTGGTTGTCCACTCAAAACTTTTGTCTTTCTTTAACAGATCATATAGTGGTCGTGCTTTAGTGGCAAAATAACACACAAATCTTCGCAAGAAACTTGCCATTCCTAAAAATCTGCGGACTTCGTGTACATTTCTAGGTCTGGGGTATTGTGTAATTGCTTCTATCTTCTTTTGTCCGGGCTCAATACCTTGTTTGGAAACTTCGAATACCAAGTAGCTAACTTTCTCTTTCAGGAATTCACATTTGCTGAGTTTTAAGGTTAAACCCGCTCTTCGTAGTGCATCTAATACTTTTATCAATTTACCTTTCAAGTCTGGCCAATCGTATCCTGGTAAAAGGATATCATCTAAATAATACAACAGAATTTTGTCTGTGTAGGGTCCTAACACAGCGTGCATCAACTTGGAAAATAGAAAGGCGCGTTCATCAAACCAAATATCATCCTCGTAAATTCTCCTGTCTCATCGGGAGTAAAGAAAGCAGTTTTCTGTCTGGGCTCCTTTGACAGAGGTACCTGTAAGTATCCGTGTGCCAAATCTAAAGTTATGTACAGCTGGCTTCCGCTTAATAGTTCAATATGGTCATCGATATTGGGCAACGGAAAGTTCATTTTGATTGTCTGGTTATTTAATTTTCTGAAGTCTATTACCAACCTATTTTCCCCTGTTTTCTTTCTCACTAGAAGTACAGGACTTGCATATGGAGACTGTGTTTCTTGAACTATTCCTTCTGCTTTCCACTCTTTTACTATTCTCGCTATTTCTTGTCTGTCCTTGTTGCTCACTTTGTATGGTTTCATCTGTACTGGGGCACATTCTGGTTTTCCTTCTATTTCCATTTCGACTATATCGGTACATCCTAATTCGCTCATGTTTATCGCAATGCAATCTCTATATTCATTCAATATTTGTAATAATTAATTTACACTTTTGTTCGGTTGTGTTTCACCTATCTTCACATCAGCTCTGGTTATTTCACTTTTGTTCACCTGCTTCACATCCTTCATCGGACAAATTTCCAAGTTTTCTATTTCTCTTCTTAAGTTTGTCATCACTGGTTTGGTGCTTAGGTTCAAAACTGGTAGATCGTATTCATTTTCTTGGTGAAATACTGTGATAAAGTTCATGCTCATAGGTTCAATTTCATTCTTCTGTTCATTGGCTTTTACCTTGTTATCGATCAAATAGGGTAATATGTCACTCACCAGGTTCTCGTCTCTGTATCTGAAAATTAATTCATCGTCAAACTTCAAATACACAATATGACTTAATTCTGTGAATGATCTTCCTATGATTACGTCAGTGGGTTGTACGTCATCGGGTACTACTCTCATTTTTACATTTTCGGCTTTCACACCATCAACACTTATATCAACATAGATATTTCCACAGGATTTTACAATATTTCCTGAGTGTCCAAATCTTTAAGTTTTGTGCTACTTCGTTCAATGTCAAAATCTGCCAGCAATGCAAACGAAGCCTTGATCGTACTTTCACTGCTCTCATTATCAATCATTGCAGTAAATTCTTTATCGTTCAGTTCAATGGTTTTGATGTAGTTCAAGAATTGGTTTGTTCTTGTTTCACTCTTGTCCTTGGTCGCAATGACATTTACTTCTACTTTTTCCATGGTTTGCGGCTTTTGGCAGTACTTTGGCGTATGTTCCGCTTCATTACATCGGTAGCTTTTCATCTCTTTCTTGGGTGCAGTACAGCTCCTCGCAATATGTCCATATTCACTGCAATTGTAGCACTTGAATTCTCCTCTCTCATTTTTAATTGGTGGTTTAAATTCAGTTTGTCCCACTTGAGTAGTTGGTTGTGTTTTTTCAATCGATCCCCTCTCTTGTGCCTGGTGTTCTCTTCTTCTGTCACTTCTCTTCATCTTTTTCTCTTTCTCATCATAGATTCTCTTTTTTCTTGCGTTGTCTATTCGATTATATGTTATGATGTCCTGATATAACTCATCCTCATCGTTGTACGCCCTTGACATTATGAATGAACTCAGTTCCTGCGACCACAATCCTATTGCTACTTGTTCCTTTAGTTCTTCAAAATCCATACCTAACTCCTTGCACAAAGCAACCTTTTCCATAAAATATGTGCTTACATTGTCTTTGTTTGTCTGTATACAAGCGTCCATTTTCTTCCAAATTTCCCTTTTGCTTTTCTTGAAATTGAAAGTTTTGTTGAATACCTTTTTAAATGTTTGCCTATCTTTTACTTCAGGTTTGCCGGAAATCCAGAATTTCGCGGCTCCTGTTAGATGTGTTCTGGCTGTTTCGTATGTGAAAGCGTCTGGCCATGAATGTAATTTAGCTGTGTTCTCTAATTGTCTGATCCATTGTTCAGCAACTGCCGGACCTTGCTCACCATTGAAATCTTCGATTGATTTTGATAAATCTGGCATGACATTGTAGTTCTTCACTTCTTCTTGCATTGTACGGTTGCACATTGTGTTCATCATTTGCGCATTTTGTTGCAGTAACGCCGTCATTGTGTGTAGCAGGGCATTCATATTCATGCCGTCATTTTTTTCTTGCACTGGGTTAGGTACGGGCAAGGATAATATAGGTACGTTATTTTTTTGCACCTCGTTAGCTTGTCGTTGTTGACAAAAGTTTTCAAACTTATCTGCATCATGATTTCGCGCCATCGTTTTTCACACAATTTTGCCTCCTTCAACCAACGCCTAATTTTCTTATCTTCGCTTCTCGCTCTCCCACTTTTAACAACGGCTCTTTCGGATCCCACTTTCTGATGTGTTGGAATGGCCTTTAATAATACGCAACACTATTTACAATACTTTATTTTTCACTAATTTTGTTAATATCTTTCGTTTTCTTAGAAATATCACACAATAACGTATATGTCTGCTGTCAAAAAACTATGATCCACCACCATAGATAAAAGATAAAAATATATAGACCCATTGTCATTGTTGCCAACAAAAAAAAGAATATTTCCATTCCTAACAAATCCCTTTTCAAAAGGTAATAATTGAGGTTCACAACACAATATACCACTCAATGGAACAACACGAACCCAAATTATAAATTGCTGGTTTGGAAAAATAATCCTCCTTCGAGATGACTTCAATATTCAAAGATTTTCCAAATCCAAAACTACACGACCTTGCCTCTGTGGAGAACGTAAAACGAAAGTGCCGGAAACGGATGTCGAATCGTCCCAAAAAAACTAGCCTATGTATGATTGGTCAAACCTTAGCCAATCATATGTAAGGAAATACAAATCTTGGCTTAATTATAATAAATTCACATGGATATCTCAATAAAAATTATCAGGAATATACATCACATAAGGCTACAAGCGTAGCGTTCTGCACGTTAGCGTAAAAGTATTAGTTACGTAATGTATCGGTGGCTTAACCGCGAACTAGGTTCTGTAAACATTCTGGTAACGTTGTACCGCGCAGAATCATCGTTCGTATCGTTCGGTGACGATACGTTGTCGAACGTGAACAGCTGTCGGAAAATAGAAGTGACAGATAAGGTTAAAATGAATCAAGTCAAAACAAATGGATAAACAAATTACTTCTATACATTTTCTATATAGCTAGAGCCTCCCATGTAACTGGTAAGTATTATAATAGCGTACAAGTACATGGCCTATGTACGCCCATAGAAATCTAATGTTGTTTACTAGGTAGGTACGTGTGAAATTACACTATTTTTATAAATTTATCTACTTTTTAGGGTGCAAATGTTGTAAAAGGGCTTTCTCAAGGTACTGTAGCAAAGTGAGTACCTACCAGGTATAATAACTAACTAGTCCACTAAAGGAAAAGCTAATTACGAAATTGTGCACTTATATGGTTAGTCGAAGAGTTTTATCGGTGGCAGCCTTAATACTACGAAGTTGTGCAAGCTCAATGTGCATCTGTATTAGCTACTTAGTATACAGACAATAATATGAAAAGGTACGAATATAGAATATTAATTTTAATTCATTCCGAACTTAATATAAAACATTGTTTTAGGAGTGACGACAACTTGATGCGATACCATGGTAGTAGTAATGAATTCAAGGGACATAAATAGAGATATATAGTTAAGAATAATAAATGTCTGGAAATTTATTTAATAAAATGATATGAATATGTGATTCTAGTGATTGTATGGGATACTTATGGTACTATTAACGTAATGATAAAATGTAACGTTACAAGCCCCATGAGTTCCTCTGGACCTGACTCAGCACATGGAGCCGAAATATTGTTTATAAATAATTACACACTTCGATATTGGAATATGATTATTTTTTAAGGCATTCATAATATAGAGACGAGTTGGTGTTCAGATCAGCTATTAAAAGAGTTATTCTATACAGAGTTATTTTATTTCCGAGTAAAATACGTACGTACGTAAAATATCTAACATATGGGAGTATCTTACAAATTTTATAATTTTCTTCATTTTTCAAAATCATCTCCAACAGTAATTTTCATTTTAAGTGAAAACTATTTAGACATGTTAAATAAATTTTAAATCCAATACATTAAATATTTGTCAAATAATGAACAATCCAAACTATAATATCAATTTAACGTGGTACCATCACATAAAACAGAACTTTTAACAGAAAATTTTGAAAATCAACGTATAGCAAATAGGGATCTTTTTCGTTGGTCACCAAGATCACGAGACGTTGCACCCTTGATTTTTTTTATAAAAGTGTGCGCGTAGCCTTCCAGTTTGTATTGTGTTGAACTTAAGCTGGCAGGGTCGCCATGTGTTGAACTCTGAATGTTCATGTCTTCCTATTAAATTATATCGGGGTTTAAATGAAATAGTCGATGCTTGCTTGGTGAACTCTCGATGTTGACTTCTCTTTATTGGGTATATGATTTAACAGGTAAAGTAAAGTGTGTTACAAAAGTAAGGTGGGATTTCTAATAGGTACAAGGTTAATGTCAAGTCATCAAAATGTTAAGTAATCAATTTGGCTAAGTGGGTTGTGTAAATAATATGGTATTGTGATGTATGTTATGTTTACGTTCTACTTATTAAAATGACATACTTTTTGACTACACCTCCCAGGGAAACAGAACAAAAAATTAATTCACCGAATTACATTTTTTGTTTGTTTTACAATTTTTTTTAAATTAATTACTCTTATATCTAATATCACAGTTTATCATCCTTAATTAATATTTATTCTAATTAAATCTACCTATAACTACTTGTTTACAATTCTACCTAAGAATTATATATAGAACTTTGTTCTATTTTTATTAAAACATTAGGTGATTTATTTCCTAAAACTTCATAAGATCCTTTAAAAATTGAATCTAATTTACTACTACTTGCTTCGTTTTTTACTAAAATTTTGTCACCGATTTTATAATCTATTAGTTTAGTTACATTGCCTCTGTCATAACATTCTTTCCTATTGCTTTTTGATAACATTAAGTTATTTCTCGCGTCGTCAGAAGCAACTTGTAATCTATATTTTAGTTCGTTTGGATAATCATCAAAACTGTAAGGTGGTTCAATTGTCTTGCTGACATTTGATGGTAAATTTAGTTCAGTTAAGATTTCCTGGCAAATTCCGTAACGCAAGATGAACTTTTCTACAAAAACTCGAGCCACAGTATCAGATTCTTTGTTTGGTATTGGATAACATTCTACAAATTTACTTAAATCACACTGTATAGTGAGAATATACCGATTATTTTCGTGATCTGGTGGTAATGGTCCAACTAAATCAAGAAAAACTTTTTCGAATGCTGATTTGGCAGTCGTTGTGATACATAACGGTTGTTTCGTCAAATTAGAATGTTTATATCTTTGACATTCATCACAACGCTTAACAAAATTCTCTACGTCTTTGTGAATGCCTGACCAAAAATAATACCGCTTTATGTTGTTGTACATGCGATTTATACCAGCATGCCCCCCTGTTGGTAACATGTGAAAATCATTAATTATCAACTGTTGTGTTTCTTTATTATTAATTCTCTGTACATCTCTAAGAACCCTTATTTTTAAATCTGCGTTTCTTACTTCACATGGAGTCTTTAATAACTCTTTTAGTATTGCTTTATTATTATTATCATGTATAACTACTAATTCCGGAATGCTATACTTATTGCATATGCTTTTCAGATCCTTCAACGTTGTACCTAATGCGAACGATGATCGAGTATCCTGACATAAATAAATATAAATAATACTATTTAATTCATCAAATATTAGATTATTCAGCATAATGTAATTATTTTCATTGCAATGACTATGATTAATATCAATGTCAATGGCAATGTCAATGTCGCGACTTTGTTTATTTTGTGTACGTACGTATTTGTTGTAATCTGTTTTGTTTATTATTCGCAACTCAACAGCTTCTACAGGTGGTTTCAAAATCTCCACGACACCCGGGTGATCAGTACTTTTGTTCTGTGAATCTGTAATGAAGTACATTTTATTTCGCCATTAAAAATAATATTTTACCTGTAAATAAGTCACCCATACAACGCCGTAAATAAAACAACTATACCCGACATCAAATGTATTATATCGACACCTGCAATAGAAGCCAAAGGCGCGCGCATCTTACTTTCGTTGTCTACGCCGACATAGGAAATTTCACGCGCTAAGGCTAAGAGTTTAGTTGCTGAGCCGCCATCCGAGAATCCAGCCGCACTAACATATCACCGCGAGTCCCTATATACAGACTGGTACTACAAGTAAGTAAGAAATATTTTAAAAGTATAAAAATCGGCATCGTGAAATTCTCCTAAGTATTAAAACAAATTGGAACTTGTATGATTTCGCCGTCTGTCTACTTGGTGAAATATTTTCAGAGTCCGTAAATTAGAAATGTTGAAATTTTGTAGAGTATCAAAACAAATTGGGACTTGTGTATTTCTCGCCGTCTATCTACCTGATCAAATATTTTCAGAGTCCGTAAATTAGGCATAGTAAAATTATTATAAGTTTAAAAATAAATTGTGATTTAGACGATTTGTCGACTGAACCGAATATTCTTCAGAGTCCACAAGAACGTGGGGACTTGTGATTATTTCCAATTTAGTAGTGTACAAGTTAAAATATGCAAAGTCCGAGATTTCACTTCTGCGCATGTCCGAGGGTTTCGTAGAACTATATCCAGCTGGCTGCGACTCAGACATTCAGTCTGTGGCCGCATAACATCGAAGCAAGACCTGTCCGCTGCTACCAGAAACTAGAGAGAAAGTGAGTAAACAATTACAAGTCAGTAACAGTGAAATTTTTCTAAGTATAAAAATAATTTTATACTTAAACGATTTTATCGACTAAACCGAATATTCTTCAGAGTCCACAAGAACGTGGGGACTTGTAATTATTTTCAATTTAGTAGTATACCAGTATAAAATATATAAAGTCCGAGATTTCACTTCTGCGCATGTCCGAGGTATTTGTAGAGTCATATCCAGCTAACAGCGATTCAGACATTCAGTCTGTGCCCGCCTGACATCGAAGTAAGACCTGTCCATCTACACCGCTGCTACCAGAAAGTGAGTAAACGATTACAAGTCAGTAAATTCGACAGAGTGAAATTTTTCTAAGTATAAAAATAATTTTATACTTAAACGATTTTGTCGACTAAACCGAATATTCTTCAGAGTCCACAAGACCGTGGGGACTTGTAATTATTTCCGATTTAGTACTGTACAAGTATAAAATATCCAAAGTCCGAAGTTTCACTTCTGCGCATGTCCGAGGTTTTCATAGAACCATATACAGTAGCGAACGACTCAGACAGTGAGTCTGTGACCACTCTGCATCGAAGCAAGACCTGTCCGCCTACACCGCTGCTACCAGGACCTAGAGAATAGTAAGTTAAAATTCGGCAAAGTCCACAAGGCCGTGTGGACTTGTAAATCTCACCGATTATTGGGATACGAACCCAAACTATACCAAGTCAGGTATTGCACTTCTGCGCATGTCCGAGGTCTTGATAGAACCTCTAATACTACTGGCACCGACTCAGACATTCAGTCTGGGACCGCACCGAATACGAGCAAGACCTGTACATCTCCACCGCTGCCTACCAGTATCCAGAGAAGTAAGTAAACTAGTACAAGTCCCCAAAGGCATTGGGACTTGGTATAATTTCGTCGGCTTGTGTGAACGACGCCGAGAATATTACAAGTCGAAATAGGGAGCTACTGCGCAGGTATCAAAAGCTCTCCCACCAGCCGTTCCAGTACCTGCTACTAGCTGGTGTCAAAGTAGTCAGTCTTCACCGACCGCCCGACAGCAGCAGACGTGCCCAGGACGAACTAGTAAGGGAGTAAGCTAGACAACGAGTAGGGAATTGTCACTTGGCTATTGGACCGTATATGTTTGTGTACTAATTCTCTATCTCTTGCAGCTCGAAGCCCGCTATAGAACAATCCGAACCACTTGACTTGTCATTCATACAGGTGGGGACGTTGTTCAGATAGCCACTGTATTTACTAATTTTCTATCTCTCTTGCAGCTCGAAGCCCGCTATAGAACAATCCGAACCACTTGACTTGTCATTCATGCAGGTGGGGACGTTGTTCAGATAAGCCCTGCATTTACTAATTTTCTGTATCTCTTGCAGCTCGAAGCTCGCTATAAAACAATCGGAACCACTTGACTTGTCATTCATGCAAGTGGGGAAGTTGTTCAGATAGCCACTGTATTTACTAATTTTCTGTATCTCTTGCAGCTCGAAGCCCGCTATAAAACAATCGGAACCACTTGACTTGTCATTCATGCAAGTAGAGAAGTTGTTCAGATAGCCACTGTATTTACTAATTTTCTATCTCTCTTGCAGCTCGAAGCCCGCTATAGAACAATCCGAACCACTTGACTTGTCATTCATGCAGGTGGGGACGTTGTTCAGATAAGCCCTGCATTTACTAATTTTCTGTATCTCTTGCAGCTCGAAGCTCGCTATAAAACAATCTGAACCACTTGACTTGTCATTCATGCAAGTGGGGAAGTTGTTCAGATAGCCACTGTATTTACTAATTTTCTGTATCTCTTGCAGCTCGAAGCCCGCTATAAAACAATCGGAACCACTTGACTTGTCATTCATGCAAGTGGGGAAGTTGTTCAGATAGCCACTGTATTTACTAGTTTTCTATCTCTCTTGCAGCTCGAAGCCCGCTATAGAACAATCCGAACCACTTGACTTGTCATTCATGCAGGTGGGGACGTTGTTCAGATAAGCCCTGCATTTACTAATTTTCTGTATCTCTTGCAGCTCGAAGCTCGCTATAAAACAATCTGAACCACTTGACTTGTCATTCATGCAAGTGGGGAAGTTGTTCAGATAGCCACTGTATTTACTAATTTTCTGTATCTCTTGCAGCTCGAAGCCCGCTATAAAACAATCGGAACCACTTGACTTGTCATTCATGCAAGTGGGGAAGTTGTTCAGATAGCCACTGTATTTACCAATTTTCTATCTCTCTTGCAGCTCGAAGCCCGCTATAGAACAATCCGAACCACTTGACTTGTCATTCATGCAGGTGGGGACGTTGTTCAGATAAGCCCTGTATTTACTAATTTTCTGTATCTCTTGCAGCTTGAAGCCCGCTATAAAACAATCGGAACCACTTGACTTGTCATTCATGCAAGTGGGGAAGTTGTTCAGATAGCCACTGTATTTACTAATTTTCTATCTCTCTTGCAGCTCGAAGCCCGCGATAGAACAATCCGAACCACTTGACTTGTCATTCATGCAGGTGGGGACGTTGTTCAGATAGCCACTGTATTCTATCTCTCTTGCAGCTCGAAGCCCGCCATAGAACAATCCGAACCACTTGACTTGTCATTCATGCAGGTGGGGACGTTGTTCAGATAGCTACTGTATTTACTAATTTTCTGTATCTCTTGCAGCTCGAAGCCCGCTATAAAACAATAGGAACCACTTGACTTGTCATTCATGCAAGTGGGGAAGTTGTTCAGATAGCCACTGTATTTACTAATTTTCTGTATCTCTTGCAGCTCGAAGCCCGCTATAAAACAATCGGAACCACTTGACTTGTCATTCATGCAAGCGGGGAAGTTGTTCAGATAGCCACTGTATTTACTAATTTTCTATCTCTCTTGCAGCTCGAAGCCCGCCATAGAACAATCCGAACCACTTGACTGGTCATTCATGCAGGTGGGGACGTGGCGTTGCTTTTATTTGCTTATAACTTGCTTGCTTATAAATAACTGCTTCCTCACCTGGTATCCACGCACGACCACCGGCCGTAATTGACCTAGTAGCTTATTAACCGCTGTGCATAACTCCACGTAGCTTGTTGCCGCTCGCTTGCACTTTGTACCCCAGTGTGCTCACCTCCAGCTTGTTTACCCCGCACGTAGATATTGACCTAGTCAGAGACAACCCGTATTTTGAATAGATTTGTAAATAGTAGGTCTAGAGACAATATATGTATAAAAGGTTTATTGGTGTATTATTACTATCTGTTGTGTGAAGTCTAATTTTCCCTATCGACCGACCTGGCGTACCGTATCTTCACTGTAGCTACCTGAGTAGTGGTGTTCCTACACTGTAACCAGGAACTGGCGCCCGAGGCAAAGTAAAATAGAAACCGAACCTCGGGAACTAACGTGACACTTCCTACCTGTGCAAATCGGGAAGTATCCGTCACAAATCATCTTAAAAACCTATAGAATTGTTATCAACTTTCTTTGCTTGTCCTCTAGTCATCATGTTAATGCTAGAGTCCAACTTTTGCGATAGACTTTTAAGTTCTTCCGACGTTATTTCTATCATCGATAATGTGTCAGCAGTGACGTTATCTTTCCCTTTAATATAGTGAACATCGAAATCGTATTCTTCGAGTTGAAGTCTAAATTTCGTCAATCTACTTGATTGATTTGTCATTCCAAATAAGTATATTAAAGGTTTGTGGTCTGTAATAATATCAAATCTTCTATTATATAGGTAAGGTCTGGCTCGTTTTACTGCCCACGTTAGTGCTCCTAATTCTCGTTCAATTGTACTATGATTTTGCTCTCCTCTACTTAATGTTCGACTAAAATATGCAATTGGTTTATCATTCGAATTTGATAGTACCGCACCGAAAACTTTGTCTGATGCGTCAGCTTTTAAAATAAATTTGTTGTTTTTATCGAAATCAGGATATTCTAATATAGGTGGCATTATTAATGCTTCCTTTAATTTAGAAAAAGCTACCTGACACTCTTCAGTCCATTTAAATACTACACCTTTCTTTGATAACCGATTTAATGGTGCTGCTATTTCTGCAAAATTTTTGACAAATTTTCTATAATAATTGGCAAATGCTACAAATCGTCTTGTTTCGTTTGAGTCTTTAGGTACTGGATAATTTTGCATTACTTCAGTTTTCCGTGGATCTGGCAATACTCCATCGGCTGAAATAACATGTCCTAAATACAACAATTCTTTCCTAAGGAAATCACATTTAGATGGATTTAGCTTTAAATTCGTTTTTCTGAGACGATTTAGTACTTTAATTAAATTTCTATTGTGATTTTAAAGTGTATTTCCAAAAACTATTAAGCCGTCCAAATATAAAAAACATTTATCATAATTCAAACCTGACATGGCAATAGTCATGGTTTTTGAAAATAAACTTGGGCTAATTTTGAGACCTTGAGGTAGTCTTGTCATCTAAAATTGTCCTCTGTCTGTTGTAAAGGCTGTACAAGGTCTAGAGCAAGGTTCCAGCTCAATTTGATAATAACCTTGATATAAATCGAGATGTGAGAAATATATCGCACCCGATAATGCGTCCAAAATTTCATCTATACAAGGTAGTGGAAATTTGTCGTCTTCAATCTGTTTATTTAATTGTCTGTAATCAACTACTAGTCTCCATTTTTTATTTCCGTTATCGTCTGACCGTTTAGGAACGATTAACAAAGGAGATGAAAACTGAGATGCAGCTTCCTCAATTATCCCTTCCTGTAACATTTTTGACACTTGTTTATTGATTTCGTCTTTTTGCGAATATGGTATTCTATATGGCTTAACGTAAGATGGCGTTGAATTGTTTTTCATACGAATGCTTGGCTTATAGATATTAGTTACAGTGCATGGATCACCTTCTAAGTGAAATACATCTGCATATTTTGCACAAACTTTTTGTACTGACATTTTTTCTTCCTTATTTAAAGAATTTAAATTGATTGAATTTAGTAACTTATCAACTCTAGTGACAGATATTGGAACATCTTCAAATTTATAACAATCAATTTTAACTAAATTCTCTACTTTCGGTTCAAAGTTTTTTATTTTAATTTCTCTATCATTAACGTTTAGTATTGTAACAGGTATTTTATTATTACGCGGATGTGCAATAACACTCGCAACAAAAGTTCCTTCGCAAATTTCTTCCGGTAATACAACACAATCCTCGCTAATTTTCGATGAAAAATATCTAACAATTTCACATCTAGGTTGTATTGTAATCCAATCATTAGTTTTAGAATAAAAATACACATTGTCCTCTATACCAGAACTTATGAAAGAAAATGAAAAATTTTCGTAATCTATTATACCTTTGTATTTAATAAAGAAATCTGAACCTAGAATTCCATGCATTTCATGGTTAACTTTGTTTACTACGTGGAATGTATGGTTTAACGTACTATTACCTAAGCTAAATGAAACCTCAGCAGTTCCAACTGTAATTGTTGAGCTCGCTATTCCCAATATTTTTATAGTATTACATTCATTAATATATTGATTCTTATTTAAGTTTGATTTAAAAATTACAGATATAGATGCACCTGTGTCTATTAGAAAACACATTTCATTCACTCCATTTTTCACTCGCAGAAAATTCAATCCATTCATACTTAGTACTACCGTTTTACTATCATTACATAAAGGCACGAAAAAACTCTTCGTTATTACCGTGTCTTTCCTCTTGCATATGATATCCTCTTCCTACTCTTTGATTATTGCTTTGAGTGAAGTTACGACCCCTCTGATTACCTC
Organism: Pogonocherus hispidulus; assembly: GCA_963924545.1. Classification (NCBI taxonomy): domain Eukaryota; kingdom Metazoa; phylum Arthropoda; class Insecta; order Coleoptera; family Cerambycidae; genus Pogonocherus; species Pogonocherus hispidulus. Next base: position 43,536,322 of record OZ004694.1, read on the forward strand.
TGAAATTTGATTTTTGGCCATAATTATTCGATTGCTGATTGCGACCTTGACCTGAATGATAATTCCGATTGAAAGAATTAAAATTACGATCGTATCCATATTGTGCAACATGTTTATTTGAAAAATTATTTTTATTATGTGTTCCGTAATTATTGCTATTACCTCGATTATGATTCCTGAAATTTTTAAAATTGTTATGCTTATTTTGAGAATGAAAGACTTGAGATGCATTATTACTGGTCTTAGTAATTTCCTCGTTTTGAGCGCCTGCTACAGCATCTTTTAATTTACTATAGTTCCTAGATTTTACAAGTAATCTTATCTCACTGTCCTGTAGTCCGTTTGCAAAAGCATTAATTGCGATTTTTTCATTAGCTACAGCTAATACAGTAGCTGCGTTGTCGTCTCCTTCCGACTGAGCTAAAGTTAAATCTACCATCAGTTCTTCTATAGATTTCCCAAATTGATCTATAGACCTGCGATTTTGTTTTATCTGATAAAGTTGTAATGACAATGCCGCGGCCGATTTCTTTGTTAACAACGTACATTTAATACTAGCAATTAGAGCAACATTAGACGGATAAGTTTTATCTAGTTTTAGTTTAGCACTTTCTGTTAATCTAGTTTTTAGAACATATTGCGTTAGTAGAATTTTACCTTTGTCATCTAATAGTCATATAACTCAATGGCATCAATTAAGCTTTTAATAGAATTTTCCGAATTGTCCATTTTTGAGATTATGCATGAAGCTGTTTTCAGATCAAATTTTTCACCCATTTTGTCTACTAACTGTGCTAACTTACAATCTTTTGATAAACTACCACAACTACTACTAGCTATATCTAAATTGTCTAACCTAAGCTTTAAAGTATCATCAATAGCTACTATATATTTCTGTATTGCTGAAATAATTGCATTTATTTCCTCAACATGTTCCGAAGTACTCGTTTTATTTCTAAATTTGTTTATTTATCTAACTGTCTCTTTCTTAATTGTATCTAACTTACTTATATATTTCCTAGTTACCTCCAAATTACTTTTCCTTTCAACATTGTCTTTTCCTAAATTACGGTGAAACACTCCTAGCTCCTCGTGGATGTCCTTGAAGTTTTCCGTTGTTGACATTAAGAAACTTTTTCATTTCTGCAACGTCTTCACCACTTTCTCACCCACTGGGACCATGATATATTCAGCAGCTCTTGGCTCCTTCGAACTTCCTCTCGAACTCTTCTGTCGATACGTTTGTTTGTTGTTGTTGTCGTTTGTACGTTGATGACTTCTTCCTTTGACTGCTCTGTGCCCATTTTTGTATTTGCTTTCACTTGATTTTTCTATACCAAACTGTAGTTTACTTTACAGTATACTTAAAACTCCATCAAGTGTTGAACTTGGCGATGTCAAGCAGCTGACAGGATCAATCTTAATTTTGCTCCTTTTCCTCAGTAGACTCCACTGGTTAACTTTAGGCAGGATCGCCATGTGTTGAACTTAAGCTGACAGGGTCGCCATGTGTTGAACTCTGAATGTTCATGTCTTCATATTAAATTATATCGGGGTTTAAATGAAATAGTCGATGCTTGTTTGGTGAACTCTCGATGTTGACTTCTCTTTATTGGGTATATGATTGAACAGGTAAAGTAAAGTGTGTTACAAAAGTAAGGTGGGATTTCTAATAGGTAGGTACAAGGTTAATGTCAAGTCATCAAAATGTTAAGTAATCATTACAATTTGGCTAAGTGGGTTGTGTAAATAATATGGTATTGTGATGTATGTTATGTTTACGTTCTACTTATTAAAATGGCATACTTTATTACTACAGTATCACCGGAGAAAATGCAAAAGTTGCATGATGCACAGATGCTATACATCGCAGATGCGAATGTGGTTTAAAAGTCAATGGTGGTGTTTGAACAATTATTATTATAATACTTAAAATAAATTCAAAGAAACTGTTTTTTCTTTAACATGGCCCACTTAGAATTAATTAAAAAAGGGAATTGGGTGGATTTATAGAATTTCTGTTAATAACTTTTAGAAACCGTTATGATTAGGTAGGAAACTGAATACAAACCACCCATATTTTTGGGCTTAGAATTCATTAAAATAAAAAAAAATGTTTCCATTTAAAAAAATTGAAGATACTTATTTTTTTAGTTGGATATTTCCTTTGTCACTGTACTCACCCTGTATACAACTAAATATTTTTAAATCGCCCGTTAATGACCTAACGCCTTCCTTATAACGCCCACAATCAAATATATCTCGAAAACTACATTGGAGGAATACACAAAGAGGCCCTAAAATTGTATGTAGAATCCAAATATGGAGAAATATACAGGGTCTTCCATTTAAATTAAGCAAGTTGTTATCTACTTCCGGTGCAACCGGAAGTCACAAAACTATCAAAATATTTTGTTTGCCTAGAACACCCGGTTTTTTAAAAATCGCCTCAGTAGTTTCTGAGATATGGGTCGTGTTACCGCCTGGCTGGACACACTGTATGTAATACACTTTTAGAAAAACATTGTATGCTCTATACATCTATGTTATTATTCTTTTCTAATCTTATTAATATTAAATTTATCTAGAAGTATCAATTGTCGCATTAATCTGTTTTCTTCATCATACAAATATATAATATACTTTGGGCGTAAAATCGAGGTCGAACAACCCTCTAAGGGTAGCAACGATAGATGAAATTGCGTCATGTTGATGATTGACATCCTTATAGCACCTATATCAAATTTAAAATTTTTATTTAAATTGTAAAAGGAAATTTTTCCTTTTAAATAATATATTTCCTTATAATTAATAATAATAATTTTCGTGAGTCGAAAGCCAACATGTTAATGTAAATTATTTATGTTAATATGTTGATCTGTATATATTATTATCTATTTATTTTAGTAAAGTCAAATAAAAATTTGCAAAAATACGACCTATTTGAAATTGATTTTGCAAAAGGTGTAGGTAGATATATTTCCATTTGATAGGTATAAGTATTCCGTTATTTTTTCGCCACAGTATAAGAGACTTACAATTATCTGCTCCAAATTTCAAATAAATTGTTTGTCTGCTAAATATAAAAATAAGTAATTATAAATTGCAAGAGAATTTTCGATCCGAAAAAATTACTTACAATTAAAATACGAGTAATAGTACATATTATATACGAGTACCTATATATAATAAACATTAGTAAAACCACGTATGTGAAGTCTCTAAAATTATCAGTAAATTACTACGTGGAAAAGCCCAGTGTCCCCGTGATTGCGGTGGACCGGCGGTGTTGCCAGATTTCGGGCTAAACAAAGACATGTTCATTGGTGGGCTACGCAAGACTTATACCGTAATACAAAACAGCGCCATCTACAGTGAGTTGATATGAACTTTCTGGCGTATGTCCAACTCATAAACACTACTTTGTGAAGCCCTCCGTAAAATTCGTGTACAGCCTTACTAATACTATATAAGCCTAGCAATGACCAAATACACCTGGATACGCTGTTGAACCCGAAATCGGCCTACACAGCGAATTTGCGGGCTACACAACGGCCTGCTCAACGGACTATATATATACGGTCATTGATGAGCCTGTTGAAGATACTAACAAGTCGTTGTGTAGCCTGCAAATTCGCTGTGTAGGCCGATTTCGGGCTCAACAACGTATCCAGGTGTATTTGGTCATTGCTAGGCTTATATAGTGTTAGTAAGACTGTACACGAATTTTACGGAGGGCTTCACAAAGTAGTGTTTATGAGTTGGACATACGCCAGAAAGTTCATATCAACTCACTGTAGATGGGGCTGTCTTGTATACCTTATATACAGTATATGTCTTGCGTAGCCCACCAATGAACATGTCTTTGTTTAGCCCGAAATCTGGCAACACCGCCGGTCCACCGCAATCACGGCGATACTGGGCTTTTCTACGTAGTAGTTTACTGATAATTTTAGAGACTTGACATACGTGGTTTTAATAATGTTTATTGTTTATTATATATAGGTACTCGTATATAATATGTACTATTATTTTAATTGTAAGTAATTTTTTCAGATCCAAAATTCTCTTGCAGATTTTATAATTACTTATTTTTATATTTAGCAGACCAACAATTTCTTTGCAATTTGGAGCAGATAATTGTAAGTCTCTTATACTGTGCCGAAAAAATAACGGAACACTTATACCTACCAAATGGAAATATATCTACACCTTTTGCAAAACCAGTCAAATAGGTCGTATTTTTGCAAATTTTTATTTAACTTTACTTAAATAAATAGATATTAATATATACAGATCAACATATTAACGTAAATAATTTACATTAACATGTTGGCTTTCGACTCACGAAAATTAAAGAAAATTCCCATTAAAATTTAAATAAAAATTTTAAATTTGATATAGTTACTATAAGGATGTCAATCATCAACTTGACGCAATTTCATGTGTCGTTGCTACCCTTAGGGGATAGTTCGCCCTCAATTTTACGCCCAAAATATATAATATATTTGTATGATGAAGAAAACAGATTAATGCGACAACTGATACTTCTAGATAAGTTTAATATTAAGGAAATTGGCTTTTGTGAAGCAAAACATAGAAAAGAATAATAACATAGGTGTATAGAGCATAAAATGTTTTTCTAAAAGTGTATTTGATTAACCAGTGTGTCCAGCCAGGAGATAACACGACCCATATCTCAGACACTACTGAGGCTATTTTTAAAAAACTTTGTACAGGGTTAGTTTTATTAATGTGAACCCCATCTTAATATTTTGATTATTGACAGATAGAAAAAACTTGTAAACTGATCTTATACAATTTTTTATGTAGATTCCAGTCATTCTAACACTTTTGCGGTGGCAAATTATTAATACAGGTTACACAAAAAAGTATGTTTTTTTATATGGAACACCCTGTATATTTTACAATTTTTGGTCAAATTACAAAAAAGTTGCGCAATTTTATGACGAATATTTTGGTAAAAGCAAACCTGAAATATCTTTTTTAATTTCTGAAATATTCTGAAAAAACTGAAAATTTAGATTTTTTAATTTTTGCCGTAATTCATTTGTTTTTCAAGATAAGTTCATGACATTCGGTTCTCAGGCATAAAATGCTCTATAGATTGCATTGGCGAAGTCAGATCACCTCTATCTCTTATTGTTTTTGAGAGACGATAGTCAACTTTTTTTTTCTTATGGGCACCATATTGGATTTTTATATTTTCAGATAGCTCTTCTCATTCTCTTTACGACGATGTATCATAGTATGGGTAAATTTAAATTATTAGGGTAATAGTCATAATTATTTTTTATTAGGCTGTTATGACATCGGTCTTTTGAGAAAAGACCTTTTTCGTATTCCCGATCAGTGTTCGGCATTTTCTGTTAAACTCAAAGTAAAATAAATAAGTTGATGTGATTATAACTTTGCAAATGAAAAAATCTATAGCAAAATGTTATAAAAGGTTGTCCATTTTTGTGGTGTGTTTTATGTTTTTTATGTTTTATATGTAATTCAAATGAACAAATGAATAAAAATTATAAACTACTAAATAAGTAAAGAACAATTTATATTCAAATATAAATAAGTTAACAAATTATGATTACAAGACGAGACACAATTAAAATATTAATTATTAAATAATAAAGAAGTTAAACTAATAAACTAATTATCTACAGCAAATGTTCAAATTGCAACCCATTATTATCAAGACAGGCACGGGCTCGGCTAATTGTTTTTAGAACACTGCTCCTCAAAGTATCACCGTCTATATTTCTTATTGTATTTGTAACACTTTTAATGCGCCCTTGATGGTTATTATAAGTTCTAGTATAAACAATGTTTTTAACATAGCCCCACAGGAAGAAATCTAAAGGGGATAGATCGGGGGGACCTGGCCGGGCATTCAAATGGTCCTCCGTTTCCTATCTATCTCCCTGCAAATTGCATGTTAAGATAATTTTTTACATTCCTAACATTATGCGTAGGGATGTAAGCCTGTAATATTACATGCGTAATATAAAAGTGTAACGTAATATATCGTGTAATTATTACACTGCTGAAAATATATTACTTACATATATGTTACACATCAAAATTCAACTGCACTACGTTGCTATCTTAAGCCTCGCGCCGGCGCCGATTCATGTTCGCAGCCAGTGTCCGTCGGAACACCCAACAACACCGTGTTCAGTCATTATTCATTACTCATTCTTACAGCTAACTACAACTATTCATTTGAAAATTCTGAATCATCAGACGAAGAAGATGTAGACACAGATGATTTAGTTTGCAGTTCAGGTTCAGAAGAATCAAAAGATAATGCTTAGTTAGCTAACCGTTTTCATTTTTTATAGTTTATTTGAGATTATTTAGTATCGTTGTATTGTGTTTCTTTCAGAAGTTTATTTGATTTTGTTTTATCTATCTAATAAATATATATTATAAGAATTTTTTAAATTTTATTAAGTACATATTCTCTTATTTATTGACGTGAGATTTGTTATAATATATGGTGCAGATAAATGAATACATTTTGGAATAGTGTAATATAAAATGTAATATTACAATGTTACATGTAAGAATACCGTGTAATATTACATAAAAATAAATTACATGTAATTTTACATGCCTGAATGCGGTGGTGCATCATCATACTGAAAATATAAATTTCCTAGTATTGCGAGAGGTAAATCATCTAAATATTCTGGAAGAGTGTTTTCCAAAAATTGACGATAGCGTTCCCCATTTAAATTCTCTTGAAAAACATAAGGTCCAATTATCCTAGTTCCTAGAATTCCACACCAAATATTTATACCAAAGCGAATTTGATGTCTAACAGGTCTATTTAATTTAGGATTTTCTTGTGCATAATAATGATAATTTTGTCTATTAAAAACTCCACAATTCATAAATCTGCTTTAATCAGACCACAATATTTTTGTAGAAAAATTATTATCTAATTCACACTGATTGAGATACCATTGACAAAACCGTATTCTTCTTTCTTGGTCACCAGGGTGCAGAGCTTGGGAAAGATGTATTTTATAGAGACGAAATTCTTGTTTTTTTATAATCCTGTGTACAGTACATTGTGGAATGTCTAACTGCCTTGATATTTGTCTAGTGGAAATTTGAGGATCTGCTGCAACTAAACCTATTACATTTACCACTGTTACTTCGTCCCTCAATCTTTGTCTATCTCGGGATTTATTGGTAAATGATCCAAAATTACACAAATTCCTTTCCAATTTTGCAAACAACGTTCTATGTGGTTGTTTTCTTTCGGGATACATATTTAAATACATCTGCTCAGCTGCTATAGAATTTCTTCTGCACTGAATATAAATAGAATACATATATGATTTTTCGTCGTTTGAAAACATTTTAATGGTAACAGTAGCAATACAAATATGAACGAATTAATGCAACGATGCTAGAATAAACATTTTTGACAATCAATGAACTGACAACTAAAGCATGCAATTGTTTTAGTTTAATTTCATAGCAGTCTAATCAAAAATATTTTTTTATGACTATTACCCTAATAATTTATATTTACCCATAATGTGATACATCGTCGTAAATAGAATGAGAAGAGCTATGTGAAAATATAAAAATCCAATACGGCGCCCATAAGAAAAAAAAAGTTGACTATCGTCTCTCAAAAACAATAAGAGATAGCGGTGATCTGACTTCGCCAATGCAATCAATAGAGCATTTTATGCCTGGGAACCGAATTTCATGAACTTATCTTGAAAAACAAATGAATTACGGCAAAAATTAAAAAATCTAAATTTTCAGTTTTTTCAGAATATTTCAGAAATTAAAAGAGATATTTCAGGTTTGCTTTTATCAAAATATTCGTCATAAAATTGCGCAACTTTTTTGTAATTTGAGCCACCCTGTATCTCTTACCGTTACTGATATCCCAATGGTGAGCCTCCTTAAGTGAATCAGCCTGTATATACAACAAAATAAAATTGAGGAAAACATAAATATCCTAAATTTGAATATAGCACTTTTTCAAAATATTCGCGCGAACTTTATGAAACGTTGTTTAAAATGCATTGAGGTTAATAGTGGATATGTTGAAAATGTTATGTGATTTATTTTAATACGAATACCATTTTGTAATCTATAATAATATATTTCTGTTACCTTAAAGTTTCCACAGTTTTTGGAGAATGAAACAAAGAATATGAAACCAATTATACAAATTGTATATATATTTGTGTTCCATATAAAAAAAACATACTTTTTTGTGTACCCTGTATACATAATTTGCCCCCGCAAAAGTGTTAGAATAACTGGAATCTACATAAAAAATTGTATAAGACCAGTTTACAAGTTTTTTCTATCTGTCAATAATTAAAATATTAAGATGGGGTTCACATTAATAAAACTAACCCATGTACGTGTAGTAAATACAGGGTGTTCTCGGCAAACAAAATATTTTGACAGTTTTGTGACTTCCGATTGCACCGGAAGTAGATAACAACTTGCTTAATTTAAATGGAAGACCCTGTATATTTCTCCATATTTGGATTCTACATACAATTTTAGGGCCCCTTTGTGTATTCCTAAAATATAGTTTTCGAGATATTAATTTTTTTAACCAAAATTTTACGGATGCCCATTTGCAAAGAAAATTTATCAGTGAATTAGCCATCGACTAAATTAAAAGTATTTGATTGTGGGCGTTATAAGGAAGACGGTAGGTAATTAACAGGCGATTTAAAAATATTTAGTTGTGTACAGGGTGAGTAAAGTGACAAAGGAAATATCCAACTAAAAAAAATAAATATCTTCAATTTTTTAATGAATTCTTAGCCAAAAAATATGGGTGGTTTGTATTCAGTTCCCTACCTAATCATAACGGTTTATAAAACTTATTAACAGAAATTCTATAAATCCACCCAATTCCCCTTTTTTAATTTATTCTAAGTGGGCCATGTTAAAGAAAAAACAGTTTTTGTGAATTTGTTTTAAGTATTACAATAATAATTGTTCAAACACCATCATTCACTTGTAAACCACTTTCGCATCTGCGATGTATAGCATCTGTTGTCACTTTTGCATTTTCTCCGGTGATACAGACTGAAAGGCTACGCGCACACTTTTATAAAAAAAAAATCAATGGGTGCAACGTCTCGTGATCTTGGTGACCAACGAAAAAGATCCCTATTTGCTAACCGTTGATTTTCAAAATTTTCTGTTAATAGTTCTGTTTTATGTGATGGTGCCACGTTAAATTGATATTATAGTTTAGATTGTTCATTATTTGTCAAATATTTAATGTATTGGATTTAATATTTATTTAAAATGTCTAAATAGTTTTCACTTCAAATGAAAATTACTGTTGGAGATAATTTTGAAAAACAAAGAAAATTATAAAATTTGTAAGATACTCCCATATGTTAGATACTTGTAGTTTACTCGGAAATAAAATAACTCTGTATATAATAAATCTTTTAATAGCTGAACTGAACAGCAACTCGTCTCTATATTATGAATGCCTTAAAAAATAATCATATTCCAATATCGAAGTGTGTCATTATTTATAAACAATATTTCGGGTCCATGTGCTGAGTCAGGTCCAGAGGAACTTATGAGGCTGGCGTGAATGCCAAGGTTGCTGAACTACAGGGTGTTTCAATTATTATGTGCTATCACATATCTAACCAGTTAAACTACTTTAATAAAATTTCAGATAACAATGGAAGTGTTTCTCGCTGCACAAAACACATTATTTGTCAATAGGCCTGGAAATTTCGTTTCCTAATTAAATGAGGATCTACTTCGAACCAATAGTGAGCGTTATGTCGGTTGAATAATCTATTTTTTGTAAATTTAGATTCAGCAGTTCACACAACATCTAAGAAATCTTCATCTTATTGGTATTTTATTAAGATACAAGTATACCCCCAATTACTTTGTTTCTCATACGCAAGATGGAACTAGTGTCAGGCTGGTAAAGCAGGTACCGAACTTGGAAATCATAGTAAACTTCTATGCAGCGTTGCCAGTTTTCAGTACTTTTAGAACTCGTATTATTTTATGTGTTTATGAGGCGGGTGAAATGCACATACGAAGAAGAGAGCACGCAGTACGGCGGAGCGGAGGAACAAAAAACGGGAGAGAGTGCGCTCCTCCACTTTGCTAATGAGATGAGATACATATTCGTCCTTCACCTGTCAAATGAAATGAGTTGACCGGTTTATATAAATTAAAAATCCTTGGGTTTAGCGATAGCCCACAAAATTTAGAAAATAATATATTTATTAATATTATGATTCAACTAAATTTATCGTCCGCCAGTATTTTCTTTTTACAAAATGCCTACGATATTAATTAGAAAATCAAGGAGGATTCATAATTTTTAAAAATAAATAGAGATATATGTTTTACATTTCAATATGATTAAAAATTGTTTATGCATAAATATTATACCATGGTTATAAAATAATTGATTTAAGAAGTTAAATTTTGGCGTTCGAAATAATATTTAACATGTAGCACAAAGAATATATCTAATAAATTTACTTATTCAATATGTATGTACATATATAAGTATATTTATAAGGATACAACTTTTGACAAATACTTATTTTTTTATTTTTTTTTATTCTGGGTTCTACGCGATAGCGACAGCTTAGCTTGCATAAAGAAATATCGGTGAAGTAAGAGAATAATTATTATAAATTATATGCACATTGCATTTTTATTCGGAAGTAGGTATAACCAAATAAAACAAACATATTTTTTGTTCATGTTAGGTATTTGCTATCAGAAATAACTACGACATTTTTCATTTGAGCTGATTTCTATATTATTGCTATCGATTATCACTTTCTTATAATTATAATTTAATATTTTTTTGACACTTTCATATATCGATACACTCTTTCACATACCAATATATAAAAAAATGTTTAACATTCCGCGAATGAACCTTTTATTTCATCAAACTACAAACTTTATGTAGAATTTTCTTATACAAGCTTTTATGTTTCACTTGTGTGTGTAAATACATAAGAATGTAAGTAAACGTGGTTCAAAATTTTTAACGCAATTTCACCATTGTTCCGATGAGCTATTGGAAAAATTTTTTTGCATAGCAATATACAATAAAACATTACACAATAAAAGATACGTAGCCGCACGACAAAGTGGGGTTTCGGCAAAAATTCCAGGTTGGGGGTTGCTCGTCTCCCAGCGTCGCCGTCGGTAATTGACCTTAGTTGAGGAAATAGACCGATGGTAAATAACAGAAACAAAAAAGTAGTAATTGTTTAAAATTCTTCAAATGCAAACTTGTTTTTAAAAATAATAATATGTGGGCGACACATACAACTTGGTTATAAAAAATATATTTTTTATGGGAAATGTTTGTAGAATTCAATACATTTTTAAATTATTTTCGACTAGAGGAAGTCGTACATAAGTATCGCAATACAAATTAATATTTTCATTTTCTAAATGTCACACCTATATTTTTACATTTTTTAATTCCTTAATTAATATTCTTTCACCACTTTTATTAGGATTCCCCATACCAAACTTGAATATAATGACCAAAATTTTGAAAGACTTACATACGTCACTTACTTGATTATAATGCCATTAGTATTCCATAGTTCGTAAGTATCACTACTATTTTTTTCTGAAGTGTTTCACATCATGTAACGCGATATTATTTTTTGAGAACTGTAATATTTATCGAAAATTTCAATATTTAAAATGTTTTAATCTTGCAATGTTTTAATCATTTTGATCAATTTATATTAATGATAATAATAATATCTCTACCGCGCTCATTCTAATCACAAGGATTAGTCCAAAACTCTTAGACTTCCCCTTCCTATTTCACCCTTTAATAGTGTATATGAATATGAAAAAGAAATTATTATCTTATTTTCATCTTATATTTAATATAGGTATAATTATATATTATTTAAATCAAAATTAATTGCAAAAGTATATCCAAAAAGCAATAAAAAACAGTTTTTTATTATACTCGTAGCCATAAATTACTTAGAAACTACAGCCAATAATATTAGCAAATCTGATATAACTAGAAACATTTTCGTATTTATTAATAATTGTATAACTTTCAATAACAAAGGCATAGATCATCTACACACTAATGGCTCACCCTGTATATTTTATATTTGACTTTATAGTTAAACTGAAATGTTAAATCTATGTGATTTTTTATAGAGTGGCATCCATATATAGGCACAGTATAATGCTAAAAGCATTATACTCCGATATAGGTATTTATTCCACCATGCTTAATTTCTAATTGTTCATAAAAAATCGCAATTCGCGACCTTGAAAACCTTCATATTATCGATTTTTAGTGGAATCGGCCAATAAACAGAAAAAATCGCCTGCCAAATTGTACCGGCATTTTGCATATCGATATTCACGTTCTTGAAAACACCCTTATACTGATTTTCCCGACAGTGAGAACTCGCTGATCCCAATTCTCGGTTAAATCAAACCATGAGTCGCAAAATTCGTTATATTAGCGTCACTATCTTGAATTTTGGAAGAGTTTGCAATTCACAATTCCAAAAACCTCCAAATATCTATTTTCAGTAGGATCAGACCATAAATAGTAAAATTACCATTGCATATATTATTTATAGATATTTATAATTTTTTCTGTATAAGGGTATTAAAGTGTATTGTCTAAATATATTGTGTGCCAAATTTTAGCTCAATAGTGCAATGGGAAATGGCGAAATCAGAGTTAAAAATTTCGAACCACGTTTGCTTCGTGAATTACTGAAACAAGTTATTTAGGTGTTAGGTGCTAATTTGTGCCTCTCCGTCTCCTCCCTGACACTGACTATTATATAGACACACGTACTTATGTTAAAAAAAAGCTGAAATATACAGAGAATATTAAAAAATATATATTATGTCCACTGTATTTTCAACACAATTCCGCAGTTTAGAGTACCTAAACCAACTAATTAACTCTTATATAGACTTTGGTATCTCGGATTAATATTTTAATTTTAATATATTTAAGTGCTGTTATAAATTATCTCGAATTTGAAATTGCAAATCATTGCCCAAAAAGTTTTATATTTTTTATGAGAAAATGATATTATAAAACTTTAAGATTAAATAATTATCGATTATTTACTGTTTGAATATCCAGCGAAAAAAATGTGTCTGTGGATATTTCATTAAACGTTATAACGTCTACTCAATAAATAGAAAACAATCTGATTAGTGTGGAAGGTTTATAATATCAACTTTTTTCCAAACCTAAATAGGTATTATAGATTGCAGTTCTAGATTATCTCTACTCTTTGGTTCTAGTACGTACATATTTCCTTTCTCATTTAAATTTTTCTAACCATTTCTCTGGTTTAATTATTTTTTTAAATAATTTCTATTGTAATAAAAGTCTGCTCAAAAAATTTTATAGCCTAAAATTTATATGTCTGCCAGCCCGGCAAGAGTTCGAATCCCGACGAAACCACTTTTTTTATTTTATTTTATATTGTAACATTCCATTAAAAGTACATTTAAGTTTAAAAATATTCAAATGATACCTAATTCAGTGAATTATTGAAAAATATTCGCATAATATAATGCGTTATTATCGCTTCCACTGTATTCTCTAAACTCTAAAAGTTTCATGATTTTACCTCCGTAACCAGTCTCAAAGTGCCGTCACAATCTGGCAACTATGTAATTCCGGACTTCAAGTTGCAAAGATGACTAACAGAGGACAGCACGTGCTGGTTGATTATTGTTGAAGGCGATTTTGATCAATTATTATTTAATATTTTAAAAAGATCTCTAAAAACTTCAAACATTTTTGGTCTTGTCCATCACTAAAAGACTATGGCATCATAATATACTTTTAAATCCTAAAATTTCTTTATATTAATTGTGTTATAAGCAATTTTTTACTAAAAACGCATTTTTTTCGAAAACTGTAAGTTCAAAAATTTTCAAAAAAATTTGACGTATTTGCAATAGAAATCACATTAATCTCAAAAAATTTAATCAACATCTGTCGACTAGTTTTTGAGAAAAAAAATAAAAACTAGTTTCTTTCAAGGTTTTTTCACTTTTTTTCAAAAACTAGTGGACAGATATTTTTCATTATTTGCTATTTTATTCATCATGCATGAACAAGTGTACTTGAATTTTTTCATAATTTTTGAACTTACAGTTTAAAATGAAGGGGGTATACGTAAACCTTAATACAAGTTGTAAATCACGAACTCACTCATGGTGTAAATGCAGCTTTAAAGTTGAGCAAAAGTTTGTTTGTATCAAATAATTAGAGACCTAATTTTTTTGCTGTCCTATATGAATTTACGTAATTAATTCATAAGGAAAATCTAGATTATATCTACATTCATTTCATAACTATATGTAGTTACTTAAAAGCCTTACAATGCTTTGTAATTACGTTTTATGAAAGTATCTTAAATGATGGAGTGTGCATAGAAATAATTACATAGCACTTAGAAATGCGCATAAAATATATTATTGTGTGATTATTAACGATTACTATATTCCTAAATAATTGTTTAACTTTCTATATTAAGCCGTAAAATGAAAATAATTAATAACATATTCTTTTCAATATTTTATGGATGGAATAATTTTTTTTATAATACTCGTTTATTAAGGCTCTTATTTCATAGAAGCTAGACGAAATTGTTGAAGCTCACTCCTGCATATTTACAAGTACTGCTTCCTGTATTAAATACCATTAATAACTATGTGCCTCCTCTTACCCCACATTAATATAATAATAATAATAATAATAATAATAATAATAATAATAATAATAATAATAATAATAATAATAATAATAATGATGTTATTGATGCATGCATGTCGAAATTCGGTAGATCTTCTAGCCGGAAGAATGCAGAAGGCGGTCCTTCTGGGTTCATTACGTTTACTCAGGGCACACGATTCCCGGACTCAGTAGTTGCTCACCCCACGAACGTGGGGAGTAGCTACTGTTAACCACCAGCGGCCAACCCTGAGAATCAGAACCGGTCGACTGGATTTCGACAAACAAAAAATAATAACAACAATAATAATAATAATAGATTGATAGATAGATAGATAGATAGATAGATAGATAGATCCCGGCGGGGACACCTGAGAAACCCCAACCGGGCGCGTCCCCAGGTGGCGGATAGGGGAATGCTCGCCAGCTCTGTATCCAGCAGGGTTGGAGGGTAGGTGTGAAATAAAATAGCACCCGCGGACCAACAGGATTGCACGCTCTCCTAGGAGAGGTCAAACCGTAAACTGGACCACGCCAGTGGGATCCCAGAACGGGGGGCTTGCCTTAACCGGCCGTCCTGCGAGGAAGGTAACCTCTATAAAAAATCCCCTCATCCCCAGGTCTTTGTGGTTTTGGGGCCGAAGGGATGGCGCGACGGGAAGCCGAAGCGTGGCCAGTAGGAGGACTGGTCCCTACCGTAAAGCCACCTACGGGGTACCTGGCGCACCTCGTAGTAGAAAAGCCTTGCCCCCGGAATGGGCGTCACCCGGGGGTCGACAGATATTTCGTCCCCACTCGTGGGAATAGTATGGAGAAAAATCAGGAACAAAACAAAAATCAAAACTGGGGGGAAATGGAACGCACGACATCAGAAATATCGATAGTGTCGCCGAAAAGTATGACGAATACACCGAAACCAGGCAGAGGTGGATTTCCATTCACAAAGAAAGATAAGCTGGGAAGGTCTCCACCGCAGAGAAGATCACCATCCGTATCAGATACAGAGATGACAGGCAGATACGACACGGCTCTCAGTGGAACTGCACAGTACAGTGAAACAGACGGCGACATGGACAAGAGTTCAAGGGAAACAAAACAGCCAACAAAGAAGAGGAAGAAGTCAAGCTCACCAAAAAGTCCGAAAGATAGGCAAGAGCAAGGACAAGAAAATGTAAGGGAAAAAGGACATAGAGAAATGGATGAAGAAAGGCGAATGAGCAGTTTTAAGAGGACAGTAAATAAAATGAGCAAGTATATAGAGAAATTAAATGGCGTAATTAAAGAGATGTATAAACCTAAATCGGAACCTAAATAATGTTCCGAAGCCTTAGTTGAGTCAATAAAAGACTTTAAGATGTTAGGGGGAATAGAGTGGTTTGAAAAAAATAGGAAGAAACCTTTGAAACAAACCGAAGAAAGTGAGGTATAGGAAAAGAGTGATATACTGATGGAACTTCCAGAAAATGTGGGAGAACTGGACACGCAGCGACTTATAGAAAAACACTGGGATGAAAAGCTATACAAAGTAACAAAGGAGGAAAGCGGAAACCCGGTCACTCAGTGTGGAAAAGGCAATAGAGCATTCCTCGTGGATGTAAGCAAAGACTTGGGTAACCCACTGCTTGGGAAACTTATGGAACAGAAACCTATGGTGAAGAAAATTATAGAAAGAAAACAACCAGAAGCTGGAAAGGTATTCTACATTAAAGAAAAGATTTCACTAAAGACAAACGACCCCAGTATGACACAAGACGAAGGTGATGATGAAGGCTGTATATTCATTATAGGTATAGGCCCATCCAATGATCGGAAAAGTTATCTACAGGCCCTTAAGGAAGCACTAATTAGCTTTAGAGAGGCAATAAAAGAAGAGAAAGTACAAGACATGATCTTGGCATCTACTTTAAAAGAACCGACGATAGAACTTAGAAAAATGTGTGAAATAATATATAAAGACATGGAAATTAAGATAAAGCTGATGACTAAGCGTTCATATGTTGATGTAACCGGTAAAGCGGGGGAATGGAAGAAGCAAAACAGAAGGAAATTAGATCTGAGAACTATAGAAATAAAACCTAATCCCTCAAAAGGTAGCACCTATGAATCTATCCTGAGACAAATGAAGCAAAATATAACCCTAGATAACAAGGAAATAAGTATCAATAAAATTAGTAAAACTAGCGAAGGTAACCTGAAAATAGTGGTAAAAGAAAAGAAAGAAGGCGCTGCAATGACACTGAGTGAAAGAGCTAAAATGAAATTAGGTGACAACATCATGACAACAGAAGTTATAGGACCAAAAAGGAAAACTATAATAATTAGGGGAATAGACATGATAACTACAGCAACAGAGGTGGTGGATAGCATAAGGAAAGAAAAACCTGACTTAGAGGGCGATGTCAAAGTCAACACGTTGAAAGAAGGAAAATACGGGGGTACCATGGTGGCTACTGTTAGTCTTCCTGAAAGATTTGCCACAGACCTACTTAAACGACAAAAAATCATGATTGGATGGGTTAGATGTGGAGTTTATGAAATAATAAGCCCGCTACAGTGCTATAGGTGCAGAAACTATGGACACATTGCCAAGGAATGTAGAAAGGAAGAGATAAATATGAAAGGGATATGCTTAAAATGTTGTCAAGAGGGACACAACGCTAAGGGGTGCACAGCGGAACCTAAATGCTATGACTGCGGGATAAAAGGACATCAAGCCTCAACAATGGCATGTCCGAGCTACCGAAAAGCAGTAGCCGAAGCTAGAGCAAAGAAGACTGATAAAGCTAAGATGCCGAGAGGCACAGAGCCAAAAAGGATAATAGGGAATGCACTAGAACAACAATTATGATTATTCTGCAAACAAATCTAAATAGAAGAAGAGTAGCCCACGATTTAGTACAGAAAACGCTAGAAGAATATAAGGTAGACCTAATTATAGCTAGCGAGCCAAATAGGAGCGTAATTAATAATGGACCCTGGTTTCAAGACATGGCGAACGATGTAGCAGTCATGGTGACTAACAAAAATATTAAAGTCCAAAGTACAGGTAAAGGTAACGGTTATGTATGGATTAAGGTTGACGATTACATCATATGTGGATGCTACTTCTCCCCTAACATTCCCATAGACTCATTTGAAGACAAGATATATATGCTGCACAGGGATATTAGGAGGCAGGGGATAGGAGTCAAATTGGTATTAGGAGGAGACTTTAATTCTAAAAATAAGGCCTGGGGATCGAAGGTCAATGATAGGCGAGGGGTGATACTCAATGAGTGGCTAACTGAAAACAACATGTATGTCGTAAACGTAGGAGAAGAGCCTACATCCATAAGAGGAGAGAGTAGCTCCGTTATTGACGTCACAGCAGCAACAACAAACATGATACAGAACGTAACCAACTGGAGGGTTATCGATGATGAAAACTTGTCCGATCATCAATATATACTCTTTCATATAGAAAAACCTTTACCGGTTATACAGACGAGCCGAGGTCGATCATTTGATAGAAAGGGCTGGAAAATAAAACAGGGGCAGATGGAAGTCTTCGAGCGGGTATTGGAGCAAAAAATAAACAGCGTAGATGCAAACAATGAATGGGAGTGGACTACAGAGGCCTATATAAAACTGATAACCGAAGCTAGTGATGAGTCATTTGAACAAAAAAAGGTCACGAAGGGACATAGGAGACCAGTTTACTGGTGGGATGGAAATATCGCAAACCTTAGGAGAAAATGCTTACGCAAAAAGCGAGTGCTGGTGAGAGGAAATAAAAGAAATACGTTGGGAGTACATGACAGAAACAGGCTTCAAGAAGAGTATAAACAACAGAGAAAGGAGCTACGAAATGCAATAAAAAAAGCAAAAGAAATTGCATGGAAGGAAGTGGTAGACGAAGTAGATAGGGATATATGGGGGGTTAGGGTACAAGATAGTGACCAGGAAATTCAATTTAAGACCCCAAACATATCTACAAGACCAACAACTATTAATTGAAGCAGAGCGGCTTTTCCCAGCAGATGAAGTATATAACTGGTTAGAAATAATTCCAACGGCAGCACACCCCGAAATTGAACCGTTCAGTGAAAATGAAATAATGGAAGCGGTTTCTAGGCTAAAACGAAAGAAATCACCTGGATTGGACGGAATAACTGTAGAAATATTGCAAAAAGTAGTACAAAGTCATCCAAAATATTGCTGTGGCATTTACAATAGGTTGCTAATGCAAACAGAGTTCCCTAAGATGTGGAAGAGAGGGAGATTAGTTTTATTGGAGAAACCTAAGAAGACGACTGAATCCAGACATACGTACAGACCTCTTTGCCTGTTAAACACGGCAGCAAAACTATACGAGCATTTGATAAGCACCAGAATAAAAAAGGAACTACAAGAAGGATTGTTTGACATATCTAGGAATCAGTATGGTTTCCGCAAAGGGTGCAGTACCATTGATGCAATGTCCAGGGTTAAAGAAATAGCCGACGAACTGAATAGAAACAGAAGAGGAGTTAAAGACAAATGCATTATGATCACATTAGACGTAGAGAATGCATTTAACAGTGCATCGTGGAAAGGAATAATAGAAGAAATGATCAGGAGGCAAATCAGTAACTATCTTGTAAAATTGGTGGCGAGCTACCTTAAGGACAGAATGCTAGAAGTGACAAAGGATGTGAATATGGAAGTCACAAGAGGGGTGCCGCAGGGGTCTGTGTTGGGGCCATTACTCTGGAATATTTACTATGATGAGGTGCTAACGATGGAGATGCCAGAAAACACGAAGATAGTAGGATATGCAGACGATGTAGTGATATTGGTGATGGCAGAAAATGAAAATGAAATGAAAAGAAAAGCTAATTGCGCCCTGGGCAGGATAAATGAGAAGATGTTCGAAAAAGGATTGAAACTAGCACCGCACAAAACAGAGGCCGTACTATTGGTAGCCGGGAGAAAGATGGCGGAAATAGAGATTGAAGTGCAGGGGGTAAACACACTAACATCACAGGCGGTTAAGTATCTGGGAGTATGTTTTGACAGGGATAGAACCATGAAAAGACATATCGAGTATATAGAGAAAAAGGCGGAAAATGTAATAAAACAGCTAATTAGAATAATGCCCAATAAGAGTGGAGCTAGAAGTAGTAGAAGGAAGGTGATAGCATCATCCGTATATTCGATAGTACTATACGCGGCACCGATATGGAAAGAAGCACTTAGAGTTGAAAAATATAGAAGGGTGATAGTGAGGATACAAAGAAAGGTGATGATAGGAGTTGCTTGTGCATATCGAACCATATCTACAGATGCATTACAGGTGATTTCAACATCCATGCCTATCGACTTAATGGTAGAAGAAAGGGCTTTAATTTACAGTAAAGAGGACATGCGTAGCAAAAGACAAATAAGAGAGGAAATTTTAAATACCTGGCAGACGAGGTGGCAAGGGCAGATGGAGAAGGCACAATGGACGAAAATGCTCATACCAAACATTCGGACATAGGTAAACAGGGCGCACGGGGAAATAGATTTTCACCTTACACAATTTTTGTCAGGGCACGGATGTTTCGCCAGCTACCTGCAAAAAATTGGGAAAAAAAAAACTCAAAATGCTGGTATTGCGCCTTAAATGATACCGCTGAACATACAGTGTTCAGCTGTAAACGATGGCAACAACACCGCAACTGCATGGAGCGAGGGGCAGGGACTATGCTGACACCGGAAAATATAATCGACCAAATGCTGCAGAGCAAAGAAAAGTGGGATAAAATATCCGAACAAATAAAGAACATACTACGAGAAAAGGAGTCGGATGAAAAAAGATGGTTTGGGTAAAAAGGTGAACATCGGAAGTGACTCAATACCCTGAAGTAATGCTTTCGGGCGGTTCCAGGGTATATATGAGGTATAAAGAGGTGGGGTTTTGGCGAGTAGGCAGGTACTATCCTGAGTCTCGCACTCCCTGACGCGATTGAACCAAGCGCAGAGGTAGAACATGAGTTTCCCCACCCATAAAAAAAAAAAAAAAAAAAAAAAAAAAAAAAAAAAAAAGATAGATAGATAGATAGATAGATATAAGATAAGACGACAGAAATAAATAGATGAGCAGCAAAGACGGCTTACTCACTTAAGTAATGCGCAAGCAGTTCCAGTGTGATACGCGAGAAGTGGAGGGGAGGGGTTTTAGTCGGTAAGAATCCGACACTCCTGGTTACAGACCGGGGTCTCATGCAAGATTTCCCCTCCTCTCATTCAAAAAAAAAAGTTAGATAGATAGATAGATAGATAGATAGAGCTTTATTGACTTCATATACATCAGTGCATTTTTGTCACAATTTCACATAGTAAAATAGTACATATAACGAATGCATAACACTAACCGTGTTAATATAATAATAAAAAAAATATATTAAAATGTATTGTGATTTATATGCCCCAAAGTTGGGAGCCTAATTAAAATGGATTGTTATTATACTTTTTTTAATGAATGTGCATAATTTAGTAGCCTATTTTAAAATGTGATTTGATTTGATTTTTTGAATTTGAATTTATATTTCTTTTAGTAAAATGATTGTTTTTTTCTGAATGTATTTTTTTTAATTTTCTTACCCTTGCTTGCTCTTTAGAGTACGAGAATATTACCTTGGAGTGGAGTCTTTATATATCTTTTTTTCTTTTTAGAAATACAACAGAAAGGTCATTTTTAACAAGAAACAGATTTTATTAAATTCCTGTCTGATTGAATTACAAATATAAACAAATTTACTTTAGTTTCACTCTTTCCTATCTACTTATTTCTACATCCAATATTCCTTATTAAAATCAGCTCTCCGTAGTGCAATTTGTGTGGTGAACACACCTGTTTTACTGTGCGGTGAACACCACCTGTTAATCTATTTTCAACGTACTTGCACTATGGGTTGCCTATTTCTTAGACTACAATTAAACTATTTCTTTTTATCACTAGGTGTTGCTACTGTTCGAAACTATGGTGGTTAATATTTTCTAACAAATGTCTTTCCGGAAGTTTTAAATGTTAAATTGTTATTAAAAGTGGTTAAATTGTTCAAAACTATGTGTTCAAGTAAGTAATTAGTTATCGTTTAGTTCTTAATGAAAATTTTATGTTTCAACCTTTGTTTGATAGCTATCTTTTGAAGTTATCAAAAGTTAGCTTTAAGTTTCTGTTCTCAGTAGAGTTTTCAATTGATAGTTTTGTATGAACAGTTCACTGTACCTTTTTGTCGTGTTTTAGGAAAATCTGGGTCTCTCTTTGGGTTTCGGCTGGGAAATATTTACTTCCCCGGCTCGCTGGATACCTGCTTATCTGCTGCTGGTTATCTTTCTCTGGATACCAATTTTAAGCACTAGATTCACAGTTTAAATCACTCAGGTGAGTTTATTTTATGAATTTACACTACTTGACTATTATTTAATTTCAAATTTCTGCGAAATTATGCAATTTTGTATGCTCTGCTTAAAAACGACGCTACTACTTTCTTCCAAAATTCTAGAATTCTCCGTTACTATAACAAAACTGTTGTTTTTCCCTCTAGTCTGTTTCCCTCTAGATTGAAAACTTATTTTTCAACTCTTGATTTTTCCCTGTTTATTTTGCTAAAGTGTCCACCCACTTATGTTCACTAATTGACTCTTTCGTAATTTTTCACTTTACAGTCATTTCTACTTATTCTAACTTAAAATTATGTCATACATTAATTTTGATTGTTCTACTCTATTTAACAAAGATTTCTTACAAGTTTATAATCCATAATTGCTGATATTTGTCTTTATTTATATTTGTAATTCCTATCATGAGTGTGTTCCTTTTAGACCTGGGTCGCTCATGAACAGCTCGCACAAATGTGCGGCACATATTATCAGTGTGCCGTAAGCGAACATCTCGCTACGAAAGAGCTCATCGCTCATTCCGCCATTTACACTTTACACAGCACAAGCACAAAATCATGAGCTTTTTACACGATACACATGCAATGTTTGATTGTGCGAGTTCTTATGCATGGTTGATTGAACAATAATTTAGGAATAAACGAGTCGATACAAAGAATGTAAAAGTAAAAATACTTAAATGTTTACTTACCTACATTTATATTTTCGCTTTAATATAACTATATAAACAAGGCTGAAACTAACAATTCTGATAAAAACTAAACATCAAAAGTTTGCAAATTACAAGTTGAAAACTCGGCCATCCTTTTGTGTACAACGTATATCATCCTTGAATGCCCAAGGATTGTTAACTGTTTACAGGATTGCTCGATCCCTATACTACAATGTAATCCATAATTGTGATGTCATCAAAGATCCAATAAAGCAATTTGTCAAAGTCAAACTGCAAGCGCGAAAGCGGAATTTGAATTTAAAATTCTCAAATCAATAGTTAATTATTCTTATATAATACCTTTGTTGTTTGTGTTTGTGGGTAATAGCAGAGGAATTAGTTTATCCTTTTTGGTAATAGTTTCTGTACATACCTATAATAAGTAATTGCATAATATTTTCCTTGGTTTCTTTATGTTCTTTAATTCTGTGTCTACCAACAAATTGAAATTATATGCACATTTTGATACAAACTATCCGAGTATATTATTAAAATAGGTAAGCATATGCATACTTTTTTAATTATGAACATATTCGGAAACAGAGATTCTGTAGAGAAATATGAACGGAAAAAGTGTGATGTTGGGTTATGCTGTAATGTTCAAGATATATTTTGCGGTTTTAAGTGTATATTTACGTAAATTTGTTAGTGCTTATCTTTACCACCTTCTTAATAGTTAAAATAAGATACTTATATACAAGGATGATTAGTTTTATATATAATTAATAATGGTAACTGCTTTTTTACAATAAGCAACATGTATACTGTTCGCAGACCTGATTCTTAATGGGCCACACTGTATATATATATATATATATATATATATATATATATATATATATATATATATATATATATATATATATATATATATATGTATGGGGTGAGTCACCTAAGACGCCTAAGTCCACCATTACTCACTCGCTATAGAATAAACATTTCTTCTTTTAGGACATTATGCACACCACTTAAAGCCATCTTTTAAAGTTATTTTGGAACTTACAGAGTGATCCAGTGCAGAGGGGTGAACCAAACTTGTATTTTTTTAAAAGGAACACCCTGTATATTATTGTATTTCTGAATTCTACGTGAAATTCTAACCACATTTGATGTAGGACGTCCTAAACATTTCTTCAACTGTTTTTGAAATATTGACAGGTGAATATTGACATTTTGCAACTTTGACGCCCTGTAAATAAACGGTTTGTGATCAAGCAAAACTATTTGCATATTCCTATCTTAACTTTTCATAAGTTATTATTGGACACTAATTTCAGATTTGGCCAGAAATTAAAAATTTCGATTCAATTTAATCTCTTGGTTAAATGTGAAATTAGTGTCAAATAATAGTTTTGCTTAATCTCAAACCGTTTAGAGTTTATAGGGTATGAAAGTTGCAAAATATCAATATGCACCTGTCAATATTTCAAAAACAGTTGGATAGGTATAGGACATCCTACATCAAATGTGTTTAGAATTTCATTCATCATTAACAAGTTTTTATATATACATATATATTATAATTAACTTCCCCCTTATTATTATATATTAATGATTATTATTTTATTTTTAATTACCCTGTTTTGTTGGGACAATGAGAAATTATTATAAGTTTAAATGCCTCGACTTTATTAATGATTCTTAATAAATTTTTAATTTTGAAATTTATTTTTAATTTTAATTATAAAATGAGTTTTAATGTTGGGCGCCAATCTTTTAAATTTATGAGTTCTAAGTTGATTGAATGTCAATTTATCATATTTCCAATTTTAGATCACAATAACAAAATATAATGCTTACCTGAATTTTGCTTATCTGCTTTACTCAGCAATTTATATATTTTCACTGTTTGCATATATTCATTCAATCAATTTAAATTTTGTTTTATTGATTGATTAAATTTTTTTAAATTATCTTTTGATGATAAAATATTAAAATGAAAACTTATTTTGGAGACTATTTCTTTTAGAGCATGTGAAAAACTCTTCCCAGGTTGGGATCTCAACAGGTCGTGTTATTTTAATTTATTGAATTTTCTTTGTAAAACTTTTTAAATAAATGATAAAATTAATTTAGTTTTTAACAAATTTTGTTTATTATCAAACAGAAAACAATAATTAATAAATATATCTTGGCAAGGATTAAATATTCATGAAAATTGTAATGTACTCTAATACCAACACATAGGTGTAAGGTAAGATGCCTATCTTAATCTTTTCGTGGCGTTAATTAAAAATATTTGTATTTGCTAATTTAATGGACTTGTCCAGTTTCAAATAGGTAAATGAACGTTACAAAACTTATATCTAACTAAACTATCTAATATTAAAGTGAATTTGTTTGTGAAATAAGTACCTGGAATCCATCTTCTCTGGAATGCTGGATACTCTTCCTCCTGCGTTGGCTAGCTTATATGGAAATTTTGCAAGTACCTACGTACTATGTTTTATTTATGAAATTATTTTCGTATTAATGCAATTTGCTATTAACTTTGTCTCTGATCTATTATTGCTGCATGAAATAGTTATTAATTTTAAGAATTATTCTGCCTCCTCGACTCTGCTACTCTCGTTGTTTGGCTTTTATTTCTGTTTGGCTCGATTATTTATCTTATATACAAATATTTTCAATTTCCTTAACTAAAATTCATGTCCTGTTCATATCTCATTCCTGTATCTAGTAGCTATATGTCACTTTTAATTCATTCCAAATTTAATTTCTCATTTTAATATTTTATATTCATTTTTACATGGTGATAACTAATTTAATATTTGATAAAGCTTTTCCAAATTTTTTTATCTTTAGATCTTTAATCTTTTGTAATTGAAAATATATTAATAGCTCTTATTTTAAATTTTATTTTTCTAATGTACTGTCCTAAATATTGCAATGTCTACATAATTTTTTCATATGTATCAATCATATATTTATTCATATAATTCTTTTGGTATATCTAGAATGTCTTAAAATTTCAAAAATCGAATTTCTTATTTTAATTTTACCTATTCTTTATATTCATTTTATATCTCGATTGATATAAATAGATTTTTAAAAACTTTTATTTTATTACTGAGGATAGTATATACTATCCTTTATAACTTTATTACAATAAAATATACGTTGAGACGATTACTACAACGGAGTCTAAATCAGAACTGAATAACAATGGTAAAAAGCGATATTTATAACCTACGGGTAAGCTGACTATTAACAATTTCAAGGATTTCGTAGAATGAATGTTAAGACATGCTGACCAACCGTCAGGTGGCTAACTAAATAATAAGATTAAATACATTGTATGGAATAAAGTATCATATAACTAAGATAAGGCACATTCTGTTATTGAAGTCCAGTGCCAATTCGTATATAACAACTTCCTCCTTAAATAAAAAGTTGATGCTGTGCATTAACTTTTAGGCAAAAGTTTACGGGTTTGAGTTGAGTTCGATGTCTTCTTCCACTGGTTCCTGAACATTGATGCTCGGTCTTCTTCTGGGGGAAAGAGGTCCATATCTTCTGAAATATGACCTTGAACTCGGCGGTTGTGGTGGTTGGTCATTGGAAATAGCAATACCAATTTTCCTCTTTTTTCTGCATTTGCATGTTATATACAATAAAATCAAGCATATTATGAGGGTAATTGTGAGGTAAGTAAACCAAGAAATATGTTTGGTCATGAAAGGCTCGTTGATTAATTTATCTAAATTTTCAGAGTATTGGTCCAGTTTGTGTTTGGCAATACTTAAATCATCTGTATTTAGGTTACTTAATTTTAGGGGTTTTAAATTTGGAAGTTTGTTCTTTTCTGGGAGGTGATCACAACACTCGTATGGGATTAAAACGGCATGTTTGGTATATGTAAAGTTGTATTGTTGATAGGATTTCGCATGAACTCGTGTACTTCCTATGAAGGAGTTACAATCAGGTTGTAGTCTTAGTATTGAATTCGTATCGATAGTTTTTGAAATTACTTCCTTATTTGGACACTTGATAGTTATTTGTAAAGGGTCCGAAATAGTTATTAGCCACTGATTTTTAATAAGTTCTCGTACACTATAGTCTTTAGCAAAGATTAAATTGGAATGACACGTTCGTGGTATGGCACTTAGTGATCTTAATAATTGTGCTTCACAGATAGCATCACTATCTATGGGATACGATAAAACATCTGAACATAATTTGATGTTCGGGCTTAATGGTTTACAGTCATTTAGATCTTGTAGGGGTACATATAACAAGGAATCATCGTTTTTCGCGATATACTTTTGGGATGTACCTAAAATATGGTGAAGACCTGTTCGATTATCCAATACAGGGATAGGGTATAAATGATAAACGGTATACCACTCGGGTTCTATTAAAGGAATTTTTAATACAAATACTAATTTAGAATCTGTTTGAAATGCCGATAATTCGATAATATCGAAGTATTGAGCAACCTTAGACATTTGAGGTGGTAAGGGTAAACTGTCTTTATTTAGAGATTGGCCAATAATTTGAAGTGAGTTAACCAAATCTCTTGGTGTAATTATAGAACTATGTATGATCATCAACCTAGCAAATGTTACTGAATTTAGCATATCATCTAAACTGCTTTCCAGAAACATATAACTTTCAATGAGGGATTCGCATATTTCTAATATTTTTAATTTAGCTCGAATATACTGTATATCATCGGTTAATTTAAATATCGTTTTCTCAATTTCCTTTATGTCGTTATTAAAAGTTTCTTCGTCAATTTTAAGTTTATTGATTGTAGAATTAAAGCTTTGTATTACCGATGTTGTGACTGATATTTGATTTTTTAATAGATTCTCGATTTGATGTTCATCGTTTACTAATTTGTTTATACAATTATTGTAATATTCACCATCAGAGCCGTCTAGATTACCAGTTATGCTTTTCCAAATTGTTCCTATTCCTTTTAATAGGCCACGTTTGTATCGTTTTGTGTCTGCAAATGTTTCTTCATATTTTAATTGTAAAGATTGTGAAATTTGGCTTAAGAGACTAATATGTGTATTAACTGCTGAATGAAATAATAGCATTTGTGGGTGTTCTGAGTTAAAAAGATTTAGTATGTTATCTAAAATTATGTTATTATTGTCAAGTGCTGTCTTAATTGGTTGTATGTCTTTGTAGAAAAGTAATGTCCACTTGTTATTTGAAATTTCGATTCTGCTTTCTTTCTGATAATAAATTCCAACTGTGTTGTTGATTGGTTCTAAATGGTACTGACATGTCACTGCTGTAAACAGCTGTAGAAACCTGAAAATAAATTTTAATTTTCATAGTATGGTTTCATACGATCGAAATTTACTTTTGTAGATTGTTTAGTTTGGGGATTAAATAAAATTGCTGAATTTTTTAATATGTCTTTAATTTCAAAGGGGCCGTTGAATTTATTTTTAGTTTTAGTACGGGCTATATTGTAGTAATGTGAAATTCGGTTGTTTAAATCTCGTACATACTTTGATATCAATTCTTCCTGATTATAAAGTGTTTCAGGTGAACGGCTTGATGTATGACCGAAGATTAACTCGTACGGTGTAAACCCATGTGTTTTCTTAATTGAGTTGTTGTAACATATGACGGCATAGGGAATTATTGTGAGGGGATGATCGTCGGGGTTTTCTGATATGTTAGCTCTTATCATTTCTAATAGGGTTATGTAATAGGGAATATGTAAGATTGATATTGTAAAGAGTACATAAGTCTTGTAGTAATTTATTGTTAAATTCACGTCCGTAATCACAATGGATGCGAAGGGGAGTTCCGCAGTGTTGAAAATATAATAATAATGTATTTACTACTGATTTTGCCGATTTGTCACTGATAGGATAAGCTTGAGTGAATTTTGTGAGCTCATCTCGAATGGTTAGTACATAATTTTTAGATGGTATTTCAAGGATGTCTAGATTGATTCTCTCAAAAGGTGTCTTAGGCGTTTCGGTGATTATTAAGGGGTTATCGAGATTTTTCCGTAAAATTTTGGTCTTTTGACAAATTTCGCAGTGTTTTATAAAATTTTCGACGTCCTTTGTTAATCCTTTCCAATTAAAGTTTTCTTTTATTCGACGTATTGTTTCATTAATTCCGCGATGTAAATTATTTTTACCGTTGTGGAATTGATCGAGGATTATAGGTATTTGGTTTTGTTCCGGTGTTTCGACAACGTTTTGACAAATTACCAATTGTAATTCTGTGTCACTAAAAATAAATGAAAAAATTTCGAGTATTGGCAAATTTAGGTTATTTTCTACATAGTATTTATTAGATGGGTCGATTTCGTCTTGATTTTTATAAATTGTAACAAATGAATGCATTATAGCCGATTCCATGTCAAATGGTAATGGTATGATATAATATTTACGATTTTTTACCGATTTACAATTAAGTATGTTTATTTTATTTTTATAAAATTCCGGTTTTTCCTCAAATATATCTTCAATAATGTTGTAATGCAAATCTTCCAAATGATTATGTTGGAAGAACGTAATTATGTGTTTGTTGTCTTTGTCTAATAGTTGTTTGTTCGAAAAAGAAATTTTGTTGTAATCAATTAAAGATTTTGAGTGATATGATTTTAAAAATAAGTCAAATTCTTCTGAGATGGTCTCAGGACTAATTTCGGTACGTTCAGAGTCAGATGTGTCGACTTCATCGTTAGTATTGGCCATTAATATTTGGTTATGAAATTTAGATGCTTCCTTGAAGTGATTAATTTTAATACGAGATAGTGCATCTGCATTTTGGTTGATTTTGCCTGGTTTGTACATGATTTCGTAGTCGTACTCCTCTAATTTGAGACGGCAGCGAGCAAGTCTACTTCCTGGGTCCTTGATTGAAAAAAGCCACGTAAGTGGTCGGTGGTCAGTTATTAATTTAAACTTTCGTCCAAATAAGTATGGTCGGAAGTGTTTTACCGCCCAAACGATTGCTAATAGCTCTCGTTATATCGTGGAATATTTTGTTTCTGCGCTACATAATGTACGGGACGCGTATGCGATTGGAAGATCTTTTCCTATGGGTCCTTGCGATAACACAGCGCCAATTGCGAAGGCACTTGCGTCTGTCGTAAGAATAAACGTTTCTTCAAAATTCGGATATATTAAAATTGGTGTTGACGTCAATGCGTCTTTTAATTATTGTAATGAATTTTGGCAATCTACATTAAAGTGAAATGGGGTATCTTTTTGTAATAATTTCGTTAATGGTTTGGAAATTTTGGCAAAATTTGAAATGAAGCGTCGGTAATATCCGGCGAGTCCTAAGAAAGATTTGATCTATTTAGGGGTTTTAGGTTCTGGGAAATTTTGTATACAATTAATTTTTGAAGGATTTGGTTTAACACCATCTTGAGTAATTACATGTCCTAGGTAAGCTACTTCCTTCCTAAGGAATTCACACTTATCGGGTTGGATTTTTAAATTGGCTTTACGTAAACGTTTAAATACTTCAGTTAGTCGCGATATATTGTGGGTGAATAAATTATTATATCATCCATATAAACGAGACATCGTTCATTTTGGATTCCTAGTAGAATGTTGTCCATTACGCGCTGGAAGGTCGAAGGTGCGTTTTCTAGGCTAAATGGCATTCGAATAAATTTGAAATGGCCATTTTCAACTGAAAATGCTGTTTTTGCTATGTCTTTTTCTTCGATTTCAATTTGGTGAAAGCCAGAGTCGAGGTCTAGCGTTGTGAAATATTGTCATTTTCCTAATTGGTCAAGTAAGTCTGATATGTTCGGTAGAGGATATTTGTCATCTACTGTAAATTCATTAATTTTGCGATAATCAATTACGACGCGCCATTTCTGTTTACCAGAGGCGTCAAGTTTTTTTGGCACTACCCAAACGGGGGAGGACCATGGGCTAATAGATGGTCTAATGATACCTTGGTCAAGCATTTTGTTCATTTGGGATTTTACTTCTTCTTTATGTACCTGAGGGTATCGATATGATTTTGTAAAAATCGGTTTGGCGTTATTACTATCAATGGGGTGTTTAATTTCGTTTGTGAACGTTAATTTGTCACCTTCTAAATAAAATATGTCAGAGTAATTTAAGCATAAGTCAGTAATAAATTCTTTTTCTTCGTCATTGAAGTGTTCTAAGCGTAATTGATTTTTTATTTCGTGTTCCCTATCTGTACTATCGGTTTGAGTATTATAGTCAATATCTTGGTTATTTAAATTACAAATTAATTTTGGACTTTCAATTGGTTCTAAAGTTAAATCTGAAAAATTAATTGTTTTTGGAATAGCGTTGGCGTTAATAACTGATGTAAAAAATTCACCATCCTGATTAATTTTCACCAGAGCATTCGGAAGTCTTACTTTCTCCTTTTCTTGCGCTAACAGTATAGCGTCAGTGTTTTTTAATTCACATTTTAATTTAAATATTTGTTCGGTACGCGGTTCTATAGAAATTTCATATTCTGCGATGGTATTGGTACAGGGTGTTTCTTGCGTATCTTCTCCTACTTTATATAATGGTACGGTTTTGTATTTGGTGAATAATTGTCTGTTTTTAAGTCGATTATACATTTATAATGTTCTAAAAAATCGGAACCTAATAATCCATCAAATTCAATATCAAGATTATAAATATAAACTTTATGTGAGTCACCTACTTGAAAGGGGATAAAAGTTGATTCGGTAATAGAATTTTTTTCGTCTGTTATACCTTGAATAGCGACATTTTCTGGGAATCTCTGTGGAAAATTTTTTACAGTGTTTTCATTAAAAATGGAAATCCCTGCGCCGGTGTCTATTAAAAGTTTGAAGGTTTTGGAATGGTTTTTTATGTAATAAAGGTTGTTTGAATTTACTTTGAATAGAAGATTTAAATAAAGTTTTGTTCTGGGAAGTTCAGGTTTGGACTGAAATTGTCTAGGTTCGTTGTCTGTATTTGGCTTTCGATTTCTGATAGCGGGTCTTGTACTTGGAATATTTTCTGGGTGTTGTAATCTGTTTGATATTGGTAGTTGGGGGGATCGTCTTGAGACGATAAGCCTATCTGAAAATCCTGAGTGGAATATTCATAGTTGTTTGATGTTTCTTGAGCTGATTGCTCTGAGTATTGATCGGAATCGTATTGATCAGTGTATTGGTCGTCGTAGTAATATTGAGTTTCATCATTAACATTTACGAAATGTGCTCTTGGTTGATTATTATTATAGTTCGGATTTGGTTGGATGACTGAAGGTCGAGGTTGAAATTGATGTGGACGATTGGGTTGTTGTCCTGGTCTTTGATTTTGAAAGTTTTGTGGATTTGGTCTCTGTTGCTGCTGTTGTTGCGGAGCTTGGGACCTTTGGGGATATTGTTGAGAAGAGTTTCGATTTAAATGAGAGTAATTACTTTGATAATTTTGTTTTGGGTAAGAGTAATTTTGGTAATTGGGATTATTAAAGGATTGTTGACGTGTGCGACATTCATTCGCTAGATGTCCACTACGTTTGCAGAAGTTGCATAATTTTTGTTGATGTGAAATTGGGGGTTTCTTTACTTGATTGGAATTTACGCGAGATTGATTGGGCTTGTCAAATTTTTGGTTCTCAAAATATGACAGCTGGAGTTCTCGTCTGATGCGATGAGAAGCATCAAGCATAGTAGCTGGGTTTCCTGCCCTAATTATATGTCCAAGGCGGGGTTCTAGTCCAGTGAGTAATGTGTTGAGCGTCATGGTTTCTATTAGTTGAGATTGCGCTTCTTTTTGATCGTTAGTTATGCTGGATTTTTGGATAGCTGCGTGCATCTTAGAATTATGTATTTGTAAGCGTGAAAATAAAGTTAATGCAGATTCATTGGGTGATTGTCTGATTCTTTGTAGGTCCTGGATGAGGTTTGTCAGGTCACGAGGATCACCAAAATGTATGGATAGTAATTGTTTTATCTCCTGCCAAGTTGCGGGATTGCCCGAGTTTATGAGCTGAGCTGCTCTACCCTTTAGTTTGTTTTTAATGTGTAAAGTCAGTAACTTTCGCTGGTCACCGGCAGCCATGTTAAATGGATGATCGCAAGCATTTAAAAATGTATTTAAAATAATTTGGTCGCCCTCAAATTCGGGTACTATTAAAAATACTTCAGATAGTTTGTATGGTTCGATAATTGCCTGATCTTCTTGATCTTGGTCTGGCATTTTGTAAAAATTTAAAATTAGTAGTGTGTAAATGATCTAGCAAATGGAGCGGAGCAGTTGTGTTGTGTTGCGTTGTGTTGTGTTGTATGCTATACCATGTATAGTAAAGTATGACTCATCGAACACCTGTCGTCTAGACAGCATCCGGTTTCAGAGTACGATGCAATATTTAAAAATATCTGACGACGGTATTTTGAAAAAGCTGACGGCGATAAAAAAATGTGGGAATAGCCGTTCGAAGTAATTCTCAAGATCTGCAAATAAAACACCTGGCGTCTAGACATCACCCGGTTTCAGAGTATGATGCAATATTTAAAAATATCTGACGATGGTATTTTAAAAAATTTGACGGCGATAAAAATTGTGAGAATAGCCGTTAGAAGTAGTTCCCAGGAGTTGAAACACAAGAGGTTAACGAACACTGCAGACAGGTCTAAACTTGTTTGAATGATCTTGAATGCTTGGTCCAGAAATCATTGGATTTCTATGATTATTGACTTTATTGATTATTGATTATCGATTATTGGTTATTGATTTTATTGATGTATTGATTATCGATTATTGGTTATTGATTGTATTGATTGTATTTATTGATTTTATTGGTTTATAGATTTATTGATTATCGATTATTGGTTATTGATTTTATTGATTTTATTGATTATTGATTATCGATTATTGGTTATTGATTATTGATTATCGATTATTGGTTATTGGTTATATTGATTTTATTGATTTTATTGATTTTATTGATTATTGATTATCGATTATTGGTTATTGATTTTATTGATTTATTGATTATTGATTACCTATTATTGGTTATTGATTTTCTTGATTTATTGATTATCGATTATTGGTTATTGATTTTATTGATTATTGATTATCGATTATTGACTATTGATTTTATTGTTTTTTTTTTATTATCGATTATTAGTTACTGGTTTTATTGATTATTAATGAATACAGTATAAGGTACAGAGCATGTAAAACATCATATTGAAATCAAGACTAATATATTTCACATATTTCATTTTACTCCCCCGCGTCAACAACATTTATTATTAAGAGATATGAATGATATGCTTCTGTTTAAATACTTAATCCTATAAGAAGTAATATACATAGTAATAATATACCACTCATTCTCCATACAAGTCATCCATAATCAAAACATATATGAACAGTACTAATATACCACCCTTTCTCCACACAATTCTTAGGCATGATGTAATATCTAAATATAAAATATGAATATCTGGTTTCAATAACTTGTCGAGACAAGTTGATGTGACTCATTGAACACCTGGCGTCTAGACAGTATCCGGTTTCAGAATATGATGCAATATCTAAAAATACCTGACTTGTCGAGACAAGTTGGTATGTGTTAGCTTGTGATCTTGACCGCTACAGGACCAGCCGGGACTAAGTTGCTGTGGTGACAGATTTTGTTATAAATTGATGTTTATAAAATACTACAGTCATTCTTTTCTAAATTTTGTACAAGACAGTTCATTTAATTAAACTATTCTATCAATATTTGATTCATTATTTTAACAACCCTTCCCTCAAAGAAGGATTGTTTTCAGTCAGAAGTGGGATTACCCAAAAGGGCCTTAACCAAATTTCAGTGAAAAGTTAAAGTAAAAAAAAATACACACCAGTGTAGTGTTTTGATGCGATGGCATACATGAAGGTGATGCGATGGCATACATAAAGGTGGTATGATGTGATGGCCAATAACACCTAGAGGAAAATCTGTATAGGACGGACATGTATGTCGACGATTTATTAAAATTCCCAGAGAAGTATGCCTGAAAGATGTCAGTTCCAGTAGGACTGAAAATTTGGCGTTTGGGAGTGGATGTTTCTAGGTGAAACATGTAGAAAGAAGTTGAAGATACATGGCGTCATCATCTTGTAAGATATTTGATGCATGTTCTGTTATATGTTGAAGTGGTCAAACTTGACAGACTTTGGAGAGTCAGATAAGTAGAAATTTCAAAGATAAGTTTGACTGATATTGTGATAAATGAGAGTTTGTAGACTAAAACTGCACAGTACTTTTGCTTAGGGCATAAACGAATTATTTATGTTTATAATGCATTAAGTTAAGGCATAGACAGATTTAAGTTTCTAATGCATTAACTTGTGATAAATGAGAGTTTGTAGACTAAAACTGCACAGTACTTTTGCTTAGGGCATAAACGAATTATTTATGTTTATAATGCATTAAGTTAAGGCATAGACAGATTTAAGTTTCTAACGCATTAACTTGTGATAAATGAGAGTTTGTAGACTAAAACTGCACAGTACTTTTGCTTAGGGCATAAACGAATTATTTATGTTTATAATGCATTAAGTTAAGGCATAGACAGATTTAAGTTTCTAACGCATTAAGGTTGCACGCAGGATAAGATAGTGCAAAGTTAAATTTGTATATGGGATACCCAGTAAAAGCAAATAAGCAAAGTAAAAAGTAAATTTTATATGCTGAATATGCTAGTACTGATTAATCATTACTAGCATTACTTGTTTTTTGAATATTGGGAGATATTGTGGTTTTGAGAAATCTAAAAGATTCTAGTAATGCGGGAGATAAGATGATTGCAATAGTAGCTATTGTCCAGGTTTAAAAGAAAACTTGTGTTGAATGGTTATTATACAGTACCTATACTCATATGTGCCTAGAGCTTCTTTAGTATTTTTCATAATTTAGTCCGCACAAAAATGAAAATTGCTTGTTTGTTTCGGTTGTACTTTGGAACAGTAAATGTTATTGAAGACGTGTTCAAGCTTAAGTACATTTCAGTTTGCTAGTTAAAAATTTTATGTCAATTGCCTCATGTTGTTTTCTAACATTTTTGCCAAAGATATCAGATATGTGGAGAATCGACTAATCGGATTTGACCAGCAGTATATTGGTTTTGCCTCCGAGTGTATCGTAAGTATCGAGTTGCATAGAATACATTACTCTTTGAATAAAATAGTGATTGATGTAATTTACAAATAGAAATGTCGTGGTGTTGTTTTCACTTCATCTTACTTTATTAAAAAGCGGTACTATAGTATGTGATGAATGCTGTTTTGAAAATTACAAAGTTAAAGATTCAGTTAAAAATTATATGTGCCTACTCCAGAAAAATATCTAGTCGATAGTGCAATGAAAAGGATATTTGATAATTGTTTGTTGTTACTGCAGAACTGGCTGTTTTGAATTTGTTTAAAGTTGAACCATAAGAAGTCCTAAAGGTTTCTGGTTGTGAAATCTAAAGACATGGTCACAGTTAGTTAACCAGACCACCTTTCAAAAGAAGTGCCTTGTTATAATTTTGCAGCATAAATCATTAGATTCGAATATGTATTAAACTATAGTATCTATAGAAATGGGCAAAAATTGTTATTTTCAAATAACAGCCGCAACTGTTGTCACTGTTTTGATCTAACGTTTAAATAAATGGCATAATTGTTATTTGGAAACCTTATTTTATTAATGGTTATAAAGTAGGTAGATTTACAACTACAGATTATTTATTAAGGTATTAAAATCTTGGATACCATTACAATTAATAAACAAACTTAAAAATGAAAAAGGTAAAGTTTGTTTTGTGTAGACGACATTAAAAGTTGCAATATTTAATATTATATATTTAATTGGTTGCAATGGATAGTGAGCATATGTGTTGTTTGATCTCTTAATTTTGATGGTGATAACAGTGATTGTCATTGTTGTATAAATACACAGTTGTAAAATATCAGATGGTTAAATAACGATTCATCTCTGTAGTATAATAGTATTACTTATTTAGTAAATTTTTAAATAAATTGGATCACGTAACTTAATAATACAAGTTCGGCGCACCAGCAAATTACGTTCTAAAAACAAATGTAATTCTAAGACGTACACATAAGGAACTTAATGACTGTATCAGGTTCAGTATGAAAAAGTAAATTGTTTGTAACGAAAACATATTTCATGTGAATGAATATAAGTTATGTATCAATGCCAAATTGATACCGACAAAGTTTTATGTTGAAGTTTCTTGCGTGATTTTTGTAAGAGTATATTGAAACACCGATAATTAAAATACGCCCTTTAATTCAATATTTAGATAAAATTTAACAAGGAGATGACAACTGCTATGTGCTTGGAAAGTTAGCGGTATAATAATATTCCTGTTCTACTCTTCAAATCACTATTGGAATGTTTATAGTTACGGTACGTCCAGAACGGAGGCCCATTCAAGGAACGGCGAGATAGTTTTTGTCGCCTAGGTGGATTATCTTCAAATGTTCCTAGCCCAGTTCTTAAGAACATAAACTAAATTAGGAGTTAAAGTTAAATACGTATGACCATAAGCCGAAGTATTATTAAGGATAGCTGTGAATACAGAAATAGGAATGAATAACGCTTATTCAACGCCACGTTATGTTATAAGATCGAATGATAAACACTAACTATTGATTATGAGGCAAAGACGAGTTAAAGTTTGACGAAATAAAAAGTGAGATCATCAAAACTCCACAGCATTTAGAGTTTAAATTATTAATAAACATATTTCTACTTCAATTACTGACCTAGGCAAAACAAACGTATTGAGATAGGTACTGTATAAATTAGGAAATAGATGAAATGGTAGTTTATGTATTAAAGGTGCTATATACGAATACTGGTTTACAATAACAAATTTTATAATAAATGAAAAATAGAATCACTGCTGAGGTGTGTTATATTGATGTTGTTATGCGATTGGCAATTGTACTGTTGCATAATTAGATAAAGTTGTGATAGTAAGATGAATTATTAAGGATTAATTGACTTTGCAACAGGTTATAGATGATTAATCTATAGTAATAGTAATGACTGTGAAAGTATGACTAAACTAAGAAATCGAATCCCCTAATAGTTTGTTTTTTAGTGTTGTTAACCGAAATGCAGACTAATGTAAGTTATATTGCTGTAGTAAGCATATGGGCTAGATCTGAGGTGGAAGCCTTAGTGAAGGCATGCCTTAGCAAGTACAAAAGTATTGCAAAGTGATTGAGATGAGGTTTCCTAGTCCATGAAGTGGAGGATACTCCAGGACTACAGCCGTATTGTGGAGTCCTGAGAATAGAGTACTTGAAATTATGTGAAGTAGTTGTATTCATGTCCAGCAATCATTATTGAAATGGTAGAATGAAATATGAGATTTGCATAGGCACAAGGTTAGCACAGGGCTAACGCATAAGTTGAGGTTAGCACAGGGCTAACGCATGAGTTGAGGTTAGCATAGGGCTAACGCATGAGTTAAGGTTAGCACAGGGCTAATGAAAAAGATATGAGGTAGGGGATCTCAAAGAAAATATAAACAGGCGAAAAACTGTTGTAGCTGTGGACGAAATTTACCCTTGGGTGAATAAGTAATGTTAACGTTGTAGAAAATTATTTTTGGTTTCGATAATGGACTAATGCTATTTTATGCAATGAAGTCATTGATAGGCTGGGCAAATGCAAGCATAAAACAGTGGGGGCAATTGACCATATGAAACCATAGATCAATATGAAAGAAAGAACAAGTAAGATGAACACTTATGGCGTCCGCAATCATGTATGGTATATTTAAGTACTTGACACATGTAAGATGCCCGGTTCATGCAGATTTATTGGAAATAACGAACACTTATGGTATCCGAAAGCATGTATGGTATATTTAACTACTCGACACATGTAAGATGTCCGGTTCATGCAGATTTATTGGAAATAACGCACACCTATGTTATCCGAAAGCATGTATGGTATATTTAAGTACCCGACACTATGTATGATACCCGGTGCGAACATATATTTACTAAATAACGCTCGAAAGCATGAATGGTGTTTAAACACTCGAAATATGCATGGTGTTAAGTGAAGTGTGTATGGTCTAAATGCAAAATGACTGTAGGTCCGATGCAGGTACCCGTGAAGCACAGAGATAAGTAGAGGAGTAGTGTCCGAGGCCTGAAAATTTTCTCCCGATGTCCCTACAAGGGATATATGAGAAAATCGGAACAGGAATGATGCTTGACTCACTACTTGTGCAGTAACATGGTTTACTCCAGTTTTATTATTCCAGTTTATTTATTATTTTATTATTTATTTAATAGTATTATTGTATATGTTACAGGACTGATTGAGGACAATCAGCAAGTCAGAAAGGCCGAAACTGTTAGCTTGTGATCTTGACCGCTACAGGACCAGCCGGGACTAAGTTGCTGTGGTGACAGATTTTGTTATAAATTGATGTTTATAAAATACTACAGTCATTCTTTTCTAAATTTTGTACAAGACAGTTCATTTAATTAAACTATTCTATCAATATTTGATTCATTATTTTAACAACCCTTCCCTCAAAGAAGGATTGTTTTCATATGACTCATCGAACACCTGGCGTCTAGACAATATCCGGTTTCAGAGTATGATGCAATAGCTAGAAATGTAGTATCAGTTCGGGTGAAGTCGGCTAACATCGGAAGAAGCAGCCATTTGATTGGTTAAAATCCAGATTAGCCCCGCCCCCTCTCATATACTATTAAAGTGAATACTCAGATGCTTTTTACGTAGTCTTATCAGTTACAATGAAGTGTGAACATTGCGGAAAAGATTTCTCTTACAAACACAGTCTAGTGCGACATATTCGCGACTACTGTCCTATCCTACATAGCGATAGAAAAAGAAAAAGTGAAAATGTGCCTTCTACATCTGCAATAAAGAAACAAAAATATGATGTACCATCTGTCAGTAATATTAATGAAATTATTCCAGCGGTCTGTGAAAACTGTGGAAAACATTTTTCTTGCAAATAGTCTAGTGCGACATATTCGCGACTACTGTCCTATCCTACATAGCAATAGAAAAAGGAAAAGCGATAATGTGCCTTCTACATCTGCTCCAAAGAAACAAAAGTATGATGTACCATCTTCCAGCGATGTTAATACAACAAACTCAATACTCTGTGAACGTTGTGGAAAAATATTTTCAAAGCCGTCCAACCTCTGAAAACATAATCAAAACTCCTACTGTGCGGGTAATAATGTGGCAGATAGAAAGAAAATTGATCGACCAGTTGAGAAAAGTGTCGGAAACGGAGTTGAAAAACTTTCTAGCAGGTTCAAAAACAGGATAGCCAGTTACCGTTTTGCTAGCCCCAGAACCCATATCGATTACAATGATTTCTTTGAAGAAGTAAAACAGAAAGTGTTTGATAGAATCAATGAATATTTGCAAAACTATCATGCACTCAAAGTTAATTTTGAAGTGTATGGTTTTTATGTTATACCCGAAAAGGAGATGTCTGATATAAAGTCATTTAATACTAAGAACAAGGTGATAACCCCATCATCGGATCTTCAGCAGATTTTCGAAGATTTTATGAAAGAGATGACTTCACAAGCCTCCTCATTTGAGGAACGGGACTCTGGATGGGCTTTAAAACAGATAATGTTTCTGGATGTAAACATCAATAAATTTACACCACTATCAGCCTCATCATATATTAAGCTTCCCAAATCCATCGAATGGAAACAAGCCGTGTGTAGTGTATGTATTCGGCTCGCCGGGTATATTCTTCAGGCGAATTTCATGTCTTCTTATTGTATGTTTTTATAATAGGTTGTTTTTATGTACCCTTACTAGAATATGGGAAGTTTGTACGTTTTACAAGAGACAGAAAATAAAAACATTAAGCACAGAGCAATTTTTATGTGTTATTCATATCGAAAGACATTACATATTTTGGCGACGAGGATGGGATCTGAAAAAGAAATTTCGGGATTGTTAGGTGCTAACCAATAGTGAAGTTAAAACAAAGTAGTGTTAATAAGTTCCGAGATAAAGATTTTCAGAATGAATAATGGCGTCGTATATTGGACATTTGCGTGAGTTTAATCCAAGTATATGTGAGTGGCGTATATTTAAGCAACAATTAACTCAATACTTTATTGCAAATAAGGTGGAAGACGTAGGCATAAAACGTGCTCTTTTGTTAAACAGTTGCCACGAAAGCAGTTTGGAGTTATTGTGTAGCTTATGTATTCCGTCTTCACCTGAAGAAAAAGATTTCCACGCATTGGTGAAACTTTTTGATGGATTTTATACTTCTATGAAGTTAGTTTTCCCGGAAAGACAAAAATTCTACTCCGCATGTAAATCAAAAGATGAAACAGTTCAAGAATGGGCAGCACGATTAAGGCAGTTAGCTTGTAAGTGCGAATTTAAAGCCATCGAGCTAAATACCGTGTTACGTGATCGTTTCATTATGGGTTATGAAAAGGGACCCATCATTACGAGGCTCTTTGAAAAAAAAGAGGAGGGTCTCACGTTTGAAAAGTGCATCGATATCGCATGCAATAGGGAAGCCAGCAGCAAATGTCAAACCGGCATGGGGATAAAAATCAAACAAGAACCAGAAGTCTTTCGTATTGGCATGAAAACACAGTCAGCAGCAGCTAGAAGTGGAAAGCAGCAGAGTGGTAGTAAATATACAAGAAATTTACCAGCCAGCAGCAACGATTATTCGGTAAGCAGTCCAGTTAATCGTTCTGGTAGCCATTTTGGTGGTCCCTCTACTTCCAGCGGTCAACAGTCTACGTCATCAAAATCCGGATGTTACGTATGTGGTAAAAATCACGCAGGACAATGTAGGTATCGAAATTTTGTGTGTAATTTGTGTGGTGTCAAAGGTCATTTATCTGCTAAATGCAGTAAAAAATTGAATCTCCAAAATTATAGGAATACAAATAATTTCTTGGAGTCTAATACTATAGATCAATTATTTCAAATAAATAGTTTAAGTAATGAACCTATTTTTGTAAATGTATTAGTTAATAAAATTAATATCAGATTTGAGTTAGATACTGGTGCAAGTTTGAGTTTGATATCAAATGAGTTGAAAGAAACATATTTTCCTGATGTGAAACTGTTACTAACTGATAAAGTTTTAAGTACTTATACTGGTAATCAAATAGTTCCCATTGGAAAAATTTGCGTCAACATTTTCTATAATAATGTGTCAGAATCATTATATTTATTTGTTATAAATAAAGGTGGTCCTCCACTATTAGGCCGAGATTTCTTCAATAAATTTCAGTTGAGCATCAATAAAATTGAATGTGAAGAAAATGTTTTAAATAAACTTTATAATGAATTTCCTTCTGTATTCAGTGGTAAATTAGGTCTATTTAACAAAGGGTTTTATAAACTTAAAATTAAAAGGTGTCCAACCGAAATTTTTCAAAGCTAGGGGTTTGGCATTTGCATTAAAAGAAGCAATCGAGCAGGAGATAGATAGATTAGTAAAATTAAACGTGTTAACACCAGTTGAATACAGCGATTATGGTACTCCAATTGTTCCTATTATTAAAAATAATGGTTCAGTTCGCTTATGTGGCGATTATAGTTTAACTTTAAATCCAAACTTTAGAATTGATAAAGATGGTTTGCACACGTGCCAAGATAAAATTGATGCAATTGAGAAGGCACCTGTGCCAAAAGATGTTACACAGTTAAAATCAATATTTGGTTTAATTAATTATTATAATAAATTTATACCAAATGCTTCTTCTCATCTTCAGCCTCTCTACAATCTTTGTAAAAAAAATGTACAATGGAATTTTGATAACAAATGTTTAGAGGCATTCATGAACGTAAAAAAAATTTTAAGTTCTGCGGAAGTATTGGTGCATTTTGACCCTGATAAACCTATTTATTTAGCAGTAGATGCATCTCAATATGGTGTAGGAGCTGTTATTTGTCACTGCATAGATAATGCTTACAGGCCCATCGCGTATGCTTCTCGTATGCTAAGTAAAAGTGAGGTTTTGTATCCACAAATTGAAAAGGAAGCATTAAGTATTATATTTGGTGTGCAGAAATTTTATCAGTATCTGTTTCACAACAAATTTACATTATTTACTGATCATAAACCTCTTGTAGCGATTTTTGGGCCAAAGAAAAGAATACCGGTTTATG
Source organism: Pogonocherus hispidulus (assembly GCA_963924545.1). Lineage (NCBI taxonomy): Eukaryota > Metazoa > Arthropoda > Insecta > Coleoptera > Cerambycidae > Pogonocherus > Pogonocherus hispidulus. The sequence continues at coordinate 43,579,365 of OZ004694.1, forward strand.
CGACAAATAGATTGCAAAGGTGGGCTTTAATTTTATCTAATTTTCAATATGATATACGATATGTAAAGTCGCAAGATAATATGGCAGATTTTTTATCTCGCCTACCATTAAAAAATACTGTAGAAAATAACGGTAATGAGGACATTTCTTATGCTGTAAATTTTGTTTTTGAGAATAAACACCTGCCCATTAATTCGAAATTAATTGCTGAACATAGTGTTAAAGGCCCTATAATAAAAAGGGTCTGTGATTTAGTAAAAAAAGGATGGCCTAAAAAAATTGATAAAATACTTAAACCTTATTTTGATAATCGATATTTGTTGTCAATTATACATAATGGTTTAATATATGGAAATAGAGTGGTTATTCCAGAAATATTACAGGGTGACATATTAAAAATGTTGCATAACTCTCATATGGGCATGGTCAAAACAAAAAGTTTAGCTCGTTCTTATATATGGTGGCCCAAATTAAATTATGATATTGAAAATACTATCAATGCTTGTTCTTCTTGTATCACTCGTAGAAAGTGTAGCCACCAAAGGCTACACTTATTAATTGGGAATATCCAAATGGTCCTTGGTCGAGAGTGCACATAGATTACTTAGGGCCAATTTTTGGAAAACAAATATTAGTAATAATTGATGCATATACAAAATGGCCCGAAGCATTTATTTTAGGTAGTACAAGTAGCTTGAACACTATAAAAGTTTTACGAAGCTTATTCGCTAGGTACGGTTTTCCAAACACTTTAGTTTCTGATAATGCTACTTATTTTTCTTCGTCAGAATTTAACAATTTTCTTAAACTAAATGGTGTAGAATTAAAACATAGTCCTCCGTATCATCCTGCTACGAACGGAGCTGCTGAAAATTTTGTAAAGACTATAAAAAACAGTTTATTTAAGTCAGTTAATGCCGGTTACAATGTACAAGATTTGGATCTATTAGTAAATAGATTTTTAATGGATTACCGAATAACTCCGCATTGTTCAACTGGTATTTCACCGGTTTCACCGGAGTTAATGCTTGGTCGAAAACTAAGATGTAAATTAGATCTACTAATTTCGGAGGAAAAATCAAATTTAAAAAAACAAATGCATGTTTCTAAAAAAGCATGTAAAAGTATGTTAACTCAGAAAAAATTTTATAATGGTAACAGAAGTAAATTTTTCCAAGTGGGTGATTATGTTTTAAGTAAAGACTACAGAAATGGTGTAAAAACAAATTGGATAAAAGGAATTGTAAAAAAGAGAATTGGTCCGCGTACGTATGTAATTTTTATACCTGAACTTAACACTGATTGGCACCGACATCTAAATCAAATTCTGGAATACAGTAGGTTAGATAATAAATTGTACCCTAACAACGAACAGTCAATTTCATGTAATAATAAAAGTTTGGCTTTAAGCGAAGATGAAAGTCATGAAAATGAGATAACAGAAATCGACTGTAGTAACTCGAATAGTGCCGGGGAGGAAAGTGATGAAGAGGTTGAATTAAATTCAAATTCTGAAAATATTCAGCGTTCACATTCACCATTTTCCGAGAAATCTGACAGAAATTTAGAACACACTCCCAAAAAGGGAAATCGTTTAAGAAAACAACCAGATCGGTTGCAGCCTCACTTTTGAAATTGCTGTCAGATTTAAGGAGAGGTACTGTAGTGTAATAATAGGTTGTTTTTATGTACCCTTACTAGAATATAGGAAGTTTGTACGTTTTACAAGAGACAGAAAATAAAAACATTAAGCACAGAGCAATTTTTATGTGTTATTCATATCGAAAGACATTACACCGTGTTAAATATTAGAAATAATGATAGGGCTTGCTTTGCTTGGTCCATTATTGCAGCCATATATCGTGCACAAGGGAATCCTCAGAGTACCAGTTCATATCCCCACTACAACCCACTGCTAAACTTTAATGGTTTGAAATTCCCCATGAGCCTGAAGGATAAATCTAAGTTTGAGAAAATGAATAACATCTCTGTGAATGTGTTTGGAATCGAGTCGGAGTTCAGAGATGGAAAAAGTTCAGAGATGGAAAAATGGCGACAGAGGTGGTGGAACCCTTACATTTCACTTCAAACAGACAAGCTACGCATGTTAATTTGTTGCTGGTATCAGACAACGCGGGTAACAACCACTATTGCCTCATAACAGACATGTCAAGATTAGTTTCAAGGAAAAAATCAAATCATCATAGTGCAAAGATACATATTTCTGATGGATGTCTACAGGCCTTTAAGAAGGTTTAACAGCTAAAACAACATGAGAAAAATGACTGTAATCATATATGTACAAAAATACCAACCACCCAGCTGAAGATCAATAAGTATGGTGAAAGTATTCCTGAGAATATCCTTAAGTATGTTAATTTTGAAAGACAATTATCGGTTCCATTCGTAATCTATGCAGATTTCGAGAGTTTACTAAAACCCATCCATCATAATGAACCTAGTGACGATAAATCATTTACTGTGAAAACCTGCGAACACGAACCATACTCTTTCGCATTCTACGTAAAGTGTAATTTTGATGACAAGTTCTCGAAATTCGTCACATATCGAGCCCAAATGCTGCACAAATATTTATTGAAAAATTGGACAAAATATCTTTGGACTTGTATAACAACCACCTCAAAAATGTTAGAGACATGCTGCCGCTTTCTGATCAAGAAAAAACCTCTTACAGAAATACTACTCACTGTGATATCTGCACAAAGTCTTTCAAGACTGAAGATGTAAAGGTTCGTGATCACTGCCACTTAACAGGACATTTTCGTGGTGCTGCCCACTCTGTATGTAATATAAACTACAAAATGCCAAAGTTCATACCAATTTTCGTCCACTGCCTCAGTAATTATGATGGACACCTCTTTCTGTCGAAGCTAACATCTAAAAAGGAAAGTGTTTCTGTGATAGCGCAAACTAAGGAGAAATACATCTCATTCTCCAAATCAATTCTGGTTGAAAAAAATTCAGATCCAAAAGTACCAGACACATATTTGAAGCTAAAGTTTGTTGACTCGTTTTGCTTTTTAGCCAAGTCCCTCGATAAACTGAGTAAAAACTTAGAACATCACCAGTGTATCGAAACAAGAAAGTGCTTTCCAGATAATGAAGAGTTTAAGTTAATCAGACGGAAAGGTGTTTTTCCATATAGCTACGTGGACTCATTTGATAAGCTGGAAGAGAAACAATTACCACCAAGAGAGAAATTTTACAATGATTTAACCCTGGAATCCATTTCTGATGAAGACTATGAACGGGCAAATAAAGTGTGGGATACCTTCAACTGTAAAACTTTGGGAGAGTACGCTGATGTATATTTAAAATCAGATGTGTTGTTATTAGCTGATGTGTTTGAAAACTTTCGAAAAGTGTGTTTGGAGCAATACAAATGAGACCCCGCCCATTATTTAACAGCTTCGTCACTAAGCTCGGACGCGATGCTACGTTACACAAACATCGATCTCGAACTTTTAACAGATGTCGATTCTCTACATTTCTTTCGCAAAGGAATTAGAGGAGGTGTATCTCAGTGTAGCAAAAGGAAGTCCATTACCAATAATAAATTTTTACCAAATTATGATCCTACTAAACCAACTTCACATATCATGTACCTAGATGCAACAAACTTGTATGGTGCAGCGATGAAATAATGTCTTCCCACTGGAGGCTTCAGGTGGCTTGAAAAAGGAGAAATTGACACCTTTGACTGCTCTAACATCGACGACAACTCACCTAAAGGCTATATCTTGCAGGTAGATTTGGAATATGTAACAAGCCTGCATAATGACCACAACGATTTACCATTCTGTCCAGAAAGTATGATACCACCAGATTCTAAATACCCCAAATTAATTCCGAATTTACATAATAAGAACCACTATATTATTCACTATAGAAATTTAAAACAGTGTTTGAAATATGGACTAAAACTGACGAAAATCCACAAAATATTAGAATTTTCACAATCGACGTGGCTGGGGTCATATATAGACTTAAACACAAATCTCCGAAACTCTGCTAGGAACGAATTTGAGAAGGATTTGTTCAAGCTAATGGTTAATTCAATTTTTGGTAAAACAATGGAAAATGTCGATAAGAGACAAAATATTCAATTGTGTTCGTGTTGGGAGAATAGAAAAGGTAAATTAGGAGCAAGAGCATTAATAAGTCTACCACATTTTAAATCCTGTTCCATATTTGATGAGAATTTAGTAGCAGTTCATTTGGATAAGACAAAAGTAGTGTATGACAAACCGCTATACGTTGGTTTTTCAATTTTGGATATTTCCAAGACCATCATCTACGAATTCCTTTATGGCTACATAAAACCTATGTATGGTGATAAAGCAACTGTTTTATACACGGACACTGACTCTCTAGTTTTGGAGCTTTTCACCGAAAACGCGTATGAGGACATCAACGAGAATCTTCAGTATTTCGACACTTCAAATTATAAACCAGATAACATCCATAATATTGCTAAAACAAAATCAGTTGTGGGGAAGATGAAAGATGAGTATGCTGGAAGATCAATCGAAAGCTTTTATGGAACGGGTGCCAAGGCATATTGTGTAAAAGCAGGTGATGTCATGAAAAAGGTAAAAGGAGTATCCACAAATGTTGTTAAGCATCAAATGGACTTTTCTGATTATGTTCAAAATCGTAGAAAATGCATATACAGGGTGTCCACCTAGTGCGCGTAAGTCCAATATCCAGGGTTAATAAAAGAGATAACTTAATTTTTTTTCTACAGGGTTGTCTAATATCCCGAGCTGCACAAAATGAAAATATATTTACATATTCAGGGTGTTCAGTTTTTCCTGGACAGGTACCAACTTCATTTTTTTAAATGGAAACCTATATTTTTTATGGCATTATCGAATTCTACGTAAAAAATTAGTGGGACTTTGTGCATAACACTGCTATTGAAATATTGATAGTTTTCGAGATATTTGACTTTTAATTTTTTTTTCTTATGTTTCGTCACTTCTAATAGTTGACATAATTATGGTTGTATGACAGCTAGAAATTATTTTTTTTCAGAAACTGTAGAGTGAAGATGGCTCTTTCGAAAAACGTAAGTAGTCTATGGGACGGTTGAGGCAGACAGTGTGACGTCATACTGGCGCCAACTTCAGGGTGGTCGGTAAGTATACGATCTGCATTACCGGCCGGACACAGGTGTCAACTTCAGACCATGGAACCACAGAATAGTATGAGACCATTGAACCACAGAACGATACCATGGAACCACAGAACAGTAGATCAAGTGATCCGAAGTGAACTGAACTGATCCGGAGTGATCTGAACTGATCCGAAGTGAACTGAACTGATCCGAAGTGAACTGAACTGATCCGAAACCATGGAACCACAGAATAGTATGAGACCATGGAACCACAGAATGAGACCATTGAACCACAGAACAGAATGAGGCCATTGAACCACAGAACAGAATGAGACCCCCACAACGACACCCCATAAATTTAGGAAAGGACCCCCGAAATTAAAATTCATAGTATACAGGGTGTCCGAAAAATGTTAGTTATAGGGTGAGCCAAAATAAGAATAACCTGCCTATTTAAAGAAAAATCATGCGCAGTAAATCCTCTACGATAACAGAAAAACATGCGCAGTAAATTCTAACAAAAAAAAACATGGCGGACAGTAAAATAAAAGAGGGAAATTCAATTGGTGTAATTCACGACGTAGAATAATAATGATAAGATATTAAAAAAGAACTTACAGCTATTTGAGGTTATGTAACTGAGGTGGAGCACACATGTTTTGACCACTATTGCACCATCACTATACTGATACTACTATATCATATAGTAAGTAACACGTAATTTTATCATAAAGCTCTGACATCTGTTTTTCTAGTTCATTGACTTATTGTGATCATCGTTTATGGCTATTCAGCGATTATATATAGTAACACCTGCTAGCTACTTGATAAAATACCGAGACTTTATGCATACGTAGATAATAGACAGGAAGTTACCAAGGTCGCGACATTTTACATTTACAGAAATTCAAATATGTAGCATACAGAGTGTCTCAAAAATTAATGATATAGGGTGAGCCAAATAAGAAAAGAAGTCAAAGTAAAAATCATGCGCAATATATCTTCTACTATAATAGAAAAACATGCGCAGTAAATTCCAGCAGAAAAAAACATGGCTGTCAGTAAAATAAAAGAGGGAAATTCAAATATTAGTATACAAAGTGTATCAAATTAAAAGCAGGGTGAACCAAAATAAGAAAAGAAGAACTTTAAGTAAAAAATCATGCGCAGTAAATTCCAATAGAAAAAACAAAGCGGTCAGTAAAATAAAATAGTACAAAATATTAGTATACAGGGTGAATCAAAAATAAAACTATATAAAGTGAGCCAGACAAGAAAGTAACCTACCTATTGAAGAAAAATTATGAACAGTAGATCGTTTTATTTATAGAAAAAATGTATGATGAAATAATAGAAAAAAAACATGCGCAGTAAATTTCAATATTTAAACAGAAAAAACATGGCGGTTACTAAAATAAAAAAATAGCAGGAAATTCAAATTATTAGTATACAGGGTGTATAAAGAATAAAGCTATATAGGATGACCCAAACAAGAAAGTAACCTAACGGGTAAAGAAAAGTCTTGCACAGTAGATTCTATTATTTACACAGAAAAAAACATAGCGATCAGTAAATTTAAAAAAATAGTGAGAAATTAAAAAAAGGAGGAACGTAGTCAGTGACAATGTATTGTAACAAAGGTAACGATAGAGAGAGAGAGAAAGAGAGAGAGGCCCAGACAGTCTCTTCTGGTCTGACATCACTGACAGGAACATTGACTTTCTTACAGCTGTTACTTAATAAATACATATATATAACTATTCGTTAATATTAATATATATTTACGTATATAAAATACATAAATTAATAGAGGTATCAAATGTTTCACTTATAGAAAAATATGGCCGTTATAGAAAAATAGACAATTAACACAAGGTGGATTAGATGCTTTTCTTCTACTCATTCTTCTTCTAGAATAATAATGATAAGATATTAAAAAAGAACTTACAACTGTTTGAAGTTATGTAACTGCAGTGGAGCACACATGTTTTGACCACTATTGCACCATCACTATACTGATACTACTAAATCATATTGTAAGTAACACGTAATTTTATCATAAAGCTGTGACATCTGTGATATTTCGTCCTTGATACGTTTGAACTGGTTACAGATAGGGTTGTACTGCAAACCTGCTATGAACATACTTGTTCTGCGTTTTCTTCAAGGGTTGTTGAAATGCTCTTCTAATTATATAGTAGGAGTTAGATTCAGCAGATTGTTTTTTTTTAAATTGTGAACATGTGACGTGGTGGTGTATTGACCTTTGGACTTATATCCTCGTTTCCACCTGTTCATTTCGGGTTTTTCAGTTCTTGCACCCAGGGCTTCAGTGTTTGGTGTTTGTCTTTGAATTCATTCACGCAATACATTACAATATTAGTCCCATTGCGTGTAGGGTGTTTATGTATATCTGATAATCAAGCCCTAGGCGTCGATTACTCCTTATAGCGTCGACTAAATCATTAGGATCAGTATTGTCATCCCATTCAAATACCTCATCATGGTAATTTCTATTAGATTGATTCGTATTGGGACTTTCAGATTGATGAATATAATATTGTCTGATAGGTTGTTGATGTTTATTATTATTTACATGAACATACGTACTTTCAGACTTATATTTTCCATTATTTTGTTCACTGCTACCATCATTACTGTTATCGTCTTTCTGAGTGTAGTTTTTTATAACAGGAAGGTGATCATTGGTTTTTGTTTCGTATGAAATTTTATCGTCTAGTTGATGACTGTTTCTGTTGTGAAAATTTAAGTTGTCTCTTCTTGTAAATTTCCTGTCACACAAATTGCAGGGGAATAAAACAGATTTGTGTTTGTTAGTGTGGCGACTAAGTGTACTTCCATGCGAAAAAGTTTGTGAACAAATGTGACATACATACATGTTTACACTTTGAATAGCCAACGGTAAATGAGATTAAGGCTAATAAGGCTAATATTAAGGCTAATAAGGCTAATATTAAGGCTAATAAGGCTAATATGAAGGCTAATAAGGCTAAAATTAAGGCTAATAAGGGTAATATTAAGGCTAATAAGGCTAATATTAAGGCTAATAAGGCTAAAATTAAGGCTAATAAGGGTAATATTAAGGCTAATAAGGCTAATATTAAGGCTAATAAGGCTAATATTAAGGCTAATAAGGCTAATATTAAGGCTAATAAGGCTAAAATTAAGGCTAATAAGGGTAATATTAAGGCTAATAAGGCTAACATTAAGGCTAATAAGGGTAACCGTTACGTAAAAATACGTCACGCGTACCCGCAAAAACGTGACGTGTACCCGCCAAACACGTCACGCGTACCCGCAAAACACGTCACGCGTACCCGCAAATACGTCACGCGTACCCGCAAATACGTCACGTGTACCCGCAAAAACGTCACGCGTACCCGCAAATACGTCACGTGTACCCGCAAAAACGTCACGCGTACCCGCAAAACACGTAACGTGTACTTGCAAAACACGTCACGCGTACCCGCAAATACGTCACGCATACCCGCAAAAACGTCACGTGTACCCGCAAAACACGTCACGCGTACCCGCAAAACACGTAACGTGTACCCGCAATTTAGTAACGGCTAATTTACAAAAATGATAGGATAAATGTGCTAAGCAATGATAACTGCACGCCTTAGACCATGTCTGACGTCGCCGTACATACAAAAACATTCTCGAGCTATTTAAAGTTCATCATCAAGTTATCATGTCGAGTCACCCCCACCTCTTTCACACATCTTATAGGTGTAGCGCCATCATCAGTTGTTTAATTTACTTTCAGCTGCTTGAGGTGTTTAGACGCAATGACGGGAGTTATCAAATTCTTTTTTAAATCAAAAGCCCTGGGAGAAATAAAGAAGCTGAAACTATGCGATATGTTCGTTGACCAGTGGTATGTAGATAATCAACCCTCATGTTACATAATCTACGTGAATTGCAAACCTGTGTCGTTTGCCCTGCTGTCAAAGATGGACTATGACCCTTTCAACCAACATTCGAGACCAAAGACGTTCAATTACATCTATACACTACCACAACATCGTAGAAAAGGGTATGCGGCACAGCTGGTGGAACATATCAAAGAACGCGAGGAGTTTTCGGCATTTACCTCGAACGAAGCATCAGAAAATTTATTTAAAAAGTGCAAGTGTATAGAGTATGATGAAATGTTCAGATATCCTTAATAAATCTTTAATGTTGTTTTTCTGTTTTATTTCCTATCATAGACAATCACCGGTAAAATCAGATTATCAAAAAACCGAAGGGTAAATTAATAATGGTTCAATAATTATTTACTATGACGTAGATAACACTGTATTATAAGTTGTTGTATTTCAATAGTGAAACATACGGTAGTTTTACTCTTTGCATGCCTAGGTAAATAGTAAAAATAAAAACTTAGGAACAAAATAATTACTCAACTTTTTGACTTCAATAGATTAAGTCTAAATAATTTTTAATATTATATTTCCAATATTATTTAGAACTGTGTAACCTTTCTTTATTAGGAATTAAGCCAAACTAAATTGACTAGGAGATAAACTATGAATGAGACTATCAAATATCATGGCTCAATAAAGTTTTTTATTCCCTTGTTTTACCAGATATCCTACTAAATAAAAAAAGTAGTATGGTTTACGTTTTTTATTTAAACATATTTTTACAATTCTTTAAGGTATAAATATAATACATTGAATATACAGGGTATTGTAGAAAAACATATTTTTACAATTCTTAAAGTTATAAATATATTTTACAACAGGTTATAAGTATAATATAAGGGTATAAATATATAAATAATATTACAAGAATGTAGAACAATAACAGTAAAAACAAAATATATATATATATATATATACATCTTATTGGAGAGGCTCATATCTTGGCCTTTTGAATCCATAGGGTAGAGAGCTATGATCTTCAAAAAACCTCCTCTTGGTGGAGTCAGGCTTATATTTCTTAGTTTCCTTTCTGGTAATCACCTCATGCTCTTTTGTCCTCCGGATGTAGTTTGCAGTGATATATACAGGGTCTGAGGGAGTTATAACCATGTCCTTTATAGCCTCAAAGTTTATTAGCTGAGAGGCGGCGTAATTCAGTGAGATGCCCTTTACCTTGCATGTAATTTCTTCTCGTTGGTTCTTAGTGGAGAAAACCTTGTATGCGTAGTTCTTGGGGCCTCCGCTGACAAACTCAGTAATGTAGCTGCCAGGACCATAACATTCCAACTCGTCGGTCATGTCCCCAATGAACTCCCCCGTAGGCACATCATATTCCCCCTCTCTCGACACGTAGATGACAGAATCTGTGTCGTAATATAGCACCCTCTGTCCTAACTGTTCAAGGTAACTGTACAGCTTGAGCCTTGCTTGGGTGGTTACGTAAGCTGCGAGTACTACATTAACGGTGGTTAGAGGATCATATGCCTCCTCCCTGTGCTCCCAGCTGACGACGAGGGTGTCTTCGTTTATGGGCAGTAGGACACTATTGACGTAAATCGAGGGGTTTGCTAACATTGAGAAGAACTCTTCGGGGGCTCTGACGATCCTCGTTTTTGGCTGATTTTCTCTCTGACCCAATTTACCCCAAAACGAATTTAATATCAGTTTGGCCAGAGATCTCAGTCCAGGGTTTTCCACAACCCCCGAAGATTCCAACTTCACATCCTCTCTCTCCAGGAACTGCTCGATGTAGGCATCTTTTTGTTCTTGTGTGGTGCAATGGGAAGGCCAGCCTGTTGCCTGCTGCTTGACCTTAATGAATTTATTCATCATTGCTGTAAAGAGGCCCCCTGTCTTTGTGATCTTATCAAACCTATCAATCTGATAAGACCACACCTCGAAAACCTCTTCTAGGCAATATCCTTTATTAAGGGCCTTTACAACCTCGTCCACCACCCAGGTCCCTGTAAGAGATCTCTCTTCTTCGTCATGATGGCAGTCACCCTGGTTCATCTGTTCGCCACAGGTACGGCAGAGTACAAACATAAGTTTATTGTTCATCTTTGCGGGAAGGACGGGGTGTCGTAGATCTTGTGGCGGTAGAATCTTGCATTTGATTACCCCTTCAACACCTGTCAAGTCTTTGGGACAATCGTTGCCCACGTGCACTTTGGGGTGACCAATGGGAAACTTGCCATATTTACAAGCCCAGGGGTACAGGCTACACACGTCCACGTACTTGATCTTCTCCCCAGGCCTACATCTGTAGTAGTCGACGGTATTCCCAGTGCGTCCGCCGTAGAAAGCGTCTCTAGGGTTGAGAAAGGTTTTGGAGAGTAGCGGGTGCTCGCGGGTGTATGTTTTGAGTTCCTCGTTCTGCTGGAGCTGTCGCCTAAACTGGCACTCCCACATTTCGATGACGTCATACCCAAAGCTTCTTAACCTCTCTGTCTTGGCTGTGGTGGCCTCGTATCTGATATCTAGTGTCTGGGCAGGGTCGTCGTGCATGGGCTCGTCACGCCCGTATTTGAAACAAGTGGGGCATCCATGATAGTAGCAGCCGTCAAACTCAAAGATCTGATTGGTTTCCTCACAATAACCATCGACTTTGACGCCCTGTACTATAGCCTCCTGCTGCTTCGCGGCATGCTTGATATTTATGCTTCTGGTTTGCTCCTCCCATACCAACCATTGGGTGGCTATTTTGGACTGGTTGTCCCGCCACCTGTACCCTCCTTTGGGTATGATACCTATGCTGTTTGGTTGCAGGAAATTACGCCGAAACACCTTGTTACAGGCTGAGGCAATTGTGCAACCATTCGTAAACGGACACACATTTCCATTTAGCATAAGTTGGTGTCGAAATTTCAAACATGCTGCTGTCAGAATTTGAACGTCCGATACACAGTAATCAACTAGATCACGCTGCATATCAAAAACATCATTTTTGTGCTGCTCGTGCCAGGCTAAAAAGGTCTCTCTGTCGACCTCCTTCATTGCGTCGGGGCTATAATACTCGACTGGTGGTAGGGGTCCAACATAGTTTGCGTTTGCCACGGTGTTAAAGAGGTGAGGGAAATAGCCTTTCTTAAACCCGTCTCCAAGACCAAAAGCCTTGGCAACTTGGACAGGGCCATGGGAAAGTAGTTCAGAGAGTCCAGAAACTTAACATTACCCACGCTCATCATGATAATTTTGGTTCCTCGCATGATGAGTTCCGGGGTTAAGTCTGTCTTGGTAAGAACGTTGTTCAGAACGAACTGATGATCAAAGGCCTGACCGTTATGTGCAATAGCCACCACCTGCTTAAAATTCTTCCTCTGATTCATAATAAACTCCATGAACCTAGGAATTGGTTCTACTTTTAATACTTGTAGCCTTGGTCCACATTTTTGGCAAACCTTAACTTCGGTCTCCAAACACATATCACAACATTGTTTGAAAACACAAAGGTTGGGTTCGTGAAGGTGGGATCCGTCTTCGAGTTCCTTCTCCTGCCTCGTCTCCAGATCATAAAAGACGAAGAGTAGGTCGTTTGTTTTCGGCTTACCGGTATCGGGTTGCATGTAGCAAAGGTGCTCGGCGGGTACGTGGGCTCTACACACCTTGCAATACACCTCGCCGCAGGTATGTTGCCGCCCTGCCATCAGAGACTTGTAACACTGCACGCATCTGCGGAGCTTTTCGCAAACAGAGCTATTTTGATTATAAGACGTTGGTTTAAGATGATTGTCGTAGCATTGCTGCCCCCTGAATGGCCTCTTACAGACATTACATATAATTTTCAAGGTTTGTTGACAGGCAGGCGACTGATAACACGCAACACAGGTACCCCCACACCTGTGATCATTTTTGCTGTTGAAGGGTGTGCTACAGGTCTCGCAAAAGTACCCACAGCAGAAGGCAGCAGTGAGGGAGGTGATGACATTGTAGTGTCCCTCGTGATAAAGCAGATTCAGGGAGGGTCCTTCTGTTGCGCCCTTGAATATGGTATCACGCCCCTTGCTTACATACCGCTACACCACAATCTTAAAATTTCGTAAGTGTTGCTGGAACTGTTGGAGCTCGGGTATGCCACAGCCTTTTTCAGGTATAACTACACCTGCCTCCCTCAAGAGCTCAACAGCTCTCTGCGTCTGAAGCTTCCCGTGGTCACGTCGTACCTTGATCTGTTCGGGGTCCTTGGTAACGCATGCCATAGCTATTACTAGGGCTCGAGGTAGACACATGTTGTCTTTATTATTATTAATGGTAATGATACCCCGTCTCATCCCGCACTCTTCTTCGAAAGTGTTATATTTGCGGCTTCTGTCTTTTCCTTTTCCTGCGGGCATTTTTACAGATGTCACCCCCAAGCAGAAAGTTGCAGTGTCGAGCCCCGTGGAGTTTGATTGATAGACGCTGGATATAACGTCCCACACATCATCGAATGTCACCTCTTCTACGGGTCGAAAGCGCACCCATCCATCCCCTCGGGCGAAATCCTTGGAGCAGAAGGAGAAACTGACTTGATCGCCGCTGGTGAGGCCCTCCGTACCCTTCGCGATGACCTGATTGATGGCCCCCTTAATCCATCCTACGGGTTTTTCACCTACCGGAACAGGCTTCAGATTAAACTCTAACGTGTGCCCTGAGAGGTTAAAGCGCTGTACATTCTTCACGATGTCCTTAACAATAACGAATTTCTCCATTTTTATAATTTCAGAGGTACCTTATAATGATGTTCACTCTTCAACTTCTGAAGATAGACTGATTAGTCGAGCTACAGGCACCCCTATTTATAACCTCGGTATACCTAAAATAGATCACGTGGTTAGGGCGTGTTCCACCGTCCTCAAAAAAGGCGTATTCAAACATACGTCTGTAAATTGAATAGAGAAATGAACCATGGTCTACTCACCACACGATTTTAAAGCTCGTTAGTTTACTGTTAGAGGGTCAATAGTATCTCAATAACCTAAAATTGAAAAAGACCTATTAGTATTTTCTATAAATTTGATATTTAAACTTACTCACAGAACTAATAAATTTTTAGCTGTTAAAAATACTGTTCTGGCTGCACAAGAAAGGCGAACGTTTGTATTATGTAGAGAAACCAAATAATCTAAAACAGAAATTGTATTTAGCAAAATAATGATTTAATCTTTCTAAAACACTTAAAAGATGTTGGTATCGTCTATGGTTTGAACCAGAATTTTAAAATAATTAGTAACAGGTTTTTGAAATTGTGTAATGTTATGTCATACTTAAAACCTAATGAATTCAAATAGTACAGCCCTGAAATATTATCAAACCCTGTTATTATTTGTACATAAAATGTATGTCACGTATAATTCACTCAGCTTAAGCACTTGTTTCTTTTCTAAAAAGTTACACACACTGTTTAGCTTTGTTATAAATCTAAAATTATTTTTCCTATACTCTAAGTTCACTTACAAAGATAAATAAAAACTTACCCTGAATTCAAACAGTACTGAAATATTATCAAACTAGATTAAAGCTGTATTATTATTTTCATAAAAATATCGGGTGTGGCACTGGTAATTCACTCTGCTGCAAGGCACAAAACTATAAAATTTGTAGACACTTAATCAGATAATGCACTTCGAAGCACTAACTCAAATATGATACCGAAGCCGCGCGCGCGCGTCGGGGTCGAGTGGGACTATCACTCTTTGCCCTCCTCATCTCTGTAGGCCTGGACGGCCTCGTAGAGGTGGACCCCATCCCTCACCAACCCCGATCACAAGAGTGATAGGTGTGGGCGATTTGTGGGATCTCCTCCTGTCCTGGCTCTACCCTGCCGGCCGGGTAGGATCTTCTGGCGCTCTTCTGTCTTGATGTTCTTTCTTCGCCAGCATGTTAACCCCCGGGGGTGGTCTGTCATCGGCGGGGGCGGCAATTGCTGCTCCCGCCCTGGGATTGTGGTTAGGTGGGGTCGGGATTGGCATTGTAGCCTACGGATACACCTCTAAGAGGGACCAAATGGCCCATTAGTGGGTGTCGGGGGGGGAAGTGGATATCGAAATGTACCCGCGACCTCAGTCGGCGGCCGCGACTTCGAGGGAGGTCTGTGGGTCGTCTATGTCTCTTCGTAGTCTCCTACTCTTGCTCCAGGTGGAATCTGAAAATGTTACCTTATACCTTATCCTGGGTCCAAGAGTTGGAGCCTTGGCCGCTTGTATTTAGCTGCCACGTCGGGTGCATAATCCACGGCTCTCCGGATTAGTGGGTTGCTCTGCGTCTCGGCCTGTGCAAAGGCTTTCTCAGCTCGTCTTGTGAGAACCTCCAGGACTGGGACGTACTCTAAGTCCCGGTATAGGTCGGCGTTGCGCAGGTAGTAAGGGGCGCCCGTTGCGACCCTCAGGGCGATGTTTTCCACGGCCTGCAGTTTTCGAATGTGTGTCTTAGCCGCGTAGGCCCACGCGGTCGCCGCGTATGTCATCTGGGGTTGAATGACAGTCTTGATTAGGGTTTTCTTATTTTTCAGGCTGAGCCCGCTGGTGGAGCAGAGCATGGGATACAGCATCCCCCTGACCTGTCGTGCCTTTTTCACGACGTTCTCGATATGGGTTTTCCACGTGAGCCCTCTGTCCAGGGTTACTCCTAGATATCTGGCTGTGTCTCTCCATCCGATGTTTTCCCCGTGCATGATGACATGTCCTTGCGGCTTTTGACCATACCTGCGGGAAAAAAGAATAGCGTTAGATTTGTCCGGGTTAATAGCCACCTTCTATCTGTTGCACCAGTTCTCAAGAAGGAGCACTGCCTCTTGGAGGTACCTCGTAACCATCCTGGCCTGTAAAGACCGTGCAATGATGGCCGTATCATCTGCGTACAGAGCTACCGAGGTACGGTGCGTCCTAGGCAGGTCCGACGTGAAAATGTTGAACAGCTGGGGTGACAGGACAGTGCCCTGGGGTACTCCTGCTTCCATGGGGCGGATGGTTGAGAGTTCTCCATCTACCCTCGTCCTCAGTTGCCTCCCGCGTAGGTACGAGCTGACCAGTTTTACCATTGCTACAGGGTAGCCTGCGTCGATCATCTTGACCAGCAGGCCGTCGTGCCATACCCTGTCGAAGGCCTTGGCCACGTCTAGGAGGACAGCGCCGGTGACGAGTCTGTTGTTGAACCCCTCTGTGATATGTTCCACCAGCCTCAGGATTTGAAGTTCCGCAGAATGTCCTTCTCTGTAAGCGAACTGCTCATCCGGGATAGCGTGCAATTCCTCGGTGATCTCCAGCAGTCGCTCTTTTATTACCCTTTCCACCACTTTGCTCGCCGCTGGTAGTAGGCTGATCGGTCGGTAGCTAGAAGGGAGAGTTAGATTCTTACCTGGTTTGGGTATCAATACCACGTGCGCAGTTTTCCATCTACTAGGGAAAAAGCGGAACCTCAGAATTGCATTCGTGATATTCACTAGTGCTGCTACTCCCTTGCGAGGTAGCTTCCGAAGAACCAGGTTCCCTATCTCGTCGCATCCCGGTGCTTTTCGGATTTTCAGTCTCCTTAGGATGGTTTTCACCTCCTCTGGGTCGGTCTGGCGGAACTGCGTATCGTCTGGCATTCGCCCTATCCGTTGAGCTCGTCTACTCACCTCGTCTGTGAATTCCTCGTCCTCGTCCAGCAAATTGTTCTCCGCACACTGGAGTTCCAGGCTGTCGGCGAATGCCTCTGCCTTTTCCTGCCTCGTGTACACGAGTCCGTTTTCGCCTTGGATCGGAGGTATCTTTCGGCGATGTGTTCTGAGCGTTCTCTGGGTGTTCCATAGACTTCTATCCTCGGTGTTCAGCGACTCGAGATATCTCTGCCACCTAGCCTGGTGATGCTCGTGCAATGCGGCTTTGACTCTTCGGTTAAGCTGGTTTAATGCCAGCTTGTCCTGCGGGAGTCTCGTCCGCTGAGCGTGTTTCTTGGCTCTGCGTCTGTCCCCTATCAGCTCCATAACCTGTAAAGGAAGTTCACCCGTAGGATTAAGTGCATATCTTACCTGTCTCTCCGTAGTGCTGGCCGCCAGAGCTGCGCGGATATCATTCTCAAGGCTCACGGCGGTGGCTTCGATATCCTCCTCCGTGTCGATGACTCGAAAGGGTACGCAGATCCTCTGCATCTCTGCTCGGAACTGCTCCCAGTCTGTGCGCCTCTTAGTGAAGGTGGTCTCGGTGGGCTGATGTCCACCCAGGCGTAGGAGGATGGGGCTGTGATCTGTAGATCCCTCGTGCAATGTCTCTACTTCAGCCACCATAGGTATTGCCTTGAGTAAAGCGATATCCAGCACGTCTGGTACTCCCGCGTGTCCGTGGTGTGTAGGTTGCTCCGGTCCCCATGCTGCCACTTCGCCATTCGCCTCCAAATAGCCCAGTAGGACCCGTCCTCTGGCGTTGGTTGTTCCGCTGTTCCACATCGGGGACTTGGCATTGAAGTCGCCTATTGCCACCACTTGGGGGTTGACCGCTAGGGCCGCCTCTAGCTCCTGCGCCAGGAGCGGGAGATTTGGTGGTTGGTAACAGGTAACTACCGCTATTTCACCATTCCTTTCAGTCCGGATCACGATAGCGGCGGCTTCCATGTTGTCCATCTGCGGCGTTGTGATCTCGTGGTGGTCTAACCCTCTTCTGACTAGCAGCGCGACTCCGCCTCCCTGTCTACCATCTCTGTCCCTGCGGTACATCTCGTAGCCTGGAACTCTGGTCCTGATGTTTTCGCTCAGCCATGTCTCCTGTAGTGCAATCACGTCTATTTCCAGACGTGACAGGAGTTCTTGGATTTCGTGTTTTCTTGCGCGGAACCCGTTGACGTTCCACGACGCAAGTCTGAGCGATTTGGGTTTCGACCTACCTGTAAACATTACCTTTTTAGCAGTTGTGGCGCATTGGCCAGGAAGGTGCTCATCGCCGTCCACCACTCCTGCATCTGGGCCATCATTTTAGCCGCCTCGTCCAAGTTGATGGCTGGCGGGGTTGCGGTTTTCCTCGCGCCCGCGGGTCTGGTCGCGGTTTCTGGCCTGGGCCTCGCTACTTCCGCGTAGCTCCCCTTGGTCCCTGCTACTGCGGCCGGATTCCTGCTTGGGGCTGCCGTCTTCTTGGCTGGCGTTGGCTTCGGGAACCTCGGGCATCCTCGGTAGCTCGCCGGGTGGGCGCCCTCGCAGTTCGCGCATTTTGCCGGCGTGTCCCTTGATTTGCGGCACTCTGTTGTGGGATGGTTCTCTCCGCATTTGACACATTTGGCCTGGGCGGTGCATCGGCTCTGCCCGTGACCGAACTTCTGGCACCGGTGGCACTGGGACGCTCCTTGTTGCTGTCGCTGCTTTTCCACCCTCACGACCAAATCGCAGCATCTTTTGACGTCTAGGACGGCTGATTGGTCCAGCGGCACTTGGACTAGTACCAGGGGCATGAGCTGCTTTGTCGTTCGGCTCGTCATCCGGTAGACAGCCTTGGGGGCAAGTCCTTGACTCGTCAGGTCGTCCTTGATATCCTGGTCGGTCACTCCGATGGGGATGCCCCTAACTACTACCCTTAGTAGTTTGTCTTCTTGGAGGGAGTAGGTGTGGTATTCCCTCTTTTCCTCGGCCAGGACTTTCGTCAACTTCCTGTGGTCGTCCACCGTCGCTGGGGTTATGTTGACTCCCCCGCCGATTAGCTTTGCCTTGGTAAAAGCAATGCCTTTCCTATTCAGCGTCTTGCTGACAACGGTCCATTGACTTTCGTCGCGGAGTACCACTGGCGGGATCCTCTTTTTAGCGGGCTCTGCCGCTGGGGCGGCAGCATTGTCCTCTCCCTCTTTGCGGGCCTGTTTGGACGGCTCCTCGTCAGACGGCTGCTCATCTGAAAGAGAGAGCGAGGTTATTTTACGCTTACCTTGCCTGGGCGCGGTTTCCGCAGAGGGTGCGGCGTCCTTTTTGGCCGTTGTTTTGCCTTTAGGTACCGCCCCCTTCCTTGCGGACACCGCTGGTAGCTCTGCCGTCGGCTCCTTAGCCTTGGCCGTTACGATCTCTCGCAGATCCTTAATCTCCTTGCGCAGCTCCTCGACGATTTGTCGTAGAGCGTCTCTCTCCTCCTTCAACTCGAAGAAGAGGTGCGCCGGCACTGTGGTTACCGGCTTTGGCGTCGCTGCTCTGGAGTCCGATTCCTCGGAAGTCGACGACTCCATCGGCGTCACTCTCGGGCGCTGTGCCATGCTTCCTCCCAGCATATGCACGCAAACCAATTCAACTTCTTTACTACTCGCTGAATTGTCTATACAGACAGTTTGTTGTGGGGCCTCCACTTCGTATGCTCGCCTTCGAAAAATCGATAACTCGCACAATTTGTTTCGTTCTCGTAACCTACGTGTTGCCACTTCGGATGCTCGCTCGAAACTGTACCGAAGCCAGGCTCTGTATTTCTTTTTATATTTACACTGTGATGATGTCATATCTGATGCAGCTGTGGATCACGTGACTGTCTAGACGCCAGGTGTTCGATGAATCATACCTCAAATTGCTGACTTAGCTTAACCTTGAACGCCGATGTTTATGTCTTGAGTTCTAAAATTCACTCATCAAAGAAGCCGTCATCCATATATCACACGTTGTTTACATTAACTTGACAGATTTATTGTTTTTTCTGCCCAGGAATTTCATGCAGCTGAGGATGAGTCATACCCAGGTGTTCATCTTGAGATATCAAATTACATTTCTAAGAATTCAACCGTTTCAGAATAGCAGTGGATCATGCGTTGCTTACATTAAAGTCGCGTACTCAAACGTTGCGCAATAATTATACATTTTCCTATCCTAATGTCTCAACCTGTTAGTTGTTTCTGTTGCAAAAGTAAAATTATGACGTCACTTCATCATGAGAAAATAAAGTCTTTTAGTGATTTTACTAAAGATGAGCTGCACCATGTTCCACTGGAATATATTGTTAAATATATACGGCCAACTGAATTATTGGATATTTGGTCAAAATTACCATCAAGTTATCAAAGTGACTTTAATTTAAAAATTAAGCTGCCCTGCTTTGGGCATTACAATAGGCCAAGCTGGAAAACCCAATGGTATGGTCCAGTTTCATCACAAGATTGCATTTTTTTTTGTGTACGTGCTTTACGTCATCAATAAATCGATGTGTGGAGTTGTGTGACAAATTTCAAGATGTAAATCTCAGCATTCAAAAGTTTTATCGAGAAATGGTTGCAGGGGGCATGAAAAGCTATTTATTCGATATTAAAATGTTTCTACCTCCTGAATATATTAATAAATTCAATATTGTAAAAGGAGATTAATAAATATAATATTACATTTCCACTCTAGTTTTATTTACTATTATTATTATTATTATCTAAGGTTGAAATAGTTCAGACGGGAGAGCGGTAGACTGAAAATCTATAGGTCCCAGGTTCGATTCCTGGTTTCAACATATTATGCTTTTCTTATTTGAAAGACCACCAAGTATTAAAAATGTGGAAACTGATTTTGTATAAATACATCAAGTGTATTGAAGAATAATTAGTTTAGTACTTCAACTTTACCAGCACCTAGGTATACCTAACGTACAGTTTTTTTTCTTCATAGTTTCTGAGATTTATGCTATCACAGAATTAAAGTATTTTCTTCAATTTGCCTTTATTATCAATTTATCTTTATTTTTTCTTTTAGTTTTTAGTACAGAAATATTTATTGTTGCGTTTAAAGCTTAGTTGCGATTCGAACAAAAGTTATTGAACTGTAGAAGGTCAAAGATCAACTATTGCAGTCAAGGGTTTGTAGCACTGAAGATTCTGCAGAATATGCCTGTTCCAGTGAAATATAAATGCATCAAATGCGGTGGAGAAACCGAACTCCCTAACACCAAATGTATTCCATGTGAAAGTGAAGAATTTTTTGTAGATATGGATAAATCTAAGCATATCCCAAGCTCTTATTTTGAAAGAAATGATTTAAAATAAAACTATTAAAATGTTTCTGCCTGTAGAATATATCAATAAATTCAATCTTGTAGAAGCAGATTAATAAATGCAATATTAAATTTCCATCCTAGTTTTATTATTATTATTATTAATATTATTCAATACTACTTAGCTCTTAGTATTTTATTGTCCAGTAGTAGTAGTGATAGTCATACACGCATGATTTTTCCTCTTATTAAATCATTCATCTTTTCTATAAACAAACGGTTACCTACCGCGCATGATTTTCTAAACCACTTTCTTATTTGTCTCACCCTATATCATTAATTTTTGGGACGCCCTGTATGCTACGTATTTGAATTTCTGTAAATGTTAAATGTCGCGACCTTGCTAACTTCCTGTCTATTATCTACGTATGCATAAAGCCTCGGTATTTTATCAAGTAGCTAGCAGGTGTTACTATATATAATCGCTGAATAGCCATAAACTATGATCACAATAAGTCAATGAACTAGAAAAACAGATGTCAGAGCTTTATGATAAAATTACGTGTTACTTACTATATGATTTAGTAGTATCAGTGTAGTGATGGTGCAATAGTGGTCAAAACATGTGTGCTCCACCTCAGTTACATAACCTCAAATGGCTGTAAGTTCTTTTTTAATATCTTATCATTATTATTCTACGTCGTGAATCACACCAATTGAATTTCCCTCTTTTATTTTACTGTCCGCCATGTTTTTTTGTTAGAATTTACTGCGCATGTTTTTCTGTTATCGTAGAGGATTTACTGCGCATGATTTTTCTTTAAATAGGCAGGTTATTCTTATTTTGGCTCACCCTATAACTAACATTTTTCGGACACCCTGTATACTATGAATTTTAATTTCGGGGGTCCTTTCCATAAAATTTCTGGGGTGTGGTTGTGGGGGTCTCATTCTGTTCTGTGGTTCAATAGTCTCATTCTGTTCTGTGGTTCAATGGTCTCATTCTGTGGTTCCATGGTCTCATACTATTCTGTGGTTCCATGGTTTCGGATCAGTTCAGTTCACTTCGGATCAGTTCAGTTCACTTCGGATCAGTTCAGATCACTCCGGATCAGTTCAGTTCACTTCGGATCACTTCAGATCACTCCGGATCAGTTCAGTTCACTTCGGATCACTTGATCTACTGTTCTGTGGTTCCATGGTATCGTTCTGTGGTTCAATGGTCTCATACTATTCTGTGGTTCCATGGTCTGAAGTTGACACCTGTGTCCGGCCGGTAATGCAGATCGTATACTTACCGACCACCCTGAAGTTGGCGCCAGTGTGACGTCACACTGTCTGCCTCAACCGTCCCATAGACTACTAACGTATCAAAAGTTGACCTGCGATATACAGGGGGCAACAGAAATCGTGCCAAACCTGATGGTTTAAAATTTAAAAAATCTCGACTTTTTCAAATGGAACACCCTGTGTTTTATGATTTCATTAGATGCCTTTCTGTAGACTCTACAATTTTATAATAGCTTTCCCTATACCTAAGTTGCGTAGTTTTTGCAAAAAACCCACTTTTATGAAAAATACCCGATTTGCGCACGTTCCTTTCTCGGGAAAAACGCAGTGAGCGTCTGTCACGCAATAAAATTTGTGACAATCAGTTTACATGTCATTTCTTCTTTTACTGAATATTCACGTACGAGTTTAGAGTAAGTACTAAGCGTGCATACAATGAACTATTCAAAAGAAGAATTAGTGAAAATGGTTTATGCCTTAGGAGAAGCTCATGGAAATTGTTTGCTAGCAGCACGTATTTACAAAGCAAATAATCCAGATTTACAGAGATTTCCACGTGCTGACTGTTTTGAAAATGTGAAAGAAAGATTTGAAAGAACAGCAAATGCGAATTATGAGAAAACTACCAGGAGACATGACGGTAACAATGACGATATTCAGTTTAATGTTGTGGCGTCTGCTGTTGAAAATCCAAATATTAGTGTCAGGAAAATCAGTAATAATCTTGGAGTTTCCAAAAGCTTGACAAACAAGATACTGAAGAAGAATAATTTTCATCCGTATCATATTAAAAACCATCAAGCACTGTTACCTCAAGATCACCTAAACCGCCTGCAATTTTGCCACTGGGCATTGGATAAAATTCAGGAAAGTCCAAACTTTTTTATGAATGTCTTGTTTACTGACGAATCAACATTTTCAAACACATGCTTACCCAATCGTCGCAACTTTCATCACTACGCTGATAATAATCCAAGATTATTGAGGGTACTAGATAATCAGCATCGTTTCAAAGTGAACGTGTGGGCTGGAATTTGTGGAGAACATATTGTTGGACCGTACTTTTTTGAAGGCAATTTAAATGCCAATGTGTATTTGCATTTTTTGCAATGTTCAATGTTTTGCTGGTTCAACAATGGTTTCAGCATGATGATGCCCCTCCACATTCCACTTTGGCGGTACTGTGATTATTTTATTGTTGTAGTACTTTTCCTATTATCTATTCATATTTCAGATTAGAGAACACCTAAACCACGTATATCCAAATAAGTGGTTAGGTCGTGGTGGTCCAGTTCCTTGGCCTGCACGTTCGCCTGATTTAAATATTCTGGACGTTTTCTTGTGGGGTTATATCAAGGAGGCGAGTATACGAAGTACCACCAACGGATATGCAAGACTTGAAAGAAAAGATCCAAAATGAGTTTCTAACCATAACGCCCGAAATGTTAAGAAATGTTCACATTCATTTTCGTCGTAGATTAATGCTTTGTGTTGAAAACAACGGTGGACATTTTGAGCATTTACTTTAGGTTAGCTTGCTTGTATGAGTATTGCGTATTCTTTTTTCAATACTCTATGTATATTCATCCATTTCACTAATAATTTTTCTAACTACGGTAACACCGTTTGGTTTTCAATATGATACGTATGAAACTTCTTCTTCAATATCTTATTTGTCGAGCTTTTGAAAACTCCAAGATTTCTACTGATTTTCTGATACTAATATTTTTGGATTTTCAACAGCAGAAACCACAACATTAAACTAAATATTATCGTTGTTACTCCCATGTCTCCTGGTAGTTTTCTCATAATTCCCATTTGCTGTTCTTTCAAATCTTTCTTTCACATTTTCAAAACAGTCAGCACGTGGGAATCTCTATAAATACGTGCTGCTAGCAAATAATTCCCATGAACTTCTTCTAAAGCATACGCCAGTTTTGCTAATTCTTAATTACATGTAGAGCTTTTATGATTTTTTACTTTTATTTACAAATAAATGGTAACTTTCCATAAAGACTTGTTTATTAAACTGAAATTATCTAAATTTTTCAGTTATTTTTATTTTAAGAAGTGTAAACTAATACATTTTATAAAAATAAATAGCCTTACAATATTTTTTCCGTCAAAGGAGTGCGCAAATCGGGTATTTTTCATAAAAGTGGGTTTTTTGCAAAAACTACGCAACTTAGGTATAGGGAAAGCTATTATAAAATTGTAGAGTCTACAGAAAGGCATCTAATGAAATCATAAAACACAGGGTGTTCCATTTGAAAAAGTCGAGATTTTTTAAATTTTAAACCATCAGGTTTGGCACGATTTCTGTTGCCCCCTGTATATCGCAGATCAACTTTTGATACGTTTTTCGAAAGAGCCATCTTCACTCTACAGTTTCTGAAAAAAAATAATTTCTAGCTGTCATACAACCATAATTATGTCAACTATTAGAAGTGACGAAACATAAGAAAAAAAAATTAAAAGTCAAATATCTCGAAAACTATCAATATTTCAATAGCAGTGTTATGCACAAAGTCCCACTAATTTTTTACGTAGAATTCGATAATGCCATAAAAAATATAGGTTTGCATTTAAAAAAATGAAGTTGGTACCTGTCCAGGAAAAACTGAACACCCTGAATATGTAAATATATTTTCATTTTGTGCAGCTCGGGATATTAGACAACCCTGTAGAAAAAAAAATTAAGTTATCTCTTTTATTAACCCAGATATTGGACTTACGCGCACTAGGTGGACACCCTGTATTTACATCAACTTTGCACACCATCCACACTGAACTGAAGAATAAAGTAGCATTATCATCAGCTGACGATAAGAGGTATGTCATACCGGGCGATGTAAATACGTTAGCCTGGGGCCTTTCACAATAAACTCAGATAAGCTAGGGATGTGCAATTCCACTAGCTTAAGTTCATTGACATTAGCTCCGGTAGCTAAGGGAGATTTATGATACTAGGGCGTAGTATTCGTAGGACTGCTTTGAATGTTGACAAGTTATTTGGGCACCAGGATAATTTTTAGATATAAGATAAAAGAAAACTATATAAAAGTTATTTGAATACACTATAATCAAATAAGCAAATTGAATTGAAATTACAATTGAATAATAAAGTGACTATTTAACAATAATTCAAAAATGATTTAATATTGACTAAAAAATGAGAAAAAAAAAGGTGACAAATGAAATTTTAAAATTGGCTAACTTTACAAAAATTTTATGAGGTTCGGGGTCACTCTGACAATCTCGTTCCTTCTTTATGAGGTCAGTACTCTCACCCTTAACCTGTGCTGATGATTGGATCCAGGTGGTCTTGCCGTGGCAAAGTGGGGAAGCTAGAGCTCTAGTCCAGATGACGGTCACGTACTGGCTAAGTCCAATCCTCTTATCTATGGATCTGCAGATGATCAGCGTCCAGGGTTCTTTAGCAGGTTATGGATCTTGTAGTCAGGTTACAGCAGCCTCGTCTCAGAAGAGTACATACAAAGAATTGTTTGTGTTAAGAGTGCCCTAAAATTTACAAATAGATAGATGATCATTGACGGCTAGTGTAGCCAAGATTAAAAATTATAAATAAGTTCCTGAAGGGAATGTACCAGCAAATCTGGTTTGGTAAAATTCTCTGTGAATTCTCACAGGGAAAGTAATTAACAACTGAATACAAAACCTGGAAGGTGTCAACCTTTAGTGACCCTACCCAGAATGAAGCAAATAAAATTACCCAAAAAATTGCATTCAAAAGAACTGATTACAGTTCAGCCACTCGACAATTATTCTTAATAAAAAACTCTAATCGTTAATATTTAAAGATACTGTAGTTCAGAAGGAACAAAAATAAATTAAACAAAAACCCTCTATCATCTGACCCAAAATTCCAAAAACAACGGTTTCATAAACCGGTTAAACAAGGAAATATTACCACTCTAATTAGGTAAAAGAGAAAAATTATTTCAATAATATTTCAAATACTGAGTGACAAGTTGTAAAAATTCGTATTGATTTATTGTACAAATTTGTTACCAAAGAACAATAATCAATGAATTTACAAATATTAGGAAACAGTTCCAGTCTTCTAATCGGCGTGCATGTGAGTTATTAAAATCAAATATCTACTCAGGTAGGCAAAGCAATACCACACTACCTCTAAACAAATGTAGATAATTGCAAAGAAACAAATTAATTAATGTAGTGCAGAAAGTACGATATTAGCAATTTTCTATAGCGTACATACAATATATGATAACGCTAAGATAAGAGAAGATAAGATAAAGATAAGATAAATGAACTTAATTCCCAAAGGGCACAACACGTGGTGGAATAGTAGCAATCCGATTCAAACAAAATGGAGACAAGGAAACTCAAATTTATTGGTTTAAAAAAACAATGTTTTCTATAATCTCCTGACTAGAGCACAGCTTCACAAATTTATAAAAGAATATTGAAACTATATTCTATTGTTTCGAATCGTACTACTTCTAACCATATAGGGTGACAAAAAAATCTCACTGACCACGCCTAAATAATTTACCTAAAATCCAAGTAAATCCTGATTATATATGAAATATAATTACTTAATAATAACAACAAATCGCTATGATCGTATTTCTGTACTAATAATTATAATCGCAACCAATAATGAAAGTGAATAAATTATATATATCAAATAGGTAAATCAACTCACATGTGCCTAATCTAGAAGACGGGGACTGTTTATCTTCTTTCCTAAATCACACCGGCGTCTGTTGAATTTTGAAGGGGCCACTAGCCAATCAGCGCATTCCAACGCGTTATTGAAAAACGGAAAACTTAAGCCACCAACAATTAGGTTGGGTGTTTTACGGGGTGCATAATAATAGTGAACCTCATGGAACGACTCAAAAAGTACGTTACAGGCCATCATCGCCTTTCTCCAGCAGATCAGGAACGTAACATCAATTTGGAAAGGTTGTTGCAAGTAGCTGAAGAGATGATTGGGGAAGAAGAGGAACCACAACTGGATGTTAATTTATCAGATTTCGATGTATCAGACTTTGATTTAAACTTATTTAATATATAATTGTATAATTCGATATCAGTCAGCTTGTTATCCAAGTATGTAAATAAACTATTAGTATGTACATATATATTTTATTATTTTGTCATATTTGGGAATATTTATTCCCACATGTGTTCACAAGTTTAATAGTTAATAAAACTACCATTATATATAAATATTTGTTTTATTATTCCATTATAAAATACAATACTTAATACGAAGCTTAGACCATGCTTAAAGTAGTTCCACAGCAGTTACATTTGAAATTAGATATTCCAAAGGAAAGTGTGACAGCTCTTCTTTAGTGAAGTTGTACAAGCTTTCATTGTTTTGTGTCTATTTATCAGCTCGGTTGATAAACATTTCGAACAACACATTTGTTGGAACATGATGATTGAAGAGTAGTAATAATCACTTTAAGCACTAACAAGGAGGAGCACACTGCTATATACCAAATCATGAAATACTCTGCAGGATATTCCACTCCACAGCCGATATTTGTAGAGGGTGTATAGGTGAGGGGTCTACTATAGATATCCAGCCAATCAGAGTCTTCCATTATATTATCTTTTTTTCTTAGACGTAGTTTGTACTCGGTACTGTTGGTGGGTATTGAATAACTCAAAGTGGTAGCGTATTTGCTTACATATAGCTCCATCCTCCTCCATTTAGAGGGTCAGCTTTCATTTCTCGTCCCATTACTGTCAAGGCATACAAAAACCTCCTTTGTATTACAAGGATACTGCACAAAAAGTACGTTCTGAGAAATGGCTTGTAGCACTTATAAGCTGTGAAGCGTTCATTGTTGTATCTACCTAGCAACTAAGATTATATCTGTGTTTTATATGTGTCGGTACCGATCACACCGGTACTTACAGGTACCGCTACCGGTCACACCGGTACTTATAACTTTCTATATCCTTTCTCCAAATAACCGCATTGTTTTGACAAAAACTTTAACATTATGTAACAAGAATAACCCATTACTATTTGCTTTTAGTAGTAGTTCTAGCTAAAATTTCAATCTGTCGACGTCATTACATGTAAAGTATTCAATAGTCATTGGAGTTCGAGTGTGTAATTATAGGCTTGTCAAAATTAATTTGCAATCTAGTAGTTTTTCTTAAGGAATTGTGTTAGAACAAAGCTGACCCTCTAAATGGAGGAGGATGGAGCTATATGTAAGCAAATACGTTACCACTTTGAGTTATTCAATACCCACCAACAGTACCGAGTACAAACTACGTCTAAGGAAAAAAGATAATATAATGGAAGACTCTGATTGGCTGGATATCTATAGTAGACCCCTCACCTATACACCCTCTACAAATATCGGCTGTGGAGTGAAATATCCTGCAGAGTATTTCATGATTTGGTATATAGCAGTGTGCTCCTCCTTGTTAGTGCTTAAAGTGATTATTACTACTCTTCAATCATCATGTTCCAACAAATGTGTTGTTCGAAATGTTTATCAACCGAGCTGATAAATAGACACAAAGCAATGAAAGCTTGTACAACTTCACTAAAGAAGAGCTGTCACACTTTCCTTTGGAATATCTAATTTCAAATGTAACTGCTGTGGAACTACTTTATGCATGCTCTAAGCTTCCACGAGAATATACCCAAAATTTGAGCTTCAAATTTAACTACCCTGTTTCGTGCATTACAACCGATCAGAATGGCAATCGCATATAGATGGTCCTCCGAGTTCACAAGCAACTTGTAATGTATGTGAATGGGGTTTACAAAAATGTAGCCGATATGTTTCGTATTAAGTATTGTATTTTATAATGGAATAATAAAACAAATATTTATATATAAGCTATATGTATGTACTCTTTCTTTATTAACTATTAAACTTGTGAACACATGTGGGAATAAATATTCCCAAATATGACAAAATAATAAAATATATATGTACATACTAATAGTTTATTTACATACTTGGATAACAAGCTGACTGATATCGAATTATACAATTATATATTAAATAAGTTTAAATCAAAGTCTGATACATCGAAATCTGATAAATTAACATCCAGTTGTGGTTCCTCTTCTTCCCCAATCATCGCTTCAGCTACTTGCAACAACCTTTCCAAATTGATGTTACGTTCCTGATCTGGTGGAGAAAGGCGATGATGGCCTGTAACGTACTTTTTGAGTCGTTCCATGAGGTTCACTATTATTATGCACCCCGTAAAACACCCAACCTAATTGTTGGTGGCTTAAGTTTTCCGTTTTTCAATAACGCGATGGAATGCGCTGATTGGCTAGTGGCCCCTCCAAAATTCAACAGACGCCGGTGTGATTTAGGAAAGAAGATAAACAGTCCCCGTCTTCGAGATTAGGCACATGTGAGTTGATTTACCTATTTGATATATATATAATTTATTCACTTTCATTATTGGTTGCGATTATAATTATTAGTACAGAAATACGATCATAGCGATTTGTTGTTATTATTAAGTAATTATATTTCATATATAATCAGGATTTACTTGGATTTTAGGTAAATTATTTAGGCGTGGTCAGTGAGATTTTTTTGTCACCCTATATGGTTAGAAGTAGTACGATTCGAAACAATAGAATATAGTTTCAATATTCTTTTATAAATTTGTGAAGCTGTGCTCTAGTCAGGAGATTATAGAAAACATTGTTTTTTTAAACCAATAAATTTGAGTTTTCTTGCCTCCATTTTGTTTGAATCGGATTGCTACTATTCCACCACGTGTTGTGCCCTTTGGGAATTAAGCTCATTTATCTTATCTTTATCTTATCTTCTCTTATCTTAGCGTTATCATATATTGTATGTACGCTATAGAAAATTGCTAATATCGTACTTTCTGCACTACATTAATTAATTTGTTTCTTTGCAATTATCTACATTTGTTTAGAGGTAGTGTGGTATTGCTTTGCCTACCTGAGTAGATATTTGATTTTAATAACTCACATGCACGCCGATTAGAAGACTGGAACTGTTTCCTAATATTTGTAAATTCATTGATTATTGTTCTTTGGTAACAAATTTGTACAATAAATCAATACGAATTTTTACAACTTGTCACTCAGTAATTGAAATATTATTGAAATAATTTTTCTCTTTTACCTAATTAGAGTGGTAATATTTCCTTGTTTAACCGGTTTATGAAACCGTTGTTTTTGGAATTTTGGGTCAGATAATAGAGGGTTTTTTGTTTAATTTATTTTTGTTCCTTCTGAACTACAGTATCTTTAAATATTAACGATTAGAGTTTTTTAATAAGAATAATTGTCGAGTGGCTGAACTGTAATCAGTTCTTTTGAATGCAATTTTTTGGGTAATTTTATTTGCTTCATTCTGGGTAGGGTCACTAAAGGTTGACACCTTCCAGGTTTTGTATTCAGTTGTTAATTACTTTCCCTGTGAGAATTCACAGAGAATTTTACCAAACCAGATTTGCTGGTACATTCCCTTCAGGAACTTATTTAGAATTTTTAATCTTGGCTACACTAGCCGTCAACGTTCATCTATCTATTTGTAAATTTTGGGGCACTCTTAACACAAACAATTCTTTGTATGTACTCTTCTGAGACGAGGCTGCTGTAACCTGACTACAAGATCCATATCCTGCTAAAGCACCCTGGACGCTGATCATCTGCAGATCCATAGATAAGAGGATTGGACTTAGCCAGTACGTGACCGTCATCTGGACTAGAGCTCTAGCTTCCCCATTTTGCCACGGCAAGTCCACCTGGATCCAATCATCAGCACAGGTTAAGAGTGAGAGTACTGAACTCATAAAGAAGGAACGAGATTGTCAAAGTGTCCCCGAACCTCATAAAATTTTTGTAAAGTTAGCCAATTTTAAAATTTCATTTGTCACCTTTTTTTTCACATTTTTTAGTCAATATTAAATCATTTTTGAATTATTGTTAAATAGTCACTTTATTATTCAATTGTAATATCAATTCAATTTGCTTATTTGATTATAGTGTATTCAAATAACTTTTATATAGTTTTCTTTTATCTTATATCTAAAAATTATCCTGGTCCAAATAACTTGTCAACATTCAAAGCAGTCTTACGAATACTACGCCCTAGTATCATAAATCTCCCTGAGCTACCTGAGCTAATGTCAATGAACTTAAGCTAGTGGAATTGCACATCCCTAGCTTATCTGAGTTTATTGTGACAGGCCCCAGGCTAACGTATTTACATCGCCCGGTATGACATACCTCTTATCGTCAGCTGATGATAATGCTACTTTATTCTTCAGTTCAGTGTGGATGGTGTGCAAAGTTGAGTGCATATATGCATTTTTCGGAAGATTATGCCACCATTTTCTACGATTTGAACATAATCAGAAAAGTCCATTTGATGCTTAACAACACTTGTGGGTACTCCTTTTACCTTTTTCATGACATCACCTGCTTTTACACAATATGCCTTGGCACCCGTTCCATAAAAGCTTTCGATTGATCTTCCAGCATACTCATCTTTCATCTTCCCCACAACTGATTTTGTTTTAGCCATATTATGGATGTTATCTGGTTTATAATTTGAATTGTCGAAATACTGAAGATTCTCGTTGATGTCCTCATACGGGTTTTCGGTGAAAAGCTCCAAAACTAGAGAGTCAGTGACCGTGTATAAAACAGTTGCTTTATCACCATACATAGGTTTTATGTAGCCATAAAGGAATTCGTAGATGATGGTCTTGGAAATATCCAAAATTGAAAAACCAACGTATAGCGGTTTGTCATACACTACTTTTGTCTTATCCAAATGAACGGCTACTAAATTCTCATCAAATATGGAAAAGGATTTAAAATGTGGTAGACTTATTAACGCTCTTGCTCCTAATTTACCTTTTTTATTCTCCCAACACGAACACAATTGAATATTTTGTCTCTTATCGACATTTTCCATTGTTTTACCAAAAATTGAATTAACCATTAGCTTGAACAAATCCTTCTCAAATTCGTTCCTAGCAGAGTTTCGGAGATTTGTGTTTAAGTCTATATATGACCCCAGCCACGTCGATTGTGAAAATTCTAATATTTTGTGGATGTTCGTCAGTTTTAGTCCATATTTCAAACACTGTTTTAAATTTCTATAGTGAATAATACAGTGGTTCTTATTATGTAAATTCGGAATTAATTTGGGGTATTTAGAATCTGGTGGTATCATACTTTCTGGACAGAATGGTAAATCGTTGTGGTCATTATGCAGGCTTGTTACATATTCCAAATCTACCTGCAAGATATAGCCTTTAGGTGAGTTGTCGTCGATGTTAGAGCAGTCAAAGGTGTCAATTTCTCCTTTTTCAAGCCACCTGAAGCCTCCAGTGGGAAGACATTATTTCATCGCTGCACCATACAAGTTTGTTGCATCTAGGTACATGATATGTGAAGTTGGTTTAGTAGGATCATAATTTGGTAAAAATTTATTATTGGTAATGGACTTCCTTTTGCTACACTGAGATACACCTCCTCTAATTCCTTTGCGAAAGAAATGTAGAGAATCGACATCTGTTAAAAGTTCGAGATCGATGTTTGTGTAACGTAGCATCGCGTCCCAGCTTAGTGACGAAGCTGTTAAATAATGGGCGGGGTCTCATTTGTATTGCTCCAAACACACTTTTCGAAAGTTTTCAAACACATCAGCTAATAACAACACATCTGATTTTAAATATACATCAGCGTACTCTCCCAAAGTTTTACAGTTGAAGGTATCCCACACTTTATTTGCCCGTTCATAGTCTTCATCAGAAATGGATTCCAGGGTTAAATCATTGTAAAATTTCTCTCTTGGTGGTAATTGTTTCTCTTCCAGCTTATCAAATGAGTCCACGTAGCTATATGGAAAAACACCTTTCCGTCTGATTAACTTAAACTCTTCATTATCTGGAAAGCACTTTCTTGTTTCGATACACTGGTGATGTTCTAAGTTTTTACTCAGTTTATCGAGGGACTTGGCTAAAAAGCAAAACGAGTCAACAAACTTTAGCTTCAAATATGTGTCTGGTACTTTTGGATCTGAATTTTTTTCAACCAGAATTGATTTGGAGAATGAGATGTATTTCTCCTTAGTTTGCGCTATCACAGAAACACTTTCCTTTTTAGATGTTAGCTTCGACAGAAAGAGGTGTCCATCATAATTACTGAGGCAGTGGAAGAAAATTGGTATGAACTTTGGCATTTTGTAGTTTATATTACATACAGAGTGGGCAGCACCACGAAAATGTCCTGTTAAGTGGCAGTGATCACGAACCTTTACATCTTCAGTCTTGAAAGACTTTGTGCAGATATCACAGTGAGTAGTATTTCTGTAAGAGGTTTTTTCTTGATCAGAAAGCGGCAGCATGTCTCTAACATTTTTGAGGTGGTTGTTATACAAGTCCAAAGATATTTTGTCCAATTTTTCAATAAATATTTGTGCAGCATTTGGGCTCGATATGTGACGAATTTCGAGAACTTGTCATCAAAATTACACTTTACATAGAATGCGAAAGAGTATGGTTCGTGTTCGCAGGTTTTCACAGTAAATTATTTATCGTCACTAGGTTCATTATGATGGATGGGTTTTAGTAAACTCTCGAAATCTGCATAGATTACGAATGGAACCGATAATTGTCTTTCAAAATTAACATACTTAAGGATATTCTCAGGAATACTTTCACCATACTTATTGATCTTCAGCTGGGTGGTTGGTATTTTTGTACATATATGATTACAGTCATTTTTCTCATGTTGTTTTAGCTGTTCAACCTTCTTAAAGGCCTGTAGACATCCATCACAAATATGTATCTTTGCACTATGATGATTAGATT
This sequence comes from Pogonocherus hispidulus, assembly GCA_963924545.1. Lineage (NCBI taxonomy): Eukaryota > Metazoa > Arthropoda > Insecta > Coleoptera > Cerambycidae > Pogonocherus > Pogonocherus hispidulus. Next base: position 43,613,483 of record OZ004694.1, read on the forward strand.
TTTTCCTTGAAACTAATCTTGACATGTCTGTTATGAGGCAATAGTGGTTGTTACCCGCGTTCTCTGATACCAGCAACAAATTAACATGCGTAGCTTGTCTGTTTGAAGTGAAATGTAAGGGTCCCACCACCTCTGCCACCATTTTTCCATCTCTGAACTTTTTCCATCTCTGAACTCCGACTCGATTCCAAACACATTCACAGAGATGTTATTCATTTTCTCAAACTTAGATATATCCTTTAGGCTCATGGGGAATTTCAAACCATTAAAGTTTAGCAGTGTGTTGTAGTGGGGATATGAACTGGTACTCTGAGGATTCCCTTGTGCACGATATATGGCTGCAATAATGGACCAAGCAAAGCAAGCCCTATCATTATTTCTAATATTTAACACGGCTTGTTTCCATTCGATGGATTTGGGAAGCTTAATATATGATGAGGCTGATAGTGGTGTAAATTTATTGATGTTTACATCCAGAAACATTATCTGTTTTAAAGCCCATCCAGAGTCCCGTTCCTCAAATGAGGAGGCTTGTGAAGTCATCTCTTTCATAAAATCTTCGAAAATCTGCTGAAGATCCGATGATGGAGTTATCACCTTGTTCTTAGTATTAAATGACTTTTTATCAGACATCTCCTTTTCGGGTATAACATAAAAACCATACACTTCAAAATTAACTTTGAGTGCATGATAGTTTTGCAAATATTCATTGATTCTATCAAACACTTTCTGTTTTACTTCTTCAAAGAAATCATTGTAATCGATATGGGTTCTGGGGCTAGTGAAACGGTAACTGGCTATCCTGTTTTTGAACCCGCTAGAAAGTTTTTCAACTCTGTTTCCGACACTTTTCTCAACTGGTCGATCAATTTTCTTTCTATCTGCCACATTATTACCCGCACAGTACGAGTTTTGATTATGTTTTCGGAGGTTGGACGGCTTTGAAAATATTTTTCCACAACGTTCACAGAGTATTGAATTTGTTGTATTAACATCGCTGGAAGATGGTACATCATACTTTTGTTTCTTTGGAGCAGATGTAGAAGGCACATTATCGCTTTTCCTTTTTCTATTGCTATGTAGGATAGGACAGTAGTCGCGAATATGTGGCACTAGACTGTTTGCAAGAAAAATGTTTTCCACAGTTTTCACAGACCGCTTGAATAGTTTCATTAATATTACTGGCAGATGGTACATCATATTTTTTTTTTGTTTTTGTATGTTGTTTTTTTGTTTTGCATTTTAGTCCTTATTTAAATAAGGCGTTTACAGATGGAGGATACTTAGTGATGTCCCTTACTATTCGTAGTTATTTGCTATATTTTTGTTTCTTTATTGCAGATGTAGAAGGCACATTTTCACTTTTTCTTTTTCTATCGCTATGTACGATAGGACAGTAGTCGCGAATATGTCGGACTAGACTGTGTTTGTAAGAGAAATCTTTTCCGCAATGTTCACACTTCATTGTAACTGATAAGACTACGTACAAAGCATCTGAGTATTCACTTTTATAGTATATGAGAGGGGGGCGGGGCTAATCTGGACTTTAACCAATCAAATGGCTGCTTCTTCCGATGTTAGCCGACTTCACCCGAACTCATACTACATTTCTAGCTATTGCATCATACTCTGAAACCAGATACTGTCTAGACGCCAGGTGTTCGATGAGTCATACCAACTTGTCTCCGACAAGTCAGGTATTTTTAGATATTGCATCATATTCTGAAACCGGATACTGTCTAGGCGCCAGGTGTTCAATGAGTCACACCAACTTGTCTCGACAAGTTATTAAAACCAGATATTCATATTTTATATTTAGATATTACATCATGCCCAAGAATTGTGTGGAGAAAGGGTGGTATATTAGTACTGTTCATATATTTTTTGATTATGGATGACTTGTATGGAGAATGAGTGGTATATTATTACTATGTATATTACTTCTTATAGGATTAAGTATTTAAACAGAAGCATATCATTCATATCTCTTAATAATAAATGTTGTTGACGCGGGGGATTAAAATGAAATATGTGAAATATATTAGTTTTGATTTCAATATGATGTTTTACATGCTCTGTACCTTATACTGTATCCATTAATAATCAATAAAACCAATAACTAATAATCGATAATCAAAAAAATAAAAAAACCAATAAAATCAATAATCAATAATCGATAATCAATAATCAATAAAATCAATAAAATCAATAACCAATAATCGATAATCAATAATCAATAAATCAAGAAAATCAATAACCAATAATAGATAATCAATAATCAATAAATCAATAAAATCAATAACCAATAATCGATAATCAATAATCAATAAAATCAATAAAACCAATAACCAATAATCGATAATCGATAATCAATAAAATCAATAAAATCAATAACCAATAATCGATAATCAATAAATCAATAAAATCAATAAAATCAGTACAATCAATAACCAATAATCGATAATCAATACATCAATAAAATCAATAAAATCAATAACCAATAATCGATAATCAATAATCAATAAAGTCAATAATCATAGAAATCTATAATGGACCAAGCATTCAAGATCATTCAAACAAGTTTAGACCTGTCTGCAGTGTTCGTTAACCTCTTGTGTTTCAACTCCTGGGAACTACTTCTAACGGCTATTCCCACAATTTTTATCGCGGTCAACTTTTTTAAAATACCATCGTCAGATATTTTTAAATATTGCATTATACTCTGAAACCGGATGATGTCTAGACGCCAGGTGTTTTATTTGCAGATCTTGAGAACTACTTCGAACGGCTATTCCCACATTTTTTTATCGCCGTCAGCTTTTTCAAAATACCGTCGTCAGATATTTTTAAATATTGCATCATACTCTGAAACCGGATGCTGTTTAGACGACAGGTGTTCGATGAGTCATACTTTACTATACATGGTATAGCATACAACACAACACAACACAACACAACACAACACAACACAACTGCTCCGCTCCATTTGCTAGCTCATTTACACACTACTAAAATTTAATAAAATAATAAAAATTAATAGTTTTATACTAAAAATAGGATTTGTTGCTTTACTTTGCGTTTGAAAGCGAGTTTTTATTTAGCAATGTTTGATTTATTTTACTTAATTTTTCAATATTGGATAATTGAACAGTTTGGGTACTTAAAATTAATTTAAATTTCTGGTGCGTATTACAACAAATGAGGGAAACGAGACAGATTTTTTTTTTTATATATATAGAAAATACCCCTTGAAGGTTATTTTGCTGCTATTACAATCTGATCAAAGGGAGATCAATGAGTAATTTCGTTCTATCCTAATTTAACTAAAGTTGAAAATTTTAGAGCTAAGGTCTTACTCACTAGTGTACCTTAGAGTCTGGTAACTTAATTACACTAACACTAACGTGTAACACTAACACCGCACAATGCTGTGTTTTTATACTGACATAATAACTTCACTAACTCAAAGGGCTTAACCCTCTTGAGCCTTCTTACTATGTTAGTGTTGTCGAGGAGCTGGATGGCCTCGATGTTCACATGTTGATGGAGTCGTTGTTCATGAGTCCGTGCAAATTTATTAATTGTCTGCTCTACAGTGTCCATCTGAAGATCTCGATGAAGGTCGCTGTTTTTGATGTACCAAGGCGCTTTGACGATGTTCCGCAGTACTTTGTTCTGAAACCTTTGAATAATTAATATGTTGCTCTTACTGGCACAGCCCCAGAGCTGTATTCCATAGGTCCATACTGGCTTGAGAATTTGTTTATACAACAGTATTTTGTTGTAAGTTGATAGGCAGGACTGTCTACCAAGTAGCCAGTACATTTTCTTATATCTGATGTCTAGCTCTTCTCTTTTCTTTTTAACATGGACTTTCCAGCGAAGTCTTGCGTCTAATGTGATGCCTAGATATTTTGCTGAGTTTGCATATGGAATCTGGGCATTGTTCATGTTAATAGGTATTTGTTGTTCTCTTTTATTTGTGAAATTAATCTGCACTGATTTGGTTTCATTCAGCTTGATACGCCATCTTCTGGTCCAGTTATTGATTTGGTTAACTGATATTTGCAGTTTGTTTGCACCTTCTTCATAGCCCTTTCCTGTCAACGAGACAGATGATTCAATGTTAGTACTTACAAGAGTCGCGTGTTCATTGAAGCACTGGTTCTGCTGTTCCTTGTTTTTGAAGCACTAACACCGCGTTGCTGTATTGAGAATTCTTTCTTCTCCCGCCTTCTTACTTCTTTGGATTTCTTACTTCTTTGTTCGATGTAGATTTACCACTGCTAGTTAGGCAAAGTCCTTGTTCTAACGGCGTTTAAATCTATCTTGCTTTTTTACTTCTTTGGGTTTCTTATTTCTTTGTAACTTTTTGTTTCACTGAACTTTGTAACTTCTTGTTTCTTAAAACTTGGAACTGGGCTCTTCTTTGTTGAAGGATTAGGATCCACCACTGTTAGTTAGGCACTTCCTTGTTCTAACGGTGTGCAAATGTATCCTACCGACTGCACAACTTTTTATATCTCGATTGATATAAATAGATTTTTAAAAACTTTTATTTTATTACTGAGGATAGTATATACTATCCTTTATAACTTTATTACAATAAAATATACGTTGAGACGATTACTACAACGGAGTCTAAATCAGAACTGAATAACAATGGTAAAAAGCGATATTTATAACCTACGGGTAAGCTGACTATTAACAATTTCAAGGATTTCCTAGAATGAATGTTAAGACATGCTGGCCAACCGTCAGGTGGCTAACTAAATAATTGGATTAAATACATTGTATGGAATAAAGTATCACATAACTAAGATAAGGCACGTTCTGTTATTGAAGTCCAGTGCCAATTCGTATATAACATTCATATAATTGATTAATATTATAAATTCCTATTATTCTATCTGTATCTGGGTCTTTAGTCTCATAACTATTCAAACCATTTTTGTTATTTATTTTAAATAGACCATGATAAGGTAACATTAACTCAGCACAGATTTTTTTATCTTTGTCTGATACTTTTAACTTTTGTACAATGACTAAATCTCCTTGTTGAAATTATTTATGGTGTTTTTGTGTTCTGATTTGTCTCTGTTTATATTTTTGTGCAGCTCTGTGTAATCTTGTGTTTACTGTCTGTAATAATGTATTATAGTCTGTATTTGTTTGTTTAATCCATGGTCTGTCTGGGTGTATGTTCTTTAGTAATTGTTTTGGGGCTTCTCCCGTTACATTATTTGGAATATTGTTAATATAATGCTGAATTTCTCCCAACTTTTCTTCCCATGAAACATGATCATGATTAACAAGTAATCGTAAATATTTGAGAATCTCTTTTATGTATCTTTCAGCAGGATTTGCATTAGGATGTCGTATGCTTGTATATTTTGGTGTAATGTTTGATTTTCTAAAATAGTCTTGTATTTTCTCGTTTCGAAAGTAAGTCGCGTTATCTAAAATAATAATAACTTATTGTTTGGCTGATTTTATAAAGATTTTTATTTTTCCTTGCAAATTTGCATTTAATATAAATTTTTATTTTTTTATCTGTTTGATCTTTAGTAGGATTAAAAATTAGCAAAAATAAAATTCTGGTAATATTTCACGAGCAATGGACATTTCAAAACTCTTCAAAAAATTTTATTTCATTACAACACGTTTCTACAATGGTTCGTTGTATTCTTCAAAAAGGAAATGAAATGTCTTATGAATTTTTTTTTATGTAAGTTATGGTGAATAATGGTGACAATTGTGACAAATAACTTTAAATTAATTTAAATATTCAAATTGTCTACCATTATTCTGTAGACAACTGTTGCAGCGACTGGAGACACCATCAACAGGCCTCCTAATTTGTCTCAGTGGCAATGATGTAATTTCCCAAAGAACTGCCTCTTCCAATTCCTCTACTGTCTCGTAAATTGTGTTGTAAATTGGGTAGATTTTTTTTTAGATACCCCCCACAGGAAACAATCAAGAGGTGTGAGGTCGGGTGATCCTGCTGGCCACAACAAGAGACCATTGTTGCACATCCATCTTCCTGAAAATCTTTGGTTTAGATGTTCTCTTGCAACCTGAGTGTTGTGGGCGGAAGCACTATCTTGTTGGAACCATCGTATCTTTCTCAGTTGTGCTAGAGGTAACTCGTCAAGTGCATCTTCTTCAATGTCATTTCGGTTTAATTGACAATCAATTTATTGGTCCAATTATTTTTAATCATAATTTGAATGGACAGGGATATCTACTCGTTCTTCAAAATTACATTGAAGATGCACTTGACGAGTTACCTTTAGCACAACTGAGGAAGATATACGATGGTTTCAACAATATGGTGCCTCCGCCCACAACACTCAGGTTGTAAGAGAACATCTAAAGCAAAGATTTCCAGGGAAATGGATAGGCAACAATGATTCAGTGTTGTGGCCACTAAGACCACCCGACCTCACACCTCTCGATTTTTTCCTGTCGAGATATCTAAAAGAAAAAATCTGTTTACGAGACAATAGGGAATTGGAGGAGGCAGTTCATTGGGAAATTACATCATTGCCACTGAGACAAATTAGGAGGGCTGTTTGTGCCTCCAGCCGCTGCAATAGTTGTCTACAAAATAATAGTAGACAATTTGAATATTTAAATTAATTTAAAATTATTTGTCGGTTTGTTACACTCTATTCAATTGTGTTATACATTTATGTTATTTTGTTTATTGTTGTTCAATGTTATGATTAATAAAAATTAAACAACTAGTTATAGACCTTAATTACATCAGTACCCTAAGTTTGACACACCGCCGGATTTTTTCTCTATCTAACCACGTCAAATTCTAATATGGCGTCCATAAGAAAAACAAAAGATGATATTCATGACGATGATGATGACGAAAAAAATTCTGGTTATACAGGGTTATTCACGCAAAGCGGGTATTAGACGTTCTTGGGGTTCGGTTAACGATAAAAATCTGATTTTTTCATGGGGGAGGTTTTCGATTATTTCCGATTCAATGAAAATATTTTCAAGTTTGCATCACTTCCGGTTATACCGTAAGTAGACCACAACTTCGTTATTTCAAATAGAACACCCTGTATATTATTGCAATTTTGAAGTCTACGTGATATTCTAAACACGTTTCATGTAGGATGTCCTATACCTATGTTCAACTGTTTTTGAAATATTGACAGGTGAATATTGACATTTTGCAACTTTGACACCCTGTAAAATCTAAGCGGTTAGAGATCAAGCAAAACGGTTTGCACATTCCTATCTTAACTTTTCATAAGGTATCGTTTGATATTAATTTCAGATTTAACCAAGAGATTAAATTTAATCGAAATTTTTTTATTTCTGGATAAATCTGATATTAGTATCAAACGATAGCTTTTGAAAAGTTAAGATAGGAATGTGAAAACCGTTTTGCTTGATCTCTAACCGTTTAGATTTTACAGGGTGTCAAAGTTGCAAAATGTCAATATTTACCTGTCAATATTTCAAAAACAGTTGAAGATAGGTATAGGACATCCTACATGAAATGTGTTTAGATTATCACGTAGAGTTCAAAATTGCAATAATATACAGGGTGTTCCATTTGAAATAACGAAGTTGTGGTCTACTTCCGGTATAACCGGAAGTGAAGCAAACCTGAAAATATTTTCATTGAATCGGAAATAATGGAGAACCTCCCCCATAAAAAATCAGATTTTTATCGTTAACAGAACCCTAAAAACGTCTAATACCCGCTTTGCGTGAATAACCCTGTATTAAAACAAAGATAATTATGCATGTATGTACGAAATAAATTTTTATTTGAAAATTTCTAAAACTATCGAACCTAGAGCAAATTTTTTTAAATAAAGGTTTTTGGAAATTTATAGTTTTACTAAATATTTTGAAAACCGCTGGTTTTTACAACAATTTTCTTCCGGGACCACTATTTAGCGCTAGTAATTGCTCAACTTTTCTCTAATTTAACTAACTTTGTATCTCTTCAAATAACAAAGATACCAATACATAGCAGGACTCGTGATTCACCCCGTATACAGTGTGGGTGAGTTTGCATTACAAACTCAGTAACTTCGTAAATCTCAAGATATTAAAATTTTTGAAAAAGTACTTCAAAGTGATTTTTTGTACTCTTTCCAACCCTCTGATTAAAAATGCTCTCATTAAAAAACAAAAGAGCAGCGATATGTACAGTGATTTTTTTAAATGGAACACCCTGTATTTTATTTCATAATTTAAAATCCTATCAAATTCTGAATATGACACCGTTTTTATTTTTTCTTAACAGTGATATGTAAGTTAATAATAATAATAAAACTAGTGTAAACTTTGGTACTAGGCCATGGATTGTACAACTGAAACAAAATATTTATTGAAATAAATGATAATAATATCATTAACAAAGTTATAGGTTATTTGCATAACTTTTGTCATCATAAGCATGCTTTGTTTTCAATAATTGTGCAATCCATGGCCTAGTACCGATTATTTCTTGTATTGTTCCTAACTTATATATTATCATTTTTAAGAAAAAATAAAAACCACTGTACATATCGCTGCTCTTTTGTTTTTTTAATGGGAGCGTTTTTAGCCAGAGGGTTGGAAAGAACACAAAAAATCACTTTTAGTAGGTACTTTTTGAAAAATTTTAATATCTTGACATTTACAAAGTTACTGAGGGTGTAATGCAAACTCACCCACACTGTATACCAATATATTGAAGTACCTATTGCGAAAAGATAATAATTTCGTTAAAAAATATTTTTTGAGTGCTGATACTGCACATTCTCATCATGAAAAGACATTCTATCCAAATCTGTAAAAATACACAAGATGTTCTGATAAAAAATATAAGTTTTGGTAAACCTCTCCTTTTTGGGACACCTGGAAACTAATCCTTTGACGGATAATCGAGGATGAAACTTTTAATTGACACGTTTTTTTTTCTGATATTTTCATATATTTCATGAAAACTTAAAAATATATGAATTTTATTTCAAATGTTTATCCCTAAGATAATCAGTACACAACATGTTCAAAATCGATTGACTAAAAATCTAAGGAAAAGTTAAAAAATGCTGAATGCTTTTATACTTTCACAGAAGTTATGAAAATTTAAATAAACAGTTTTACTTATTTTTACCTCCGTATTGTATTTTTATATTTTTCAGTGTTAAGGATAATAATCATCTATTTAATAAATTGTACATTGTAGCTAGCGATGAGAGATTTTTTACAGTGTATTTTATAACTCCGCCTACTAACTGTCACGTCAAATATCGATCTCAAATTTCGAGTTTTGCGCCTGTAAGGTAGGTAATTGTATGCAGAAATTTGTAAAAACATGCCTTCTTAATCATCAGATTTTGTTATTATAAAAACAAAAATTTTTAATTTAAAACATATTTTAGTTACATAAAGACTTGCCTGATGTGACCTCAGTTGTATTTTTTTAATGTATTGTATAATAATGTTACAGCAATCTTCCAAAAGTGTGCAATATTAACATAACATTTTTTACATATTTAAGATTTAAAAAAAAAAGGACTTTGCTGTCTAGTGTAGTGAACATTAATTAGTCATCTAAAACTTACTTCATACAAATAGGAAGTTCCATTAAAGAGAAAAATGCTTGGGCGTGAACCTCTGCAAATCGCTCTGCGAAATTGTGTACAATGCAGCCTGATCACGCTGTATTATAGTATATAAGCGAGAATAATAACGGTTAGTCAGAGAGAAAACTTTTTAAGAATTTTTTTGGTTGTTGCTTATATCTTAATAATCATACACTAAAATAACGGCACTTATTTACTGGACACCATTTATAATAAAAGTGAAACAGTATATTCCTGTTTACATTATATTTTTAAGAGGTATGGAAGTTGAATGGTGCCCACTAAAAGTGCTACTATCTGTTGCCACCTTCGATAAACCTATATTAAGGTATTTATTCCTGCATCAATTAATGTATAGGTAAACCCTTTGTATATGCATACTAAAGTAGGTACATATGTAAAAACGTGTAGGATGTGTAAACTGAATAAATAAAGATCGAACGACCCTTTCTATTCCATCCAGTATTCATATCAGGTGTACCTTCATTCATAATGGTGTACCTTCATTTATTTTTACTTGGTATTCATATTAGAATTCTTTAGAAAATAGAAATATTGTTTGAGTAGGTTCGTGAAAATAAATAAATAATATATTTGTCACTTTAATATTTACCTTCTTCTACATTCATTCACACTGTCACCTAGTTTTCCTTAATCACCTATCATTATCGGCATATATTGTCAACAATATGAGTATCCATATTTAAGAAATTAATATTCAAATAATTATTCAAAACTTATATTAGAAACTATTATTTCTGTTGGTAAGGTTAATTACACCCTGTATATAGAAGTATTAAACATTCAGTACAAAACTACTTAAACCATTTATTTCTCATTCTAACAGGAAAATAATTCACACACATTTCTGTTGACTAATGATTTTAAAGGATGTAACAGGTCCAATTACAAAATGCATTATTCAATGAACGGCAGATATATATGCATCTCAATCTAAAGTGAGATTTTAACATGCATTGAACTTCCACCACTCCCAATATGATTTCTGAAGTGTAAGCATCTATTGCCATAAAAATTAAAATTGTGGATGGTGGAAGGGGAGTTGTAGTTGGACTCTGAAGGGAGTCACTAACTGACTGGAAGATAATCAGGCTGTGCAACAGCCCCTCTAGAAATGTTGTCCTTTGGGTAAATTTTATTTTATTATTCTGTATTTTTATGCTTGGCATTTAGCCACATTTATTTGGGTGTTCTGAATAAAGAATAAAGTTGTTGTATTGTTCTCAGTCGCATTATTTTAAATTAGTATAAAACCCTCTTGCAGCCAAGCAAAGTGCTAGGTAGTTAGCCCTCTAGTCACAGACGTACGAAAGCCCTGAAAGGCCAGTGTAATTTTTTTTTTTATTTGGAAATTTCCAAATACTAACTGGAAATTTCCAAATACTAACTAGAAATTTCCAAATAGTTATCTGGAAATTTCCAGATACCATTTGGAAATTTCCAAATTCTAACTGGAAATTTGCAAATAGCTATCTGGAAATTTCCAGATACTAACTGGAAATTTCCAAATACTAACTGGAAATTTCCAAATAGGATCTTTAATTGTTTATCCTTGCTTCCAAAGCTTTCTTACCGTTCACAGCTTTCATAAGTTTGTAATCGATATATGCCGATAATGATAGGAGATTAAAGAAGACTAGGTGACAGTGTGAATGAATGTAGAAGAAGGTAAGAAAAATGAAATGAAAAAAATGAAATGAAATGAAAAAAGAGGGTACGAAATAAAATTTTAATTTTTTAAATGGAACACCCAGTATATTTTTACATATTTGGATAGGGTGTTCTCTAACGAATACATTGATATAGGGTTTGATGGATCTACGTCTAATAGTGGGGGAGATATACCTTAAATAGTGTTCCATAAGAGCAATGTGTTAGAGAAAGACTTTGTAACAGCCGTAGCCTAATATTCTCTTTCTCTACACACATTGCTCTTATGGAACACTATTTAAGGTATATCTCCCCCACTATTAGAGGTAGATCCATCAAACCCTATATTAATGTATTCGTTAGAGAACGCCCTATCCAAATATGGAAAAATATACCGGGTGTTTCATTTAAAAAAATTGACACTTATGTCACAACTCCGAACATAATGACGTCACGGACCTAAAATACATGTCAAGAAGTTCTAACAATTTTGCTGAATACAGTGTCGAAAACCCAAAGTTCATATGAGGTCCCGTTCGGCTGTAATCGAGCCGTTACGGGACTTTTGCCCAACCCTGTATATGAATTTCAGACGGCTTTTAAAGGCGGGTATATATTTGCGAACCAAACGGTTTGCGAGCCGCTTGTGAACCGCTCGTTGAAATTAATGCTTCCAACGAACTTCCGACGATCCATGAGCCACGGACGGTTCAAAAGTCGTTCGTTCGGCGTTTTAAACCACGTTCCAATCATGCGAATAAGCAGTTCGCGAACCGTTCAGTCCGCAAATATATATCTGCCTTAATAAAATTTGAGAACTCTCAAGAGATTCTCCGAATCCTTAGGTATATAAATGTTGAGTAGTAGTAATACCTGATATATGACAAAACATCTTCTAGGTAAAAACTAACAAGTATGCGTAGGTATATACAGGGTCTGCCACTTAAAACTCATCACGCCCACATCTACAGTTTTTAAGATATTTTAACGATAAAGGTATCATTTAGGTCTCTTAAATGCCTTCTGAACCGTTATTAAATTTTAAAAAATAAAATGATTTTAACAAAATGGTCGCCGTTGGAAATGAACTTTCAGTTCATATGATGCCCTTGCTCGACCTAGATTAGGATATTTAGTTTCGAAAACCCATCTTGAGTAAGATTTATTGTGATATTATTCTAAATTTTCACGTCTATTTAATTAATAAATTTTTAATGTCAATGTATTAATACATTAAAATTTATCTTGAAGCTGGGCTTTTTAAAAAACTTTAAATTTTAAAATATCAAGTAAATAGGTATATATTATTTTTCGTACTTCCGGGACTGAAGTCATAACTTCACTCTCTTATGACAGGGACTAAAGTGTCACTTTTTGTCCCTCCGGGATTAAATATTGCCGAAAATCCCGGAAGCATAAAATTACAAACAAACTAATGTAATAGGTGTTTTATTGAAAAGAATTCATTAGAATGATAATTGACGTTAATATTTAAATTAATGTTGTTCCAGTTCACCTACTTGGGCTGCCCTTTTATCAATACCAGATACACTTTCTTCAGTCATAATCGAGGTCATGACGCTAGCAATGACAATGTCTCCAAATTTATCTTGTCACAACGCAACATTACTATGGTAACTTGTCATGCAGTGACTACTCGAAAGAACGCGTGTTTCTCGCTTTATGGTTAATCTGTGTTTTTATGTGCTTTTTTTATATTATGTATAAGTTTCAATTTCGGAAGTACGAAAAATATCGTATATACCTTGTGACTGAAGTAGTAGTTTTAATCCCTCGGGAAAATTATGAAATTATGAATAAACTTTTCCTTCGGGATTAAAAGTACTACTTCAGTCCCGCGGTATATAATATACTATATAACAGTATATATATTGTAACAAATTAAAACGAGGTTTATTTTATCTACCAAATATTTAATTACTCTACCAGTCTACATATTAAAAACCGATTTGTTCTCTTGAACGTATAAATCAACTGTGAAAAGTTAATAACTGCTTAAATGGAACATTGATTATGAATTTTTCAAGAGGAAACGTCTGAATTTAGTTTGAGATCAGTACCCATATCTCATCGTACTGTAAGAGGAACTCCTCCCAATTCCTCTACAGCTGTTACATAATACCCTGCAATAAATTTTGCATTGCTGTTGGTATATGAAGCTTTCAGCCAAATAATTTTCCGTGCAAATCCATCTATGCAACCATTTATGCAAATTCCAAACGGCTTAAGTTTATCATAGGAGTCTACATGCCACAAAAAGTTTGGTCCTTTGCTTGAATAACGTCTTCTCCGCAATACTTTCCTACTTCTCAGAGAAACACCAGCAGGATCAACCATTTTTAAAATTAAACGTATATACCATTTCCCTTTTAACACGAAAACCAGCTTGAATACATTTTAGATGCATCCATCTGTATCCATGTAATTGACCTGATATTTGCACTTCTCTCTCGATAAACGAAATTACAAAATCAATTTCAGAGTAGTATTTTCTTCTGTATAAACCTAATCTTCTTAAATATCGCCTTAACGATCGACTATACTTATCGACAAATGATGATACTTTAAAAGCATACACATTATTTCTGAGTGTTTTAAGCCCAGATTGAAATAGTATTTAATTACTAATTCAGTTGATAAGTTATCATATTAATAAATAAACTTCTCGAGTACAACACGTTAACTTCAAACACACACGCTGAATATACCGACAGCTTCATAAGAAAGTTATGAGAGACCACGATAAACAATTTTATATCTGTAAATTTTCAGATAGCTATTTGGAAATTTCCAGATAGCTATTTGGAAATTTCTAGTTAGTATTTGGAAATTTCCAGTTAGTATTTGGAAATTTCCAAATAGCTATTTGGAAATTTCCAAATAAAAAAAATTACACTGGCCTTTCAGGGCTTTCGTAAAGTTATGAGAGACCACAATAAACAATTTCCAGATAATTATTTGGAAATTTCTAGTTAGTATTTGGAAATTTCCAGTTAGTATTTGGAAATTTCCAAATAGCTATTTTGAAATTTCCAAATAAAAAAAATTACACTGGCCTTTCAGGGCTTTCGTAGAGCTCAATTAATAATAACGTACAAATTTATCAAAATTGTATAAAAAATATTTTGGTAGTTTGGGGGACCTTGGACGTGAAGTGATGGCGGGACCTCAGCTGACTCCTGCGACAGAAATACAGAACACACGTGACGCTCTTAATTCGGTTTCGGATTTATGGTCGGGTTTTTGCCATCGGACGCTACACGTCCATGGGTTTCACGTGGTGAAAACAAGTTATTTTAATATAGCAAATAACTACGAATAGTATAGATGTCATTAAGATCATCCTCCATCTGCAACGCCTTATATTAAATAAGGACTAAAACAAATCAAGCCAAAACAGCTATTCTCCTGGCAATATGCCGGGCCGAGCGCTGAATTACAAAGCAAGATTTGCCGTATTTTGGTCTAAACACAGTTAGAATCAAAAATACAAGGATTCGGATTGCAACGAAAACTACGAGGTAATACTCATACCACACATCGTAGGATGCCACTAATTGCAAAAACAGTGCAATATAAGTGAGCACACCTCCGAATGCGAAGACCTGAGTATTTGGCACAATAGGTTAGCCTTGCGTACGCAAGTACTAATTTCCTAATGGCGCCCTAGTAGTAGAACTAGTTTCTACAACCTGTTATTGTATAAGTTATTTTAAAGTAAATCAAACGGCTTTGTAGGGATTCGGAACAGCGGAACAGGTTGTAGAAATCTTCCTGAGGGTCCAACACACGCTACAGGTTATTCATCAACTCTTATATACAGGGTTTGGGACGGGTATAACTGTAGAAGTCTTGCCTGAGGGTCGAACACGCGCTGCAGGTTTAATCATCAGCTTTTATATAGAGTTCAGGATAGATATAGCTATAGAAGTCTTTCTTGAGGGTCGAACACGCGCTGCAGGTTTATTCATCAGTTTATATAAAAGGTTCGGGATCGATATAGCTATAGAAGTCTTTCCTGAGGGTCGAACACGCGCTGCAGGTTTATTCATTAGCTTTTATCGGGAGTTCGGGGTATATATAGCTGTAGAAATGTTTCCTGAGGGTCGAACACGCGCTACAGGTTTATTCATCAGCTTATATAAAAGGTTCGGGATAGATATAGCTATAGAAATCTTTCCTGAGGGTCGAACACGCGCTGCAGGTTTATTCATTAGCTTATATATTAGGGTGTGGGATAGGTATAGCTCTAGAAATGTTTCCTGAGGGTCGAACATGCGCTGCAGGTTATTCATTAGCTTTTACCTAAGGGAATCGGACTTATTAGAACTTACTCTAATTGGTAATCGATGCATAACTATATTTCGGTCGGTGTTTCGGAGATCGGTCAGGTACTCTCTCCTCGGAGACCGGTGAAATATTCTCCTTTGAACAAAAATCAGCCCGTCGTTTATAGTTCATTTAAGCTCGGCCGCTGGCTTGAACGAATCAGAACAGTGGATTTCGTTCCATGACCAAATATGGCCTTAAATTTTATTAAATTTGCGGAATGGTTACTTGAAATTAATTTACAATATCGGCAAATGATTAATATGAATCTACTGTGTAATTAGAACATATTTTAATGAGATTTAGTAAAGTATTTTGACTTTTATGCCTTACTGCATGAACCTGCATTTAAATATCTGTTTCTAACAAAATAACATATTTAAATACTTATCATTAACAAAACTATATAGAGGGTATAACGGAAATAATATATTTAGTAATTAAACAATATTAAACTCAACATAACTTAATTTAATTTAAGTTAATTCGGTAACAATAGGCAAATACAATATATTAATAAATCAAACATGTCTCAGATATATTCCCCTTAGTAACTTAAACAAGTTCGGTAAGCAAACCCGACCTTTGGGTGAGCCAAATAAGTACAATTCAAAAATAGTAAAGACAGCTAAAAATTATTGAGGTCAGCCAGCATGATTGCTGAACACCTGGGTTCACCACAGGTCGACTGTGGAGCCAAAGGTGGGATGCAATTATGTAGGTCACAGTTTGGGTGGCTTGAGTGCAAAATTGTGAGGTGGCAGTTGGTGGTTCAGAGTCAGAGTAAGAAGTCCAGAGTACCATATATCTTCCTGGAAGATGATTAATAAAGTGTAAGTACACCTTATACATATGGGTAGTACAGGGGTGGTTAGCTGGGCCTTCTCTCTATGTTGTACTCAATGATATTAGGTTGTTAAGATCTTGAAATTGTAGTGTAGTTCAATAAATGTAGTTTATTTTTTAGTAATCATTTTAATTTACCTCTGAGCACATCCCCCTGTCTATTGACAGCCCGTGTCAGGTCTATAATGTGTCTTAAATTTAGAAACTGGTTAATTATTATCGATAAAAGAAAATTTTCTTATTCGTTATTGTTTGTCCTGATCTTATTTACTACTTGTTCTGAAAAAGTTTCTAGTCTATGTATTCTGTCTTCTGTGGTCTTTAGCGCGTCTGCTATCCCTTTTTCATATTTGTCAAATTTCCTGGAATTTTGTGTCATTATTGACAGACTTTCTGACATTCCCTTACTTAATTTGCCTAATTAAAATTTTAAATTTTGCTCGTCCGTTGTAAATGCATCTAGTTTGTGCTGAGTTGCTACCCTTCAGCACCAACTCAGATCTTCTCCTAGAAAATCTAGTGCCTTTTTCCTTCGTGTATTTGTTTCTGAGCAATTTTTCAAATAAACTGGACTCCAACTACGCGCAAGGGACTTAAATTCCTGTTCAAAACTATTTTTCAATTCATTAATATTCCCTAACATATTACAATGCGGATTCCGGTCACTAGAATTTTCACAAACCTCCTTAAAATGAAAACTGCTCCTCTCCTCTCCTTCCTGCCAACTTGCTTCGTAGATCATCGGGATCGTGGCATCATATACCACTGTGGGCGGTAATACCTTCCAGAAAGCTCCACCTGTTACCTCTATATGGTGAGCCTCGTAGCAGGACATCAAAAAAACTACGATGAATCTGTTGAAAAATATATATTAATTGTCAAGTTGCTAAGTATTGTTAAGTTTTATCTATCTCTTCCTCTCCATTTTGTATGGGTTATGTATTATACCATTTGCAAAAAGAATTGACCCTGTATAGATATAAGTGCACCTTTACATCTATATAGGTTTACCCATACCCTGCTAGTGTCGTACGGTGTAGTCAACTGTTTTTGTATTATTTATCAATAACTTATCCTCCCCTTGTGGGAAGGGTATGGTAAAATTCGACTTACATGAATAACTTCAGTCTTGGACTTCTTCGTTGGACCTCTGCGGACCAGGTAATCTACCTCACTCATTTTCCTCTCTATATAATAGGAGCCAGACCAACGTAGTAATAGTTTATCACTTCGTCCTACCTTGCGGACTGGTGTGAACACTTTCACTTGGTCCCCCTCCTTAAATTCCAAATGCCTATGCTTACTGTCACACCGTACTTTGTCCACTACCTGCTTCTTGTGAATATTATTCACCGCTTGTGCCCTTACCACCAGGGCTTTCTCCCTTACTTGGAGTGCATCGGCTGAGTTGCAGTTTTCCAACAAATTTGCCTCTGTGGGCTGGATAGTCTCTCTCCCATATACTAGCATGAATGGGGAGAACTTTGTAGTATCCTGCCTAGCCGTATTGTAAGCAAAAGTGACATGGGGTAAGTATTCGTCCCAGTCATTTTGCTGCGTGTTTGTATACATGGACAACATATTTGCCAACGTCTTGTTGAACCGTTCCGTCAGCCCATTACAACTAGGGTGGTAAGCCGTTGTATACTGACTGTATGTCCCCATACATGTTAGTAGTTCGTGTACCAGTTCTGAACGAAAGACCTGGCCGCGATCACTTAATAGGTACTTCGGTGCCCCATGGCGTGCAATAACTTTTTCCATAAGGAACTTCGCCACGGGCTTTGCTTGTCCCGAGAGTAAGGCTTCCGTTTCTACCCACCTAGTAGCGAAGTCCGTAGCCACCACAATTACCGTTTTCCCATTTCGGCTTCTCCGAAAAGGTCCCAATTGGTCAATCCCTATTCGCTCAAAGGAGTTACCTATTTTTATTGGGTGGAGTAGACCTACTGGCTTCTTATCCTAACCCTGCCCTGGCCTACCGGCGAGCCGGTGGCTCAGGGCTTAGCGTCTCGATCGCTCAACCCAGAGGTCGTGGGTTCTAATTCCCATTCCACCAAACAATTTTTCATTAAATTGTTTACTCGTAGATCAAGGCTTATTCGCAGGGATGGCTCGGCAACCATCCTGGCGATGGCCTAGGATGGGAAGAATGTCAACTTTCTGTTAATGTGAGTGATTAAAATCAGTTGATGTTTGACTTGTCCCCCTAACTAATGAGGTTTTCCAGGTTTCCCTCATTCCAGCACTGAATGGTGGTTAGGGCCTATCAACGTAAGTCGTTCCTGAGGCGCAAATGCGGCCCGCGAAATAATAATATGTCGCCCCCTCTCCCACACAAGTCCCTGACTTTCAGGCTAATCATTGTGATTAGAATGAGAGGTAGAGATATTATTATTATTATTATTATTTTGTTGGCCTTTACGCGCTTGGCAGTCGGGACAACCTTTTATAAACTTCTCTACGTCCTTGTATAAACCTTTCCAGTAATATCTACTATTTATTTTTCCAGGGTTTTGGCTATCTCAAGGTGTCCACTAAGCGGCTCCGAATGGTGAGAGAATAGAATTTCTCCAAAAGGTTTTCCCGTCCAATGGGGGAAGAATTTGCTTTGTGTAGAACTCCGTCTATTACTCGGAAATTCTTGGCCCGTCTTGCTGTACCTATAGCGACATCTTTAGGGTGTTGTATGGCTCGGAATAACTCCTTTATTGCGGGATCAGCTTGTTGCTTCCTGGAGATATCATCAGGTAGTAAAAGGTAAGTGGGTAGTAGGCATGGGGCTAGTTACGACCGGGTCTCCGCCCCCCAGATGGGGGCCCCCTTAGGGCTCCCAATGGGGCCCCAAAATCACATGTGGGGTATCAAACGATTCGTCTCAACGCCAGCTGTCTAGACCAAGGCCCCAAAAAAACCATAGACCCCAAAAGAAGAAGGAGAGCCGTTTGGGCAAGGTTCTATAGTCTGTGGGTATCAAGAAAGCAGAAAGGTAAAGGAGGTCGCACACGGCGGCGCATTGCTACGGCACATAAAGTATTTAAAATTCTAAGAGCGATAACAGCCGTTTGGGACTCAATATTTGAATTTAAAGTATATGAGCGTGTTCCCCAACTCGAAACAAGCTAGAATCCGTCTACTTCCGGTCTCCATTTCCGGTCTCCCGAATCCCATGATGTGGGGTATCAAACGATTCGTCTCAACGTGTAGAACACTAATTTAGCCCTATTTTCTTTCTAAGAGCGAAAACAGCCATTCGGGATTCAATATTTGAATTTAAAGTATATAGGCGTATTCCCCAGCTCGAAACAAGCTAGAATCCGTCTACTTCCGGTCTCCCGAATCCCATGATGTGGGGTATCAAACGATTCGTCTCAACGTGTAGAACACCAAATTTACGTTCTAAGAGCGAAGACAGCCGTTTGAGGCTCAATATTTGAATTTAAAGTATATAGGCAAGTTCTCCGACTCGAAACATGCTAGAATTCTCATTTTTTTCTAATTGTTTTTTTTTCAATATTCGCACGCGTTTACGAGTTATAGTGATTTTATGTTGTTGGAAGGTCCATACCTAATTTCAGATAATTACCTACTGCAATGAGGTAAGCGTATAGGTCTACATAAGCAAATAGTACATAATTTGAAATTTTATACAGTGGCGTTGCATAAAAGAGGGATATTTATTAACAAGTAGTAGTAGGCTCATAGGAGGGGTTTGAATTTAAAAATTAAAAGCATATGTTGAAACCAGGAATCGAACCTGGGACCTATAGATTTTTAGTCTACCCCTCTCCCATCTGAGCTATTTCAACCGTAGATAATAATAATAATAGTAGTAAATAAAACTAGAGTGGAAATTTATTCTCCTTCTACAATATTGAATTTTATTAATATATTCAGGAGGTACAAACATTTTAATATCGACATTTTTTTCTATGAACAAGTTTGACGATACCTTTTATTAGCAGTAGGGACGAACAAACAGTTATATAGTACAACAAACCAGATACTGATTGTGAAATACACTCTTTAGGAATAATGATTGCTTTTTGAAGTGATGTAGTTGTAGTAGAGGGAATATCAGCACATACGCACTGCATCTTGTACCAGTCAGTGTCACCTATAGTAGCATCTTGAAATCGGATTCTGAATTTATATTGGCGGGTAGAATTTGACACTGGGGCTATGAAAGTTGGTATATTATTATTGGCTGCATACGACGTTATCCGCACCCAATTAGACGGCCAGCTTTCGTTTTTAGCGCTATCCTTATCAAAACAGACAGAGACCTCTTGCGAATTATACGGTTGTTGAATGTAGAGGATATTGTGCAAGATCGTTTGCAGAATTATATAGTGAGAAGTTAACATCGCCATCTTCATCAAACTACTGACACCAACACAGGCAAATCCGGCAATTTATTCCACCCGTTGAGGTGTGATTCGTTTACAATCCTGCTGCTGCTGCCGTATACCTTTATTAAATCTAGATAAATTTTGAAAGACGTTTCGCTCCCATTTAACACCTATAGGTGCAATATCAATAAATTGGAAACTATTAAATTGGCGATCTTCCACAGTAGCCTATCGCAATCGACAAATATGCTGCTGGTCTAACCTCACTTTTAACATTATAAATTTTAGGAGTTACAGCAGATGTAATACTGAATTAAATTATAGCTATTATATTTTATATATTTTTAATTAGGAATGGGAACGAGTGGAGGGGGTAACAGACATAAATATTTGTTAAAAATTATTTTATTTAGGTAAACCGGTAAACAACCAGTTATAAAGATCTGTACAATTTCTTAAAATACACATGCTTGTAGGTGTACAATGATAAAAACAATATGAACTAATTTTACTAAATACAGGCGGTGGTCCAAAGGTGCTGCAGGCTACATCCTCAACGTTAACTATAGTCTGCGCCGTTGATGATGTGGGCTCCAATTCACTCAACCTTCGTCTGAGAAATTCCGCTTTTGATGCCCTTTTACGTATATCATACAGATATTTCCATCATCTATCAGGTGGGTCTTCAATATTTCATTTAACATATCATATTCGACGTATCCACTACTATATTTCAGGCCATGATGAGATTGTTCCAAATATTTAACCTGTCTCTTGGCAGCAGCGTCTAAGGCGTTGAATGGCATGGGCGGTTTCAACAGGTAATGCGCCG
The DNA here is from genome assembly GCA_963924545.1 of Pogonocherus hispidulus. NCBI lineage: Eukaryota > Metazoa > Arthropoda > Insecta > Coleoptera > Cerambycidae > Pogonocherus > Pogonocherus hispidulus. The sequence continues at coordinate 43,635,151 of OZ004694.1, forward strand.
AACGCTGACCGCAAATAAAAGATATCTCTTTTGGATGAAAATCGGATAGATTGAAATCCTGCATGTCTACGGCCAGGCACTGCATCTTGATCGAAGTCTTGATTGAAACTGAGCTGAAGGCTGGAGTAAACTCATAAATAAGCTTTAAGATTATTTAAAATATTATCAAGTGGGAGGTATTCCATAATACAATCATGTATAATTATGCAGCATGCTCGGGTATTTACGGGAAAACCTTCGGATGCCTCTATTTCGAGCCTCACGTCCACAGTAGATGGCCTTTCATTTTCGTCTCGCCTCGAGCAATAAAAGACAAATAACGCTCATTCCTTGAATTTATCAAAATCTAGTAGTGGATGTTTCTCGAAGCAATTCATATAGCTGGTATAGAATTCGGTGTATCTGTAATATGCTTCGTTGTAATCATTTTTTGCAAAATTTAGGCGCATTCTTTCTGCGGGGAAACTTTCGGCATTCAATGCCAGTTTAATATTGGTGATATTTATATGATCAAATTTCGTTGGATCCTTTCTGGTACTGTCTATTTTCTCCATCTGGAAGCAGTGGATGACATATCTTGGGCTTTCGGCGTGAGATGTAGTTTTTACAGCCCAGGCATCTATAGTAGACCCCTCGGGTAGGGCTTTTACTTGTACATCCCACAGCCTATATGGCATTACGATCGGGTTATTTGTCGCAATACCTTGTAAAAATCTTTCTTTTATACTGCTTTCCGGATATATTCTCTTGATTTTAAGTTCCACATTTTGAATATCTAATTGTACCTTGGTAGCAACTAGGCTAGTGGCTTTGTCTGTGATCATAAAGCAATTGTCGTCATTATTGGCTCTTGCAAATGTAAACGTCTGCATGCCACATATTACGGCTCGATAATCATTAAAGACGTTGAAAATATGTCTTAATGGAATTAGAAAACTGAAAGTACCGTCGGCGTTTAACTTAGCCCCTTTCGGATAATCCCAGCCTGCTATGGCCAAGTGTTTGGAATCTTCGGGTGAATAACAGAGATAGCCACGAACAGTACTAACTATACCACACCCTTGGGCAATTTCCATCTCTTTAGATCCGCCGCCAATTACATATTTGACGGAGGAGAACATAAAAGCTGGAGCGTTATTCACAAAGGAAACATATCCATCACCGGTCTTTATTATTTTTCCACGTACAAGCAGTTGGCTGTCGTAGGTGGCATCAAATAGCGTTGATTGATTGATGGCAATTTCAATTACATCATTATTTCGGAAAGATCTAGTGTACGGGTAATACGTTCGCCATTCTATCTTCTCTATCGAATCATCGGATTCTACCTTTCGGAAAATGTTGAACATTTGATTTGACAACATTGTATCCCAGTGTTTTCAAGAAACAAATACTCGACATCGTTAAAGGCTTTTTTTTATTTGTAGCAGCGGCGGCTGTATTCTCCAATACTGATGTGAATGGTGTGGGTGGGTCAATTTTATATGGTGATGATGATGACGCGCGCTGCCGATCGAAAATCAGCACCATGTTATTACGTAAGCTTCTTTATCTCCAAGCGAACTATTATTTCTTCCCCTTAAAGTTGACAAGTTCAAAATTCTGACCCAGCACAGCTATACAAATATTATATATTTCTCGCTCGTTTATTATCGGTAGGTAAATAAGATGGTTGGGTGTTTCGTCAATTGCAAAACCAGGATCGGAGGAAATTGCAAATTCGTATATGGTGTGGGAGGGTCTATCGTTGTAGAGGGCTCCAGAAGTAATACTACAATCCAAGTGAATAGTTCTTACTTTTATAATATTGACTGGAAGATCCGAGCTGTGCACTTTGTTCGTTTCCAGCAACTGCTTGCCAGAGAATCCCAATATCTTACCAATACTATCTTTTGGTGCAAAGTTGATGGCGTATTTACTACTAAATATTTCGCACTTGATGGTATTATTATTTGGCTTCAAGGAAAATATTCCATCTGCGAGGTGCTGGGGCGTCGTCTTCGATATATCCAAATTAGTTCTGATGTACGCTTCAATGTCGCGAATTTCATAGGCGCCGGCATGAAATTCAATAACCTTTTTCTTAGTTCTATCGTTATTTTCGTAAAGGTAAATCTTCTGACCAGTCTCGATGTTGGGAATGCTGTTGTACGAGTGAAAACTGAGAAGAGCTAGGCCGTACTCAGACTTGGGATCTAAATGAAGTGGTGGCGCAAAATCAATAGATAATGTAGAGGCGCGACTTTTAAGCGTCAATATCCTAGACATGACTGATACAATTCAGCCACTACCAGTCTTTTTATAAAGAAACTGCAAACACAGATGTCCACAGTTAATCTGATTATAATCTTAGTATTGATCATTATTATAGACAATTTTCACCGCCGAACCGCCCAAATGCTGCGCTAGTTCCTTTGGTGGTTTTAAGCTGCCGAAACTGTCGAAATATCTAATTTCATTGCCATCTTTCTTATATGCTACCCAATGTGTACCTTTATTTTTATATAAATCCAAATTTAGGATGGCATTTCTCTCCGCCATGGACCTGCTGGCAGAGTGTCTCGCATGGAAACGCCTCGAAAATTGGGAATTTTTAATTGCTTAACAAACTTTCTTAGGTTAGCATCAGATAAAGGTCTATTGGGTAGCTTCATTGGTAGTTTTTTTTCTGTTTCTTCAGGAACACACCACAGCCGCCACGACGATTTTTTCTCAAATATGAGCCCGATCCAATTGGTTCCATTGCTTGGTTATGTCTTTTGTCTTGGTCAAGTTTCTTTTTGGCATTTTTAGCATCAATGACTGTTTTCGCTATTGCGCTTGCGCCACCCGCGAGCTTTCCTAAAGCGCTCAATCCAGCAAATAGCGGTATTAAAAATGGTAAAAATCCACCGGAATGTTCAAATGGTATTATTCTGGGGACACGGATTTTCTTTTTACCCCCAGCCTTTTTAACTGCCAGTCGAGCTGCCTTCAAAGCAATTAATGCAGATTTTTTTAACGTAGTTTGCGGCGGCGATTTCTTGAGAACGTTAGTAACCCTCTTCACTACAGCTCTTCTAAAGGAACTCCATTGAGGTGGTGGTGGTTGTTTTCGTTGTTTAAATCCCATACCAAGATTACGTTTCGCTTTCATCGACGTAGTTACCAGCCAAGCGGCTGCTTTTTCACCTAGTTTAGCGTCCTTAGATTTAACACGTTCCCAAGCTCGCTGTTCAAGCTCGTAGTCAGCTGTATGTCTATCTTCCAGGGACTTGTTTTGGGAATAGAAAATGTCGTGTTTACGACAGGCTGAATCCAAAGGATTAATGCCCTTTTAGTCCTGGGCTAAGCGATCTTTAAGTTTGGTACCTTTTAAAGAAATATTAATATTTAGATGTTGGATATAATACAGAGTTAATGTTAAAATGTCACAAAAACGTGACGTAAACGTGACGTTTTTGACGCGTAAAAAGTCATAAAAAAAAGACACAAAAACGTGACGTAAAACGTGACGTTTTTGACGCGTAAAATAGTAATAAAAAACGACACAAAAACGTGACGTTTTTGACACGTAAAAAGGTCATAAAAACGATATAAAAGCATCATGTTAACGTGACGTAAAACGTCATGTAAACGTTGCGTAAGCACCAGAACATAGTAATAATAAAATAGATTATAGAAGTATGACATACCAGGTCCGCAAAATTTCCACCAGGAATGTGTAATTCGAACGGTAGTTTATCAATTAGAGAATTTAGTACACCCTCACCGTAGTAGAGCGGCATGAGGAATGATTATAGTATTATTGAATCGCATATATTTATACACTAGTTTGTTAGTGATGTAGCCAAAAGATGAAGATCTTTCAACAAGAACAGACGTTACCGATTGAAAATTTAGATTTAATTAAATATAATGAAAACAGCGGCGCGGCGGTGAAACATAGTAAACTATTGCCAAACTCTTTTAGAGCTATACTCGTAGTATGTGGACCGAGTGGGTGTGGCAAGACCAACGTCATGTTATCACTCTTATACCATCATAATGGGATAAAATTTGAAAATGTTTACGTATACTCGAAATCGTTATATCAGCCCAAATATCAGTTACTCGATGAAATTTTAAACCGAGTGAAAGGTGTCGGCTATTTCCCATATAAAAACAGCGATGATTATTATTATTATTAATTATTTGCGGTCTTCCTTGACATTTTCCCATGTCTTAGCCTGATTCTCGGGCTGCTGAATATAACGACTGAACCAAAGGTCAGCCGCGCCCTCTAGGAAACTTCCCAGGTAAGTAATCTTCAAGTTGTTATCCCAACTATTTGCCGCTGCCGTCCTTTCGTAGTTCTTTACGAATTCTATAATGTTGCCTGTTTTTGGTTCAAATGTTGGGGGGCACAGAAACTTGGGAAGTGATGGTGTCTTTGGGGTTTCCAAACTTGCAGAAATTGTTACATCCATATTTCTTACTGGAGACGGTTCTCTCTCAACAAACTCTGTTATATTTGGCCCTTCCTCCTTATCCTCTCTCTCTTTATCTGCTTGCTGTTGGCGCTGGTGGGTCTTTGGCGTGTGGCGTTCTGGAGACCTCGCTAGTCTAGTTGACTTTGCGAATGGAGATTCCGGTAGGTTACTGTTACCTTCCACGTCCGTACTCCTGTACTGTGGCTTGAATTACTCGCTGTGCTGGTCGTCCTCTTTTTTTGTTAATTTTAGTGCTGCCCTTGTTTTTCCTCTTGTTTTCTCTGAGTTACTCATGTGAAATTGCACCTATTTCCTACAGTTTAACTGTCCCTAGCAAGGTATAGTGACAATAAATTGTGGTAATGTGAAGAGATAAAAAAAAATACGCAAAAAAATATTTTACCTGTATACCTATTATTTAACACTGCTAAATTATATTGCACTAATTTGAGAAAACGCAAATGTTTGGTTTTCTTTAAAATAAATCAAATGCAAATGATACCAACTGTTAGCTTCTAGCTTTGCCAAACGTATTGTACTTAGAACTAAAATTTAAGAAGTAGATGTTATCTCTTTTTACAGTATTTAAATTTAAAATTAACATTTTGCAAAGCCAGAATTGTTAAAGTCCTCTCTCTGATGTGTTGCTCTACTTTCATCTACACATTCGAGTCACAGTGCTAGTTTGCAATAGATCTTTGGATTTCAGTCTCCTTAGATGCTCTTTTGAAAACGTGCTTGTCCAACCAAATGGTATATCGAAAACACCCAAATGTGTGTCTTTAATGGTTTACACAAAAAAATACTGTGACTCTATTCATACACTAAATTTAAAGTTCACTTTAGGTCATTTGTCTGAATAAATTTAAAGGTCTTGGATACTAAGAATGATTGAGTTGATCTGTTGAAAAATGTTGATATGTATATTTGATGAAAAAAAAAATAAAAAAATGCCTCTGTTAAAAAATGTTTCAAATTGTTAAAAAAAATATAAAACTACAAAATTTCAATTTTAACTTATTGTGAGGGCAATTAGGAAGAATTTACCCTCTCTGGAATTGAAGCAAGGCGCCTCCACCATATGTCACGCCTTGCGCGACAGGGGGACGTGCTCAGAGGTAAATTAAAATGATTACTAAAAAATAAACTACATTTATTGAACTACACTACAATTTCAAGACCTTAACAACCTAATATCATTGAGTACAACATAGAGAGAAGGCCCAGCTAACCACCCCTGTACTACCCATATGTATAAGGTGTTTACTTACACTTTATTAATCATCTTGCAGGAGGAGATATGGCACTCTGGACTCCTTACCCTGACTCTGAACCACCAACTGCCACCTCAAAATTTTGCACTCAAGCCACCCAAAGTGTGACCTACATAATTGCATCCCACCTTTGGCCCCACAGTCGACCTGTGGTGAACCCAGGTGTTCAGCAATCATGCTGGCTGACCTCAATAATTTTTAGCTGTCTTTACTATTTTTGAATTGTACTTATTTGGTAATACATTGTAATCATTTGATGTACAGAGTGTTAAAAATCCTTCGTGACAATATTTATTACCGGAAAGTGCATTAAACATTAATAAACAAATTAATTGTCATAACATGATTGTACGGAGAGCTATGTATTCCAAACTTTGTCATAAAATACTTTAATAGATATCTTACATTATGACTTATCAAATTCCAAGTAGCGGTTGCATAAGTATTTTTAAATAGCAAATGAATAAAATATTATCCGTATTATCCAGTTCCAATGCATGAAATAAATATTTTAGGGTAGGCCTACAACTCGAAAATATTCATGTATTTCGCTAGGAACAAAAACCGCGGTGCCGCGTAAAAACAGCGTTTGGAATTTCTTGGATCTCGGCCGGTTTCAATAAACTAAATGTATATTGTTTATAGTCTTATCTATTAACAAATGTACTATAATAGTAAAACTATACTGGAAAACATTAATGCATTACTTGGATATGAGTTTTTCATAAAAATATTTTTATACTTATATACGGTGTGTTAAAATAAAACGGGTCATATATGATTCTTGTTTAATTTACTACGGAGAGGAGGGTCGTCGACGTCATCTTCTTCATCCGACTCGGGCATGGCTAAGGGAGGAGTATTCAGGCAGGTCTTCCCCTGACAAATTTTGCAGAGAGAAGACGACTCTCTCCACTCCCTGCATTATGGGATATTTGTCCGATCTGCTGCCAACGCCAAAGTCCACCTCGCTCGTCTGCCCCCAACCGAAGAAGCTGCTACCCAACATTCCTACAGAACCTAACACCAGGTGGAGACGTGGTTGGAATTAGAAAAAGAGCCCACCAACTGGGGGTGGACAATAAGCCAGCAGGGGTTGACACCGGTGACCTCAACAAAGGAACTAGCCCCGCTAACCCTGCTGAAATTCCTGTCCTGCAGGTGCCAGAAGGGTGCGGAGGAGGGAGCTGCTCCTGCCAGAGAGCAGGACTGAAATGCTCTGCTCTCTGCAAAGTTTGTCAGGGGAAGACCTGCCTGAATACTCCTGCTTTAGTCATGGCTGAGTCGGATGAAGAAAATGTCGACGACGACCCTTTAACACTAGTACCTAGTAGTAGATCTAATCAGACAACAGAGGAGTTTCCGGAACCCCAAGAAAAGCCGTCTGACGAACCTGGGCCTTCCAAAAGAATATGACTGTCTCGCTAAGTGCGTAAAGGTAAGCCAAATATTACATATCCTTCGTTGTAATTCATTATAAAATTGATTACGCAATAAACACCAAAATATTTTTATAGAATTTTGATAAATTTGTACGTTATTATTAATTGAACTCAATTTCATTTTGCATGATATAAAACCATTTTCCACTGAGTTATGTCTTTCTTATCCTTTACTAAAGTCCTGCAATTCGTCAGGCTCCGTTTCTTTCTTGAAAAATCCCATTTTCCTTAATTTTTTGTTATTTCCTGATAACAATGAAACTATTGGCTCTACACTGTTCCGCTTATCCTTAAATTAAAGCTAAATAACTGCTCTACAACTTCATTTCCTATGACTTTCCTCGTAGGCTGAGCATTTTAGCCGATATTCGCCTCGGAAGACGGCTAAAACAACAATTTCGAACTTTTTGGGAAAAATGGCCATCCATTTTTTTCTATGGAACTGCGGTTGCACTCAAATTGTAGTAAATTTTGTCCACTTTAAAATTGTATAGGGCGACTTTTTCCGTAGGATGCACCATTTAGAAGTTATAAGCCAAAAACTGAAAAAAGTCCGAAAAAAGAAATGTTTTTCGAGCACCACGCAGTTAGCACAGGTCTTTCGAAGCTGCAAACTTGGTTTTGCACTATTGTTATCTAACCTAACAACATTCCAAAAAATCAGAACTGTGCAATTTTGTGAACTTGTGACCTACGATGTTTTAAATGACTGGCCTATATGTAATGTGGTCGTTAAATAAAGTAAAGTATTATTATTATTGTTATTATTGAACATGGATTTAATCCAAGCTATTCTATTATTTCTGTAAAAACATATATATAAATAGATATATATATATATATATATATATATATATATATATATATATATATACGTATTCAGCTACAAAAACGAGGCCCGATATGACAAACAGGCCACCCGAGGCCCACCTGAAGGAATAATTTTTATACTATATATTTTGATGTTTTTTAATCTCCTAATAACATTTAATAATAACCCTTCTTGAGGGGTAAGATATTTCCAAAATTAAAACATACAAGTTTTCAACGTACATCCGAGTCCCTTTATAATATTTACCTAACATGTGAGGCCCACTGTTTATAAATGATATTTTCAGTGTATATACGAGTCCCTGCGACGTTGCCTAATATTTTCTCGCAAAAAACATAACCACGTGCATTTTGAGGTTCTTCCTAACTTATCTAGGTATGTATTATTTCTTTTTATTTGTAGTATGTGCGCGGTGAAGATTTTACGTAAAAATGAGTAATCGTTCAAAACATATGTTGAAAATACCTTTCAATCTTAATCCAAGTTTTTTCTGTACAGTTTTTCTGAATGTAATTTAAAATATTATTTCAATATTTACACGAGCAACTATAGTAATTCTTATTTTCGTTGAGTTACAGAGATAAAGAATCGTACCTGCAATTTGAAAATGGGGTAAAACTATTTGTTTATTCATTTTGTTTATTTAGTTTCGCATCCAACAGACACAATAAATAAAGTGGATACTAGAAGCGGATGGTTCTTTATAAACATCGTGAAAATAATTGTATAAAAAAACACAGATCTCATTTAGATGTTTCAGGAAATATATAGAAAACACTCTATATACCTACTAATATTTCGGCTTACTATTTCTTTCTCAATAGAGTAAAATGTATATTACTAAATATTTCCAAGCGCATTTTTGTTATTTATCTGTTACGAGTACCTGCCCCGATTGATCCTAACATCTGGTAAAACCCAAGTTTGTAGTAGGTACCTTTTCTAAGAAGGGCTAAAATGTAAAATCTATCCCACATACACGGCATTACAATTCACGCAGTTAATGTGGTATACTCCCGATTGTTTTAATTTATTAACCGTTTCTTTGTTGTTTAAGAAAATCCTCCCAATATTACTAGACCAGGCAAATTTTAAAGAAATATACGTTAAGTGTGAAGTTTTTGCGGACATTATTTTTTTTGTTGAAAACGATAGCTCTCTTATCACAGAATGCAAATCTAAAACTCCCAAAAAATCGGAAGTGAGCTAAAGTCAGCATTTAAAAAAACATGGGCGCTCGCGTTAGTTTTAAGGTGTTTAAGAAGCATACATTCATGTAAGACAAACTGTTAGTCTTCAGTGATAAGAATGCGGATCTAGATGAACTACTAAACGTTGGTTATAAATTTGTCTCCTTTATGTACGGATTAGACGGATCCCGAGACATTATAGAAGAACGATATAGGCTTTACAACATTGGTATAGCTAACCGGACGCTCGAAAAATCGTTTGATTTGAACGTTCTTCCCCCAACGAAAGGTGCACTGAAGCAACATATTTTAAGGTAGTTTCCAATGGTGATTACATTAATAGCAAATATTTTCTTTTTATATTTTTAGGACCTATCTTCAAATACAGCAATGGACGGGAAATTTCCTAGCCCCGGATAATGGTATTATATGCACAAAAATAAATTCAACACAAGGTTTAAAAATGTATGCTTTTATTAATGCAGTCAAAATTTTATTCTTTTTTTTTCTTAACCAGTTTAATTTATTTACTTTTTATATATCAATACCTAATGCTTGCATAAAATCAAACAATCTCCAAGTAAAAAGTATCCTTATCTAACCAAAACCTTAAGTTTAAAGAACTGGAATTGGATCATCATATTTTCTAATTATGTGTTGTATTTTTATGTATATTGTATACTTTAAATTGCGTCTTTTGTAAATACCGTCAAGAACAGTGTAACAATCCAGGAAAATATTAATAAATAAATAAATTGGTGAACTTAAATTATTTAAAATTAAATATGGATAAATTTAAGATTTTGAGGTATTTTAAATATAAAAGTCGGAATGCTATGGACAATAATAAACTAGCATATGTAAATATTTTTTAAAATTTCGGTATGCCATCATTTTGGCATATTTGATATATATTATCTTTACTTTCCAATCCCTTAAACGTAAGATTTTGGTTAGATAAGAATACTTTTTACTTGGAGATTGTTTGATTTTATGCAAGCATTAGGTATTAATATATAAAAAGTAAATAAATTTAACTGGTTAAGAAAAAAAAAGAATAAAATTTTGACTGTATTAATAATAATAATAATAATATAATAATATCTCTACCCCTTATTCTAATCACAAGGATTAGCCCGAAAGTCTGAGAATTGTGTGGGAGAGGGGGCGGCATATTATTATTTCGCGGGCCGCATTTGCGCCTCAGGAACGACTTACGTTGGTACGCCCTAACCATCATTCAGTGCTGGAATGAGGGAAACCTGGAAAACCTCATTAGTTAGGGGGACAGTCAAACATCAACTGATTTTAATCTCTCACATTAACACCAAGTTGACATTTTTCCCATCCTAGGCCATCCGCCAGGATAGTTGCCAAGCCATCCCTGCGAATAAGCCTTGATCTACGAGTAAACAATTTAATTAAAAATTGTTGGTGGAATGGGAATTAGAACCCACGACCTCTTGGTTGAGCAATCGAGGCGCTAAGCCCTGAGCCACCGGCCCGATTAATATCGATAGTATTAATAAAACCCCACATTTTTAAAGCTTGTGTTGTGTTTATATTTGTGCATATAATACCCTCCCATAGTCTTTCTTGTAGTATATTTTGTGCTCTACAAAATAGTGTATGTACAATTTTACTTTATATTGTACAGTTCTCCCGAAATTCGTGGCGAAAACCTTAGAGGAACAAATTTTACAGTAACAATAATGTGTTTAACAGCTCTGCTTCACGAAATTGAGACATTTTATATTTTTACGTTATAAAACGAACCATAACAAACATCTTTTGTTTGAGATTTTTTTTGTAACTGTAAAAATAATCACGTTACAGACGAAAAAAACGCACAAAATGCATATCCGCGTAACGAAAAATCCTCTCTGAGTGACGTAACGCCCACTTCGCACGACATTCTATCTCCTGTCTGTATATCGTGACTGTAAATGTAGAAATGGCTGCCAAAAAAAATGTATATGTACGAGGATCTTTTAAATGACTGAGTTTTTGTAGTTAACTAAAATGTAAAGATAGTTAGTGATATTAAAAAGTTAAATGTAAGAAGTAAAAAAATTTTTTAAAAAATCGTTTCCTTTTTCGTTTTTTTGTTAGGAAATGTATATTCTTGGTTATATCTAAATTAAAATATCATTTTTTTCTAATGTTTTAAGCTTAAAATCCTGTAAAAATAAAAACAAAAATGTTAAAATTGCTCCAAGGGATAAGAAGATATCTCATTTTTAAAAATTTTAACGGGCACCTATGTTTTTTCAAGATGGCATTTTTAGCTCACAACGGATTCTTTGGGATTTTTATATATTTGTTCCTGAACATAAAACCTATCGCTTCCCATTGGAAAATAAATGTCCCCTTAAACTTCATTGAAAAAATAAGATTTGCCTTTTCTATACGCTTGTTGACTCCAATCGTTTTACACCCGTTTCGTTCTAATCTGTAAGCTATTTTTTCACTATAACCTGGGACGTAATTAATATAACTATAGGTCGCTTCTCTTTCCCGAATATTGTAAAACTCCCGACGAATTAATTTCTTCCTTTTGTTTTTTATCATGTTATCTATTAGTTGTTCTTTATATCCGTTGTTTCTTGCAATTTGCTTGATTAAACCTAATTCTTTTTCAAAATCTGTTTTTTCTAGCGGGAACATTAAAAGCCTATGGATTAAACTATGGAAAACCGACTTTTTTATTTGCCCGGACTGCTGCGAACTTGCTGGTATAATTGCGTCGGAAGTTGTTGGTTTTCTATAAACCGAGAATTTTAATTTACTTTCTACCTTTCTTATTGTTATATCCAAATAGTTTAATTGGTTGTTTTCCTCCTTTTCCATTGTAAACTGAATATTATCGTTAAGCGAATTTAAAAAATTGAGAAAGCCGCTAAAATTTCTTTCAATACAAGTCCAAATACAAAAAATGTCACCTACATAGCGAGCCCAGAAATGAACATGTGATTTTAAATTATTACCACTATTGAACAGTGAGTTTTCAAAATGATTCATCGGTTTTCCATAGTCGGTTTTCCATAGTTTAATCCATAGGCTTTTAATGTTCCCGCTAGAAAAAACAGATTTTGAAAAAGAATTAGGTATAATCAAGCAAATTGGAAGAAACAACGGATATAAAGAACAACTAATACATAACATGATAAAAAACAAAAGGAAGAAATTAATTAGTCGAGAGTTTTACAATATTCGGGAAAGAGAAGCGACCTATAGTTATATTAATTACGTCCCAGGTTATAGTGAAAAAATAGATCACAGATTAGAACGAAACGGGTGTAAAACGATTAGAGTCAACAAGCGTAATATTTAGTGGAGTAAAAACAAGGGAAAAAGTCGCTTCCTTCTCGAAAAAAAATTTTTTAAGGTATAACCACATGAAACCTATACAGGATCATTGGTTGTGCATGTGAAATGACTAATTACGACATCTTTAGGGGGGTCAGACATTTTTTATCCCCAAAAATGTCAATAATTTGTCAAAATGTTATATTTATGTTTTTTAAGACATACCACGCGATAACTTCGAAACTAATTAACTTATAAACATGAGATTTTTTTTATCGATTGAGGACATATAGGCGGTCATAACTATACTAATTTAAGTCCCCTGGTTAGCGTATTTTTTCTTGGAGAATGGAGTAAACTCGACATTTTACTTTTATTGCTGCATGAGTTTCGGTAAGCGAGAAACTTTTTTATTTCAAGGAATTTTGCCATAGTATCTGCGTATGAATTAAAGAAAAAATATTGAAAAAGTTTTTAGAACAAGAACCAACCTTCTGTGACAAACAGTTTTCGAGTTATCGCCATTTAAAATTAATAACACAGGGGCGCGCTGCGCCGCGCGACGTGCTTTTCGAGGACGCTATCAAAATTATCGCACCGTACCGCGCTCTCGATGTGTTTTGAAGGCCCGCTTGGGTGATCTCCTCACTAATATAAAATATCCAAAAAGAATTTTGTATTAAAAAAATAATTTAATGTTCTAGTATAATATAATTTCATATGATTCGATAAATATTTTCTATCAGGAACACAAATTTGCATTGTATTTACATTCATATTTTTAATATAAAGTTAAAACACGAATTACAAAAAAAAGGACAGAAATTTAAAAAAATTAGAATTTTCTAGACTCCGAATCAGACGAACTGAGGTCTTCGTTTTGTGGTCTGTTACTATATAATGGGTGGTATAAATAAAAACGAAGTACCTGCTACTACTACAAGTATTAGTATATTCTACATAGTATTTACTTTAAAACGAAGTAGATACTACATTTCAAAGTACTCCCTTGACGAAAATGCTCATTTTCCGGAAATGCTAAAAATAATAGAATTCTTCTAAACATTATAATTACTTTAATACTTTTTACTGGTAAATACTTCCATTTTAACAACAACTGAAATATTTTCTCCGTCATTAGCGAAGTTGATATCATAGCAGCCTCATCGTGCGTGCTACAAAGTGATTACTTTAAAAATGGTTCAAATACATAGAAATAAAATTTATACTGCAAGAAGACACTACGACGCTGATACCATATACCGTCAAATATTTAGGTAAACAATTAAGTACCATTCTGTTTGTCACAGAAGGTTGGTTCTTCTTCTAAAAACTTTTTCAATATTTTTTCTTTAATTCATACGCAGATACTATGGCAAAATTCCTTGAAATAAAAAAGTTTCTCGCTTACCGAAAATCATACAGCAATAAAAGTAAATTTCGAGTTTACTCCATTCTCCAAGAAAAAATATGCCAAGCAGGGGACTTAAATTAGTACAGTTATGACCGCCTATATATCCTCAATCGATTAAAAAAAACCTCATGTTTATAAGTTAATTAGTTTCGAAGTTATCGCGTGGTATGTCTAAAGAAACATAAATATAACATTATGACAAGTTATTGACATTTTTCGGGATAAAAAATGTCTGACCCCCCCTAAAGATGTCGTAATTAGTCATTTCACATGCACAAGGACCCAACCAATGATCCTGTATAGGTTTCATGTGGTTATACCTTTAAAAAATTTTTTTAAACATTTACCGATTTTACTCCACTAATTGGGAGGATTTTGATAAACAACAAAGAAAGGGTAAATAAATTAAAACAATCGGGAGTATACCAAATTAACTGCGTAGATTGTAATGCCGTGTATATGTGGGGCAAATCGGTAGAAGTTTTGAAACTAGAGTAAAAGAACATAAAAAATCCATACTAAATAACGTAAATAATTTAGGATTTTCGACGCATTGTATAGAGAACAATCATTTTATAGATTTGAAAAATGTAAAGGTACTGCATCGTGAATAGAAAGGAAAGCGCTTAGATCTGTTACAGCAATTAGAAATTAAAAAATCTTTAATTATAAATCCTTGTAATGATCAGATAGATTTTATACTTTCACCCTTCTTAGAAAAGGTACTAAAAACTCGGGCTTTACCAGATGTTAGAATCAATCGGGGTAGGTGCTCGTAACAGATAAATAACAAAAATGCGCTTGGAAATATTTAGTAATAGACATTTTACTCTATTGAGAAAGGAATAGTAAGCCAAAATATTAGTATATAGAGTGTTTTCTATATATTTCCTGAAACATCTAAATGAGATCTGTGTTTTTTCAAAACAATTATTATACACAATAAGGCCCAATTACAGGACACATACATACACTAATAATTTAATGAAACAAATATTTATAGCAACAAAGTATGACATTATAGAAGGCGCAAGTATAGAACAATACAATAAAATACAATTGATTAGAACATACAAAGATGTTGAAATATTTCATTAAAAACACCAAATGCAAAGCAATATTTTAAAATAAACTATTATAAAACAACAATAGATGAATGGCTTTAATTGGGTTTTCACTACAAACAAACATATCAATGTTGTCCCTCAGCAGTTCAGAGGAAGTGAGGATTTGTTGTATAGGAGATGCAACAAGGATATTAGGTCGTGCTTATGGAATGTTATGGTGACGTGCAGGTAATCGAAGAACTTTAAAACTTATTAATGTGAGGATTTCTGGGGAGTCCACTATATTGTTTAAAATTTTATATAAAAATAATATTCGATGCGTAACTCAACGACTTGCTAATTTAATAAGGTCAAAACGATCAAGCAGGGCTCCTTGAGAAATGTTTCTGGGAAGATACATGCCATCAAGTATATATGAGGCCGATAATAGTAATAGTAATAGTAATAATAATAATAATAACAATAAAGCACCAGCTACGGATAAGCACCAGCGGCCGACCCCGAGAATCGGAGGCAGGAAACCGGTCGACTGGATTTCAACAAAAAAAAAATAATAATAATAATAAATGGTTATTTGGTTATTTATATTCTTACAACCATCAAACTGCGAATAATATCGTATTATTATTATTATTATTATTATTATTATTATATATATTAAAAATAGGATAACTATTTTTAACATCCTATAAATATTCTAATTTTTACAAATTTTTCTTATATTTTATTTATTGAGATAATAAGAATAATTAAAATCTTGAAAACGGGTGAAAAAGACGTCTGGTCTATGCATTCATAAATAAACGCACTGTTGCCATGTTTAACGGACTCGGAATTAACAATCACTTAGTAAATTTAAGGTATATATAGGGGCCTCGCATTGTCAACAGCAAATTATATACAGAACTATTGAAGCGACCCCTACGTACTATTTGGATGAACTAAAAACGGGTCTCGTTTAGTATGTTGTACATGCATTTATGGGCCTCGCATGTACTCAGTATAAAGATATATATATATATAGTTTCTATAGTTTACATTTCAATATTTCTTACTACAATTTACAGATAAATAAACAAAATACTCATTTAAGTATTAAAAATACTTGTTCATGAGATAATTAATTTTATGCCATAAAAAAAACGAGACAAAAAACAAAGTAGATTATTAAGTAGAATACATCATTAAATTACAAAATTACATATCTTCACATTTTATTTCTATTATATTTACCTATTTTTCTATTTATAAAAATATTCTTTTACTAACATTAATATACAATATATATCATTACTATTATTATCTAGTCAATTAGGGCGTGGGCAAGTACTCCTGGACTATACAAAAATTTTTTCAATCTGTTTTTGAAAATTGGTTTGGATCTAGCACTTCTTACTTCACCTGGTATAGCATTATACAATTTAGGTCCTAAATAAGTAATAGAACGCTGTCCCGTGCTGGTGTGCATTAATAGAACTGGTAAGTTACGCGCTCTTTTATTTCGTGTTTGATGACAATGACTGATTGCATCACTCTTTCCAGAAAATACCTTTAGGGCTACACAGAGAAAATGCAATTGACGAACATCATACGCATGAGACTCATGGAACAATTCATCAGACGAGTAAGTAGTAGGTTTGTTGAAAATTATTTTTAAAATTCGTTTTTGCAGTGTATTTAAACGTTGCAAATGTGCGTTTAGTACACCACCCCATCCAATGATACCGTATGTTATATGAGACTCAACTAACGCTCTATAAAGTATCATTAAATTATTGGAATTTAATGCCCCCTTGAGATACTTAAACATGTACACTATTTTTCTAATTTTTTTCACTAAATAATTAATATGTTCATCCCATCTTAGATAACAGTCTATGTATATGCCCAGATACTTTATGTTATTTGTACGCTTTATTTCATAAACATTTTCATTTAATCTGATATTTAAAACATTGATATTTGATATTGAATTGCTATATATGCCGAAGGGTACGAACATAGTTTTCTTTTCATTCAAAGATAGCAATCTGAAGTTTAACTATTCCATAATTTTTGGCAAATCCCTTTCAGCTTTAGATTTTAAATTATCCCAAGTATTAGCCCGATAGTGGATTGCGGTATCATCTGCAAAACTAACAATACACCCCTCGCTATTTAATGCACAAAGATTATTTAAGTATATCAGAAAGAGAATATGCCCAAGAACAGTACCTTGCGGTACACCATAGTTTGTTGTCCTAAATCTGCTCCGTGTGCCGTCTATCTCTACACATTGTTTTCGTTCATATAGATAACTTTCAAATATATTCAATACATTGTTTCTCATTCTCATTCCTATATTTTCCAGGCATTGTATAAGATACTTATGGCTAACAGTATCAAAGGCTTTAGCCAAATCCAAAAATACGCATAACGAAGGAACATTGTCTAAAGACTGGTATATATTTTTCGTTAGTTCAAGAATTGCGTCTTGAGACGCTTTTCCCTCCATAAAACCAAATTGTTTGTTAGATAAAACATTACATGTCTTGAGAAAACTACAAACTCTGTCTTTTAATAACATTTCAAACACCTTGGCGAAGTTTGTTATCAGTGAAATGGGTCTATAATTAGTAACTAGCATTTTATTTCCCTCTTTATATATCGGCTTGACAATAGATACTTTGAAGTCAATAGGACAATATCCCATTTCAAATATCCTATTTATAATGAAGGCAAATACATGTGATATTTCCTCGGTAATATTTTTCAAAGTTAACGATTTTATACCATCAATACCGGGCGATTTATTTGATTTCAATTTCAATATAGTACCTTGCAATGAACCTAGTGGAAATTAATTGGCTTTAATCCACCAGGAACTACTGACATTAGCTCCGGCTTAGCTTGTCGGTTAGGTGTCGGTTCGTAGGAAGAAAAAATGTTATTTTAAGTTATCCTGTTGGAGCGCCAGGATAATTTTAAATAGACAATAATAAATAATATGAATTAATATAAAATAATGAATGTTTGATGAAATTAAACAAGTCGATTAAAATAATTATATATTACAGTTAAAAAAATGATGCAGGATATGTACAATTAATGTGATGAATCAAAGAATAATGATCATGTATTAAATATGGATTAAACTACTATATTTGTGGTTGTTACCACGCAACAATGACTTTACAAAAACTTGCTGGTAGCAGATATTGATTTGGTTTACACAAAAACAAATATATTTCTCTGGCCTCGAAGAAATCAGATTAACTCTCACCAAAATATATCCTTAACAATGGTAGATTAGGACTCTCCAAAGTGCAACAGTTATGCACCTACTGCAGTCTGCAACCAAAATAGATGGGCTAGCTAGCGTTTGGTTGGTATGTTCTGAGACGTTGGATGTCAGCAACTTTGTCCTTTTCCAGTTCCTAGTGGTGGAGTTAAAATTTCTGAAGATTCCTCTCTTCCAGTAAGCCAAAATGTTCTCATGAAATATAGTAAATGTGTTAAACCAAAATCATAGGATAAATACAAACTCTACTTTAACAAAGTAGAATCTCAGTAGACAATCTTGCTGTGATAACAAACACAACTGTGGTATTAAAATTTAAATTAGGTAATGAAACCAATTAAATGAAATAAAAGATAAACAGGAATCACCCTGTATAATTTGCAATAAAATTATCCAAAATTTGCAAATGAAATAATAATAGTTTAATAATAGTAAATAACCAATATACTATGTAGTTAATTAAATACAGGAACTGTTAATTAGTTCCTAAAAGAATTTATGAGAAATTATTTCTTTTACTTATAAAAAAATTACAATGTGAACAAAAACCTATTAGTGACCTTGCTGGTTGAAAAGGAAATATATAAACATTCACTAACTGCTGGGTTATAAATTAATTATTGTAAATGATTGAATATTAACAGATTGTTAAATATTAACAAAAATAACTATTAAAATTGCCCAAATTTTAAACAAATGTATTTTACATCTATGCAATTTTAATTAATAGAAATACAAATCAAATTAATGGCTTTGTGCAACTTGATCAGAAGAGATACTTGTTAATAAAAAAAAAATATTAAACATGAAATTATTTGGGGTTTATTACCTTAGCCTATACTCAGTAAAAAAAATATAATCTATCTCCAATCAGAGATATAACTAAATGACTTTGAATCCCTTTAATATCACAAATAGACTAACAATTGCCCCGAGTTATAGATTTTCCTGCAAAGATGGTTAAATAACCTTAATAATAAAAAAATCGAACTTACAGGTCAACTGCCTTGTAGTCTTAAACTTGATTTGAACTCCAAAATTACCACAAAATGGTAGTCATAAAGACATGAATTCAAAACGAAATTACAGCGATATTTAGTAATTCAAAGTACTAATATAATATATATAGAAGGCATCAATCAGACGCCCTAAAAAACTGAAGCCAACACGTGGCTTTGAACCTTAATAAAAAACCCTACACGTATCCTTGTGTAAAAGTAGAAAAATACCAAATATAATTACTGAGTAACACTATGCTCTGAATAAACCACAAATATAATAATATCAAATAATAAATTAATTAATCAATATATAGAAAATGAAATTCAATAAAAGAAGTATCTCACCTGCTGATTTACACCGAAAAAGCCCTGAAATTGGTCTGTCCTGCTAATTTATGGAGTTACCCCCTCTCTTTTGCAAGAGTACAATGTGACACAAACTGGTCATCCGCAACTGGTAATACAGAGGTGGAGTCATGGTTGCATATGAGTGACTAGCAAAATACCACTGTGCGTAAATTGTTAAAATTTTCGCTACAACCTATATTTTACTTCATGTTGGATGTTGGAACGAAAAACAGGCTTTATTATTCGTTATCTTTGTTTCTTTATATTCGTTATCATTTTTAATTTTGAAAATTCGAAATATCCAACACATTTAACGGTATATTTTCAAACATGGGTGAAAATTTTTTTAGCTAAATTTTCACCCATGTTTGAAAATATACCGTTAAATGTGTTGGATATTTCGAATTTATCCGTTATTACCTTATTCTTTTCATTATAGATTTTTGGAGTTTTTGTTTGAATCTTTTCTGTATTGCACATCTCTTTTACAGTGGACCATAAATTTTTTGGGCATGTTTTATTTTTGTTTATCTTTTATTTAAAGGAAGATATTTTTTGTATTATCCATCAAACCTGTTAGTTTGTTACGATACTCTTTATAACGCTCTTTCAAATTCTCATTCAACGGCTCTAACTGTTTTTGTCTAAACAACTTATCTCTTGTTTCAATTGACTTAATTAACCCATTTGTGATCCAACATTTTCTTTTTCTCATACTGTGTTTTATTTTGCTTAACTTGGTACACATCGTTATTTTGCCTTTAATTATATCTAAAAATATTTTTGTTGCAGATTCAACATTCCCGGAGTTATATACCTCAGACCAATCAACTTGAGACAGCTGGTCCTTTAGCTTATATTGTATATATTTAGTTTCGTATTTGTTACATTGAACACTACTATTTTCTGTTTCTTTTAAAACTAACTGAAATAAAACGGGAAAATGATCAGTTATGTTAGTGTGTATTATTAGTGGCAATATTGCCTCTTCAATGTCATGTTTGGACTTAAGAAAAATATGATTCAAACATGACTTCGAGTTTCCTTGTAATCTAGTATAATCATTAATAATAGGAAAGAATCCAAATTCCGCCAATGTATCTAAGTACTCATCTGATTGCAAAGTTTTCCCCAATATGTCGATATTTATATCTTCGACTATTATATTATAATCACTGTTTGGGTGTCCAGTGGCTTTAGTCCTGCGCTAGCAGGGCCCTTTGTTTTTGTTTTCTTTTGTAAGGTTTTTCCCTTACCTGGACTTTGTTTTTGTTGATTGTCAGATGTAGAAATAAGTGTAGGCAAACTAAACTCACTTTATTTATCGAAGTCGTGGACTGCGTACATGGTTAATAAATTATGTATTTGCTTATTATTAACATTTAACATAAAGATTTAGTGGTTTCACCTAGCACGTGAGTTTACCTCTAGCCTTTATTGCCCACTGAACTCAACTCTCGCCTCGGGCCAAGGGTAAAACGTGCGCTGTGGTGGGGCAGTGCAGACATTACTCAATCTGTTACTTCGTGGCTCAATATAAAACTAGATTTTATACATAAGGCGCCCACCTTAAAGGGCAAATGACCTTTAATGTCAAAACAACCATAACTGACATATTTAACATAAAGGAACAATAGTGGATTAACAAAATGGTTAAACGTAAACAGCATTTCTGAATTCTTATTCTAAGGTACATATTTCTTAATTCTACACTTGTACTTCACTGTCGGCCCCTTGTATAGACCTTTCGCAAGGTAACACGCACACCTTGGAAACCGGGCGCTTATACACTCCCTTGTAGGTTTTTATCGTCACCACACGCGCAATTTCATCGTCTCCGGGATGGGTACTTATAACCCTGCCAAGACTCCAACGTAGAGGGGGTAGATTATCTTCCTTGACGATAACAAGCGTACCAGGCTTCAATAGCTCGTCGTGGCGGGATTTCCATTTTTGGCGAGTTTGGAGCTCTCCTATATACTCCCTAGACCACCGATTCCAGAAGTGTTGGACGATTCGTTGCAGCCTTTGGAATCGACTAAGTCTGTTCTCCGGAATGTCATGCAAGTCGGGCTCAGGAAATGTCGACAGAGATTCGCCGATCAAGAAGTGCGCAGGCGTTAAAGGTTGGGGGTCGTTTGGGTCCGTGGAAAGAGGAGTTAAAGGACGGGAGTTAAGACAAGCTTCTACCTGCGTTAACACTGTTTGCAAATCCTCGTATGTCAAAACAGCATCCCCTAACACACGTTTTAAGTGATACTTTGCGGATTTTACTCCTGCCTCCCAGAGGCCGCCAAAATGAGGAGCTCTGGGAGGTATGAAATGCCAGGTTACTCCATCCATACTTAATTCAGTTGAAATTCGATTATTATGCAGTTGCAGAAACCTTTGTAACTCCGCGTTTGCAGCAATGAAATTTGTACCATTGTCTGAATACAAGTTTAGACACTTTCCCCTGCGGGAGATGAATCGCCTTAACGCTGCCAAGAAGGATTCGGCTGTCAGGTTCCCTACAAGCTCTAAGTGCAGCGCCTTTGTAGCGAGACATACGAACAAACATATATATATCCCTTGATTGTTTTATAATTTCTTGTTTGCCTATCACGAATTGACATCGGGCCAGCATAATCGACACCAGTATTCAGAAACGCGCGAGCTGGAGCAACGCGTTGTTTGGGCAGGTTGCCCATAAGATTTTCAATGGGTTTAGCGTTAAATCGAAAACAGCGTATGCAACGTCGTACTACTTTCTTTACTAAATTTCGGCCTGAAATAAACCAATATCTTTCTCTTAGTGAGGCAAGCATCAATTGCGGCCCAGCATGTAACAATCGTTTATGCTCGCTTTCGGCTATTAGAACAGAGAAGTGGTGGTTAGACGGTAATATTGCTGGATGCCTTTTCCAGTTGTCGAAGTTTGAATGCTTTAACCGACCTCCGACTCTTAATATTCCATCGTTATCAATAAACGGAGTGAGAGAAGACAATTTATTGTTTGACTTCACGTTTTTAGTTTTATTTAATTCAATAATTTCTCGTTGATAGTGTGAATTTTGAACTAATAATATCAAGCGATTTAAAGCGCGTTGCATTTCTAGTGGCGTTAACACTCCATTTTACCTATTTTCTTTAGTTGAGACACCGTTGGCCTTAAATCGTAAACAGTAGGCTGTCACCCTAATAAGGCGGTTTAACGAGGAAAAGTTATTGATAAAATTGAGTTCAGCAGTCGCAATAGCAATAATTTTCTTTTCCTTCCGCATTTCTGTCTTCGCGCTTTCAGGGTAGTTAGGCGAATGACAGGTTTCGGGTTCCTGCGGCGGCCATGATAAGGAAGGGGAGCACAGAAACTCGGCTCCGCGCCACCACATTTCACATGACGCCAAATATTTGGGCTCGACGCCTCGAGAGAGCAGGTCTGCAGGATTTTCCGCTGTTGGTACGTAGTACCAATCATCCTGGGCAGTTTAAGCTTGACTTTGGGCTATCCTATTAGCAACGAAAACTTGCCACCGATTGTCGTTGGACTTTATCCAGGACAGCGCCACCTTTGAGTCGCTCCAGTAACATAACCGATCATACTTCATTTTAATTGATTTCTGTACTTTATCCGCTAACCGCGCCAGCAACAAGGCCGCGCATAGCTCTAATCTTGGGATGGTCACGGTCTTAATGGGGGCTACGCGGGATTTTGAACATAACAGTTTGCAAGAAACCTTGCCGGTATTGTCTTCACTTCGTACGAAAATACACGCCCCATATGCTCTTTCTGAACTATCGGCAAAACCGTGCAATTCTACTGTTTTATAACGGTCGCACACGGCGCGCCTTGTTATTTCGATGCGATTTAATAGAGGCAGCTGGCTTCGAAAACTCTTCCAGCCTTGATATAGGTCCAGGGGGACGGCCGAGTCCCAGGACAATTTTTCTTGCCATAAACGTTGCAATATTAATTTACAAATTACTGTGCACGGGCCCAACAGGCCTAACGGGTCGAAGATTTGCGCTGTTTCGGACAATATTGTTCTTTTTGTTATTTTATTAAAATCAAGGACTGGTTTAATATCAAATTTGAAATAGTCATCATTACAGGACCACATTAGCCCCAGCGTTTTAGAGTTTTCGTTTGCCCCTAGTTTAAGAGCATCGCTGTTGCAATCGTTTAGATTCTTGGCGATTTGGTCATTGTTTGAACGCCATTTCCGAAGCTCGAACCCGCCTTGTTTTAATACACGAGCGATTTGCGTTGCAATCATTAATGTACGTTCAACGTCGTCAGAGCCTGTCAAAAGATCGTCCATATAAAAGTCGGACTTAATAATTTCGGATATTTGCGGTAGCTCGGCCTTGCACTCATCGGCTAGCTCGAATAAACAGCGAACAGCGAGATAACTAGCCGAAGCCGTTCCATAAGTCACTGTTTGGAGTTCATAAGTGTTTAACACATCCCCAGGTCGTTCGCGCCATAGAATACGTAGCAGAGGTGTTTGTTCCGGGTGCACGAATACCTGGCGGTACATTTTTGCTACGTCCCCGGTAACAACGAATTTATGACATCTAAAATCTAGCAAAATAGCGACCAAATCCCTTTGTAACACAGGACCAATCATCTGAAGGTCGTTCAAAGATTTCCCACTAGATGTTACTGCGGAAGCGCAGTAACATCTAGTGGGAAATCATCTAAAACTAATCATCTAGTGGGAAAACATCTAAAAATGCAACGCAGCTTTGTTGTTTCAGAGTGCTCCCGGTATACACCGTGATGCGGCATATAATAGCTTAATTTTTCCCTTCCGAGGTTTGAAATTTTACGCATATGACCCATTGTTTCATACTCCTTTAAAAAGTCCGAGTACAACTTTAGCCGCTCAGGGTCCTTTTGCAAACGGCGTTCTAAATTGTAAAATTGTTTTTCGGCTTGATTGAAAGATTCGCCCAGACATTCTAGTGGTTCTTTGAACGGCATCTTCACTATGAAACGTCCGTTTTTGTCACGCTGAGTATTTTCTTTGAATTGAATTTCGCAAGCTTGCTCTTCGCGACTAAAAACCTTGGTATTTTCTATATTTTCGAGCTCCCAAAATTTTGTTAAATTTGCATCGATTTATTTGCTACCCACAGAACCGCACATAGCCTTAGCATTTTGCCCTTGAACCTTTGAATTGTTCAACGGACCCGAAACTATCCATCCTAGCTTTGTTCGCTATAATGTTGGTTTAATTTTTCCTAACTTTATCTGCCCGACGCACATCAGATCCCAAAACGTTTCTGCTCCTACCAATAGCTCGATATCCCCGGCTTTATCAAACGTAGGGTCAGCTAATTGTATGTTGGAGGGAATCTTTAATTGATTTTTGTCAAATGACACCGCCGGTAGCTTATCCGTTATTTTTGGCAAAATTAAGTACGCTAAATTGACACGAAAATCTTCTAAACGTGACTGTACTTTTAGAATGCAACTAGACTTTATTGAAGTTAACATTTGATTTATACCAGAAATGGCATAATTAATATCTGTTTTATGCAACCCTAATTTCTTAGACAATGCTTCGGTTATAAAATTAGACTGTGAACCGCTGTCCAACAAGGCTCTGATTTCGTGTATTTTTCCCTGGCTATCAAGTACCTGTACAATGGCAGTTGACAAGATAATTTGATTATTACTAGAATAAAACGTTTGATTTGATAACGCCTGAGCCGTTACCGCATGTAGTTCCTGATCAGACCCGTCGTTGGCGTCGTTTTTACTAGAAACTGATTTTTGCCCTGACTCATTGCCTCGCTTACCTTGCACCGAATCGGTTTGATTGGAAGTCTGTTCATTTTTTGAATAAAACTCGGCATTATGAAGCAATGTGTGGTGTCGTCTGTTACATTTTTTGCATGAACTCGATTTACAAAATTTTGCAGTATGATTATCTCTTAAACAATTTGAACATAGCCCCAGACGTTTGATTCCAGTCCATCTGGATGAAATAGGTAAGCCTGTGAATTTGGGACATGAATTTATTATATGATTTTGTTTGCAAAATATACAATTTAAGTTTTCGGTAGCTACGTGAGCGTATTTTTGCCGGCTATTGGTCACCCTCTCGTTCGAAACCTTTTCCTTGTTGATTTGTAAATTTTCTAACAATCTACATTTATTTTTGAGAAATGTCTCCAATTCCTCGAATTTAGGCAAATCCGGCCCTGCGCATTTTTCTTCCCATTCACACCTTGATTTTTGATCCAACTTAGACGTTATTATATGAATAAGCAACACATCCCATTGGTCTACGGGCATTTTTAATACTTTCAAGGCTCGTACATGCCTTGTAACGCTGTCTGATAAAGATCGTAAACCAGCACATGATTCACGAGGAATGCTAGGTAAATTAAAAATGGACTTTACATGATTGTTTATAAGCAGGTTTTTGTTCTCATATCGATCTAAAAGTAGCTGCCAAGCTACACTGTAATTTTCCGCCGAAACTTCTAGCGAATCAATTACCTCCGCTGCTTCGCCTTTAGAGATAACCGCAAATAGTGGAATCTCTGAATATCCGATATATTTTTATTGTTATGAATGATCGACAAAAAGGTGTCCTTGAAAAACAACCAATTTTGAAAAGAACCGTCAAAGCTAGTAAGCTTGATAGCAGGTAGAGTTACATCCTTTGTTTTTGTGCCGCCGTCCGCCGAATTTTGTAACCGGACGGCCTGCGAGTCCGCTTCCCTCTTGGCAACTTCATCTATTATACCTTGCGCGCGAGATAAAGCATCGTAATAAGAATCCTCAAATATATCTCGTTCGTCTGCAACTTCCGCGGACTCCGATGGTACATCATCGTCACCCCCCGCAGTTAAAATCTCCAAACTTGTTTGTACATCATTGAATTTATTTAATAATAAACTAGCGTTGCTTAATCGATTTTTCAACTGATTTAATTCACTTTGCCCTACCACAAATTTATCTAAAAAATGTATGAACCTTGTTAATTGACCTTTAATAACACCTCTTTGGTGAATAAGAGACTTTTTGTCAGACATTTCTAATAATTTTTTTTTATTCTGTAAATATCTTTTAACACTGATGTTTGCTTAACCCGCTTTAATTGGGGTTTTAATTGTTTATGAAATTGTGAATTAATTCAGTGTTAATACAGATATAACCTAAATGAGTTTGAATAAGGAATAATGATTGGAAAAAATGCTGCACTGACCTTGACCTGTACTTCAGCGTCCACCTGTGCGACCAGCTGATGTGATGTGTGTTGTCGCAGCTCGCCGTACTCTTCGTCCGCTAGCGGGATAAATTTCCTGCGTGCTGTAAAATGGCTTAATGTATTTTTTATTCTTCGTTTGTGTTCATCCGGTTGAAGGACCATATGTTTGGGTGTCCAGTGGCTTTAGTCCTGCGCTAGCAGGGCCCTTTGTTTTTGTTTTCTTTTGTAAGGTTTTTCCCTTACCTGGACTTTGTTTTTGTTGATTGTCAGATGTAGAAATAAGTGTAGGCAAACTAAACTCACTTTATTTATCGAAGTCGTGGACTGCGTACATGGTTAATAAATAATGTATTTGCTTATTATTAACATTTAGCATAAAGATTTAGTGGTTTCACCTAGCACGTGAGTTTACCTCTAGCCTTTATTGCCCACTGAACTCAACTCTCGCCTCGGGCCAAGGGTAAAACGTGCGCTGTGGTGGGGCAGTGCAGACATTACTCACTCTGTTACTTCGTGGCTCAATATAAAACTAGATTTTATACAATCACTATTTAAGTTCTGGTTATGCATACATATTTGTAGGGCTTGGATATAGTCAGGTATTTTTATTGGTGGTGGCCTATACATGGCGTATATATTATACGATTTGTCCTTAATACTAAATTTAAGATTAATCAAAGAAGTATCACCGATTTTGTGACATGCATAATGCATATTTTCCACGCCGTTTCTAATATATATAATTGTTCCATCATTCTGATTATATGAAGCCTCATTGTATATTATTGAATATCCCTTCAACTGAATTGTATTTAGGAAAGATATTTGCCGAGTCTCTGTTAGAATAATGCAATTAAATTTGTCAGTAAACTGATTTAAAAATATTTCTAACTGAATAAAGTTCTTTAAAACGCTTCTTATATTGAAATGTACCAGTTTCATATTATTATACATATTATTCACTTCCATAATTAAATTTGCCTCTTGTGCACTTAATACATTTTCGGTTTTTATATTATTAGCCGTAAAATTTCTTATGTATGGATCCATTTGAGTTGCTTACTTATTATTATTATTATTATTATTATTATTATTATTATTATTATTATTATTTTTTTTTTTTTTATTAACCATATGTTCTTAAAATTACATAATAGACACCATTAAATAAACAGAGGTGTATATAACAAAAAAACAATAAAAAAATATGAGCTATTATTACAACTAATCAAAACTTACATTAATTACAAACTCGCTCAAACACAAATTACTTTGTGTTTGAGCGAGTAGATCTTGTAGAAAGGCTGCTTCCCTCTTCGAAAGCCTTTGCTCTACTATTTTGACTAGATTTCACTTGATAGCCTTCTGACTCCTGAATTCCAAATTCCTGACTAATTAAGTTTGATCTACTGATGAGGTACGGTGTAGAGGGCGCGCTGTTCGGTTTTTCTTCGAGTACTGGGTGCTGTTTGATATCCTCCGAAGTTGGGTTTTCAAGCTGGTTTATAGTATATGGTTCATTTCTAATGTATAGTTTCTCTCCTTTAATATATGCTAATTCTCCTTTAGTTCTAGCCTCTTTCTGATGATATAAGAGAGTTTTATAAATTTTTCTATCTTCAATGGATTGATCTTTCGATATAAAAATATTCTTGCCTTTTAATTTGCGTGCATTTTTCAACACTTACAGTTTATGTTTAAAATAGCTGAACTCAACTATAACTGGATTTTTGTCCGATTTGGTTTTTATTCTGTATACATCGTTTAAGTGATGTTCTTCAACATCTACCTCAATCTCGCTCAATATAGATAGTACACAATTAATCAGATCGGGTTCAACTGCTTTTATACCAAATATTACTATATTATTTTTTCGCATTCGTCGCTCTAATAGTATAGCATTTTCACGCAGTTTTTTGTTTTCTGCTTCTAAAACTTTGATCTTATATTCTTTATATCCTTTATTTGTTCCTTTAATTCTCTCGTAATTTCATTCGTTTTTTCATTTATCGTTGAATTCAACTTTGTGAATAAGTCGTGTATGAAATCTTTGTGTTCCTGACTGAAATCTTGCATAGTTTAATAGCTGTGCTAGCACTCATCAACTTAATAAAGTATATTAGTTATATACTATAGTAGTTCATGTATATTATTTAAGCTTATTCAGTATTGTATGTTCCCCTTTAGTTATTTAATTTTCTTTTGTTTTAACAAAAAAGTATATCTTACCTCTGCTGCTAGGTACAATTAACACGAATATTCAGATGTATACAGAGAATATTATATGTTTAATCTCTTTAATACTTATGTACCGCTTAAAATACACAGTGGTAATATTACTTACAGCTTTCGACATATATGGTATCAATTACTGATATTTAGTATGCACTATTTCAGCTGCTTCTTACAATTTTTTGGAGGAGCACAACTTATACACATTTACTAACATAAGGCGTACCGGACATTCCTGAAAAATGGCCATCCATTTTTTTTCTATGGAGCTGCGGTTGCACTCAAATTGTAGTAAATTTTGTCCACTTTAAAATTGTATAGGGCGACTTTTTCCGTAGGATGCACCATTTAGAAGTTATAAGCCAAAAACTGAAAAAAGTCCGAAAAAAGAAATGTTTTTCGAGCACCACGCAGTTAGCACAGTATATATATATATATATATATATATATATATATATATATATATATATATATATATATACAGGGTCCTGCACCACAGCTCCCTTCTTTTGTAGCTCATAAACTGGTGCCTTTATAAATTTCGTTCAAATTTGACTGCAAAATATTCGTAGAGACGGACATTTTGAAAATATTTTCAAATATACAAGGTGCTCTAAAAACATGTACCATACTAAAGTTATGTTTTTTAAATAGAGCACACTATATATTTTTGCATTTTTGGATTCTGCATGAAAATTTGGTGTCAGTTTATGTTATATTCCAGTAGGTAAGGCGGCGATTGAGCCAGACAGTGTGACGTCACACTGGCGCCAACTTCAGGGTGGTCGGTAAGTATACGATCTGCATTACCGGCCGGACACAGGTGTCAACTTCAGACCATGGAACCACAGAACAGTATATCAAGTGATCTGAAGTGATCCGAAGTGAACTGAACTGATCCGAAGTGAACTGAACTGATCCGAAACCATGGAACCACAGAATAGTATGAGACCATGGAACTACAGAACAGAATGAGACCATTGAACCACAGAACAGAATGAGACCATTGAACCACAGAACTGATCCGAAACCATGGAACCACAGAATAGTATGAGATCATGGAACTACAGAACAGAATGAGACTATTGAACCACAGAACAGAATGAGACCATTGAACCACAGAACAAAATGAGACCATTGAACCACAGAACAGAATAAGACCCCCACAACGACACCCCAGAAATTTAGGAAAGGACCCCCGAAATTAAAATTCATAGTATACAGGGTGTCCGAAAAATGTTAGTTATAGGGTGAGCCAAAATAAGAATAACCTGCCTAAATCATATAGTAAGTAACACGTAATTTTATCATAAAGCTCTGACATCTGCTTTTCTAGTTCATTGACTTATTGTGATCATAGTTTATGGCTATTCAGCGATTATATATAGTAACACCTGCTAGCTACTTAATAAAATACCGAGGCTTTATGCATACGTAGATAATAGACAGGAAGTTAGCAAGATCGCGACATTTTACTTTTACAGAAATTCAAATTCATAGTATACAGGGCGTCCCAAAACAGTTAGTTATAGGGTGAGCCAAAATAAGAAAAGTAGTCAAAGTAAAAATCATGCGCAATATATCTTCTACTATAATAGAAAAACATGCGCAGTAAATTCCAGCAGAAAAAAAACATGGCTGTCAGTAAAATAAAAGAGGGAAATTCAAATATTAGTATACAAAGTGTATCAAATTAAAAGCAGGGTGAACCAAAATAAGAAAAGAAGAAGTTTAAGTAAAAAATCATGCGCAGTAAATTCCAATAGAAAAAACAAAGCGGCCAGTAAAATAAAATAGTACAAAATATTAGTATACAGGGTGAATCAAAAATAAAACTATATAGAGTGAGCCAGACAAGAAAGTAACCTACCTATTGAAGAAAAATTATGAACAGTAGATC
The DNA here is from genome assembly GCA_963924545.1 of Pogonocherus hispidulus. Lineage (NCBI taxonomy): Eukaryota > Metazoa > Arthropoda > Insecta > Coleoptera > Cerambycidae > Pogonocherus > Pogonocherus hispidulus. The sequence continues at coordinate 43,666,099 of OZ004694.1, forward strand.
GTTTTATTTATAGAAAAAATGTATGATGAAATAATAGAAAAAAAACATGCGCAGTAAATTTCAATATTTAAACAGAAAAAACATGGCGGTTACTAAAATAAAAAAATAGCAGGAAATTCAAATTATTAGTATACAGAGTGTATAAAGAATAAAGCTATATAGGATGACCCAAACAAGAAAGTAACCTAACGGGTAAAGAAAAGTCTTGCACAGTAGATTCTATTATTTACACAGAAAAAAACATAGCGATCAGTAAATTTAAAAAATAGTGAGAAATTAAAAAAAGGAGGAACGTAGTCAGTGACAATGTATTGTAACAAAGGTAACGATAGAGAGAGAGAAAGAGAGAGAGGCCCAGACAGTCTCTTCTGGTCTGACATCACTGACAGGAACATTGACTTTCTTATAGCTGTTACTTAATAAATACATATATATAACTATTCGTTAATATTAATATATATTTACGTATATAAAATACATAAATTAATAGAGGTATCAAATGTTTCACTTATAGAAAAATATGGCCGTTATAGAAAATAGACAATTAACACAAGGTGGATTGAATTGTGAACATGTGACGTGGTGGTGTATTGACCTTTGGACTTATATCCTCGTTTCCACCAGGGACCACCGTTCGGATATAACGCCCGGGCGACGTCCAGATGAAACTTTTCGCCCAAAAGTCGTTCGGTTTTAACAGGCGTTTTGTACGAGCGTGCCGTTCAACCGAACGGCACGCGGGGAACGGCACGCGAGGAGAATCGTTAGGACAACAACTTTTCGCCCTTGTTAAAACTGGGACGATAATCACACGACATGCGCAGATGTGAGTAAATTGAATTTTGACATTTTATCAGTTATTAACATTGTCAGAGATTTTGTATAATTAGATATTTTGTGTATTTGTGTGTATAATAAACATTACTACAAGGACAGAGAAGTTGCTCTTTTCATACGAAAATTGCTTTGAAATTCATTTGCACTGCAATTTGCAATTGTAACTTCAACAAAAATTGTTTTATTCTTGAAGACACTTCATACTCCACTAACAAACAGTTCCGTAATCTGTCCAAATGAGGCCGTGATCGAAATAAAATTGTACCTGTTCATCATCATCTTCACTTGAACTACTGTCTTCCATCATAAAGTTATTCATATAAATAGTGCATGTTGAAACAACAGCCTGGTAAATATGAATACGATTTTGATCCGTTGACGATAAAACAGATAAAATCTTATTGTTCCTACTCAAAAATCACTCGAAGTAAACTACACATAACCTGGATTGCATTTGCTTGAATTTAAAGTTTGCCGCCATATTATACTTACCACAATCGTTCGTATTTTATGAGTAACATTACTGTGACGTCATTCACCCGGGTGAACGATTCAGCTGGGTAAAACAACTTCATCCGAACGCACTCCTGTTCATTTCGGGTTTTTCAGTTCTTGTGTTACAGGTCGAATTTTAGTGGACCTGTAACACATTATTTTCATACCAACTCCATCGAGTCACAGCAAATGTGAGATTTGTTTCTGTTGCGCTACACATATACCCAAGATTTAGTTTTGTATTTTTTGTTTTGTTGGGGTTGGCTCTTAAATGAAGTTAATTAGTAAGTAATTCTTTTAGGCTAGGATTTATCATTATTCAGTAAGGCTGGCTTAATTGACACAGGTTACACAAGGGCTCCGGGACTAGAATCTGCTTATAGTTCACCTTTTGTTATAAGACTGGGGAAAAGGTTGAAACTGGCTCACTTTCTTGCAAGGTATGTCCTGGGTATTATACAGTACACAGTTTTGAGGTACGAGTTGTTTATCGTCATGAAGTCACCTTATAAGTTGGAGAAGTTAGGTAGAATTGTTGTCTTGACAACCACTTTCCGGTCGAGGATAAATGTAGGTTTTAACCTGAAGACTAATTAGTGATTCGACAAAGTTTTATCTACCTCAGTAATCTGATACCTGAAATAGAGGGTAGCGAAGGGCATTAGTAAACAACCTTGTATCTCAAGCTTAGTAAATCATCTCTGAGTTTAATACCCACCCAACACACTTCCCTAGGGCATATTTTGGGAATTATAATATCATTTTGTTACTATTTCACCTTTTTCAATAAGCAGTATTTTTCCCAATTCATTCGGTAAGCAATAGGTTATATGGAACTGACAGGTAGGGTTGCCAACTATAGATATTAACTCACGGGACTGACTTCGAATTAACAAGTCTGCATTCGAGGGTCGACAATATTATAAAATTTTGAACTAACTAATAACATCACTGGGGTCTTATATTCGTTCATAACCATCCGGAAAGAAAGCCTGGGAATGTGAAACCCTTAGCGGGGTAGGTTTTTTCATTGTCAATCATAGAACCGTCCATGGTCTACCTGCCATAACATGGCATAGAATATGTTCCATGGAATAAGTTCTGGGTACATTGTAGACACTCCTTTTGGTAGTTCTGTGTTCTGTTGTTCCTTTTCGAATTTTGATCTACCGAAGCCGCCACGCTGTCTAGCAACTTTGTGAATATTCACGTTAAATTTGACCCATCATTTATGGATTTGTAAGATAAACCCAAAGAAATGGATGTTCTGTTTGGGTAAGGTGTGGTCCACAGTATATTTTTTTGGCAAGACGAATTTGAAATAAAGATAAGTTGGCAGCGTGGCCGGTAGATTGTTGGTTGGGAAAACCCTCTGTTGATTCCCAGGAGGTAAGCATTCCTTGGTGTAACATTATGTGTTCTAAATAAGTTATCTTTGCAGGGTTTTTATTTTATGGCCTAGTTTTGGTCGATGGGCGAATTTTTGATTGTTGGTTTGGACTTGGCCCGAGTGTAGTCAATTCTGGATAGCGTTTGGTGGACTTGAATCCAGTCCCTCCTTGTCTCGGTATCTCTGTGTGGAGATTTGAATACATAAGCCTAAGGAAATTGTACCCTGAGTTATCGCTGGTTGAAGAATTTTGGTGTCCGCTTGTTTTTTCATTAGTCAACTGTTTCCTGCCGCTCATCCATTTGGTAGCAAGCCTATCTGGCCTGCCCCCTTGATCTGATTTATGGTGACGACCGCATACCCCGGATATTGAGTAGGATTTCGACAGGACTGGTGAAGAGCTCGGTGGGTTACCTGGGTGGACTCCCGAGAAGTTGGAGGATTGAAGGATCCCATTAGTCTCGAGGTCCACCAGCGAGTAGGTTGACGTCTACCTAGTGGCTAGGGAAGATCTTCATCAGCTCCCTCAGCAGACCAGATAAGCTACGCTTATTTACATTGTTTTGTTCATGCACCATCTTTTTTTTTATAACCTTGGCACCACCGGTACTAGACACTAGGATTCCGACAGAACTGGTGAAGAACTCAGTGGGTTACCTGGGTGGACTCCCGAGAAGTTGGAGGATCGACGGATCCCATTAGTCTCGAGTTCCCCAGCGAGTAGGTTGACGTCCATCTAGTGGCTAGGGAAGATCTTCATCAGCTCCCTCCGCAGATCAGATAAGCTACACCTATTCATTTTTTTTTTATACATGTACCATCCATTTTTTTTGTAACCTTGGCACCACCAGTAGAATCTTAATTGGGGAATATTTTACTATCATACAGAGTAGACATATGTAGATTTTACGTCCATTTTTAATAGTACTTACCGTTGAGCTAAGTGTTCATATACCGAGTACAGTAAAGTATAGTTGGGGGAATACCGATAGTTATAGTCTTACCAAACAGGTAACGAGGTCCAGGTCCAGTTTAGCATATGGAATTGTTAGTCTGCCGATTAAGTGTCGGTTTGTTAGTTATTTATATGTAATAAATGTTCAGAGTATATTATTTACAACATAGTGCTGTCCATGTTTAGCAATTAAGGTTATATAGATTATTATCTATTTTAGATTATTGTAGGGATTTATTTACCTATTAATTTCAGTGGACATTGGTGGTAGCCCACTCTTAAGAAGGTAACCCTCATTTTTTTTTCCCAGGGTCCTTATTGTTAGGCCTACGTGACGTCACGCTTGGTTTAAGGTACAGCGTATTTAGCTGGTGTAAGTTAAGGCGAGTGCAGGTTACCAATATTGTGGTTTTTAAATTAGTCCACTGAATTGGGTTAGTAGTTTTAGAGTATACATATCATCCCGCTTATTACCACTCTATTGATTGGTTACCACTTAGTTAGCCTAAGTTGAATTCACTAACACTGTAGTACGAGAATTCATTCTCTTTGTATTGATATTTTTGTATTTTGTATTTATAATACCAGATAGGGTAATTGTATTGTTATATCAAGAACGAACCCTCAGTTCGCTTCTTAAAGTCACCTAACAATTTAAATCAAATTAAATTGAAATTTACAAACATACTGGGGTTTACTTCCTACCCTATTCTTTTTTTTCTTTCTTTAGTTCGCTAGTGGGTTCCTGTAAGAGCTAGGCAGTTTTCGGGCTTCGACTGGTAATTTTACGAAACTCGTGGCGCCCTCTCTATTTTGTTTCTGGCTAGCATAAAAGCCGATATAGATTTGTACCCCGCCCATAAAACCGACTGAGCATCCCGGAATTTTTATGGTTGCGCACTTGTGACAACCCACTAGAGTACTAGAGACGATTTCTTTTTTTTTATATATAGGAAAGTGCGTAGCAAATAAATAGCGCCCTGTACGTGGGGCCTGAATTTTGATTTTAATAGAAAATACAAATTCTTGTAGTGAATTCAGACTTGTGTAAACTAAATTTGAAAATGTGGTAATAAGGGGATAGATTATTCTTGGGGTGATTATTTAGTATTTAAGATTGGATTTTAAGATTGTGTATTAAACTAAACCTGGACAACTGATTGGTACTTAAGGGTATTGTTATTATTGGTATATAAGGTATATTGATATATAAGGTATATTGCTACGGAATTTATTGAGGTAGTGTTTTATTAGTTATAAGAGTACTATTCTAAAATGGACCCAGAAAAGTTAGTAAGGGACGAACTCTTGTATGAGTTAAGAGTAAGGGGATTTACTGATTTACAAGGAGAGACAGTTAGGTCTATGAGACGTCAGTTAGTAGATTTGTTGCGAACTGAAGAGTTCGGAACAGTTAGGGAATTGCCGGCAGAGTTTCAACCAGCAGTAGTAGAGGAGATAGATAATTGTACGGTTAAGGTAGAACAACTTGAGCAGTATTTACTAGGTTATAGGGGATTGAATCCGGCTAATATGCGTTATGTCGACACTAAATTGAAACATCTGTATAGTAGATTAGGTAGGTTATCGTTGGATGAGGAGGACGAGAACCAACTTATGTTACGAGCTAGGGGTAATTTGAAGTCTAGGTTGGAAACTATTGAGGCAAAGGTTGATCAGGCTGATGAGGAGGCTCGAGGACTAGTACGAGTAGCGGTTGAACAAGTACCAGCGAATGATAGGGTTCCAGCAACGGTTGCCGATACAATTCCAGTAAGTGCCAATGTAGTCAATATTCACAAACATCAATATGAACCACGAAAATGGGGAATTAAATTTGGAGGACAAGATGGACTTAGCGTTTCAGCATTTTTTGAACAAGTCGAGGATAAGAGACGGTCAAGTCATTTGAGTGAAGCCGAGGTCCTAGATAGTGTTACTGATCTTCTAGAAGGTAGTGCAGCTATTTGGTATCGTTCCAAGACGGGAAAAATTAAGTCATGGTCTGACTTTCAGCTTAATTTGCGTGAGGAATTCCAACCTCATTTTTACCAAAGTGATTTATGGGATGAAATACGAGCCAGACGTCAAGGGGATCAGGAACGTATAGGAATTTATTTTGCTTGCATGTCTCATCTTTTTAACAGATTACCAAAACCACCTAGCGAAGACGAGAAGTTGGAGGTTCTGAATAAAAATATTCTTCCATATTACATTAATAATTTAGGACTGGCTACTTTTGATACCGTGGATGAGTTGGAGAAATTATTGAAGAGACTTGAGAGAAATCGGGATATTGCTGATAAACGGAGTGCGCCATCGAATAACCCTAGTACCTTGCTAGAACCAGATTTAACCTCCCAATCTTCACCTTTATCTAGGCCTAGGTCTCGTCCTATTGTCCATGCAGTAGAAGAGTCTCGACGAAAATGTTGGAACTGCCAGCGACTTGGTCATAGTTTTAGACAGTGCAGAGAGAGAAGGACTCGGAAGTTTTGTTTCAGATGTGGACATGAAGGAGTTGTGATGGCCGAATGTCCCAAGTGTTCGGGAAACGGTCAAGGCGGCGAAGCTATCGGCAGCCGTCCAGAACAATCGTAAGTCCGGTAGATCTCTCCTGGCCTGTGTGGTTAGATTTCGTTAAGACAGAATTTAGTAAGGCGAGATTAGGATATATGTTGACCAAGGTACCTGGAGATCCTAGACCACATGTTACGGTAGAAATTTTTGGTGTGCAGTTTGTGTGTTTACTAGATTCAGGAGCGTCGCAAACAATTATAGGACATCAGGGTTGGCGTCGACTACAAGCCATGGGAGTGAAGAACTTGACCGATGCAGATTGTGGTGCAGTAACGGTAGCGAATGGAGCTTCATGCAATACTATTGGCAGCCTCAGCCTACCAATAAAATTGCAAGAGAAACTGAAGGTGATTAAATGCTTGGTGGCACCTGATATTCATCTCGGGATTGTACTTGGTATAGATTTTTGGAGGGAGATGGAACTCATGCCCTCATTTGCATCGGATAGCTGGACATTTCAGGCTACTTGTAGTGTGGTACAACGCGAACTATTAACTGGAACACAGAAGGATACACTTGATAAGTTGTTGGCTGAAAAATTTTCTCAAATGGGAACGAATTTAGGATGTGCCCGAGGTGTGGCCCATGTAATCGACACAGGGGACCATAAACCAATTAAGCAACGGTACTATCCTGTCTCACCGTACATGAAGAAAATCATGGATAATGAATTGGACAAAATGTTGGAGTTAGGGGTTGTGGAACCATCATCGTCAGCTTGGTCTTCACCAGTGGTTTTGGTTAAAAAACCTAATAATGAATATAGATTTTGTGTAGATTACAGGGAGGTTAACAAGGTTACTAAGAGAGACGCATATGCGATTCCTTTTATTTCTATGATTCTAGATAGACTACGGAACTCCAAGTTCTTATCCTCGATTGATTTGAAGAGTGCTTACTGGCAAATGCCTCTAGAAGAGTCTAGTAAAGAAAAAACGGCTTTTACCGTTCCCGGTCGGGGACTTTTCCAATTCCAAAGAATGCCTTTTGGACTTCACAATGCACCGGCTACATGGCAGCGATTTGCAGACAACACCCTCGGTCATGACCTGGAACCATATGTCTTTATTTACTTGGATGATGTGATTATAGCCACCCCTGATTTTGACTCTCACGTTTCCGTTCTGGGGAAGATTTTTGATAGATTAATTAGTGCGGGACTTACCGTAAATCAAGAGAAGTGTGAATTTGTTAAGCCGCAATTAAAATATTTGGGATATGTAATAGATCAGTTTGGCTTGAGATGTGACCCGGACAAAACGGATGCAGTGATGAACTTTCCTACACCAACGAAGGTAAAGGAAGTCAGGAGATTCTTGGGATTAGCCTCATGGTATCGGAGGTTCGTACCTAATTTTTCGGAAAGAGTTTTGCCACTAACTCACTTGACCAAGAAAAAGGTCAAATTTAATTGGAATGAGGAAGCAGAGAAGTCCTTCTTAGACCTTAAGGAATGCCTTGTTTCAGCTCCCATACTGACTTGTCCTGATTTTGATAGACCCTTTATATTTCAGACAGATGCCAGTCAAAAAGCTTTAGGTGCGGTATTGGTCCAAGAATTTGAGGATGGAGAGAAGGTCATAGCATATGCTAGCAGGACGCTTAGTGCCTGTGAGTCTAAGTATTGTGCCACAGAATTAGAATGTCTCGCAGTACTCTGGGCCATTAAGAAATTCCGGTGTTACCTTGAAGGGGTCAAATTTCACGTTGTTACTGATCACGCCAGTTTGAGGTGGTTGTCGAATTTAAAGGAACCCTCTGGACGGCTGGGTCGCTGGGTATTACAGATGCAAGCCTATGATTTTGATATAACGCACCGGAAAGGTAAATATCATCAAGTGCCAGATGCCCTGTCACGCGCAGTTCCTGATATATGTTTGATCGAAGTCCAAGAAAACGACCAAGATGAATGGTATAAGAGACAATGTCGTAAGGTTCAGTCACATCCTGATCAGTATCCTTTGTGGAAGGTTGAGCAGAACCAGTTGTATAAGTTGGTGTCGTCCAGGTCACCTCAATTTGATGAGGGCTTCGAGTGGAAGGTTGTTGTACCGAAGAAGTTGCGCAGGATTGTTCTCCAGGAAAGCCATGATGAGCCTACCGCTGGTCATTTAGGTATTTTTAAAACAAAATGTAGAGTAAGTCAGAGATATTACTGGCCGGGAATGGCGGCAGATATTGTGAAGTATGTTCGAGGATGTGAGATTTGTCAGGCGCAAAAACCAGAACAGAGAGCTCCAGCTGGACTTATGGGTGGTAGAAAAGTCACTAAACCATGGCAGATGGTATGTACCGACCTCATGGGACCATTCCCTATGACTCCCAAGAGAAATCGTTTTATCTTGGTGGTAGCTGACATTTTTACGAAGTACGCTTTATTGTTCCCCCTTTCTTCCGCTAATGCATCAACAGTAAAACGTCATATTGAGGAGGATGTATTTATGGTTTACGGAATTCCAGAGGTTCTAGTCTCGGATAATGGAAAACAGTATGTCGGAAAGGATTTTAAGACCATGCTAGAGGGATATAATGTAGAATTGTGTTTAACTCCTATGTATCACCCGCAAAGTAATCCCACTGAACGGATAAATAGAGTTTTAAAGACGATGGTCAGGTCATACATCGAAGATAATCAACGAACATGGGACGTCAACTTACCAAAATTAGGATTTGCCTTACGTACAGCCGTTCATGAAGTCACCGGTCACACCCCGGCTTACCTGAACTTTGGCAGGGAGCTCAATATTTCTGGAAAACCCCATTTAGGTCAACGAGTAACTGGAGACAATATTGAGATTGGAGACCGCCAACCTCTGGCCGAACACGTGGGACAATTAAAGCATACTCATCAGGTGGTGGAACGGAAGCTAAGGGATGCTTATAAAAATAATGCTACCAGGTATAATTTACGCCGTCGACCAATTACGTTTGCAGCAGGGGATATCGTTATGAAGAGAAATCATGTTCTCTCTGATGCGGCCAATTACTTCTCGGCTAAGTTGGCACCTAAATTTGTCAAATGTAAAGTTAGGGCTAAAATCTCTACTAATGTCTACCGTTTAGAAAGCTTGGATGGAAGAAAAGTTCTGGGTGATTACCATGTGTGTGATCTTAAACCGTATACCGCTAGATCAGACGCTGACTCAGTCTCCTCTGATGACTGAAACCTAACTGGCCTACCTCATAGAATTTTATTGGTTCGTAGGTATATGTGTAGCTTGATAGTTTTAATAAGAGTAGGGTATGAATTTGTTTAGAGTGGCTTGGTTGCCCAATTTCAAGGTAAATTATGGTAGGGAAGAGATTAAATTTATGGGAACGTCATGTAAGCTTCGTTGATGATGGGATCTGAACCCTTCTTTGTTAAGGATATGAATTGGTGTTTCTGTCAAGGTTCGGATCTACCAGGTCGTGACGTTCGGGATTATTTTTTGAAGGCTGACATAATCCACTTGGATATTCTGAAAGATAGTGTACTCTTTGGAGGATTTGATAAGTATACGGTAGTGTTAGGTGAGCAAGGAAAGTGTTCCTGCACTTTTAGCGCTCTATAACATCATCTGATAACCGATCTTGGTTACAGGACATTCCTAAAGTCCCCTGATCCACCTGTTATACTTAAATAGGATGTCTGGAAATTGAAGTGGTTGGAGAAGAGTCTCTTGTGGTGGTCTACCAGGTTTTTAGGTTTTTGTTTTTCTCTTCGCTGTTAGGCATACGAGTATTAGTATATTGTATGAACCTAGTAGTCTTTCCCCGTTGCCAGTCATACGTATAGTAACTGTATGGACCGATAGTGTGAAAATTTCTACGAAATTTTCTGGAGGCAAAGGTGGGGTGTTACAGGTCGAATTTTAGTGGACCTGTAACACATTATTTTCATACCAACTCCATCGAGTCACAGCAAATGTGAGATTTGTTTCTGTTGCGCTACACATATACCCAAGATTTAGTTTTGTATTTTTTGTTTTGTTGGGGTTGGCTCTTAAATGAAGTTAATTAGTAAGTAATTCTTTTAGGCTAGGATTTATCATTATTCAGTAAGGCTGGCTTAATTGACACAGGTTACACAAGGGCTCCGGGACTAGAATCTGCTTATAGTTCACCTTTTGTTATAAGACTGGGGAAAAGGTTAAAACTGGCTCACTTTCTTGCAAGGTATGTCCTGGGTATTATACAGTACACAGTTTTGAGGTACGAGTTTATCGTCATGAAGTCACCTTATAAGTTGGAGAAGTTAGGTAGAATTGTTGTCTTGACAACCACTTTCCGGTCGAGGATAAATGTAGGTTTTAACCTGAAGACTAATTAGTGATTCGACAAAGTTTTATCTACCTCAGTAATCTGATACCTGAAATAGAGGGTAGCGAAGGGCATTAGTAAACAACCTTGTATCTCAAGCTTAGTAAATCATCTCTGAGTTTAATACCCACCCAACACACTTCCCTAGGGCATATTTTGGGAATTATAATATCATTTTGTTACTATTTCACCTTTTTCAATAAGCAGTATTTTTCCCAATTCATTCGGTAAGCAATAGGTTATATGGAACTGACAGGTAGGGTTGCCAACTATAGATATTAACTCACGGGACTGACTTCGAATTAACAAGTCTGCATTCGAGGGTCGACAATATTATAAAATTTTGAACTAACTAATAACATCACTGGGGTCTTATATTCGTTCATAACCATCCGGAAAGAAAGCCTGGGAATGTGAAACCCTTAGCGGGGTAGGTTTTTTCATTGTCAATCATAGAACCGTCCATGGTCTACCTGCCATAACATGGCATAGAATATGTTCCATGGAATAAGTTCTGGGTACATTGTAGACACTCCTTTTGGTAGTTCTGTGTTCTGTTGTTCCTTTTCGAATTTTGATCTACCGAAGCCGCCACGCTGTCTAGCAACTTTGTGAATATTCACGTTAAATTTGACCCATCATTTATGGATTTGTAAGATAAACCCAAAGAAATGGATGTTCTGTTTGGGTAAGGTGTGGTCCACAGTATATTTTTTTGGCAAGACGAATTTGAAATAAAGATAAGTTGGCAGCGTGGCCGGTAGATTGTTGGTTGGGAAAACCCTCTGTTGATTCCCAGGAGGTAAGCATTCCTTGGTGTAACATTATGTGTTCTAAATAAGTTATCTTTGCAGGGTTTTTATTTTATGGCCTAGTTTTGGTCGATGGGCGAATTTTTGATTGTTGGTTTGGACTTGGCCCGAGTGTAGTCAATTCTGGATAGCGTTTGGTGGACTTGAATCCAGTCCCTCCTTGTCTCGGTATCTCTGTGTGGAGATTTGAATACATAAGCCTAAGGAAATTGTACCCTGAGTTATCGCTGGTTGAAGAATTTTGGTGTCCGCTTGTTTTTTCATTAGTCAACTGTTTCCTGCCGCTCATCCATTTGGTAGCAAGCCTATCTGGCCTGCCCCCTTGATCTGATTTATGGTGACGACCGCATACCCCGGATATTGAGTAGGATTTCGACAGGACTGGTGAAGAGCTCGGTGGGTTACCTGGGTGGACTCCCGAGAAGTTGGAGGATTGAAGGATCCCATTAGTCTCGAGGTCCACCAGCGAGTAGGTTGACGTCTACCTAGTGGCTAGGGAAGATCTTCATCAGCTCCCTCAGCAGACCAGATAAGCTACGCTTATTTACATTGTTTTGTTCATGCACCATCTTTTTTTTTATAACCTTGGCACCACCGGTACTAGACACTAGGATTCCGACAGAACTGGTGAAGAACTCAGTGGGTTACCTGGGTGGACTCCCGAGAAGTTGGAGGATCGACGGATCCCATTAGTCTCGAGTTCCCCAGCGAGTAGGTTGACGTCCATCTAGTGGCTAGGGAAGATCTTCATCAGCTCCCTCCGCAGATCAGATAAGCTACACCTATTCATTTTTTTTTTATACATGTACCATCCATTTTTTTTGTAACCTTGGCACCACCAGTAGAATCTTAATTGGGGAATATTTTACTATCATACAGAGTAGACATATGTAGATTTTACGTCCATTTTTAATAGTACTTACCGTTGAGCTAAGTGTTCATATACCGAGTACAGTAAAGTATAGTTGGGGGAATACCGATAGTTATAGTCTTACCAAACAGGTAACGAGGTCCAGGTCCAGTTTAGCATATGGAATTGTTAGTCTGCCGATTAAGTGTCGGTTTGTTAGTTATTTATATGTAATAAATGTTCAGAGTATATTATTTACAACATAGTGCTGTCCATGTTTAGCAATTAAGGTTATATAGATTATTATCTATTTTAGATTATTGTAGGGATTTATTTACCTATTAATTTCAGTGGACATTGGTGGTAGCCCACTCTTAAGAAGGTAACCCTCATTTTTTTTCCCAGGGTCCTTATTGTTAGGCCTACGTGACGTCACGCTTGGTTTAAGGTACAGCGTATTTAGCTGGTGTAAGTTAAGGCGAGTGCAGGTTACCAATATTGTGGTTTTTAAATTAGTCCACTGAATTGGGTTAGTAGTTTTAGAGTATACATATCATCCCGCTTATTACCACTCTATTGATTGGTTACCACTTAGTTAGCCTAAGTTGAATTCACTAACACTGTAGTACGAGAATTCATTCTCTTTGTATTGATATTTTTGTATTTTGTATTTATAATACCAGATAGGGTAATTGTATTGTTATATCAAGAACGAACCCTCAGTTCGCTTCTTAAAGTCACCTAACAATTTAAATCAAATTAAATTGAAATTTACAAACATACTGGGGTTTACTTCCTACCCTATTCTTTTTTTTCTTTCTTTAGTTCGCTAGTGGGTTCCTGTAAGAGCTAGGCAGTTTTCGGGCTTCGACTGGTAATTTTACGAAACTCGTGGCGCCCTCTCTATTTTGTTTCTGGCTAGCATAAAAGCCGATATAGATTTGTACCCCGCCCATAAAACCGACTGAGCATCCCGGAATTTTTATGGTTGCGCACTTGTGACAACCCACTAGAGTACTAGAGACGATTTCTTTTTTTTTATATATAGGAAAGTGCGTAGCACTTGCACCCAGGGCTTCAGTGTTTGGTGTTTGTCTTTGAATTCATTCACGCAATACATTACAATATTAGCCCCATTGCGTGTAGGGTGTTTATGTATATCTGATAATCAAGCCCTAGGCGTCGATTACTTCTTATAGCGTCGACTAAATCATTAGGATCAGTATTGTCATCCCATTCAAATACCTCATCATGGTAATTTCTATTAGATTGATTCGTATTGGGACTTTCAGATTGACGAATATAATATTGTCTGATAGATTGTTGATTTTTATTATTATTTACATCAACATACGTGCTTTCAGACTTATATTTTCCATTATTTTGTTCACTGCTACCATCATTACTGTTATCGTCTTTCTGAGTGTAGTTTTTTATAACAGGAAGGTGATCATTGGTTTTTGTTTCGTATGAAATTTTATCGTCTAGTTGATGACTGTTTCTGTTGTGAAAATTTAAGTTGTCTCTTCTTGTAAATTTCCTGTCACACAAATTGCAGGGGAATAAAACAGATTTGTGTTTGTTAGTGTGGCGACTAAGTGTACTTCCTTGCGAAAAAGTTTGTGAACAAATGTGACATACATACATGTTTACACTTTGAATAGCCAACGGTAAATGAGATTAAGGCTAATAAGACTAATATTAAGGCTAATAAGGCTAATATTAAGGCTAATAAGGCTAAAATTAAGGCTAATAAGGCTCATATCAAGGCTAATAAGGCTAATATTAAGGCTAATAAGGGTAATATTAAGGCTAATAGGGCTAATATTAAGGCTAATAAGGCTAATATTAAGGCTAATAAGGCTAAAATTAAGGCTAATAAGGGTAATATTAAGGCTAATAAGGCTAATATTAAGGCTAATAAGGGTAATATTAAGACTAATAAGGCCAAAATTAAGGCTAATAAGGGTAATATTAAGGCTAATAAGGGTAATATTAAGGCTAATAAGGGTAATATTAAGGCTAATAAGGCTAATATTAAGGCTAATAAGGCTAACATTAAGGCTAATAAGGGTAACATTAAGGCTAACTGTTACGTAAAAATACGTCACGCGTACCCGCAAAAACGTGACGTGTACCCGCCAAACACGTCACGCGTACCCGCAAAACACGTCACGCGTACCCGCAAATAGGTCACGCGTACCCGCAAATACGTCACGTGTACCCGCAAAAACGTCACGCGTACCCGCAAATACGTCACGTGTACCCGCAAAAACGTCACGCGTACCCGCAAAACACGTAACGTGTACCCGCAAAACACGTCACGCGTACCCGCAAATACGTCACGCGTACCCACAAAAACGTGACGTGTACCCGCAAAACACGTCACGCGTACCCGCAAAACACGTAACGTGTACCCGCAATTTAGTAACGGCTAATTTACAAAAATGATAGGATAAATGTGCTAAGCAATGATAACTGCACGCCTTAGACCATGTCTGACGTCGCCGTACATACAAAAACATTCTCGAGCTATTTAAAGTTCATCATCAAGTTATCATGTCGAGTCACCCCCACCTCTTTCACACATCTTATAGGTGTAGCGCCATCATCAGTTGTTTAATTTACGTTCAGCTGCTTGAGGTGTTTAGACGCAATGACGGGAGTTATCAAATTCTTTTTTAAATCAAAAGCCCTGGGAGAAATAAAGAAGCTGAAACTATGCGATATGTTCGTTGACCAGTGGTATGTAGATAATCAACCCTCATGTTACATAATCTACGTGAATTGCAAACCTGTGTCGTTTGCCCTGCTGTCAAAGATGGACTATGACCATTTCAACCAACATTCGAGACCAAAGACGTTCAATTACATCTATACACTACCACAACATCGTAGAAAAGGATATGCGGCACAGCTGGTGGAACATATCAAAGAACGCGAGCAGTTTTCAGCATTTACCTCGAACGAAGCATCAGAAAATTTATTTAAAAAGTGCAAATGCATAGAGTATGATGAAATGTTCAGATATCCTTAATAAATCTTTAATGTTGTTTTTCTGTTTTATTTCCTATCATAGACAATCACCGGTAAAATCAGATTATCAAAAAACCGAAGGGTAAATTAATAATGGCTCAATAATTATTTACTATGATGTAGATAACACCGTATTATAACTTGTTGTATTACCGGTCTACTGGTACCTGTATACCGGTACCGGTACTTATAAGTATCGGTTCGATATAATCCAATGGTAAAAATTGTTAGACAGGTCTAGTATATATAAACTCAGTAACATAAATAATAAATTCAGTAGATAATGATATCTGAATATAGAAAGACCCTGCAAGAATACAGGAAAAAATTGAAACAATTAAGAAAAGCAATAGAATTGTATAGTTTGAAAAGTGTTGTACTGAAGAAGCTAACAAATTTGAAAATATGCCATTAATCTTAGATGTACAAGGCTTCAAGGTGGAAAAACATAAATTCATAGTTAAAGAGTTGGCGGGGTTTGATGGTGAACGCATATGTCATTATATTTTCAAACCACCTTTTTCATTTGATGCGCTTCCATCAGAATTTCAAAAAGAAGCTAATTGGGTAACTAAACATCATCACTGCATTCAGTGGGAAATAATACAAAGTCATTGAGGAATAAAGAAGTATTAGATTGGACCACGGATACCAACCAAACGACATAGTTATTGCAATGAGAATTTACATACGCCTGGGATTAGACTATAAAACTTTTGTAAATACGCTGCGTGAAATAGATCTTATCGAATAAATTTTGATTGTATATATGACTTTTATTACTCCCATTTTTTCATTAATTCTATATATCATATTGTACTTAAGCTATTTCGTTATGTAGATATCCTCCTAAATATAATAATTAGGTAGGTATTCTATTAGGACAGTGAAAGAAAGAGAAGTTTTAAGTCCCTTAAAAATATATTATTCTCGTAAGCGAGAGAGGTACCATCCCTAAGTTCCTTACACATAACGAAATAATTTAAAAACAATCGACGAAATCGAAGCTTAAATTTCGAATATATAGATACATTTATGCAATATATTATTAAAATATTACACTTCTAATCTTCCCTCAGGTATGAAATCTGGTATTGTAAATTATAGCAGAAGATGCCAAGTAATATAATTAATAATTAATATTTAATATAATTATGCAAAGATAATTTTTGTTCTAGTCTGAACGGGGAAAAAGCTAATTAATAAGTTTCCCTCAACAAGAGCCAATCAAATTGTAACATAAAATAATGTATGCATATACCCTGTATATTGTATAATACTTTTTCTTTAAAATATTAATCCTCGCCAGAAGACTGCTTCTATATTTTATAATTTAAACAATATATTATCACCGAACAGCGACTAATCATCCAGACATTTATCCTCTAGTATTTACTACCATTTATTTATATATGTTTTGCGTCTGTGTTCAATATCAGATGAATCAATAAAATATTATAACCTCTTATATACCAGATATCCTCAAACTAAAAAACAGTATGTTCTGTCTACTCAAACTAAGTAACAACATAGCTTATCTACTGAAGTTAAACTGAGAATATTTATATTCATTTTTCTCTTTGGTTTTATAAAGGAATATAAATATTCTCAGTTTAACTTCAGTAGATAAGCTATACTGTTACTTAGTTTAAGTAGACAGAACATACTGTTTTTTAGTTTGAGGATATCTGGTATATAAGAGGTTATAATATTTTATTGATTCATCTGATATTGAACACAGACGCAAAACATATATAAATAAATGGTAGTAAATACTAGAGGATAAATGTCTGGATGATTAGTCGCTGTTCGGTGATAATATATTGTTTAAATTATAAAATATAGAAGCAGTCTTCTGGCGAGGATTAATATTTTAAAGAAAAAGTATTTGTTACTAGGCGTTCAAATTCAATATACAGGGTATATGCATACATTATTTTATGTTACAATTTGATTGGCTCTTGTTGAGGGAAACTTATTAATTAGCTTTTTCCCCGTTCAGACTAGAACAAAAATTATCTTTGCATAATTATATTAATTATTAATTATTAATTATATTACTTGGCATCTTCTGCTATAATTTACAATACAAGATTTCATACCTGAGGGAAGATTAGAAGTGTAATATTTTAATAATATATTGCATAAATGTATTTATATATTCGAAATTTAAGCTTCGATTTCGTCGATTGTTTTTAAATTATTTCGTTATGTGTAAGGAACTTAGGGATGGTGCCTCTTTCGCTTACGAGAATAATATATTTTTAAGGGACTTAAAACTTCTCTTTCTTTCACTGTCCTAATAGAATACCTACCTAATTATTATATTTAGGAGGATATCTACATAACGAAATAGCTTAAGTACAATATGATATATAGAA
The DNA here is from genome assembly GCA_963924545.1 of Pogonocherus hispidulus. Lineage (NCBI taxonomy): Eukaryota > Metazoa > Arthropoda > Insecta > Coleoptera > Cerambycidae > Pogonocherus > Pogonocherus hispidulus. The sequence goes on from OZ004694.1 coordinate 43,683,737, forward strand.
TTAATGAAAAAATGGGAGTAATAAAAGTCATATATACAATCAAAATTTATTCGATAAGATCTATTTCACGCAGCGTATTTACAAAAGTTTTATAGTCTAATCCCAGGCGTATGTAAATTCTCATTGCAATAACTATGTCGTTTGGTTGGTATCCGTGGTCCAATCTAATACTTCTTTATTCCTCAATGGCTTTGTATTATTTCCCACTGAATGCAGTGATGATGTTTAGTTACCCAATTAGCTTCTTTTTGAAATTCTGATGGAAGCGCATCAAATGAAAAAGGTGGTTTGAAAATATAATGACATATGCGTTCACCATCAAACCCCGCCAACTCTTTAACTATGAATTTATGTTTTTCCACCTTGAAGCCTTGTACATCTAAGATTAATGGCATATTTTCAAATTTGTTAGCTTCTTCAGTACAACACTTTTCAAACTATACAATTCTATTGCTTTTCTTAATTGTTTCAATTTTTTCCTGTATTCTTGCAGGGTCATTCTATATTCAGATATCATTATCAACTGAATTTATTATTTTTGTTACTGAGTTTATATATACTAGACCTGTCTAACAATTTTTACCATTGGATTATATCGAACCGATACTTATAAGTACCGGTACCAGTAGACCGGTAATACAACAAGTTATAATACGGTGTTATCTACCTCATAGTAAATAATTATTGAGCCATTATTAATTTACCCTTCGGTTTTTTGATAATCTGATTTTACCGGTGATTGTCTATGATAGGAAATAAAACAGAAAAACAACATTAAAGATTTATTAAGGATATCTGAACATTTCATCATACTCTATGCATTTGCACTTTTTAAATAAATTTTCTGATGCTTCGTTCGAGGTAAATGCCGAAAACTGCTCGCGTTCTTTGATATGTTCCACCAGCTGTGCCGCATATCCTTTTCTACGATGTTGTGGTAGTGTATAGATGTAATTGAACGTCTTTGGTCTCGAATGTTGGTTGAAAGGGTCATAGTCCATCTTTGACAGCAGGGCAAACGACACAGGTTTGCAATTCACGTAGATTATGTAACATGAGGGTTGATTATCTACATACCACTGGTCAACGAACATATCGCATAGTTTCAGCTTCTTTATTTCTCCCAGGGCTTTTGATTTAAAAAAGAATTTGATAACTCCCGTCATTGCGTCTAAACACCTCAAGCAGCTGAACGTAAATTAAACAACTGATGATGGCGCTACACCTATAAGATGTGTGAAAGAGGTGGGGGTGACTCGACATGATAACTTGATGATGAACTTTAAATAGCTCGAGAATGTTTTTGTATGTACGGCGACGTCAGACATGGTCTAAGGCGTGCAGTTATCATTGCTTAGCACATTTATCCTATCATTTTTGTAAATTAGCCGTTACTAAATTGCGGGTACACGTTACGTGTTTTGCGGGTACGCGTGACGTGTTTTGCGGGTACACGTCACGTTTTTGTGGGTACGCGTGACGTATTTGCGGGTACGCGTGGCGTGTTTTGCGGGTACACGTTACGTGTTTTGCGGGTACGCGTGACGTTTTTGCGGGTACACGTGACGTATTTGCGGGTACGCGTGACGTTTTTGCGGATACACGTGACGTATTTGCGGGTACGCGTGACGTATTTGCGGGTACGCGTGACGTGTTTTGCGGGTACCCGTGACGTGTTTGGCGGGTACACGTCACGTTTTTGCGGGTACGCGTGACGTATTTTTACGTAACGGTTAGCCTTAATGTTACCCTTATTAGCCTTATTAGCCTTAATGTTAGCCTTATTAGCCTTAATATTAGCCTTATTAGCCTTAATATTAGCCTTATTAGCCTTAATATTACCCTTATTAGCCTTAATATTACCCTTATTAGCCTTAATATTACCCTTATTAGCCTTAATTTTAGCCTTATTAGCCTTAATATTACCCTTATTAGCCTTAATATTAGCCTTATTAGCCTTAATATTACCCTTATTAGCCTTAATTTTAGCCTTATTAGCCTTAATATTACCCTTATTAGCCTTAATATTAGCCTTATTAGCCTTAATATTACCCTTATTAGCCTTAATATTAGCCTTATTAGCCTTAATATGAGCCTTATTAGCCTTAATTTTAGCCTTATTAGCCTTAATATTAGCCTTATTAGCCTTAATATTAGTCTTATTAGCCTTAATCTCATTTACCGTTGGCTATTCAAAGTGTAAACATGTATGTATGTCACATTTGTTCACAAACTTTTTCGCAAGGAAGTACACTTAGTCGCCACACTAACAAACACAAATCTGTTTTATTCCCCTGCAATTTGTGTGACAGGAAATTTACAAGAAGAGACAACTTAAATTTTCACAACAGAAACAGTCATCAACTAGACGATAAAATTTCATACGAAACAAAAACCAATGATCACCTTCCTGTTATAAAAAACTACACTCAGAAAGACGATAACAGTAATGATGGTAGCAGTGAACAAAATAATGGAAAATATAAGTCTGAAAGCACGTATGTTGATGTAAATAATAATAAACATCAACAACCTATCAGACAATATTATATTCGTCAATCTGAAAGTCCCAATACGAATCAATCTAATAGAAATTACCATGATGAGGTATTTGAATGGGATGACAATACTGATCCTAATGATTTAGTCGACGCTATAAGAAGTAATCGACGCCTAGGGCTTGATTATCAGATATACATAAACACCCTACACGCAATGGGGCTAATATTGTAATGTATTGCGTGAATGAATTCAAAGACAAACACCAAACACTGAAGCCCTGGGTGCAAGAACTGAAAAACCCGAAATGAACAGGAGTGCGTTCGGATGAAGTTGTTTTACCCAGCTGAATCGTTCACCCGGGTGAATGACGTCACAGAAATGTTACTCATAAAATACGAACGATTGTGGTAAGTATAATATGGCGGCAGACTTTAAATTCAAGCAAATGCAATCCAGGTTATGTGTAGTTTACTTCGAGTGATTTTTGAGTAGGAACAATAAGATTTTATCTGTTTTATCGTCAACGGATCAAAATCGTATTCATATTTACCAGGCTGTTGTTTCAACATGCACTATTTATATGAATAACTTTATGATGGAAGACAGTAGTTCAAGTGAAGATGATGATGAACAGGTACAATTTTATTTCGATCACGGCCTCATTTGGACAGATTACGGAACTGTTTGTTAGTGGAGTATGAAGTGTCTTCAAGAATAAAACAATTTTTGTTGAAGTTACAATTGCAAATTGCAGTGCAAATGAATTTCAAAGCAATTTTCGTATGAAAAGAGCAACTTCTCTGTCCTTGTAGTGATGTTTATTATACACACAAATACACAAAATATCTAATTATACAAAATCTCTGACAATGTTAATAACTGATAAAATGTCAAAATTCAATTTACACACATCTGCGCATGTCGTGTGATTATCGTCCCAGTTTTAACAAGTGCGAAAAGTTTTTGTCCTAACGATTCTCCTCAAATAACCGAACGGCACGCTCGTACAAAACGCCTGTTAAAACCGAACGACTTTTGGGCGAAAAGTTTCATCTGGACGTCGCCCGGGCGTTATATCCGAACGGCCCCCTGGTGGAAACGAGGATATAAGTCCAAAGGTCAATAAACCACCACGTCACATGTTCACAATTTAAAAAAAAAACAATCTGCTGAATCTAACTCCTACTATATAATTAGAAGAGCATTTCAACAACCCTTGAAGAAAACGCAGAACAAGTATGTTCATAGCAGGTTTGCAGTACAACCCTATCTGTAACCAGTTCAAACGTATCAAGGACGAAATATCACAGATGTCACAGCTTTATGATAAAATTACGTGTTACTTACTATATGATTTAGTAGTATCAGTATAGTGATGGTGCAATAGTGGTCAAAACATGTGTGCTCCACTGCAGTTACATAACCTCAAACAGTTGTAAGTTCTTTTTTAATATCTTCTCATTATTATTCTAGAAGAAGAATGAGTAGAAGAAAAGCATCTAATCCACCTTGTGTTAATTGTCTATTTTCTATAACGGCCATATTTTTCTATAAGTGAAACATTTGATACCTCTATTAATTTATGTATTTTATATACGTAAATATATATTAATATTAACGAATAGTTATATATATGTATTTATTAAGTAACAGCTTTAAGAAAGTCAATGTTCCTGTCAGTGATGTCAGACCAGAAGAGACTGTCTGGGCCTCTCTCTCTTTCTCTCTCTCTATCGTTACCTTTGTTACAATACATTATCACTGACTACGTTCCTCCTTTTTTTAATTTCTCACTATTTTTTAAATTTACTGATCGCTATGTTTTTTTCTGTGTAAATAATAGAATCTACTGTGCAAGACTTTTCTTTACCCGTTAGGTTACTTTCTTGTTTGGGTCATCCTATATAGCTTTATTCTTTATACACTCTGTATACTAATAATTTGAATTTCCTGCTATTTTTTTATTTTAGTAACCGCCATGTTTTTTCTGTTTAAATATTGAAATTTACTGCGCATGTTTTTTTTCTATTATTTCATCATACATTTTTTCTATAAATAAAACGATCTACTGTTCATAATTTTTCTTCAATAGGTAGGTTACTTTCTTGTCTGGCTCACTCTATATAGTTTTATTTTTGATTCACCCTGTATACTAATATTTTGTACTATTTTATTTTACTGGCCGCTTTGTTTTTTCTATTGGAATTTACTGCGCATGATTTTTTACTTAAACTTTTTCTTTTCTTATTTTGGTTCACCCTTCTTTTAATTTGATACACTTTGTATACTAATATTTGAACAGTTGTCAACGAATTTTCACTCCATAATATAATAATTTTTTTCTCAAAAACTGTAGAGTGTGCCACCTTGAATATTTCACAGAATATGTAAAAAGACATTCCCTTTCGAGCTCTGGTATCAGTTTTTTCCAAAAACCCGTAGGAGACCCAGAATCATAGCGATACTTCAGAAACGAATTTTCACTCGATAATATAATAATTTTTTTCTCAAAACTATAGAGTGTGCCACCTTGAATTTTTCACAGAATATGTAAAAAGACATGCCCTTTCGAGCCCTGCTATCAGTTTTTTCCAAAAACCCGTAGGAGACCCAGAATCAATGCGAAACTTCAGAAACGAATTTTCACTCCATAATATAATAATTTTTTTCTCAAAAACTATAGAGTGTGCCACCTTGAATTTTTCACACAATATGTAAAAAGACATGCCCTTTCGAGCTCTGGTATCAGTTTTTTCCAAAAACCCGTAGGAGACCCAGAATAATAGCGAAACTTCAGAAACGAATTTTCACTCCATAATATAATAATTTTTTTCTCAAAAACTATAGAGTGTGCCACCTTGAATTTTTCACACAATATGTAAAAAGACATGCCCTTTCGAGCTCTGGTATCAGTTTTTTCCAAAAACCCGTAGGAGACCCAGAATAATAGCGAAACTTCAGAAACGAATTTTCACTCGATAATATAATAATTTTTTTCTCAAAAATTATAGAGTGTGCCACCTTGAATTTTTCACAGAATATGTAAAAAGATATGCCCTTTCGAGCCCTGCTATCAGTTTTTTCCAAAAACCCGTAGGAGACCCAGAATTGAACCCAAACTTCAGAAACGAATTTTCGCTCCTTAATATTATAATTTCAATAAGTCATATAACTCTTATGTTTTTCAAATGGAACACCCAACACTGTATGCAGATGATAATTACACTAAATTCTGAAGCGAATGATGTAACATTTGTATAAGGACTTTCTCTTAAGGTTTCCGAGATAAAACGAATTTTATTATAAAAAGATAAAAAAAATAAAATGTTAATATTGAAATATTTCATTTTGCCAAGTAGACTGTGAAAAAAGTATAACAATTTAACTAGTCAAGTATATATACTAGGGGGGTTCTGGGACAAAAACACCATGTAAAAGCCCATAAGCCAAAAGCATGGTCAAAATTTGTTCCCAAATGCATGCCCAGACGCTCTTGATTTAACTGCGCATGTCTCCACGCCCCCCAGGAATTCAGTTTTCAGCATTCAGACCCCGCCCTCCAGCCATTATGATTGCGTGTCCTCCCTATCGTTGTGTGGAGAAGGTGGAGGTGTAGGAGGTGAAGGACACCCAGCTATCGTTGTGTGGAGGAGGTGGAGTAGGTGCAATGATAATGGCTGGAGGGCGGGGTCTGAATGCTGAAAACTGATTGCCTGGTGGGTGTGGAGACATGCGCAGTTAACTCAAGAGCGTCTGCGCATGCATTTGGGAACAAATTTTGACCACGTTTTTGGCTTATGGGCTTTTACATGGTGTTTTTGTCCCAGAACCCCCTAGTATATTTACTTTGTCACAATTTCAAATTTGCTGTTACTTGCTTATCAGTATCAGATAATTAGATGAGTATCAGCTATTAGATTTCCTCAACAGCAGAAACCATCAGGATGTGTTGTAAGATGTATTTTACGTTATTTAAAAATTACAAAATTGGTATTACGAAAACACCTAATTGTGAACTAAAATTGTGACAAGTTAAATTGTTTAACTTTTTTCACAGTTTACTTACAAATTAAAATTAAATATACATGTAGAAATATTAAAATTTTTCTATGTTTTTATAATACTTCGAGGTTTCGTTTTACTTCGGAAACCTTAAAAGATAGATATGTACAATTATTACAACATTCTGTTCAGAATTTAGAGTACTTCTCTTCTGTATACAGAGCGTTGAGTGTTCCATTTGAAAGGATTGTGTTTTATGACTTATTGAATAGGCAAATTGGCTTATAAATTTTGAATACCCTGTATGTACCTCAGACACTATGCAACAATTTTTTGACGTAGGAATCTCTAAGCTATTAAGTATTATTGCAAAAATTATAATAAAAAATGTTCCATTGGTCAAGATACAAAGCTATACATATAGTAGTGGGACACACTTATAAAGACACTGCATGTCATTCATAAACAGCCGTCTGTTTACTTTACATTAATTATATGCTCAGGGTTAGCCTAATCAAAAAATGTCTACAAAAGTTGAGACGTCAATACATAATCTCAAAAGCCCAAACCGGTGTGAACTTAGAAGCCATTTTCTGCCAGTCAAAAAATTCCAGCATCGAATTAATTTTCATGTGAAATTGGCAGCCAATATTTAAAAGAGTTTATACACATTACTATTATAATAATTAAAACAGTGGCATTCGTTACCTGATTCTATTTAGCTAAGGCTAAACTAAACGACAGATCAAAAAGGCATATCTCTCTACTAATTCTGTGAAAATTTGAAAATTTTCAGTTGGCACCGTCTATAGTTTTAGAGGAAAAAATTACAATATTTAGGAGCGAAAATTCGTTTCTGAAGCTTCGCTTAAATTTTGGGTCTCCTACGGGTTTTTGGAAAAAACTGAGAGCAGGGCTGGAAAGGGCATGTCTTTTTACATATTCTGTGACAAATTCGGGGTGGCACACTCTATAGTTTTTGAGAAAAAAATTATTATATTATGGAGTGAAAATTTGTTTCTGAAGTTTTGCTTTGATTCTGGGTCTCCTACGGGTTTTTGGAAAAAACTAATACCAGAGCTCGAAAGGGCATGTCTTTTTACATATTCTGAGAAAAATTCAAGGTGGCACACTCTATAGTTTTCGAGAAAAAAATTATTATATTATGAAGTGAAAATTCGTTTCTGAAGTTTCGCTTTAATTCTGGGTCTCCTACGGGTTTTTGGAAAAAACTGATAGCAGGGCTCGAAAGGGCATGTCTTTTTACATATTCTGTGAAAAATTCAAGGTGGCACACTCTATAGTTTTTGAGAAAAGAATTATTATATTATTAAGTGAAAATTCGTTTCTGAAGTTTCGCTTCAATTCTGGGTCTCCTACGGTTTTTGGAAAAAAGTGATAGCAGGGCTCGAAAGGGCATGTCTTTTTACATATTCTGTGAAAAATTCAAGGTGGCACACTCTATAGTTTTTGAGAAAAAAATTATTATATTATGGAGTGAAAATTCGTTTCTGAAGTTTCGCTTTGATTCTGGGTCTCCTACGGGTTTTTGGAAAAAACTGATAGCAGGGCTCGAAAGGGCATGTCTTTTTACATATTCTGTGAAAAATTCAAGGTGGCACACTCTATAGTTTTTGAGAAAAAAATTATTATATTATCGAGTGAAAATTCGTTTCTGAAGTTTCGCTTTGATTCTGGGTCTCCTACGGGTTTTTGGAAAAAACTGATAGCAGGGCTCGAAAGGGCATGTCTTTTTACATATTCTGTGAGAAATTCAAGGTGGCACACTCTATAGTTTTTGAGAAAAAAATTATTATATTATGAAGTGAAAATTCGTTTCTGAAGTTTCGCTTTGATTCTGGGTCTCCTACGGGTTTTTGGAAAAAACTGATAGCAGGGCTCGAAAGGGCATGTCTTTTTACATATTCTGTGAAAAATTCAAGGTGGCACACTCTATAGTTTTTGAGAAAAAAGTTATTATATTATGGAGTGAAAATTCGTCTCTGAAGTTTCGCTTTGATTCTGGGTCTCCTACGGGTTTTTGGAAAAAACTGATAGTAGGGCTCGAAAGGGCATGTCTTTTTACATAATCTGTGAAAAATTGGAAGTAGCAATATCGTTGTAGTATTTTCAATTGCAATAGCTACCAGTGGCGCAAAAGGTCTATTCCCTAAATTAAGCATTTGCCGCTTCACCTAAATGTAATCGTAGTCGCTATTTCCAGAAACGTTTCTGAGCAAAAACGTTTCTAACTTCACAGACATCGCTTAAGGTATGTTAAAATTTATAACAATTATGTATTGTAGTAATATAAACATCCTTTGTAGCTCGTATTGAAAAAGTTGCAAACCAGCAACGAAACGTCCACGTAATAAAACCATATAAAATTTCAAAGAAAATTATTTAATTCAAAATTAGAAGGAACCATAAACCCAAGAAACCATTTTATAGAAAATATATATAAAATCAAAAGGTTCAAGAAAAAAATTTAAGAATTCAAATTCTTCAAAACATACTCTTATATACGAGTATATAATATACAGGATGCCCATTATCTATCTCCTTACATGGCTAACTCTGTTATTAGTGGAGATAGAGAATTGGTTAAATTAGCAAAATTGGGCAAAATTACAAGAGGAATTCAGTGCCTCCTTCAAATTCAATTATAATTTTCAACCTTTCGAGATATTTTGAAAAAACTGAAAATCGCCAAAATTTTTAAACTCGAATATCTCTGTAAAAGACTATCGACTACTCGAATCTCGAATCTCGACTACTGTAAAAGATACAAATAAAATAAAAATACTGTGTGATAGTGTTTTTTACGTGGCATTAAGCGGTGATGTTGAAAATTTCACGGGCATCTTAGTTTTTCAGAAAAAAAAATAAAGTTATGTTTTTTTAAATGGCAACCATAGTTGGCTATGGTATCAATAAAAAGCTTATTTTTTTCTAATTTCAAAAATATAATATTTAATAAATCGTATTTTTCTTCGTTTGTGTACAGTTCGCAATAACTATTTTAACATGAACATTTAATTTTGACGTTTATAATGCGACTTTAGTGTGATTTGACATTTATATTTTACTGCTGTTTACTGATCTACGTTTGTTTTTCATAGCTTACTATGTTAATAAATTATTTGTTCATTACAGTAAACAAAAGAAAAGAGAAAGGTATATTAAATATTATATTTTTGAAATCAGAAAAAAATAAGCTTTTTATTGATACCATAGCCTACTATGGTTGCCATTTAAAAAAACATAACTTTATTTTTTTTCTTAAAAACTAAGATGCTCGTGAAATTTTCAATATCACCGCTGAATTCCACGTAGAAAACACTATCACACGGTATTTTTATATTATTTATATCTTTTATAGTTTTCGAGATATTCGAGTTTAAAAATTTTGGCGATTTTCAGTTTTTCCAAAATATCTCGAAAAGTTTAAAATTAAAATTAAACCTGAAGGAGGCACTGAATTCCTTTTGTAATTCTGCCTAATTTTGCTGATTTAAACAATTCTCTATCTCCGCTATCAACAAAGTTAGCCATGTAAGGAGATAGATAATGGGCACCTTGTATATATACAGGGTGGGCGAAATTCGAGGCTCACCATTGGGATCTCGGAAACGGTAAGAGATACGAAAACGGTTAAATTGGGGCAAAGTTGCGTAATTTTGTGACCAATAATATGCCGTCAAGAAATCCAGAATATCTACATTCGTTTTTGAGTTATTTCAAAAAAACCAAAATTTTGAGTTTTCGTTTTTAATTTTTTTTAGCTTTATTTGAGACGATATCAAAAAACTGATAAGACTTTTTCATTGCCACTTTTTATGCTCTATAACGTGGCAGTACAAAATTTCCGTTACGGCGTTTCGTCCGATCAGGACCATCTTCAACTTTATTTTTTTAAATAGAGACCCATAATGTTTCTTACGAAAAACGATAGGATTTTTTATTCTGATTCCAATGATGTATGATACTTTATAGTTTTAATTATTATTTTTGCTCAGATACTAGAAATAACTTTTAAGACGATCGAATCTAATATGCTTTGGGCTGATGACATTTGTTATAAAACAATTTTAATTGTCAATACAATTTGACGTTTAAAGAGCTTCTATTTAATGGTGGCCTGTTTGAACATACACTTTAATTTAAGAAAATTTTAATTTTAGATTCCGCTGACAAAAATATTTCTGTTATTATTATAAATTACTTTGTTATAATTATTTTAAATTTAATTATACGGTACAACTTGTGTTACCATATAAAACCAAATTTGAACATTCAGTAACATGATTTGGACTATTATTTTGTATTCTCCTGTAAATACTGTTATGTTCAAAACTACCGTTTTCTGTCAATTGTCTGTGCAGTTTTGAAAATGTCGTTCTATGTGGTTGTAGCCTTTCTGGGTATGTTTCAAAATATGTTTGTTCAGATCTGGTTGAATTTTTTAACATTTATAATAAATTTCAATCATATCACATTTTTCTTGATTTGTAAACGGCAGTATTACTTATTATTTAAAGCGAAGCTCTTTACGTCAACGTTAAATTGTGTTAACAATTAAAATTGTTTTATAACAAATGTCATCAGCCCAAAGCATACTAGATTCGATCGTCTTAAAAGTTATTCCTAGTATTTGAGCAAAAATAATAATTAAAACTATAAAGTATCATACATCATTGGAATCAGAATGAAAAATCCTATCGTTTTTCGTAAGAAACATTATGGGTCCCTATTTAAAAAAATAAAGTTGAAGATGGTCCTGATCGGACGAAACGCCGTAACGGAAATTTTGTACTGCCACGTTATAGAGCATAAAAAGTGGCAATGAAAAAGTCTTGTCAGTTTTTTGATATCGTCTCAAATAAAGCTAAAAAAAATTAAAAACGAAAACTCAAAATTTTGGTTTTTTTGAAATAACTCAAAAACGAATGTAGATATTCTGGATTTCTTGACGGCATATTGGTCACAAAATTACGCAACTTTGCCCCAATTTAACCGTTTCTGTATCTCTTACCGTTTCCGAGATCCCAATGGTGAGCCTCGAATTTCGCCCACCCTGTATATATATATATTGCAATAGAATGAGAATTAACGAGAGTTGAATGTTGAAGTTATCATAAAAAACGCTACCTGTACCAGAAAAATTTGAATTCTTTAACTAATGAACATTATAATAAAGACATCAATAACATCTATTTAGAAAATTATTACAAATAAGGCTAATAAAATAATTTATCTTACGTGAATATCCGTAAATGAGTATACATTGTCATTTAATTTGATTCAAAACATAGTTAATATCATAAGAAACCCAGAGCATGGCATATTAAAATGAAGAGAAACCTTCATAGAATAAACAAATAGCACAAAATCCAGTCCAAAGATAATTTCCATTGAGAAAATTCCAACTAAAAACAAAATTGTTAAAATTAGTAAAGAAATTTGACATGAACTGTCATAGTAAAGGAACTAGGGCTGGGTCGCTCGTTCATTTTCGGTGTGCCGGCACGTGAGATAAACCGCGTGGCCGGTTTAACGATTTTTTAAAAAATTAATTTTCAAACTTATAAACTTTTAATTTTTTGAATAAAATATTACAGAGTTATATTTGTTAAATTAAATGTATGCTCGACGACGTACCAAGACCGAAGTGACGTTCTCGGTGCAGTTTCTTAGAGTCCGAATGGGGAGAAATGCAAGGTGTCGTTTCTTTATCTGAATAACTCCTGGAGAACCCTGCTAACTCTTCCACCCTTAGATTGGACTTTAGGCAGTGTCTGAAGTCCTGAATGGTTCCTGCGGAGGGTTGATTGATAGCGATTTACGTCTTCTTTTTATCTTGATGCCAACAATTATACTAAAACATAGTATACAAATATAAAGTATGATTGTCCAAACACTGGGGTGATACCAATGTGGGGCGGTGCTTATTGAATTTAAATTTTGTTTATTTTGTTCCATACCATATTTAATGAATTTTAAATCATCCAAATTAGTTTGAAGCAAGCTAATGTTTTTTATTTCATGGTGATAAGAGAGGTTTACTTTGTAATCCAGTGTTGGTATATAAGTATTGACAACATTATTTGAAATATCTGTTTGCCTATTTAAAAATTTTTGATTTGAAATTTCAGTAATACAATTATCCAAGTTTGTTACAATATATGTCCCTACTGCTAGCATCCTGGTTTCAGAGATTTTCTTGCAATTAAATTTAATTTGTTCTTCGTCAGGATTTATGATTAATAACTGGTTAAATTCTAAAGTTTGGACTTTAACATTTTTTTATTTAATTAAATGAATTTGGCAATTTGAGTATGGTCTTTTAGCTAATAAAAGTTGAACTTCACATGGTATGTCTGTTTTTACATTAATAATATCCATGTTATTGCAATAATAAGTTGTATCTACAAATGTACATAGTTCGTTACTGGAACTGTAATATTGATCGGACAAAATGAGATATTTATGGTTTGGGATTATTAATTGGAAGGTGGTATGGTTTAAAGGTACTGGACATGAGTATAAGTGATATACATTATACAGGGTATTTTCGACAATTGGGACTTCTAGAATGAAATTAATTTTTGTCGTGATTTGATAAGCCTTAATGTTTATTAATGTTTCGAAATTTAAAATTTGTTCTTTGGTGGCAGGAAATGGCAAATTTACTTGTTTTGCAATTTTTTGGATACTATCCATTAAGTCCTCGGGTTCCATAATTGAGGGGTGCATTACGTTGATTTTTGAGAATGTAACGGCTTCTTCGATTGTTTCCAGGGTTTGCAATATACTTAGGGCCATAGTATTTATTTGTGTATATATGTTATTAAATTGTATAGTGTGATATAATTGAATGTTTTCCTCTTTAACAGCTTGTTCTATTTGTAAAATTCTTGAGTGTAAGATAAGTTGGTTTGATGTTAAATTCTTTATTGATGAGTAAAATTTTTCTATAGCTTCTGTAGTTAATGTAATTTGTGATTCCTGTATTTGTTTCTGAGTCAGCTGATTTTTTTCGAGTTGTTCTAAATGTCTCTGGATTCTTTCATCATCTTCGTTGTCTAGGTTTCCAGTGATTGCTTTCCATATTGAGCCTAAACCATTAATTATCCCTCTTTTATATCGAGTTTGTGGTATTAACTGATTGAATTTTCTTTTTATTTCATCGAATAAAAATGTTGTTATGGTAACAAAATTCTTGACTTCCTTTTTGATGGTTGCATTCATATGTAGTACATCTTCCAAATAATTAATGTTTTGTTTTAATCTGTTGTATTCATCTAGTAATGGTTGTAGATCGATGCTTTTTAGTAGTGTCCATTTATCAATAATATTTTTACAGCTTCCTAGAGGTATTGGTAGTAAGCCGGGATTATCAGTTAATTTTCGGATTCGATCTCCTCCGTGGGTGGCGGTGAAGAATCTGTAACAAGAGGCCTTTTTAGGTTTCTTAAATGTGTCTTTCTTGTAGACTTATTATTTGTAATTTCGCATGTATTATCATCGTTTATTTTGGTGATAATAAATGGTCCCTCGTATCTGTTTTTAGTTTTATGTCTAACTGCTGTTGCATTTTTTACATAGACAGTTTGTCCTTGCTTGTAAGTGGTTTGGGGGTCCTTGACATTGTCATTTCGTTGTCTGTGAACTGTTTCTTTAGACTCCTGTAGTCTTCGTTGAACATTTTCGTATAAACGTTTCATTTTTGTTTTATGTTCATCCAGATAATTGCTATATATGTCCTGGTTATAGTGTATTTCGAAAGGGTCGCGACTAGCCGTGTGTCCTGTGGTAAGCTCGTGTGGTGTTAATCCTGTTGCAGAGTGGATGGAACTATTATATGCTAAAACGGCGTATTTTACTTGGGTTGAAATAGGATCCTTGTTAACATCTTTTAGAATTCTTATGTGTTCTAATATAGTAGAATGGAATCTCTCGATTAATCCATTACTTTGTGGGTTTCTTGGCGTGGTAAAGTGAATGTTAATTTTGTGTAATTTTAGTAGCTCCTTTACAATATCGTTGTCAAATTCCTTACCGTTATCTGCTACTATATTTTCTGCAGTTCCATAGAATGTAAAATATGTGATTAATTGATCGGCAACATGGACAGCTGTTTTTGCAGGAATTTCGAATACTTGTCCTAGTTTGCTAAAAGCGTCAATAATTGTTAAAAATATTTTTTGTTCCATTACAAATGTATCCATATGTAATATTTGGAATGGCTTAGTAGGTGTTTCTGTTAACATCATTAGAATATGTTCAGGTGTTCTCTCGTATTTACATCTTTTGCAAATTTCACAATTTTTTATAAATTCTTCTATGTCATTTTGGAAATTTGGCCAGTAGTACCTTAGCTTTAAATGGGCTATAGTTTCTTTTACTCCACGGTGATTGGTCTTTCCTTCGTGATAATTTTTCATTAAGGATATTTGTTCTTCCTTATCTAGTACATCTGTTAATTTCTTTGTACATCTTATTAATGTTGGGCCGTCGTTGGTAAATTTGTTTGTATATACTTCACAGAGTTTTTTGTATGTGTCCTCGTAGTCGATGTAAACAAAATATTGTTTGTTGCTTGTTGTAAAATCCCTAATTAACTTGAATAAATCATCTTTTATTGTTTCTCTTTGAACTTCTGCTTCAATTATGGTTTTCTGTCCTCGTTTGATAGTCTTTGTCTCTGCGGGATTTAAAAATACAGTTTTTATATGCAATTGGCTCCTTTTGGTATTGATTGGTTCATCTAGAATTTGTATACCATTTGTTGGGTTGTCATCGGCTATAGAGTGTGCTGTCGATGCGGGTGATAGTAGAATGTCCGGTGGTCTTAAATTTTGTTGTACTTCCTCAAGTGTAGGTGTAATTAGGTCGTGTGTTGTATTGTTGACTTTATCAAACTCTGTTAGTAGGGCATCTAGTTCAGGGTCGACGTTAACGAGTAGTGATTCCGAATCTATTGGGTGTATATGAATTCTTGACAATGCATCAGCATTGGTATTTAATTTTCCCTTTTTATATTCGATTTGGTAATCGAACTCTTCTAATTTTAATTTCCACCTGGTTAATTTCATGTTCGTGGGTTCCTTTAGATTAAATAACCATTTTAACGGGCGATGATCTGTATATATGGTAAATTTATGTCCATATAGATATGGTCTAAATATTTTTGTTGTTGCCCATACTACGGCTAATAATTCTCTTTCGGTGGTTGCCATGCGTTTTTCTGTGTCATTTAAGGTTCGAGAAGCATATGCTATTGGCCTATCTTGACCCACGATGCCTTGAGATAATACAGCTGCTATAGCTTCGCCGGAGGCATCTGTTGTGACAATGAATGGTTTTGAGAAGTCCGGGTATTGTAGAATCGGTGCTTCGGTTAATAATTTTTTACATGTTTCGAATGCTTTTATAAATTCCGGGGTATGTTCAATTTTTACATTTTTCCTTTGCATGGATGTCATAGGTTTTACAATTTTTGCCATGTTAGGGATGAATCGGCGATAATAGCCTACGAGTCCTAGAAATCCTTTTATTTCCCTAGTTGTTTTAGGTATAGGATATTTTTGTACTGCTGTTATTTTTTCCGGGTTTGGCTTGACTCCATCTGGTGTTATTATGTGTCCCAAGTATGCAACTTCGTCCTTTAAAAATTCACATTTATCGAGTTGTACTTTAAACTGAGTCTCTCTTAATCGTTGGAATACTTTTCTTAGGTGTTCAATGTGTTCTTGTAAACTAGCAGAGTAAACAATTATATCGTCTAAATACACAGAGCATATTTCATTTTGTATGCCGCGCAGGATGTTGCCCATGACACGTTGAAAAGTCGATGGCGCTCCCTTAAGGCCAAAGGGCATCCTTGTATACTCGTAGTGTCCTTGTTCTGTGGAGAAGGCCGTTTTTTCTATGTCTTCGGGGTTCATTTGTACCTGGTGAAAGCCGGAGGCGAGGTCAAGTGTAGTAAAATATTGGGCTCGTCCTAATTTATCCAAAATGTCCGAGATATTTGGTAGGGGGTATTTGTCATCTACCGTTTGTTCATTAAGTTTTCTATAGTCTATTACGACTCTCCATTTTCTCTTACCAGAATTGTCCATTTTCTTAGGTACAACCCACACTGGGCTCGACCAAGGTGATGTCGATGGCCTAATAATGTTTTGTTGTAGCATGGAGCTTATCTGATTCTGTACTTCTTGTTTGTGTATTTGTGGGTATCTGTAAGATTTGGTAAATATAGGTGTAGCATCGTTTTTTAGCCTAATGTGATGTTTGATTTGATTATTAAATGTCAGTGGTAATTTATCGGTGTAAAATATATCTCGGTATTCGTAACACAAGTTTCTTATCGCTAAATATTCTTCTTTGTTTAAATGTTGCAATTTTATATTCTTTAAGTTTTGCTTTTGAATACGGTCCAGCGTAGAGGTATCAAATTCACAGTTGACTGGGTCAAGTTCAGATTGATGTATTTCTTCGTTCGTTAACACTTCTAGTACGGGGAATGGACTTGTTATCTTTAAGTATTGTATTTCGTCAGAGTTATTAATAACAGTTGTTGAGGCATGGTTATTTTAGATTTTTACTAGAGATGCAGGTATTTCTAGTTTATTTGAAAATTTTTTGTATTCCAATAATCCTTGTTGTAAAGTTGTATGTACCGGGATGGATATAAATTTTTCAGTTCTTGGTGGAATCGGAATTGAAATTTCTTTAAATATTTTTTTAATTAAATTTTTCTGCTTGGGAGATGTTTCAATTTCTTGTTGTGGTGTCATTAAATTTCCACAAATATAAAGCGGAATTTTTGTATGTGGGGTAATTAAAAGTCCCTTTTTAAAATCTACAGTTGCTTCTAGGTTTAGTAGTAGGTCTGTTCCTATTAATCCTTCATAATTTGGATTACAATCGAATATGTAGTGCTTATGTTTTAAATCTGGTTTTCCGAATATCTCTGATAAAGGTATTTCTGCACTATAGCGATGTATTGTTGTATTGTGGGGTGTTGTGATACAAAACGGGTCTTCTTTTATGTAGTTGCTGAAATAATTTTGGGCTAGATTTTCGTTAATAAATGTTTTTGTTGAGCCGGTGTCGATCATAAATCGGGCGTTTATTTCTGGGATTTTTATATATGGTAATCTATTGTTTGTTGACATATGAACTTCTATTAGTTCTGTTTGTCTGTTGTCTCCGAGGCTCGTGTAGAAAAATTTGCGTTTTCTTGTTCTTCATGTTCTTGATAATGATCCTGGTAATCAAATTCGTCATCGTAGCTCTCTTGTTCGGTATATGTGTCTTCAGGGGATAAATAGTTATTGTCCTCAATTTCATCTGAATTTTGGAGATGTAGTTCTTCGAATTTAAAATTCGGTTGTTGTCTCTGTTGTACTACATTATTATTTGATGTGAATCTTGTCTTGTTAGTGAGCCGTGTTCTTCCAGAGTCGACTTCCATAGGTGTTGGTGTATATGTAGAAGGTTTATTTCTTGGCATAAATACGTTTTGTTGTTGCCGGAACTGGCCTGAGTTTGTCTGATTTGGGAAATTAGGGTTCCTGCTTGGGAATGGTCTCGGTGTCCAATTTGGTTGTTGATACATGGGCCTATTCACTGGAGGACGTTGCGACTGATGTGTAAAATGATTTTGAAAGTGATTGTTTGTTGTTCGCATTTGTGGTTGATTGACTCTTAATTGGGATGTCCTCATGTTATTGGCTGAACTTGCTTGCGGGGTGTTGACAATTTTTGCTCGGTGGTAATTAATGTTTTCTTCGTCGATAACCATCTGTACAGCTTCCTCTATTGTAGTGGGATTTTTACATCTTAAAAGGTGACTTAACTGTTCATTGGTACCAGTTAAAAATGCTCGTAATGTACTGTTATTGTACAATTGTGTTTTAACAGTTTTTATTTCTACTGATGTGTTTTCGCACGATAATTTTGATAATAACAGACATCGTAAATCAATACATCTGTCTGCAAATTGTAGTGGTGTCTCTTTAGATCTTTGTTTCAAGGTGTTAAGGTCGGCAAGGAGAGATTCTTCATTTCGTTGGTCACCAAATAAATTAATTAGTAATTGTTTTAGTTCTGGAAAGGTAGTAAATGTTCTGGCTGAAATTAATGTCGCTGCTTTGCCAATTATCTTGTTTCTTATATGAAGCATCGTGAATGTAATCCTTGTTGCTTCGTTTCCTGGTGCCATAAGTGGTATTACATTTTCACATGCATTAATAAATGTAGATAATTTTGAAGGTTCCCCATCGAATGGTGGGATTAAATCCAGATAATCTCTAACATTAATTTGTGGTAAGGCCATGTTTCTTTGATCTTCTCTATGTGAAGTTAAATTAATTTGGCGAACAGTTGGTATGTTAGCTAGTTGATCGGCGAGTTGGTCGATTAAACTCATAAATGGGTTAGTAATATCACTTTTATTTTATCGTTGATTTTATTGTAACTCTATATTCACGGTTACCAAAACCTAGGACACGCCGTATATAAATTACTTGCGTAATTACACAGCACGACTTCAGTTATAGACTGTGAATATTTTGTTAACGGGGCTTGTGGTTTTAAGATTTTATTTAAACTTATACTAAGTTGTTAGTGTTAAGCCAGTTATGTTGGGATTTATTTTCTTGCCCTACTCGATCCAGGCAATACTCATAAATCTTGGAAAAAAAATAATTGAAAAGATGAATTTTCACTGCTAATGTAAAAATTCAAAAATGCTTGGGAAAAAGTTTTCAAATTTGTTCTGGAAGGGAAGGTTTGTGGGAAAAGCGGAATGATCAATATTACTTACAATAATAATATCGCTGCGATTGCTGACTTCATTGGTCCTTTTCTTTCTTGATTTTCCGTTAAATGTCTGCGATAGACTGCTGGCTCGCTATTCTCGATGGATTGATGGTCCCCTGGTTCACAGGTCCTCAATTGGACGTTTTGGTTCGTAGCACCTTAACCGTCGATACGGACAAAATTTTTGATTTTCGAAAAATTTTGGGTACTATCCACAAGACTGCGCCAGATAAACCGCGTGGCCGGTTTAACGATTTTTTAAAAAATTAATTTTCAAACTTATAAACTTTTAATTTTTTGAATAAAATATTACAGAGTTATATTTGTTAAATTATATGTATGCTCGACGACGTACCAAGACCGAAGTGACGTTCTCGGTGCAGTTTCTTAGAGTCCGAATGGGGAGAAATGCAAGGTGTCGTTTCTTTATCTGAATAACTCCTGCAAGAGAATTTTCGTATTTGAATGATTATTATTTATTAAAGTTTGTAATACCAGTATAAATTGTAAGATTTAATAACTAATAAACATATTTCCCAAATTTAACAGGTAAGGATCGTTGCATATTTATGCTATAGATGTAATATAACATCTCATGTTCATCTTAATAACTAGTTATTTCTGTAAAGAACACTGTGAAAGGTTGAACAGTTGTTCATATGTTTTGTAACCAACACAATCAATTTTTGTATACTTCACTTGATATACCAGTAAGAAATATAGTGCAATAAATTTAACAAGCAGTATTATTTCTCACGCAAGAAAAGAAAAATAGAACCAAAATACAGTCCACAGACAAACTCAAACATATTGGTGCTTCGAGCCGGATCTTTCAAAAGGTGCTTGCGCGCAAAAGCTAGTTTGGCGGCAACGGGTGCAGTTGACAGTAGGAGTTGACAGTTGATGACAGCGGCTCCGCTTACAGCGTACAAGCAGACAGCAGACAAGACAGCATCGTCGCACTCAAAACAAAACAAAGTGGGCCCTTTTGTATACTCTTTCTCCTTTCTCACTTTCACCATTCTTTATTCATAGCTCATACCGATTCGTTTTGTACAAGCAGCTATTCAGTTTGAAGCGCGTGGTTATTCTATTTAGTAGCGTATTTGTTTTATAATCTTTATTATTTAACAACTAGTTTATATATTAATATAACATAACTCCTATGATGGCAGACGTAGAAGCTCTTATAAAAAAACGGGGCTCAGTCAAGTCAAAGCTTACCATTTTCAATAAATTCATTACCCAATTAGAGACTTCATTTGCTAACAAAATTATCAGCGAACAAGGTGTACTTGCAGAGTTAGAATGTCGTTTAGAACGTGTTAGCAATATAATTAATGAGTTTGAGGAAATACAATTAAGCATTGAACAAATTTCAGAAGATACTGAAGCACAATTTTCTGAAAGGGAAAAGTTTGAGACGGTCTTCTTCGGGAGCATTGGTAAGGCTAAGGCTTTTATTATGGCAAGTGAGATCACTGAAACCGGCCGAGCCCGATCAGTGCATTCTGTGCGCAGTGGCAGCGTTTCCAGCCACACTTCTATGGAATCGGAACGTAATGGTAATATGCAAAATATAAAATTACCCGTAATACAGTTGCCTACATTTAATGGTAGCTACGATAATTGGCTTGAATTCAGGGACACGTTCAGCTCCCTTATAGATGAAAACGATGCAATTACAAAAATACAAAAATTTCATTATTTGCGCGCTTCGCTTACTGGCAGCGCCTCTCAAATTATAGCTAGTTTGGAATTTTCTAGTGCCAGTTATTCCGTTGCTTGGGACTTAGTTTGCAAGCGCTTCAACAATACACGTATATTAAAACAAAACCACGTCAACGCTCTTTTCAACCTTGACAAAAGCAATGAAGAATCATCACTTGCGCTTAGAAAAATTATTGACAATGTTACTAAGCACTTACGAGCCTTGCAAATGCTGCAGGAGCCTACAGATAAATGGGATACGCTTATAATTCACTTAGTAACAACTAAATTAGACAATACTACTACGCGGGAGTGGGAGCAAAAGAAAGCATCGTACGAATGCCCGTCTCTACAAAATTTAACCGATTTTCTAAAGGAACGCGCCGACCTTTTGGAATCGTTAGAAGGCAAATCAAACAAAAAATATTTTAAAGCTAAACAAGATGTTAAACCCGAATTGAGAACTAGATCTTTCCTGGCAGCAAAAATGTGTTGCATATTTTGTAAAAAAGAGCATTATATTCAAGATTGTCCGGATTTTGAGAAATTATCCGTTCATGATAGAATTGAGCAAGTCAAAAAGAGTAGGTTGTGTATTAATTGCCTCAGACCGGGTCACATGATAAAACAATGGCGCTCAAGTTCCTGTAGACTTTGCAAATCGCGGCACAACACTCTGTTGCACATAGAATCAAATGATACTGTGGCGCATGTTCATAGCGACAAAACTGAACCAGGAGAGAGCGTTAACCTATCATCTCGTAGTGTTTTAAATAATTCACAGGTGCTTTTATCTACGGTTCTGATAAATATTTTAGACAGGAATAATAAAACACACACAGTACGCGCATTATTGGATGTAGGTTCGCAAAGTAGTTTTATAACATTAGATTTATGC
Source organism: Pogonocherus hispidulus (assembly GCA_963924545.1). Taxonomy (NCBI): domain Eukaryota; kingdom Metazoa; phylum Arthropoda; class Insecta; order Coleoptera; family Cerambycidae; genus Pogonocherus; species Pogonocherus hispidulus. Next base: position 43,705,680 of record OZ004694.1, read on the forward strand.
AATAGCTTACAATTGGAATCGGAACAAATAAATATGAAGGTTTCTGGTTTAAATCAAACTCATGCTGAAGTCAGAAAAAGGGTTGTAGCACAAATTCAATCGCGATTTAACAATTTTACAACACGTGTAGCATGTTTAGTTATTCCGCAAATAACTAGCAATTTACCAAACTTTAAGGTCAATTTGCAATCTTTACAAATTCCAGGCCATATTAGATTAGCAGACCCTAACTTTCATTTACCAGACAAAATAGATCTCTTGCTCGGAGCAGATATCTTTTGGTATATTATGTGTGTGGGTCAAATAAAATTAGCATGCTATGGTCCTGTCTTACAAAAAAGCAAATTTGGTTGGATAGTATCCGGACCTATACAACAAACCGTTGCAGCTGAAAATGTACATTGCAACTTCTCTCAAAATTTAGAAATAGATAAGCAGCTTGCACGGTTTTGGGAAGTTGAGGAGATTGCTACAACAAAGCCACTCTCCCGCGAAGAAAAATTATACGAAGCGCATTTTTTAGAAACTGTACTGCGAAACGAATCAGGTAAATTCATAGTCACGATTCCCATGAAAGAGAGTCTAGATAAATTAGTTAATTCATACCAAAATGCAAAAAATAGGTTATTATCTTTGGAACGTAAATTTGCCAAGAACCCAGAATTTAAAGAGTTTTATGTTAGATTTATTGACGAGTATCGACAATTAGGTCATATGGTCAAAGCAGCGGATATTGATGCTCCGGTTTCATATTATATGCCGCATCAGGGCGTAATCAAGGAAAGCAGCTTAACTACTAAACTCCGCGTAGTCTTTGATTCTTCGTGTGCGACTAGTTCAGTTATTCGCTTAATGATTTACAGATGGTAGGGCCTGTAATACAACCAGATCTGTTCTCGTTACTTCTACGTTATCGAAAACACAATTACGTAATAGCTGGTGATATCGAGAAAATGTACCGTATGTGTTTGGTGAATCCTGAGCAGAGACCGTTGCAACGAATTTTGTGGCGCGATAATCCAGAGCAAGCTATAGAAACTTACGAGTTGACGACGGTAACTTATGGTACGTCAGCAGCGGCATATTTAGCAATAAGATGCCTGTACCAACTAGGTATAGAATGCAGCGTAGCAGCTCCGCGCGTAGGGAGTAAAAAACCATTTTTACGTCGACGATATGTTAAGCGGCGGTAATACTATAGAAGAAGTTATATTCATCGCAAATGAAGTTGCACGCATACTTAAAGGTGGAGGTTTTGTATTAAGAAAATGGGTCTCAAATAGCACAGAAATATTAAAGGGAATCGAATCACAAGATAACACAACCTCGATTGATTTCGGTATAAACGAGAATACAAAAACACTTGGATTAATCTGGAATATTCGTTCGGATTCCTTGATGTTTAAGATAAGTAGCAACTTTAGCAAACGCGTTACAAAGCGGTCAATACTAGCAAAAACGTCTCAAATATTCGACCCGTTAGGACTCCTAAGCCCTTGCATTATTTTGGCTAAAATGATCCTCCAAGACTTGTGGTCGGAGAAGCTCTCGTGGGATGAATCACTGCCAACGCATTTGCACACAAAATGGTTGCAGTTGCGGGATGAATTAATTTCGTTGAATGATATTAGCATTCCCCGACAAGTTACTTGTAGCAATCCCGTGAAAATCGAAATGCACGGATTCTCTGACGCGTGAGTAGGTAAGGCGGCGATTGAGCCAGACAGTGTGACGTCACACTGGCGCCAACTTCAGGGTGGTCGGTAAGTATACGATCTGCATTACCGGCCGGACACCGGTGTCAGACCATGGAACCACAGAACAGAATGAGACCATTGAACCACAGAACAGAATGAGACCATTGAACCACAGAACGATACCATGGAACCACAGAACAGTAGATCAAGTGATCTGAAGTGATCCGAAGTGAACTGAACTGATCCGAAGTGATCTGAAGTGATCAGAAGTGAACTGAACTGATCCGAAGTGAACTGAACTGATCCGAAACCATTGAGCCACAGAACAGAATGAGACCCTTACAGTTACAGAACAGAATGAGAACATTGGACCACAGAACGATACCATTGAACTACAGAGCAGAACGAGACCATTGAGCCACAGAACAGAATGAGACCCTTACAGTTACAGAACAGAATGAGAACATTGAACCACAGAACAGAATGAGAACCTTGCAGCTACAGAACGAGACCATTGAGCCACAGAACAGAACGAGACCATTACAGTTACAGAACAGAATGAGATCACTGAACTACAGAGCAGAATGAGACCGTTGAACATCACTGCAGCCAACATAACCTCACAAAATTTAAATAAAAGAAGCAAATTCAAAAAATTAGCATACAGAGTGTATCAAAATAAAACTATACAGGGTGAGTCATGAAGAAAAAGAAGTCAAAGTAATAAGAGAAAAATATACGCAACAGTCCTTCAAACAGAAAAAACATTCTAAAAATAGAGTCAAATTTAAAAAATTGTATGATCTAATAAGAGGAAAAAACATGCACGACGATCCCGCCCAGGCACTAGATACCAGATAACTATACAGGGTAAGCTAAACAAGAAAGTATGAAAGAAAAAACATGCGCACTAGATTGTGTTATTTACAGAAATATGTACGATGTAATAAGAGGAAAAAACATGGCGGATAGTAAAATAAAAGAGGGAAATTCAATTGGTGTGATTTACGACGTAGAATAATAATGATAAGATATTAAAAAAAAGATCTTACAGCCATTTGAGGTTATGCAACTGAGGTGGAGCACACATGTCTGACCACTATTGCACCATCACTACACTGATACTACTCTATCATATAGTAAGTAACACGTAATTTTATCATAAAGCTCTGACATCTGTTTTTCTAGTTCATTGACTTATTGTGATCATCGTTTATGGCTATTCAGCGATTATAGTAACACCTGCTAGCTACTTGATAAAATACCGAGGCTTTATGCATACGTAGATAATAGACAGGAAGTTAGCAAGGTCGCGACATTATACTTTTACAGAAATTCAAATATGTAGCATACAGAGTGTCTCAAAAATTATTAATGATATAGGGTGAGGCAAATAAGAAAGTGGTCTAAAAAATCATGCGCGGTAGGTAACCCTTTGTTTATAGAAAAGATGAATGATGTAATAAGAGGAAAAATCATGCGCGTATGACTAACACTACTACTACTACTGGACCATAAAATACTAAGAGCTAAGTAGTATTGAATAATATTAATAATAATAATAACAATAAAACTAGGATGGAAATTTAATATTGTATTTATTAATCTGCTTCTACAAGATTGAATTTATTGATATATTCTACAGGCAGAAACATTATAATAGTTTTATTTG